>CATIUR010000002.1:158889108-160139108 GCA_949592205.1 Helichrysum umbraculigerum | reverse complement strand
CGGAAACGGCCCAATGATCAAGGCTCTATACTAAGAGTCGTCTAGGCAGTTTTTGGCCATTCGGGATCATTTAGGGGTCGAAAATGGCATTTTTTAGTTTTTAAACGGCATTTCGGGAATTTCTGATTTCATTTCTGATCGAACTTTTGGTTGCCTAGACTTAAGGGATTACCTAATTGAATAAATATACTATGATGATGATTATGAGATGAGTTACTGACTTGTTATTATTCATGTTCACAGATAAGCGGAAGGAAACTCAGTGATATAAGACAACTGGGTACAGAGACTGGAATTTTGATGAGTGGTAACTGTATTCTGCGGTTCAACCCAGTTGTAACAAGTTTGGTTACAACGGGTGAACATACTTGGTTATGAGTTATTTATTAATTAGTCTTTTGGGTTATGTTTATTGTTAATTGGTTGTTTATATTCTGTGTTGGCATGACTATTGTGCACTATGTGATTATTGGCCACTGGGCATATGTGGATTAATGAGAGGTCAACATGGGTTGGGTTTGTTGCTATTGTTTGGCTGGCGGGGTTTCCGATACATATCGTTGATGGATGAACCCTAGTCAGTGAAGATAGCTTCAAACTATTGGTAAATCACTGTGATGGTATACCAGTGGTTAAGGTGTTCTTGTGATGGCATACCAAGAACCACCGGTCCTCTTAAATGTTGTGTGGTTATTGTTTATGTGTTGTAAGATTTGTTATTTCTGGATTGAACTGTCGGATACAGTTCTGTTCACTTAGCTGTGAGCTAATCCCACCATTTTAACATTTTGCAGGTTGTAGTTTGATTATGGATTGGGTAAAAGATGGGTGGATGGGATGTTTGACTATTACTGCAGCTACTCTGATATTTTGTGAACCTTGAAGTCATGTTTTGAAAATTAATATAACACCCGGTCTTAAGTAAATGGTTTTGTAATAAGATATGTATAAGTGTGATGTTTGAAACTTGCTACATTTTGATATATGTAAATATGATATCTAAGTAAGGGACTCGCTTCCGATGTTTATTAATATAATATATGTTTGTTAAAAGAAGGGTGTTATAATTTTACATGTGTGAATAATAATTATTAAGACATTAACTTACTATAAATAAAAGTATAAAAATGTTAATGCAAAATTAAAAAAAAAACCCGACAATCTACTTTAATTATATCCGTTGTAATAATTACGTTTCTTATGGCTATATTAACACATAATTATTTAATAATTGGATGACAAGTATCAGGTCAATAATGGTGGATTGTCAATAATGGTGGATGTACGGTGTCATAACTTAATAATACGTTATCGTATGTATGTAAAGAAAAATATAATAAATATATTGCAATAAAAAGTACAAGTATATATATATATATATATATATATATATATATATATATATATATATATATATATATATATATATATAGCAGTTTTGAGTTTTTAGTCATTCCACTATGTTATTTATTTTATTAGGATGTTATGTTGTATAACTTTCGATCCAATATCTATAGTAAAATAACTTGAATTTCATCTTTGTATATTAAAAAAAAAAAAATTTTGCATCTTGACATTTAATTATTAATTTATCTATTCAAAATAATAATAATTTTAAAACCTAGCCGCTACAACGTGCCAATAAAAAACACTCGTTAAAATCAAAACACATATAATATCAAATAAATTCAATACGACTTTCACCCTCTAAAATACAAAATGCCTATTTTAGCTCCACAAATAAAATTGTTTAAAGTCCTACATATAGTCTTGTATTGGATATTATGGTTCGCCAAAAATTTGATACACACAATTAAAGTCGATAAAAAAAATGACGAATATAGTTGGATAGTGCACTTAATTTGTTTTCTTAATTAATAAGGATTTCTTCCTTTGTCTTTTTTATGCAAAAGACAGAACTTTAAAATTGCTAATTATTCTAATTTTATTTATCTTATGTTACATCCAGGGGCGGTATTACGGTGGGGCAGCCGCCCCCACCAAGTTTTTACGGGTCGGGAAAAATTTCGTAGCTTTTGGTATAATTTGCACATTGCCCCCGTAACTAATAAATACAAAACAGTTTCAATAAAATTAATGTTTTCATGTTTAGTTTGGTGTTTCGGAAGTGGTCTTGGTATTGAAGAGGTTCAAAGTTCAATCTATAACACCCCTCATTTTAATCTCATTTAAATATAGTAAATCGGAAGCGTAAGTCCAAATAGATATAGTGATAATTTACCTCGTTTTATCAACATATAAAATTCCACCTTTTCAAAACATAATTTATCAACAGAGGTGTTATATAAAAACAAGATAAAACATTGATTTAAACAAATCAATATCAGAGTCACGCCACGTCAAACATTCCTTCTAGTCCAACTTCTTGCCCACCCAATATAATAGCCAAAGCCTGCAAGAAGGGGTAATGTGGGGAATTAGCATAACGCTAAGTGAGCAGATAACTAATCAACAACCTAACTTAGCTCAACAACCTTGTGTACAACACTTAACACTAAACAAGCAAGTACACAATACAACTCATCAACTAATCAACAACACCATAATGAGGATCGGCGGCTCTGGGGATAACCATAAACCCGGGTGGCTCCCCAAGAACACTTATCCAACCTATCCGTATGGCCCTACGGACGAGACCGATAGCTAGTGATTATCTTCAACTAACACAGGAGGTGTGTTAAACTTTGGATAACCAACTAGCCCAACCAACAGTTCAACAACTCGTTGCCTCATTAACAACTGATGCCCGAAGGCCAAATAATTCAAGTGATCACGTAATCAATAAGTCACATATTCAACTATTCAACATATCAACAGTATTATTACTATCAACATAATCATCAATGCAACTGATAAAGTAATAATACGTTACTTGTTGTAACCAAACTTGTTACAACCAAGTTACGCTGAGGATTAGAGATCCACTCACCGACCACCTCAGGCATCCACTCAGTAGTCTAATATCACTGAGTCTTCTGCTCAAAAGATGACTAGGAGGATTAGAGAGTGATAATCCATATGTTTGAAGCTTGAATTCGAATTAGAAAGCTCCAATTTGATAATCTCTTCATGAATTTGATTTAGGGTTTTTAGATGGAGTAAATATGTGCGTACGTATGTATATAGATGGAGATAGATATCATATAAACAACTGACTCAACATATGGGTATATAACACAACTAGTTAAATTTTATTCCCTGTACTTATCATTATCTGGAACTTAAAACCATTTGCGGGGAAACACTATTTTATTTTACCGTCAGCTGAATTAAATTAAAACAGTTAACAATTTACTAGTCACAATAAATTATGTGACTCTTTAACCAATTATTTTCAAATAATAACACAAAATTATTTTCTGACACACTTATTAAATATTAACAGTCAGAAAATATTAAATACTACTAGACCCGAGAACTGGGTGTTACAAATCTTCCCCCCTTTAAGAGATTTCGTCCTCGAAATCTAATCCCACTTAAACGATATAGATTAACACAACCACCAATTATTCTCATTTCAATTCACTAATAATCTTTTTCTTACACACGTTTAACCACATACTTATTCATTATTATAATCACACAAAGGTGATTACAATTTAATTCACTAATACACATCTTAATTCCCTCTAAATACCACATGTATTTACACATACTTATTCCCTTAAACACAGAATGTATATACCTCTTATTAGCTTACACATCATCAAGATATACTTCAATTTACTTTTTATATACACATAAGTTGTGTGTTGTTCTCCACTAAGTTTGTTAACACCAACACATCAACTATCTAATCACAATAATCGTTATACATATTCCATGTCACCCCCTAGAGTAACTCCTTAATTACGTATACATTTAACATCCTTTCTACAAACACATATCCACATGTCCATCCTAACTTGTAGTCACTTAACGTGTCATCTTTATTACAACACAACTATAACAACAATTACAACTATGACGACAACAATAATCATAGTAACAATAAGGGGTACCGAACACTACTACCTGCATCTTAGCAACAAATTGTAACTCGATTCGTCACCAATAGTTTAACTAATAATCATATACTTCTTTAGTCATCACATTGCTATATTTTCCCATTTCAGCAACTAGTTAATTATTACTTTACAACTTGCAAATATAATTACAACTCGATTATATGAAATCCTTTACTTAACAGGAATCCACAACCATATAATCATCAACATATAACATTAACTAATAAGCATTATGTAGAGGTCCATTTCTATAGATCAAAATTATTATCTTTTAATCAACTAGCACCATGTTACACCAACTTGGATGCTAAACAACACCTGTTAATACCAAACGTTTTCAACAATGGTATTTCAACAACACGAGGTGCTGTGATTAATCATCTCGTCAACAATATCAACACACAATTATTCACAGTCCACTGACCTCTACTTTGCTTAAATCAACTTTTTAATTCATACTATTGGCAATGCATCACACATACACATCAATTGTGCCATAGATATCACATTAGCAACAACAACTTAGTGGTTTATTACTCTTTCATATTAGTCCATCATTGACTATTTATCAATTACAGGTCAACATATCTTATCTGTGATTTTAAAACCACTTAACTTTATATGGTACTTAGTAACCTCAACAACTCCATGTGAAATGGCATAATATAAATACGTTGGCCAGACGTCGTCATATTATGTCAGTCACACTTTATTCTCAGGTCACTTCATACCATTCATCTCCTAAGTAATTATCTTTACTCTCACATATTTCTCAATAGTAATATCAACAATTTACACAATTATAACAACCTGTAATGGCAAGTATAATCCCAATTATTAACATAGGCACAATGTCTAATACACATATCATAGAGTTTACATAAGCAACACAGACATTCAACACCTCTTTTTATTATATCATTAACCCAAGTGTAATGTCTAACACTATTATTACAATCAACTTCTTTATTACCTGATTCAAGGTCGTTTACTAATTACATCACTTAACATTATTAGTACATCTGGTACTAAACACTTCATCCATACTACGTGTAATATTCAACATGTTCTCTCTAATCTTTACCTCTTTAGTTGTATTATAAATAAACATATCATATCAAACATACACATTATAACTCTATTGACAAATGCCAAATAAGTATAAACTCACACACTTCTTTTCAAACTCTAAGAATACTTATTTTAACCATTTTCAATATTTTAGATGACTCATTTACTTTATCCTATTTCACTTAGTCCATATAACTCAAGAACTTAAATCACCACCAACAACAGTTGGCCACTATTTGACAATACGACGAACACACAGCTTGAAAATAACTCATACTCAATAAAACTTAAGGACCTCTTAAAACAAGTTATAACGTCATATATAGTCATAGGAATGATCCCAGGGCTCAAAGAAACAAAAGCCCAATACAAAACGTAAGCTAAAAGTTCAAAATAAGGTCCGAAAAACAATAAAATACGATTTTCGGGCCCCAAACGACCCCGAAGTGCCGAAAACTGACAGGGCTCATGGCAACGCATGAGCTTTGACCGTTGAGTCGTTTCCAAGTGACCCTGTAGATTTCGTCTTAATCGGACACCGAAATTTTAAAAAAAAATTTCTACGTCAAGTATTACGTCGAACGTCGCAAGATTTTTTTTTTTTTTTTTTTTTTTTTTTTTTTTTTTTACAACTAACTAACGCGATCCGGGAAAACGGGTCAGGATCGCGTTCCTCAGTGAAAAATGTTCTGTAACCAAATTAAGCATACAAACGCGATCCGGAGAAATGAGCGGGATCGCGTTCCCAAGAGAAAACGCATCTGGACCCGAAATATACACACAAACGCGATCCTGGAAAATGGCTGGGATCGCGTTCCCAAGCATGAAAATAATCTGTGACAAAATAACACATACGAACGCGATCCAGAAAATATTGTTGGGATCGCGTTCCCAAGTAGAATTCTGAGTTTCAGCAAAATTCACATTTTTAGCCAATTTCAATCACGTATAACTTTTTACTCGTTTAGAGTTAGACTCTAAAATTTTGCAGGCACGTCCACTATGCCAAAATGAAACTTTCCCTTTTTACAATTTTTCAATTTTCACATTCTACGCGAAAACGGACGTGTAACTCATTTTAGGCCATTTCCGACCATTTAGTGGACACGCCATATTCCAAATGGCTTGGTTTCAGACTTCCACCTTTTACCAACATGTTTCTATATATATTTAGGACGTGTGGGCATATTCATCACTTTCATATACTCATTATATCATGTTTTAACTAGTCGACCCGTTTAGGGGTCCAATTGGGCACCTTTAAGAAAATAATCACATTGACTACCCAAATCATTTTCATCACCTTTTACTACTATCTTTATGACTTAATGTCACTTTAACATTCTTTTTAATCAGACCACTACTCATTTTAACCTTTTAACCATCAAGTGACCCATTTGGGCACTTTAACAACCCATTTGGGTTTCAACCAATATGTTCACTAATTTAACACCCATTTTACACTTCTTTGACTTTACCAAGTCAAACAACTTTACTTCCACCATCGGTGTTACATTGTAACCTCGAAACACCAAATTCACATAAAATCATCAAATTCACAACAAGTATTCAACCATGACTTTTCACAACTTGTCAATACATATTAGTTTGGTTGACCACTTTGACTTTCTAATTTTACATAACAACACGACTCGAAACCTATTAATGGAGAATACCAACATCCCATTAATTTCATCATATCAATTCAGTTTATCATTTATCAATTAATTCCCTAGCATTGATCTATAATCACACCTTAGTCAACAATGTATCTACACAATTTCAACATTTTGATCGAAATTTCCAATTTCCTTCTTAATTACTCATTAACACCTCTATCATCTTATTAACAAGCAATATTCACCAATAATTCAATTTACTTTACTAACAATCATATCATAGTAAAATAAACAGTCAAAGCTTATTAAAATTCACCAAGCTTATCGAAAATTACCTGGCATATCTAGGCCCACGAGTATTGAGGAATCAAGGAGAATACCTATTGGTTCCTCATATTCCTCCGTCTCTGCAACCAAAACAACACTTTTGCAACTTTTTATAGGTTAGTACACATTCAATAACAACTTTCTCATGCAACTACTAATCCCGCACTCCCAGGAATGTTTGACTTGACACTACCATAGATTTGGGATTGAACACATTGCAATGTCCAATTCGCCCAAACCTATGCTCTGATACCAACTTATAACACCCCTCATTTTAATCTCATTTAAATATAGTAACTCGGAAGCGTAAGTCCAAATAGATATAGTGATAATTTACCTCGTTTTATCAACATATAAAATTCCACCTTTTCAAAACGTAATTTATCAACAGAGGTGTTATATAAAAACAAGATAAAACATTGATTTAAACAAATCAATATCAGAGTCACGCCACGTCAAACATTCCTTCTAGTCCAACTTCTTGCCCACCCAATATAATAGCCAAAGCCTGCAAGAAGGGGTAATGTGGGGAATTAGCATAACGCTAAGTGAGCAGATAACTAATCAACAACCTAACTTAGCTCAACAACCTTGTGTACAACACTTAACACTAAACAAGCAAGTACACAATACAACTCATCAACTAATCAACAACACCATAATGAGGATCGGCGGCTCTGGGGATAACCATAAACCCGGGTGGCTCCCCAAGAACACTTATCCAACCTATCCGTATGGCCCTACGGACGAGACCGATAGCTAGTGATTATCTTCAACTAACACAGGAGGTGTGTTAAACTTTGGATAACCAACTAGCCCAACCAACAGTTCAACAACTCGTTGCCTTATTAACAACTGATGCCCGAAGGCCAAATAATTCAAGTGATCACGTAATCAATAAGTCACATATTCAACTATTCAACATATCAACAGTATTATTACTATCAACATAATCATCAATGCAACTGATAAAGTAATAATACGTTACTTGTTGTAACCAAACTTGTTACAACCAAGTTACGCTGAGGATTAGAGATCCACTCACCGACCACCTCAGGCATCCACTCAGTAGTCTAATATCACTGAGTCTTCTGCTCAAAAGATGACTAGGAGGATTAGAGAGTGATAATCCATATGTTTGAAGCTTGAATTCGAATTAGAAAGCTCCAATTTGATAATCTCTTCATGAATTTGATTTAGGGTTTTTAGAGGGAGTAAATATGTGCGTACGTATGTATATAGATGGAGATAGATATCATATAAACAACTGACTCAACATATGGGTATATAACACAACTAGTTAAATTTTATTCCCCGTACTTATCATTGTCTGGAACTTAAAACCATTTGCGGGGAAACACTATTTATTTTACCGTCAGCTGAATTAAATTAAAACAGTTAACAATTTACTAGTCACAATAAATTATGTGACTCTTTAACCAATTATTTTCAAATAATAACACAAAATTATTTTCTGACACACTTATTAAATTTTAACAGTCAGAAAATATTAAATACTACTAGACCCGAGAACTGGGTGTTACACAATCCCTCCTTAGGCCATTTATTTTAATTTTTTTCCCCTTTATCTTTTCTCATTCTTTCTTTCAATTTTTTTCATTGTATATATGTATAATACTATTTTAAATCAACTTAAACTATATATCTTAATGATTATAATTTTTTCTTTTTCTTCATAATTTACATATGATAATATTTTACACATTTACTATATAAACATGTTAAACATAAACATATTCGATTTAGAATTTTCTATCACTTGCTAATTATATGATTATATGTTGTCCATGTAATTAAAAATTTGAATTTGATATCGAACCAAATTTACTTTGGTTAAATTAAAATAGTTTTGGTCAAAGCAAAAAAATTAAGTTGATGACCAAGATCCAACATTCACTATTAAAATTTTGCCCCGTTCAAATTTTTTTTTTGGTACCGCCTCTGGTTACATCCTACATTATACACTACTACTTGAAGGGTTTTGTTGTGTACTCTAGCATAATTATACGGTAGCGTTTGATCCAAAAGGCAAAACAAGCCATAAATTGCCCGATCCAAATTCCTTGCAATAAACAGCTTAGCTCAAGATCTTACAAACATATCAATAGTCCCAATCAAAAACACATAATGAAATAAGTTAACTGGTAATACATCTTTCTCACACAACATCAAATATAATATATATATATATATATATATATATATATATATAAAGATAATATATATATATATATATATATATATATATATATATGTACTATCTTTAAGAAATGTCACTCGATCTCTACTAGCAATTTACTTCCTCTTATTCATAGACCACGGTACAATTTCTAGGAACGTACGTCTATGTAACATCATTGAACCCACAACTATCTTGGGTGCAGTCAACGGTATACTTTACATCGCCTGCGAATGCTGAAGATGCGTTAACAAATGACATGGATTATAATTAAATTTCACTTTTAGAGTTCTCAGGGTATTGGAACATGTTGAACGACGGGTTAACAATGCTAATTCCACCATCGATATCTAAATTATGTCCGCTAATGTATTTTGCATCGTCACTTGCTAAAAATAGTGCAGCTTTAGCAACATCGTCGGTTCTAAGTGTTACACCCTTAAGATTTGCCAATGAGTTCATCTTATTTTCTAGAGCCGCTGCATCAAGCTCAAATAAATTCATAGCCATCCGTGTGGCGATTGCAGAAGGTGATAGACAATTAACTCGTATACCAAATTGTCCGAGCTCTACCGCTATATTCTTGGTCAAACCAACTACAGCATGTTGAGTCGCAAGTATACGCATGTGTAGTCACGCCACCAACATTTGAAGAAATACTAGCCATTGATATTATTGAACCACCACGTTGTGGAACCATAACTCTAGCAGCATGTTTCATGCCCAAAAAGACGCCTGTGATGTTAACACTAAGTACACGTTCAAAGTCTGATTTTTCATTGTCGACGACACGTTCCTTGTAAGGATCCATTATGCCCGCGTTATTGAACATGATGTCAAGTTTACCATAAGTGGAAACTGCAATATCTACAACGTTTTTAATATCTTCTTCGTTGGTTACATCACAATGGACATATATCGAGTTTGATGTGCCTAAGGCTTCACAAAGTGCTTGACCAAGTTCGTCTTGAATGTCCGCTATGACGACTTTTGCACCATGTTCGACAAAAAGTTTAGCAGTAGTTTCTCCAATACCTCCTACTCCTCCCGTTATTATCGCTACCTTGCCCTCTAGCCTACATGAATTGTATCAATTAAGTTTCTTTTAAAGATGTAAGCAAGCATATATATATAATACAAATAAAATAAAGGCCAAGTAAATTGATTGTAGCTTTATATAGGACATGCCACGCGAAAGATTAATATTCATGCTTGGAGGGTGATGAAAGATTGGTTACCTACTCGATTTAATTTGTGGTTTCGTGGCGTTCACAATAATACGCTTATATGTCCGACATGTGTGAATGGCATTGAAACTCTTCACCATTTATTGATTGAATGTGAAATTGCCAAAAAGACTTGGGACGTTATGCTGAAATGGCTTGAGATTCACATTTTATATTCTATTGGGTGTAGCGAGATTGTTGATTACGTGGAATCGATGAAGTTGAAGCGCAAAGCAAAGGATATCATTCTGGCTATTGTATATACTATTTGGTGGGAACTTTGGCGTTTCAGAAACGATGCAATTTTCAATCCTACTAAGAAGCGTGAATTGTCAATTGTGGACTCCATTATTAATCTATCCTTCTTGTGGGTTAGCACAAAGGTAAATATACTAATCTTCGGTGGGACGAGTGGGTCAAAAACCCTCTTTTATTCGTTTAGTATGGGGGTTCTTTGGTCGAGTATGATAAGGTTTCGTTTGCTTGGAAAAGAAGGTTTATTGGAGCGTGTTAATCTTTTGGATCATGTAACATTTGTAGTTTTCCCCAGGGCCTGGTTGGGACCGTACCAAAATCATCACGGAGTGAAAACCAGTGGCACGGCCTTCGTTGATGGGGATTTTTCTCATGTCTTTCATGAGTTTTTTTCATCTCTTTTACGGTCCTCACAATTAAGGTTGTGGGAAGAGTCTAGATTGTTGGTGTTTCTTTTTGGCTTTCTAGCGCCTTGCTAGATGGCCTCTTTTAATTATATTTTTGCCGTTAAAAAAAACAAACATAATATCCTATAAATTAACTCAAGAACAATTATATTATAATAACAATTATATTTATGGGGAACACGTACGTGAAGCCATAAGTGTAACTATAGAATTTAGTCCCAAAAGCTAGCTTATAAGAGGAGGGGACACCTACACTTATATGCCACCAATCAATCCCATACTTGGCCGATGCGGGATCGTAACAATTGGTGGGAAGCGGGTTATCATTGAAGGGGATCGAGGACCGGTGATGTGGTCTTCGGTTTGAGGAGAGGATTGTTGGATACAACCGACTCCCTCACTGGTTGGAGAAATATTCAATGCTAACATGTAAACTTGATGAACTACTCTTTCTATTACCAATTGATTTTGAAAAAACCTTATGTGGGCTTATATGTTACTATATGCTTGATGAAGTACTGGGCTATAAAATTCACAACACATCGAGCAACAAATTAATTGTTTTCTAGTTACGTAACTATGGAATGGTTATACGTACGCTAACTCATGAAAAAAGAAGAATACCAATATAAAACTATAAATACGATAATTTTAGAAGTTGTATTAGTTAAAAATAAAACCATAGATAACCTTCTTGTAGTGGTTGCCATCGGCTTTGGAGAACACAAAGGATTGAAGTGTCTACGAAAATAAGTACTCCATGAGTTGATCGATCATACTCGTACTTGCATATGTATATAAGTATGCCCCCAACTTGGTATCTAGATAAGCCAATATTTTTCTAGCGGTTGTCATTAGTTGTGGACTTTTGGGAAGTACGAATGATATATATGTGGCTACAAATGGAAGTATAGCATAGTTAAGAGTTATGAAGCAGGATATACTTCTTATTCATTTGGATTTTGGATTATTAATAATAAGATGATAAAACTTGGGATTGTTCATTCATGGAACTTAACATTGAATAGCAGGCTCCACTTTGGGCTTTTGAATGACATGGTGAACTAATCTTAAATTATATATATGTAATACATTTACGATGTTATCATTCTAATTTCAATTTGTCAATTACGTCTTTTAATTTTAGTAATTTTTAAAATAAGATCTTTAACTAATTAAACCTTACAGTGCATTAGACCCATTCCATCTTGGCATCTTAAGTCTATTGCACTTTGACACGTAGGAGCATTGTGGATGCTCCAATGAAGAAGTATAACTTATTATGATGTGATCTTTCTTTAAGAATTGTTTTCCATTAATAGTTAGAAACACAAGTTAAACAGTTTAACAACATATCGGTTTAACAAATTTTCATTGGTAATATGATATAGACCTTAGATCTATATTTTACACATCCATAGTATGTATTTAAAAAAAGTAATTCTACTACTAACCTACCTCTCATAATATATCACACATATATATATCCCACAAGGCGTGAACTCACAAGCTCTTGGTTGAAGGACACCTCACATACCACCGACTAACATTACATAATGATAAAAATATGCCATTGTACGACTATTTTTTCAGTTCTCGTCCAATATTATTTGGTCCCTCTCACCCCTTCTATTCCTACGAAACTCTACGAGTGTCTATATTTAGTCTTGTTATTGATTAACAACAAGCCCAAGTTATTTAGTCATTAGTTTTGTTATTTTTAATAAGATTCACAATTGGTCTTACCAAAGTTTACACAGTAAGATTTATATTTTAACAAAATTCACAATAATAATTTTACACCACATTAGAACACTCCCCAATCGTCATAAAAGTTATAATACAAATTGTAGTGAATGATTGATTGTATTCTTTGGGTTGATTTGTGTTGTATTCATTTTGTTTAAAAAAGAAATACGGAGTACATAGATTATAGATAGTCGCTCGTTGGGTCAAAGCCCAGTTGGTGGGCTCTTGGCTGGTCCAAATTATGAGAAAGACCAACCCATTATTTTTTTCCTTGTTAGCCAGTTAGCCCAACCACCAACCTATTACTTGGTTGACTTATTTGATTAGTAAGCACATAAGCTACGTCTTATCGTTCAAATAAAAAAAAAGCTGAAGATGGTTGATGAATCAAATACATTCTTAGGGGATGTTTGGTACAAGGGTTTGGTTTGACAGTTTTCGAATATATTTGGTTTTAACATTTAATTCAAAAGGCAAATGGTTTTTGATATCCTTAAAAAGTTAAAATACTTGAAGGTACTCAATAAGAGCATATGTTTTATCTCTAAACCCAAATCTCAAACCAAACACTACTATTGTATATGATTCCTTAGCTCATACCCATTCTCGATGCAACTCGATAATCATATACTCATACACCTTGTCATTGGCAACGACAAACCAAACGCACCCGTATTATTCAGATAACCAAAATTAATAAAACCAATACACCACTGTAACAGCTGTAAAGAGTCACGCACGTTTTATATATTCTATAATACAATAATACATGCTTTGTGTATCATATAGTACAACGACAAATTGCTAATTAGTTACTACAGAAATAGAATGACGGGAAAATCACAAATTTGATCTGTTTACCAACATATTTAAACAAAGTAATCCGTTGACTTTCAATTTTCACAAACTAATCCACCGATTGGCGCCGCCCCGGCGCCCCTGACACAACCCACCACCCAAATAATGCCACGTGTACGAGGATTTCGCAAAAAAAAAAAATCAAACCGGCGCCCCATGCATTTTTTGGCGCCCCCTCTCTCTTCATTTTGCATGTGATCGGTGCCAATCAACCAAAATAAATAAAAAAAAGCGGCGCCCCACCCCTATTCCTTGGTGCCAATGGTTTTTTTTTTTGGCGAAATCCTCGTACACGTGGCATTATTTGGGTGGTGGATTGTGTCAGGGGCGCCGGGGCGGCGTCAATCGGTGGATTAGTTTGTGAAAAATGAAAGTCAACGGATTACTTTGTTAAAAATGTGTTGATAAACGGATCAAATTTGTGATTTCCCCTAGAATGACCATATACCACAAATTTGGTTGCCGGCCTTATTTTGTAGTTTTCCCGAGGAACAAACTCAACTATATTAAATCTTTAGGGTAAGGTTCAAATGAGACTAAAAATTTGTGTGAGAATAGAGGAACCAATGATATAGTGCCATGTGTACAAAGAGAATACAAAACCCATTTACCTCTTAAGTTAAATATCTCACAAATGACAAATCGAAAAATTATGAAAATTGCACCATTAGATTCAGCGTTTGATCCTCTTCGATTTGCCGTCCATTAAGGCATACTTTCGACGAGTTTTTTTTCCATTATTTTTAGTGGGATTCACATTACTAACACGTGTGTTACAGTGTTGCGTTTAGGGTTTGGGGTTTAGGGTTTAGGGTTGGGAGTTTGGGGTTTCGGGACGATTATTTCATCAACACTTAGCTAAATTCACACACATTCACTCAGCTGATCATCCTTGTGCTCTTAGTTTGTAATCAATTACTTTCATTTTTATAAGATTAACAAAGGCAAGGATCGTTTGATCCTTCCCGAGGTTTTGTGCCGGCGATCAACCTTGATCAAGGGCTTTCCTCGTATATCATCGTGTCGACTTTATTTACTTGTCTTTTATATTGCTTCCGTAGCATTCCGTTCACATTTTTATCGTCAACATTGTAATTATCTTTAATTTATACTCAAACTTTGATATTTAAACGTTTGTTCAACAAGGATCTACGGATTCAATCAATCTTTTTAACACAAAATATTGACTTACTAATAGAGATAATCGTGTAAAGGCGTAATTATCTTTATAGTAGTTTTTACACCTCACCTCACAAACTAATTTTTGATCACTTAATTGCTTTTAGTAATTTTTGACCAAAACATCTGCAATAGCAACTTTTGCTCCATTTTCAGCAAAGAGATTTGCGGTACACTCTCCAATTCCACTTGCTGCCCCTGTGATCATTGCTACTTTTCCTTCTAACCTACATATATAGTAAAAAAAAATATTTTATCATGAAATTTAACCAATTTCATTCAATTAGTTCTAAATAAGTTGAGTATATCTTTTTGCAAGATGTACAAAGACATATAAAGTAAAATGGAAGTTTTTGTATAAACTCTTGAACAATTACTAAAATCAAGAGACTCGTATTAATCGGATTTTTAAAATCAACGAAAGGGCCTTTAAACTAACAGTACGTGGTAAAAATAACAATCAAGAGATTGTACGTTCAAAAAAAGTTATGGGTGGTGATAAATAGCCTATAAAAAGTTATGGGTGGTGATAAATACAACAAAAAAATGTGATTCATACACCAAAATATGGTATACCATAAGCAAAAACAGTTATACAATGTGATGCATTTATAATTTTTTTTTTTGTATTTATCGATTCATAAAAGTTATATGGATTCGTCGTTCTCAAAAAATATTTAAAATAGTGAGCTATTCTAAAAATGGAAATATTAAATATAGTGTACTTCCACCAAATTCCGTCTTTATGGGTGTAATCCAAATTAAACGATTTGGTAAAAAGGAATCATTGAATACAAATGATTCAAAAGTTATAAAACATGACTCATCATATTTATCATTTATTATATGATATTATTATTTATTATTATTTCTATAGTATATGGTTGAATACTATACGTATGTACGCTAATTAAAAAAATAAACTAACCTTCTTGCAGAGCTCGTCATCGTTATTTGAGAGCTTAATAACGTACACAAAGAGGGAGAGAGATTTGAGAGAAGAGAAATGGCTTTCTGAAACATGAAATATGACACTTTATGTTAATTATATAGTGAAGAAGACGAATTGGCCGCCATATAATATGCTTAGTTTATTTAATTTAAGGGAAATGCTAACGACAGCCCTTAGGGCTGTCAATAAGACACATGTAACGCATTTATTAAACTCAAAGTTTCCTTATTTATCCAAAATTATAATTAATACAACTATGATTTACATTAAATTAATTGAAACTTTCCTTTTATTGGTGATGTATTAATTGAAATCTTTGATTATAAAGGAAACTTCTTGTTCAATAAATGCATTATATGTGTCTTATTGACAGCCCTAAGGGCTGTCATTAGCATTTCTCTTTAATTTAATAATAATGATAAAAAATAAATTAATATGTAAGCAAAACGATAAGTATTTATTATTTTTTTAAAGCTATTGGAAAATGCTAAAAGATTTTATTAGTTGTTTATTTTATTTATTGTTTTTTATTTATTTAATTAATTAGTTAGTGGATCCTAAAAAATGAAGTGACGGATCACTGATGGGAGTGGTCTGTCTGTTTCAGTCAGTTTTTTGTCAGTTTTTGAAAAGCTGACGTGTCTAACACATTAATCAAGCAAACAAAGAGTCAAAACATCATTTAATCAAATAAATATCCAAAATATCATTCAACCAAATAAAGATCATAAACATAAAAAGTTCTAGACATTATCAACCACGTTGAGTTTTAAAAATAGCTCTAAAATTGTAAACATAAGCTCTTGTTCATCAAGCTATAAAATACAGGAAGTAATCTTATATGTACTTGATTTTCTTAATTTTGAGAAATCTATAAAGCATTAATTAAAAACTTAGTCACGATCTTTAAACAAACATTATCAACATATATGCGGTTTATGTTATGAGTAAACTGGCTCAATAATAAAGTAAAACCACTGTTGCATGTGAACGGATAATAATTATTTACTGTTAATTACTTACGTTTTTAGTTTAGTTAAGTTATTTAATCCGTTTAAGCTGTCTAGGTAGATGAAGCCCCTCTTTTTACGGTTCATGCGGTTTACAACGGTTTTTACGGTTTAGAATCGAACCGAACCGCGAACCGAAAATGACTAAAAGTAAGAACCGAGAACCGAACCACCATATGAATACTTGGTACGGGACTGTACGGTTCCGGTACGATTTTCCGATTCTTATGGTTTGAACCGTATCTTGCACACCCCTACTTATTTGAACTTTAGTCTATTTTTGTATGCTTTGCCCATGATTTTTAGAATTATAAATTACTAAGTTTTTGAAAATCGTTTCACAAACTTCGTGTGTAACTAGCTTTTTTTTTTCGTTTTTTCTTTTTTGAATTTTTTTTCACTCTCAACTATATACAAATTAAATCAAAATTAAAACTATAAGATAGAATTTATTTTTAATTGAATTTGATAATTTATTTAAAATACAAGGATCTTTACTTAGGATCCATATTCCAAAGAATAATTTTTTATCCCACCCATCCACAAGCAAATTCATGTTCAATTTTCCCCATTTTATTTTTATTTATTATAAAAGGCAAACTTACACTATCTACGATCATTATATACAATCACGAATGTTTACAAATTACCTCCCACAAGATTTGAACCCACAAACATTAGAGGTTCCCCACATACCGCTTTAGGCCATAGACCCTTTGGTCCCATTTTATTTGATACACCATATTATTCAATTCAACAAGTGAGACTTTCTAGCTACCTTCATAAAAAAATTCATATTAACCAATCAAAACTCTCAATTTATCTATTAATTCTATTAACCAATAAGAAATTTCCGTTTACCTAAAAATTAGAAGTTTTCATTTACCTAAAATTAATTATAGATAATTAATAAATTAAAATTAAAAAAATCCATCGAGTTACAATTGACGGGCTACATACGACTCTTATACACATGAAATGCAGAATCTTAATTGCACAATATACAAGTACTACAATGCATATATGAATTGTTGGTAGATATGATAATTATTAGACAGTTAAATATTATTCAATTTAAATAGATTAAATCGTGTCATTAGATTAGAAAATTTAGATTAGATAAGATATATATAATTTAGTTTTAGAATGGGTTTTTTCCCAAAAAGGAATCGATAATTCTCGTTTTTGTGTTTGTTGGTATCAAAAATTTTGAACTTTTTAAAATGAACAACTTATTTGAAAATTATGATTAAAGGGTACATGGCTAAAATGTTCGGAATATTTGATACTCGAAAACACGCTAATGTCGATGAATCGGTTAATATGACATAGACCGGAGAATGGTTGAATGCTTCTTTGGGAAAAACGAGAATTATTGACTCATTAATCTTCCACAGATTCTGAACATTTTAGCCATATACCCTTTAATCATAATTTTCAAATAAGTTGTTCATTTTAAACAGTTTTATTGTTAAGACCACCACCTGCTTCCACCCACTCACATTCACTCCCTCCGGCTCACACTGTAACAACCGGCAAATTAGGACTAGAAATAGTGCCTAATTCTTTGTTAATACATGTAATTAGTGCTGTGTTAGGCTAATTTATGTATCGGATTATATATTGATAAATATATACAACTTTGCGATTTGACTTAAATCGTACGCAACTTAATTAGAATGAAATTCTATTCGATTAATACGGACGTTGGTGAGCAAATGTTTATAAACTAAAATAACGCAATTATGACCTAAATGTTATTTTATAATAACTAATAGTTATCTCGTATCACTTGATTAAAGTTACACTATTTAAAAACAAAAGTAATCAAACTTATTTAAACTAAATTGTATTTCGAACAGTTAAAGATTTAAAGAAATAATTTAAGTGAATTGTTTAACAACCCTCGTATTTTAAATGAATAAATAAACGTGTAAAAATAAATAATTTAACGTAAAACGACGGAGAAAACGAACACCGCACGGAGCCCAGCGCGTGGACTGAAAAATGGGGGCTTTCATCAAAACCCCCATCCACCTCCTTTCCTTTTCTCATTTATCACCAACTCACTCTCTCTCTTCTCCTCTTTTCTTTCTTTTCTCTCTCAAAAACCAAACAAACAACATCCACTTAAATCACCAAATAACACCACAAAACGAGCTCGGATCATCTCATGCATTTGGAAGAAAACGTTCACCGTCACCTGATCTACATTCCTATCTTTTCGGATTTTCAATCCGACACTTTGTAAGTTTCCGACAAATCCCGACATCTCTCGTTTTTTATCATTTTTACTAGTTTATGGTTTAAATAGGCTTAATATGTCCATTTTTGGGTTGGGTAAAAGATTTGGACTCAACGGAAACCGGGAAACTCGTTTTCGACTAAATTTCCGGCCATCAGACCGCAACGTCGCACCTGGCCAGGGCCTCTGCGACGTCGCGACCTACGTCGCACAAAAATCTCAACGTCGCACTAGCGACGCAGCCCATTACGTCGCATTAACTTGCGGATGTCGCACGTAGCGATGTAGACTTTAACGTCGCAAACCGAACTAGCGTCGCACTTAGCGACGCAACACCCTACGTCGCATTGAATTGCGAAGGCCGCATAATGCGACGCACACGCCCACGTCGCACCTTACGTCGCTTGCGACGTCGCACCCAACGTCGCATAAAACAGAACCCTGAAAACTCAGATTTTTACTAAGTGTCGGAACCAGAATTTTACCACCTAATTTTACTCCAAATCCAGATTTCGGATGCGTTTTCACTAAAGGAAAGTAGTAGAAATAAAAATTTTCCAAGCTGACCTGGCAGCTCGACCCCAGCCAGGGGCTCTGCCCCTTGGACCCCGCCAGGGACTGCCGCCCCTTGGACCCCGCTAACCAGGGGCGCTGCCCCCGGACCCCCGTACTTAGATTCCATAAGCACATTTCTCACCAAGTGTCAAACTTGTACAATTTCAAATACTTATACAATACGAATTATCGAACATAATAGAACATACTTTTCAAGTGCAATCACTCTAAATCGCGTTATAAGTGATAAAACTTTAATCATAACGAATCACCAACGGGCCGAACACTTTATTACAAACGATAACGAACCAACATTTGGACAACGGGTTGTATGGACAACTAGCCTAGATGGTCTTGCGAGACATCTACTTACTTAACCTTACATGTTTAGGCATTTAAAGGTTACAGGTTCGGAGAACCTACACGCTACTTACAGTTTTCAACTGCTTACTACTAGGCTCAGGTGAGTCTTACAGCCCCACTTTTACTGTTTTACATACGGGGTGAGATACATTGCTTACTTTTCTTGAACACAAGTACTAAAACTTCTTACTATACCAAACGGAATTGCATGAGTTATTTACTATTTACAGAAGTCTCTCCATCATATATCGTTAGTTATGGACTTAAGCGCGAACACTAGTTAATGGATCCATTAGGGAAATGACTCTCCCCGCCCGGGGTAGTAGCGCTACCACGAACCGTTCTGTATAAACGGGCGACTATTATTTCGTTACTTATGCTTGCTCAATTACGAGCATGTCACGGGAGCAACTGATTATTTACGGGTTAAGCTTCGATTATGAGCCTCATGGCAACGGTATAACTTAATTACTTTACTTTTGCTGGATTTGCAAATACTTGATATACGCCTGCGGGCACTACTGATGAAATCTTGTGTTCAAACTGATTATTTACTGATAAACCTGTGAGATTCACCAACCTTTTGGTTGACCATTTTTAGCATGTATTCTCAGGTACACTTACGGAGTAGGATCACTCCAGGATCACTAGCTAGAGTCGCATGATTTCCAAACTGCATTTAACGGAGATTCTTTGGCATTATCTTTTGTAGCTATGGTTATGTAATAGAATCTCCCGCCACATACGCGGACTCTAGGCTTACATATTTTTGTAAAGAAAACTATATGTTTTCAAACGATTAATTTATGGAATGTAACTATTTTACAAAACGTCTCATTTAGAGGTCGTTTGCTGTATATCTTGTGCTTTGTATATTGATTAGTAACACCCAAGTATGCTTCCGCAAATCACTAAATTTGGGGGTGTTACACACACCACCACCAATCCACCACCGCCGCCGCTGCCTGTGCTCCACCCAGATCCAGCTCACACCGCCATCACGATAGTTAATCGCCATCACTAAGGTTTGCCCCTAAAATTGCTATGTTGTATATTTTTTTAATTGATTTATATAGTAAATAAATAAGTGATTAATTGTTGATGTTCGTTGAAATTAGTTTAGTGGACTTTTAATTTTATATTTGGCTCTTAATTAGCTGCAATAGTATTCAATTGAGAATGAACAGGCTGTTCGAAAAAAAAAATGAGAATGAAACGGACGATTTTGTTGGGGTCTTGGTTTGTCTTTTTTGTATGTAATTTGTGGTTTGGTCAAAGGTAGATGTAAAGTTGTGTTGGTATTTGTCTGCTAGCTTGCTGCCTTGTTCTACTTGGTTGAAAAAATAAGAACATATTATGATATGTAGTTAATACATACTTTATTACTTTATACAATTTTTAATTGTTAGGTTATTAAAGTGTATGTAACATGTAATTGTTAAAATCTGTAAAATTGTTAGGGGGCGCTTGGTGTATAAAGAGGAATGGAAAAGGTAATGGGAAAGGGAATGATGGGGAATGCAATCATACATTTCATTACCATTGATGTTGCTTGGTTAATTTTGTTAAGTAATGGGAATGCTACTTACTTCTAATGACATTTCTCATCAAAAATAGTTTTATTGTTGCAATTTAACAATAGCAATGAATTGAACATCAAATCGTATAACCGACTTAGCACAACAAATATAATGCTTCTATTAGTATATATAAGCGCTAAACTGCTGTTATATATACACTAATATTAAATTGTCCAGTGGTGTTTATATACATACATAGTATTGTTTATGTATTAGTGTATACGTAGTAGTAACATTTATATGTTACTGCCAAAAGTGAAAGTATTATGTGTATATACAGTATTATGTGTATGTATATATGCTACTCCACATAATTAATTAATTGATAATTAGTATAAATGATAATGAACATGAATTATCTGATTCGAAATATGTATTATAATAAATGACTTTATAATAATTGTTCTACAATTCCTAATACGTATGTTTACCAGGTAAGTCGAATTTTCTTGAGATAAATAAGGAGAGTGGGGAGATTAATAAAGAAGATAAATACGGAATAACTTATAAGTGAAAGTATTACTGAGTCATTACCCTCAAATTTGGAAGGAATGGAGTATTGGCCCAAACTAAGTAATCATTGATTGCATTAGAGTTAACCAAGCCTACTTGAGATGTTCATGTTATTATGTAATTTTGTACACTTGTATGCTTACAGATGAAATCCGTTGCACGAAATCATAGTGGAGATGCTGGTGGTGATGATCATGATCCTCCTGGTGGCCATTGGCGACCATCTACCGGTTGCCAAAGTAAGAGATTTTAGAAATATTTGTTTACCTGAATTTGATTACTGTATTTTTGACTAACTTGTTCACTTGAATTTGATTACTTGTATTTAAATTTTTTTCACTTCAATTTGCAGGTTCGAAAAAGGTACGTGGTCCCACAACTGGGGAAGGGCTACGGAACAAGTGGAAATCGAATGACTATAAACCATTACCGATCAAGTTTGATGTTGGGGTAAAAGAAGCGATTGGAAGACCCATTGGCCCGAATGGAAAAGACTTCGTTACTTTAGTTGGGTCCCAAGTTGGTGACACAGTCCCTTTACGTTACCCAATGTGGGAAAAAGTACCCAAGGAGGACAAAACAGCTATTTGGCCTGA
Source organism: Helichrysum umbraculigerum (assembly GCA_949592205.1). NCBI lineage: Eukaryota > Viridiplantae > Streptophyta > Magnoliopsida > Asterales > Asteraceae > Helichrysum > Helichrysum umbraculigerum. The sequence goes on along the minus strand of CATIUR010000002.1, from coordinate 160,116,375 downwards.
AATAGAAGTGAGCTTGTTTAATATATTGCTGTAAATTGTATACAGAAAAATAAACACTCCTTAACTATTTGTTTTAACTTGCAGACTTACTTTGACATGGAACCTCACTTGGAAGGGCCCTACAGCCAAGATGTTATCGATGGGGTTGATGCCCTTTGTGCTGAGAGATACAGAGACAGAAAGTCCAAGTTTAAGGGCAAGTGGTTTGACAATCGAGGGGGGTTTGAGGATCCCACAAGTATTAGACAAAAGCCTCCAATGAACATGAAAATTGAAGAGTTGAACAAGTACTGTGACTTCTACTTGTCAGAAAAAACAGAAAACGCTCCAGGGTGAATAGCGCGAATCGGAGTAAGCAAACATACAATAGTCGCCATGGGACGAAAGCGTTAGTCGCTCATAGACAAGTAAGTAGCTTTATAATAGATATTTTTATTAATAATTATCTAGTGTCTTCGTTAATTTGGATGATTGTTACTACACGTTATTATCAATTTGCAAGTTTAATTTGCAAACGAAGGTGATTCAGAGATAGGCCTATTAAATAGAGATCCCTAACATTGTGTTATATAATCATAGCTCATCGAAAGAAAAGGTAAATATACACGTATTGATCAATACAAGGATATGCATACTTATAAAAATGGGTCGTGGACCAGCGAAGTCGCCAAAAATCGATATTGTAACACCCCAATATTCGAGGTATTATTTTAGTGTATCCAGAAATATACATCTTATGAAATATTATTACTGAAATAAAAAGATATAATATAAAACGCAATTGAATTCCTCAGTTCCAGACTGTTATTAATTAAAAGAATCAGTTTTAATATATATGTATACGTATTAGTTCCTGAAGTATTCTAAAATCTTCCAGACTTTATATTACGAGGAACCAAAACCGTGAGTACTTCATCATCATCACCAATCCTTCAATTTGAGTTCCAATTCGAGTTGTAATCTTTAATTTATCACCTCCTTGGTCATCTTCAACCTCTCTTGTAAGTATTTCTTTGTGAATCATAATCTAGGGTTTAAGTGGTTATGGGTTTTGGTGAATTTCATCAAATTGGAGGAAATTAGGGCGTGGGATTGATTGAATTAGTGATTTCTAGCATGATTATCACTATTAGTAATCATCCTAATCTATGAAAATAATGAAATCATGATTAGGGTTTATGATGAAGTTATGGGGTTTTGGCTAAAATTCTTTTGAATTGAGTTCATTAACATAAAGAGTAGTTAGTTATGTTGATAGAAGTATATATAGATTATGTTAACAAGAATTCAACAAGAACTCTAGGTATTCAAGGATTTGGAATGATTATGAAATCAAAAGTTAAATTGATTAGTGGAATAATGAATGATTTAGGCTAATCAAAGTGAGGGAGTATAAAATATGAGTATTAGTTAGTTATCATGAGTCTTGGATTCTAATAATTGTGTATCATTATATGTTAATTGAAATAGGTGGTTAAAAGCTCGGAATAGGTTGTATCGTTGTGGCTAGAATCTTCAATCACACAATAAGGTGAGTATATAGCGAATCAATTAAGTGAAGGTTATGTATATCCGTATTGCTTAAGAGCAAGAGGTTTTACATAATCATGACATTGTTGTTATACTTGTTTATTGTTGATATTGGTATTATTGTATGCAATTGTTACGAAATATATATTACGAAATATGTGCTAAGCACAATCTGTATCTTAAGGACCGCGGATCCAATTGGTATCTACCTTTACTTAAGTTCATTATTTGATAGACTAAGAATTATATGTGTGATTGTATTGCTTAATTGGTTACCTATGTATTCACTAGGCATTTTATGCTTACTCCGTATCGTTCAAATGTATTGTAGGTAATACTTCGAAAGGAAAGGATAAGGAAATCAAGAAAGAGTAGCGTGGATTGGTTTGCAAGTAGTAAGTGCAAGCCTTTTCTTTTGGATTATCGTTTTGATGAAACTTGTGAAATACGCCCAAGATGTTTTGAAATACATTAGAAATATGTAATATGTGGTTTTGGATTTAGTTGACATTAAAAGTCAACAACTGGTGTAAATTATGTATTGAAAGTGAAATAGAAGTCTTAGCATGCTACTTGATGGTAAATGGGTCGTAAGTGTCAAAATGGGTCAATAGTGACCCATGTGTGTATAACGAACTTTACCAAGGTTATAGAATCCTGGTTAGTTGCTTTAAGTTTGTTTGGGTATTTTGGAAAAGTGGTGAAAAGTGCAATAGCTGATAATGTGTGAGTTGTATTTTGAGTTGTCAACCAAAAGTGTCAAAAATGGGCGAAAATAAATCATACGCTCAAATGTTGCGTTTTTGTGAAAATTGAAAAAGTACAAAAAGGGAAACCTTCGTTTTGACCATTTGAATGTATCTGCAAAGTTTTAGAATCTAATTCCTTATGGTTTATGAATTATGCACGTTTGAATTTCGACAAAATTTGAATTATGGTCTGATCTGGAATTTAACTAGTGAACGCGATCCGGCTAGGTATTCCCAGGATCGCGTTCCTCTTTGAAAAATCACCACAATCGGATTTTTAACTAGCAAACGCGATCCAGCTATGGTTTCAGGATCGCGTTCGTCAGTGTATTTTCATCACAGAATATTTTGAACACATGAACGCAATCCTAAGATTTGTTTCCGGATCGCGTTGCTGTGTAAAGTTTGTGTAAAATTCAAAAATGCATAAGTGTTTAAGTGATCTTTAGAGACCTCTTTATTTCACATTTTAACACTTTAAAGACCTCTTTTTATGTTATGACTTTAGGAACCTCTTTTTAACAAATTGTGATTGAATTTATATGGGACCAAATGTAATCGAATTTTAAGTATCATTATTCCGCTGAGATAAAAAAAAAAAAAAAAAAATTTTATGGGCGTTTCAAGTTGGTATCGGAGCGATAGTTTAAGAGAATTACGTAATCCACATTAGGATTGCATAATCTTAAACTATTTTGAATCTATGATTATGTTGATAATTGTATTGTGATAGAATCTTGTTTTGTGAATTGATGTGGAACCTTAAGAATGATTGTTGCCTTGCTTAAATACGTTCAAGAGGAATGAATAGAAGTGTGTAATTAGTATAATATGTCTACGTCTGGCCAACGCAGTTGTATTATACTAGTGCACATGGGTGATTCAAGACCCTTGAATGTAATATGGCTTTGGTGAATGGTTGTTCTTAATGGTTGTATAGGATTGCTTTAATTTCTATTATTATACGAAATTTGGAATTTGTTGATTAAATTGTTAATCACTGTAGTAAATGGAATCAATGGACCAAGGTGATAGACGTCTAAATCCTGATGATGAGGCAACGATTAAACAAATCGTTGGGCAAGCCTTTAAAGAGTTTGGCCCAACAATAATTGCCGAAGTAGATAATATAGTGACTTCTAAAGTTAACGAAGTAATGAGTGATAAATTAAAAGAATTCGAACAACAACATCCTATCTTGACGAATCCTCCAGTTACGGCGGGACTCATGACTGCTCAAGGGTCGGCTGAAAGCTATGACTTTAAGAAATTCTCAAGCTGTAAACCGCCTGAATTTGAAGGTGAATTGAATCCTGTTGCTAGTCTTAGGTGGTTAAGTAGAATGGAGGAAACGTTTCTGTTATCTAAATGTCCTGATAATTTGAGAGTGCTGTTTGCTGCTCACCAACTCAAAGGTGATGCTCACGAATGGTGGAATTCAAAGATTGACACCTATGGATTTGAAACAGCATCTCAGTTTTCTTGGGACAAGTTTAAAGAATTATTCAAAAGTGAATTTTCACCACCAGCTGAACTAGAAAAGTTAAAGGGTGAATTTCTTGCGATTAATCAAGGAAGGATGTCTGTAGCTGAATATTCCAAATCCTTCCATGAAAAATCTCGTTTCTGTCCTGAGTACACTTCTAATGAGAAGTTGTTGACTGATCATTTCTATCGTCATTTGAATCTTGAAATCCGTGAATCTATTGATCAGTCATTTTATAAGGATATTCCAACGATATTGAATCGAGCCTTAGTAAGAGAAAAAGATTTATTAGCTAAGCGTGCTGAATATGCTAGTAAAAGAAAAGCTGAGCAATCTGCTCCATCTCAATCATCATCGTTTAAGAAAACCAGAACTGATTCGAAATCACCATCACAACAATCCTCACAAAAATCTCAATCACAACAACAGTTTTCTCAACCTCGTACTCGTGAATGGCCATTATGTGACAAATGTGGAAAAAGACATCTTGTAGATTGTAAATGTTTCAAGTGTGGGAGGCCTGGACACATGGCACCGGATTGCCCTAGTCCTTTCCGTTTATGTTACACCTGTTTCAAAAGCGATCATATTCAGGCGGATTGTCCCGTTAAGAAAGAAGAACAGAGAAAGAAACAACAAAGGAAAGATTCTGAGAAGAAAGGGACAACTGCCGGATCGGGAGCCAAACCCCGTGCTTTTCAAATCACAGCAGAGGAGGCTAAGGAATCACATGATGTGGTGACAGGTACCTTTATTATAAATTCTATACCTGCCCATGTTTTGTTTGATTCCGGAGCTTCCAGATCTTTTGTATCACTTTCGTTTTGTAAATGTTTAAATATTTCTGTATCTAAACTTGATCATCCCTTAGAAGTTGAAATAGCTGATAATAAGCTAGTAATAGTTTCTGATGTGTATAAGGGGTGTATCATCGAAATAGGAAATGAGAAATTTAATGTTGATCTAATCCCAATGCAAATGGGGGAGTTCAACATAGTAATAGGAATGGATTGGTTAGGACGAAATAAATGTGTAATCAATTGTCATGAAAAAGTTATTTTCCTGAAAGCACCTAGCGGACAGGATATAACTGTTTATGGCGAACGTATCAATCGAACTATTCCTGTATGCACGTATGCACGAGCTAAAAGATTGTTATCACATGGGTGTCGAGCCTTTTTAGCACACGTGATTGATAACTCTAAATCTGTTGCTGTACTTTCTGATATCCCTGTTGTCAATGAATTCCCGGATGTATTTCCTGAGGAACTCCCTGGTCTTCCACCTGATCGACAAGTTGAATTTAGAATTGATTTAATTCCTGGAGCTATTCCAATTGCTAAGACTCCTTATCGTTTAGCCCCAACTGAAATGCAAGAAATGATGAATCAGTTGCAAGAACTCCTTGATAAGGGCTTTATTCGTCCTAGCAGTTCGCCATGGGGAGCTCCAGTGTTATTCGTTAAAAAGAAAGATGGATCTTTAAGAATGTGTATCAATTATCGGGAATTGAACAAAGTGACCATTAAGAATCGTTACCCTTTGCCTCGAATCGATGATTTATTTGATCAACTTTAAGGTGCCAGTTTCTTCTCAAAAATCGATCTTCGGTCTGGTTACCATCAGTTAAAGGTAAAGGAAGATGACATCTCTAAAACTGCTTTTCGAACCCGTTATGGTCACTATGAATTCGTTGTCATGCCATTTGGTTTAACCAATGCTCCAGCTGCATTTATGGATTTGATGAATCGTGTATGTCGTCCTATGCTGGATAAATTTGTGATTGTTTTTATTGATGACATTCTCATTTACTCTAAAAGTGAGAGTGATCATTCAATTCATTTGAGACAAGTTCTGGAAATGCTTCGATGTGAAAAGCTTTATGCTAAATTCTCCAAGTGTAAATTCTGGTTGCGTGAAGTTCAGTTTCTTGGACATGTAATTAATGTCCATGGTATTCAAGTCGATCCATCTAAAGTTGCTGCAGTTCTTAAGTGGGATCCTCCTTCGAGTCCCACTGAAGTCAGAAGTTTTCTTGGTTTGGCAGGTTATTATCGTCGTTTCATTCAGGATTTTTCTAAGATTGCTACCCCATTGACTCAATTGACTCGAAAGAGTGTATCATGGAAATGGGGCGAAGAACAATCTAAAGCATTTCAATTGTTGAAAGAAAAGCTCAGTCAGGCTCCTATCCTTGTTTTACCGGAAGGTAATGAGGATATGGTTGTTTATTGTGATGCTTCTAAGCTTGGTCTGGGCTGTGTTTTAATGCAACGTGGGAAAGTCATTGCTTATGCTTCACGACAACTTAAAACACATGAGCAAAACTATCCTACTCACGATCTTGAATTAGCAGCTGTGGTCTTTGCATTAAAGATTTGGCGACATTATCTTTATGGAGTCAAGTCTACCATTTATACTGATCACAAAAGCTTGAAATATTTCTTTGATCAGCGGGATTTGAATAACCGACAGAGGAGATGGCTTGATTTAGTCAAAGATTACGATTGTGACATTCTTTACCATCCTGGTAAAGCTAATGTTGTTACGGATGCTCTTAGCCGAAAGGCTATTCATTATATTCTTTCAGTGAAATCTCTTAGCATGATTGTGTTTCCTCAACTGCTTGATTCTATAAAAACTGCTCAAATTGATGCATTATCTTCTAATGACCTGAAAAAGCAACGCTTAAAGGGTCAACTTTCTGAATTAATTAAAGATTCTCGAGGGCTGAGAACTCGTTATGGTAGAATCTGGATACCAGTAACGAGTGATGTGAAGAAATTGTTATTGGATGAAGCCCATAAATCGAAATATTCTGTTCATCCGGGTGCCACCAAAATGTATCGTGATCTGAAATGTGATTATTGGTGGCCTGGTATGAAACGTGATATCATTAAATATGTTCAAAATTGTCTCACTTGTCTGCAAGTAAAAGCTGAGCACCAACAACCATATGGAAAACTCCAGCCTTTGGATATTCCAGTTTAGAAATGGGAACACATCACCATGGATTTTGTTACAAAGCTGCCGAGAACTCCTCGCCAGCATGATGCCATTTGGGTGATTGTGGACCGATTAACAAAAAGTGCTCTTTTCATACCTATCAAGGAAGCATCATCCTCTGAAGTATTAGCAGAAATCTATATCCGTGAAGTTGTTGCTCGCCATGGAGTACCAGTTTCTATTGTTTCTGATAGGGATACTCGTTTTACCTCTCGATTCTGGAAGAAATTTCAAGAAGATTTGGATACTCAACTACATATTAGTACGGCTTTTCATCCTCAAACGGATGGACAAAGTGAACGTACTATTCAAACTCTAGAAGATATGCTGCGAGCATGTGTCATTGACTTTGGTGGTAGCTGGGATTCTCATCTCCCATTGGTGGAATTTTCATATAACAATAGTTATCATTCTTCCATAAAGATGCCACCATATCAAATGCTTTATGGTCGAAAGTGTCGTACTCCCATTTGTTGGGGAGAAGTCGGTCAACGTGAGCTAGGCAGTACTGATGTAGTTCAAAGGACTACTGAAAAGATTGATCAAATCCGTGAAAGGCTAAAAATGGCTCAAGACCGACAGAAATCTTATGCTGATAAACGCAGACGACCAATTGAATTTCAAGTGGGTGATAAAGTAATGTTAAAAGTTTCTCCTTGGAAGGGTATCATTCGTTTTCGGAAGAGAGGAAAACTAAGTCCAAGATATATTGGACCTTTCGAAATACTCGATCGTGTCAGTCGTGTAGCTTATCGGTTACAATTACCGGATGAGCTTGGTGGTATTCATGATACATTCCACGTGTCACAGCTTCGAAAATGTCTTGTTGACGAAGCTTCATATGTACCTCTTCCTGAAATCCAAATAAATGAGAAATTGAATTATGTTGAAGAACCCGTCCAGATTCTTGATCAAAAGATTAAACAACTAAGAAATAAAACGGTTTCTATTGTCAAAGTTCAATGGCGACATCGTAAAGGTTCTGAATTTACTTGGGAACCTGAAGAGTGGATGATTGTGTACTACCCTGCAGTACATCAAGAATGGTTCGTGAGGACACGAACAGAATAAGTGGGGGAGACTTGTAACACCCCAATATTCGAGGTATTATTTTAGTGTATCCAGAAATATACATCTTATGAAATATTATTACTGAAATAAAAAGATATAATATAAAACGCAATTGAATTCCTCAGTTCCAGACTGTTATTAATTAAAAGAATCAGTTTTAATATATATGTATACGTATTAGTTCCTGAAGTATTCTAAAATCTTCCAGACTTTATATTACGAGGAACCAAAACCGTGAGTACTTCATCATCATCACCAATCCTTCAATTTGAGTTCCAATTCGAGTTGTAATCTTTAATTTATCACCTCCTTGGTCATCTTCAACCTCTCTTGTAAGTATTTCTTTGTGAATCATAATCTAGGGTTTAAGTGGTTATGGGTTTTGGTGAATTTCATCAAATTGGAGGAAATTAGGGCGTGGGATTGATTGAATTAGTGATTTCTAGCATGATTATCACTATTAGTAATCATCCTAATCTATGAAAATAATGAAATCATGATTAGGGTTTATGATGAAGTTATGGGGTTTTGGCTAAAATTCTTTTGAATTGAGTTCATTAACATAAAGAGTAGTTAGTTATGTTGATAGAAGTATATATAGATTATGTTAACAAGAATTCAACAAGAACTCTAGGTATTCAAGGATTTGGAATGATTATGAAATCAAAAGTTAAATTGATTAGTGGAATAATGAATGATTTAGGCTAATCAAAGTGAGGGAGTATAAAATATGAGTATTAGTTAGTTATCATGAGTCTTGGATTCTAATAATTGTGTATCATTATATGTTAATTGAAATAGGTGGTTAAAAGCTCGGAATAGGTTGTATCGTTGTGGCTAGAATCTTCAATCACACAATAAGGTGAGTATATAGCGAATCAATTAAGTGAAGGTTATGTATATCCGTATTGCTTAAGAGCAAGAGGTTTTACATAATCATGACATTGTTGTTATACTTGTTTATTGTTGATATTGGTATTATTGTATGCAATTGTTACGAAATATATATTACGAAATATGTGCTAAGCACAATCTGTATCTTAAGGACCGCGGATCCAATTGGTATCTACCTTTACTTAAGTTCATTATTTGATAGACTAAGAATTATATGTGTGATTGTATTGCTTAATTGGTTACCTATGTATTCACTAGGCATTTTATGCTTACTCCGTATCGTTCAAATGTATTGTAGGTAATACTTCGAAAGGAAAGGATAAGGAAATCAAGAAAGAGTAGCGTGGATTGGTTTGCAAGTAGTAAGTGCAAGCCTTTTCTTTTGAATTATCGTTTTGATGAAACTTGTGAAATACGCCCAAGATGTTTTGAAATACATTAGAAATATGTAATATGTGGTTTTGGATTTAGTTGACATTAAAAGTCAACAACTGGTGTAAATTATGTATTGAAAGTGAAATAGAAGTCTTAGCATGCTACTTGATGGTAAATGGGTCGTAAGTGTCAAAATGGGTCAATAGTGACCCATGTGTGTATAACGAACTTTACCAAGGTTATAGAATCCTGGTTAGTTGCTTTAAGTTTGTTTGGGTATTTTGGAAAAGTGGTGAAAAGTGCAATAGCTGATAATGTGTGAGTTGTATTTTGAGTTGTCAACCAAAAGTGTCAAAAATGGGCGAAAATAAATCATACGCTCAAATGTTGCGTTTTTGTGAAAATTGAAAAAGTACAAAAAGGGAAACCTTCGTTTTGACCATTTGAATGTATCTGCAAAGTTTTAGAATCTAATTCCTTATGGTTTATGAATTATGCACGTTTGAATTTCGACAAAATTTGAATTATGGTCTGATCTGGAATTTAACTAGTGAACGCGATCCGGCTAGGTATTCCCAGGATCGCGTTCCTCTTTGAAAAATCACCACAATCGGATTTTTAACTAGCAAACGCGATCCAGCTATGGTTTCAGGATCGCGTTCGTCAGTGTATTTTCATCACAGAATATTTTGAACACATGAACGCGATCCTAAGATTTGTTTCCGGATCGCGTTGCTGTGTAAAGTTTGTGTAAAATTCAAAAATGCATAAGTGTTTAAGTGATCTTTAGAGACCTCTTTATTTCACATTTTAACACTTTAAAGACCTCCTTTTATGTTATGACTTTAGGAACCTCTTTTTAACAAATTGTGATTGAATTTATATGGGACTAAATGTAATCGAATTTTAAGTATCATTATTCCGCTGAGATAAAAAAAAAAAAAAAAAAATTTTATGGGCGTTTCAGATATGTAAGTAAAAATTTTTAACTTTGAGTGCTTCAATTCATCTATATAATTGTTGATTTGCAAAGTTGATGTCTTAGAATATATATATATATATATATATATATATATATATATATATATATATATATATATATATATATATATATATATATATAGAATTGGTATAAATTGATTGATTGATGGTTTTGTGGAATTAAATTACTGAATTTTGGGTGATGGTATCATAATTAGGGAGTTTTGATCATGCTTATCGTTTACCTATGGTTAAATGGGTTATAATTTAAATGGGTCGAATGGGTCAAGTGAGTCGTATGGGTGATATATGAGTGAAATGGGTCAAGTGGGTCATATGGGTGAAATATATGAGTGAAATGGGTCATATGTGTCATATCACTAATTATTCTTATTTTGTAACTTTAGAATGACATGGTGAAGGACCGGGATGGAAAATCAGGCACCACTCCCTTAACTGATACGGAGATACTAGCAAAACACTTGGGGGTATGAAGTGGGTTTTATCCCGGGATTGGTAGAAAGTTACCTCGAGGTGCTAGTTCAAGTTGAGTCAAATCAAAACCAAAATCGGGGATGTACACAAGGAATGAAATTGAGGAAGCGCTTGGTAAAGTGTTTGGTAAATTTGTGGAGCATACAAATGATCACTTGATGACGGTTTGGGATGCCTTTAAAACCGCTAATGTTAACCTTCCAAAGATTAAACCCATGGATCCCCTGGTATATGCGATAGATGATGATGAGGATGAAGATGAGGACCAAGACGAGGATGAAGATAGCGAGTAAGTTGGTTTAGATTTTATGTTTTTGTCGCATCGTGATCATGTGTTTAGATTTTATGTGTTTCTAGAATCGTGATCATGTGTTAGACGAGAAAATGTTGACTAAAAAATGTGTATGTTTATTTGGATGATTCGGATGATTTGTATGTTTTGTTTGGACGATAATGTGTTTTGTTGTTTTGATTAGCGGATTTGGTTATATATTATGCTCGAAATCAGCAGGATAAATGTAGTATTTGAACATGAAAAAACCTGGGAAAACTGTAAAAACGTGAAAATGCTGCCAAAAATGGCAGTTAGTTTCAGCGACGACAGGAGTCTTTAGCGACGCCCCAAGTCGTGGCTATAGATATTTATTAAGAAAAGTCAAAAAGAAAAGGAGAATGTCTTCAGCGACGACATAGGTCTTTAGCGGCGACACTTGTCGTGGCTATAGCTATTTATTAAGAAAAATCAAAAAGAAAAGAAAATCTCTTTAGCGAAGACACGTGTCGTGTCCATAAACTTTCGGACCAAGTTGGATGTGGGACCCAGCTGTCTTCGCTAAAGAAATTATAAGTCGCAGCTAAAGAGCATCAGATGCGAGGACATAGCGACGATGTTTCAGCGACGAAATGTTGTGGCTATAGGTCTATAGCGACAACTTTTGGGCCTATTGCGATGACTTTTTTCGTAGCTAAAAGTCTCATTTCTAGTAGTGTTGGGCGAGTAACAACACTAATTGCAGACATATTACTCACTTGCTTTACCAACTTACCACGTGTTATAACTATGAAGTGCCATCACGATGCAATAGAGAAAAGGCAAGAAAGCATTCGGACTGCAGCACAAATTCTTGGTAAATCCAAAGAGATCCTGAATATCCTTCAATATGGATTCTATGGCATACATAGACAGGTGGCGTGCACTATCAAAAAATCAAATACCCAGCGATAATAATGTTGCAAATTCTGAAGAATCGCTCACAATAACCATCATGTAAACAGGTTGATCGAATTTTACTATCAATAGGGCCTCGCATTAGTTTTGTATTACGTTCCATGTTTCTATGTTGCATTAAACGTTGATGTACAATATATTTGGTTTGTGTGCGTGTATGAAGGCATGAGAAACAACTATCTCAACTAAATAAAACTCTACCTTATCCTTTGATTTCTTAATTTTCCCATTATATACTTCATAACCCAACATGTTACCCAACAAGATTTGTTCCAATGTTAGTAACATGGTATTTTAATCGCTGTTTAATTATCAAAATTGCTCACATGTCGCCAACGTGTTAGTTTTAATTAATGACTTGGTATGACTGTTAGATATATTTAGTAAAATTAAACTTTATTTCTTGACGAAATTCATTTGTTACCCTATTTTTTTCACAACCGGTCTTTTATGTTGAATTTAACGTATAAAATTAGTATTCCAAATTAATTTCATCAAAAGTTGAATTACACTAAATATATCTAAAGTGTCATGTCATGTCATTAAAATTATAAATGTCATCGAAATGTGACCAATGATGATAATTAAAATGAGACTAAGGTATCATGTTACAAACATTAGAACAAAATTTAAAAGTTAGTTACTCATATTGGAATAAAACTTAAGAGTTGATTACTCACATTTATAATAGAATGGGTTCATTAGTCACCTTGGTACAAAACGTAATTACATTGCTAATTTATATATTTAGCCCTTTCTAATATCTTAGTTGTGTTTAGTGGGGTCAACGACTAAACCCAAAAATCTTAGTGTAAATGTAATGTATAATATTAGTATAAATATGCATAATTTTGTAAACAGTTGTTTATAAACACTGTAATTGCTTCTTTTTTTTTTAGCAATTTATTGAAATTCAAAAACATTATTTTTTATTTCTTTAAATGTAAAACGTTTTATTTTAATTTTTGTAAACGAGAACAAATCAATTCTCAGTAGAAACAGGTTGTGTAACCGGTCTACCAACATTTTACTCCCTATACTTGAAAAAAGAAAAGATTAAAATCTTACTGGGTACCATTGCTCTGTTACGTTTAACTATGATTTGAAGTTGTGGTTCTTGAAACATTTATCGTCGTTGGTTTCGGCCAAGGAATGATTAGTTATACTTTAAGATATATTATGGTTTATAGGTTTCCAATTACACCTATTCAATGTGTAACATCTTATGATTAAACTTTTAATAAAGGTTTTATTGTTTGGTTAGGTATTGAACCTTATAATTGTTACCATTGTATGACATACTTTTATTTGTTCAATGTATTAAATTTGTAAATATCGTCTATTATATGTAAATTTTCCTTTTTGGGTAAGGTTATAAAAAAACCTTTCATATTTTGGCCTCACCTAAAATGGAAAGTTTACACACAATAAACGATATTTACAAGTTCAATACATACAATAGAAGTTTTCAAAATTTGACTCATACAATAATAAAAGAAAATTTGACTCATACAATAATAAAAGGTGTAAAGTTTAATACATAACGAAACAACAAACCCTAAAACAAATAGAATCAATAATCCAACTTAATGAGAAATTATTCAAACACCTATCAAAAACGATATATATGTCTGAACTATATAGTATTTGAGGCCGACAACATTGTGATGACACGCCTAATGGGAATGATATGTGTGTGTGTGTGTGTTTCAAACCAAATAGTATTGAAGTCGACTTCATTGGGACGAACCGCCTTACGCGAATGAATTCGTGCTACCGTTAAAGTTTCACGAACTATAACTATATATATATATATATATATATATATATATATATATATATATATATATATATATATATATATATATTGTGCGTGTGAGAGAGAGAACTAAACAACATGCGAGGTCGAGTAGATTGGTGTCGAAACGCCTTACGTGAATGAGTTCGTACTACCGTTAAAGTTTTCACGAACTTTATCTATGTTTGAACTATATAGTACTTGAGGCCGGCTTCATTGGTGATGAAACGCCGGAGGGGAATGAGTTTATTCCACCATTAATGTTTCACAAACTTTATATATATGTTAGAACTAAATAGTATTCGAGGTTGAGTTCATATGGATGAAACACTTTACGTGAATGTATTCGTACTACCCGTTAACTTTTCATGAAATGTATACACACACACACACACACACACATATACACATGTGTGTCAACTAAGTAGCATTCAAAGTCGAGTTCATTGGTATCGAAATGCCTTACGTGAATGAGTCTGTACTACCATTAACGTTTTACGAATTTGATATACATGTTTGAACTATGAAGTATTTGAGATCGACTTAATTGGTGATTAAACGCCTTACAATTATGAGTTCGTACTACGTTAACTCATTAATTTTTTATATCTGTTCGAACTAAATAGTATTCAAGTGCGAGTTAATTGATGATGAAACACCTTATGGGAATGAGTTTGTAGCACCATTTATGTTACTAGAATGAGTTTGTACCAGCGCTATTTGTAATTTCTAGCTAATAAGCTGTTACCTTCGAAAAAAAGTTACGTTTTTTGTTTTGGAGAAAAATAAAAAAGTCAAAAATGGGAAAAAATGCTATTGCGATGACCTTTGCGACGACAGCATCGTTGCAAAAGAAAAGTCAATGTTTTTGTGGTCAGAGTTAAAGAAGCATGATTTGTTGTCGCTAGTGGACCTTTAGCGACGACATCATGTCGTCGCAAAACCCTTTCGTCGTATTAGCTGCTTTTTACGGATTTCAACATGAGAATAAGGTTAAGATCGACAACTAAATGAAAACAGAAAAAAAAAAAAAAAAATACTTAAGTTACTTATTGGAAAATAACTGATGATAAAATGTTATCCCTTTAGCAGGTTGTAATTTATTTGGTTAACGTGGTTATGCATGTTGCAAATTGAGTGTTTCGTTAAAGCTTGTGTTAGTTAGGTTTGCACTTCTTTATTTTTTGGTGGGGTGTTCATAATGTAGTCTCGGGTTCATGGTTAGTATCGCCTAAAATTATTGGAGCTTCGTTCAGGTTGCAAAAAGTCTACGCTAGTCAACATTGCGTTTCTAAATGAAAAGACTAACATAATGATGGGCCGACATACAGGCCAGTCTTGATAATAATAATAATAATAATAAAGGTGAAAAGCATTTTAATGACACGTTTAAGATATGATAATGGAATTCAATAGAAAGACAGGCTAATAAACATTATAGTTGTAACTTGTCCAAAACTTTCTAGCATGTATAACTTCCAATTCCTTGGGATTACAATTCCTTCCTTTCCCGAATTCCAATTCGATCCATTGTATATATATACATTAGCGGCTGCATTTTTACTGTTCATGCCGAGTATTTATCTCCTGTTTCCGTTTCTATTTGGGCTACATGCAACCCACCAATCAAATAGCGCCGGAAATTTTGACCCGCCTAAATATCGCCGGGAAAAGTTGACCGGCATAAAATTCGCCGGAAAACGTTCAAAAACATACCAAAAATTCATCGGCGTAAATATCGTCAGAAATTTTTACTGTTCATGCCGAGTATTTATCCCCTGTTTCCGTTTCTATTTGGGCTACATGCAACCCACCAATCAAATAGCGCCGGAAATTTTGACCCGCCTAAATATCGCCGGGAAAAGTTGACCGGCATAAACTTCGCCGGAAAACGTTCAAAAACATACCAAAAATTCATCGGCGTAAATATCGTCAGAAAAGCTGACCGGCCTAAATATCACCGGAAAACTTGACAGTCCTAAATGTCGCCGGAAAACATTCAGATATGAACATAATAAACAACACTTCCATAGCTGGTTAGCTCGCCGGAAGAATATACCACCATTGATACTATTTAGCGGCAGCAATCGCTGGTGCTACCACTTATCGGCCGCCGTTTCCGCCGATCAAGAACTCCACACAGGTAGAACGACTAGCTATATGAATAATAACACAAGACAAAGCTTCTAAAGCCGGTTACCTATCGATCGGAGGAAAATACCACCAGCGAGGCTACCGCTTACCGGCCATCGTCGCCACCACCGGAAAACAAGTAATATGCAGGTCTACTCCAAAATGAAAAACAAATCGACAAAAAGATATATCTTTTACTGTTGAATATAAATAAGTAATGAATAATAAAATGCATAACAAGATGAAACTATTTAGAACTCAAAGAAATGCATTTGGATGAAGAGATGATTAGGTAGAAGTGTAGAACAGTAGAACCGTAGAAGACTAGAAGTCTAAAAGTGAAGTTGGTGATTTCTTACTTTAATATAATAAAACCAACCCATTGTTTCTTTATATAACCTGATAGTGGTTTTCCTTTTCTTCATTTTGAATATTTATAAAAATTTAAAAGTCTTCAACATGAACAATTTTAATAAACGCTGTCAAAACAATTTTTTTAATACTTATAGTGACTCACCAATACTTCGTTATTTTTTATATCATATAAACATAGGTTTTTACATTTTCTTTATTTTATACTATTTTTTTAAAAATGTTTAATTTACACCATTAAAATTTATAAAACTTGGTAGCATATATCCCCAGTGAAACGGGGCAAACACCCTTGTTATAAAACATTTCGCAAATCCCTTGAAATTAGAATTCCTTTCCTGAATTCCAGTTCGATCCATTATAAAACATTTCGCTAAATACCCCTTTTGTGATTTCTTTCTATCAAAGAATCATACCAACGGTTGATTCGTGCGTGATACACTGTGGATTGAAAAAGGTTTAGCCGTTCCAACATTTTTTTTTCAAATTTGTTCGAATCGGATCCTTTTGATTTCTATTATCTATATTCTATATTAATTAATTATAGAAGATAGAAGATATACTTACGAAGTTGTTCCAATTTATTAATTGGCATTAACCTTAGATCGTTGCCCCTGAGAAATTAATCAATACTTTCTACTCGAGCTCCATCATGAACTATTTACATTATAACCCAATAAAAAAAAAAGAGTTATAGTAGAATAGAACAAATGACGTCGAGTCAAAAGCACCTTCATTCCTAATATAAAATAACAAACGTAGTAAGTGTAATATACAGCAATGTCATAACCAAATATCATTCAATTGAGTTCACAGCCATCACTTTTATGGCATTAATGCAGTCACATCAAATCATTTTTAGGAGAAATTTATTTTTTTTCTGCACACATTTGATCCACGCTGATACATTACAGTGGCGGATCCAGGATTTTGTGCCGTTGGGGGCGAAAAAAAACAACTATAAGCATAAGTAAAAAATAACATAAAAAGTAAAATTTTTGTTACACAACATAATAGCAACGGTAAAATGACAATAAAACAGCATGAACACCAATTAAATAGCAATAAAAACAATTGTTAATGTAAAGTAGGGGGAAAAAATACTATACAAACACGGTAAAACAATATGATTAGTTAGTTCAATAAACTTCATAATATAGCACAACAAAATAGCATGAAAGTATTCTAACCGGATACAAATTGCAAAACTGCAAATGGAAGATTATTGACTTAAGTTCTCAAATTTTCAAAGGGACAAATTGAAAGTCAAATTGTTGATTACAAACTATATACGGAGCAACATTTTAAAAGGAATGAAAAAAAAAAAATTTATCATCAACAGTCCCACTAAGTTAAAGAAGTCAGAAGTCAGAAGTCAGAAGTCAAAGTTTAAGTAGCGAAAGTGCATGTAACGATTTATATACAAATAGCAGCTACAAATAACTACACGATCTTAACATTTGCTTAATCAAAATTGTCAAGACTTTAAAGTTGACATGGGAACTCTTTATATGGAACAAATTTGATACCTCAGGCAACAATTATTATTTCTAGTTCACATTTCGAAGCTAGATAATCAGATATAGAGGTGGACAACTAAGATATAGTAGTAGTATATAAACGCTTTAATTTGGGGCAATGGGAACATGGGGATTGAGGTGTAGCCGTGTAGGGTAACTCTTCTGTGAGTTGTGTCTCCATCTTTTTAAAAAGGTTAAGGGACTAAGGGCACAATTTACTTTACACTGAGGGCATAGTCCAAAAAATAAATAATATACCCTATAAATTACTGGATCATAGGGACTGAGGGCATAGTCCAAAAAATAAATAATATACCCTATAAATTATTGGATAATAGGGGGCATCTGACCCCACTTGCACCCACATGGATCCGTCTGTGGATACAAACAAGCTAATAAGAGTGCTCTCAACGGAGCTAATCACTGTAATTAGTTACCAACCGATTATAGAAATGGTTCCATCCATTCAATCGGTTGGTAATCACTTTCAATCCCAATTGTCAAACCGATTTGTAATTGGTTGAAAAGTGTGGAGCCTGCGTACCTTTTTTTTAATGTATAAAAATGGTGATATAGTGGTAAATGTGGGATCCAGAATATGAGGTGATTAGTCATTGATGGGAGTGGATAATCGATTGTGAATCAGTTATGAATCAGTTAGTGAAAAGCTGATGTGACGCTGAGGTAGCAGAAATGATGAGGAACTCATGAGAAAATGGTTGGGATTGACCTAATACATACTAAATTGGATGAGGACGAAAGATCGTGGAAGTTTGAAAAATAATTGTTTTTGTATTCCTTCTTAAGGCCTAGTACGTCCCTGCATGCTAACAATAATTGAGGTCTAGGTGACTAGGTGTATACACCTTTATTTGAATATGAAGTTTAGCGAACAACGGATGCAAAGTAAACGAATGCATTCACAACTAGAAATATGTTTTTAATAAAAACGCATCTAATGACGCAATATTTAATGTCGCAAATTGTGTCACAATATTGTCACCTGTAGCGAAGTCATGTCGTCACTGTCGCAAGTTGCGTTGCAAAGCATGTCACTAATTTGAGACACCTTAAATATTGCTAATAATGTGGCCAGTTTTACGACTTCCAAAACACGTCTCTAATGGTGTCGCTATCGAGACACCAAGATTTAAGACGTTAACCGCGTCGCCATCTTAAACACTTCTAGAGGGAAGTTGATAATGACCTATTCTTAAAAATGAGTTAACTGTTTATTCTAAATTAAATAAAGGTACCTTTTACTATTTTAAAACAAAGAATTTTACTATGCATATAAATAACTAAAATAATTTCTCATCACCTGATTTTAGTTCACGTGCCATAAATTCTTCTTCTCTTGATCGTCGTTTCCTCCCTTACCATCATCGCACCACTCCGCACCGTCGTTGCACCATGCCACACCGGCATCCCAAAACGAAAATAGATAAAAAAAAAAAAAAAAAGGTTTATGGACAAGATCGTCAACGTACTTTACTTTTTGTTCCAATGTCACCAATGAACCGGTTTTATTACCAAGGTCGACACCAAACTTTTTACTTTTGTCTCAATGTCACCAACGAACTAATTTTATTACCAATGTCGACAACGAACTTGTTAAATATGTTTTGAGATCACCAAAATACCTTTTTTTTAACGAGCTACGTTTTGAATTTGTTGATGTGGTGTTGCCATGCATTTCTTTTATGTGACCAGACTTCCATGTAAGCTAAACATGTACACGTATGGTTAACTTCATCTTCTCCGACCGACTAACATGTAATTTTGGGTTACGTTTTCGATAAAAAAGTAGTAATTGCGTTTAGATTCACTGGAAAATTGATGATTATCGTAAAGCAATCAAAAACTACATGTTATTCGATAGGAGAAGAAGAATTAACCATACATGTACAAGTTTAGCTTACGTGGAAGCCTGGTCAGATAAATGAAATGCATTGCAACTCCACATCAACAAATTTAAAACGTAGCTCGTTTAAAAAAAAGGTATTTTGGTGACCTCAAAACATATTTAACAAGTTCGTTGTCGACATTGGTAATAAAATTAGTTTGTTGGTGACATTGAGACAAAAGTAAGAAGTTTGGTGTCGACCTTGGTAATAAAACCGGTTCATTGGTGACATTGGGACCAAAAGTAAAGTACGTTGGCGATCTGGTCCATAAACCCAAAAAAAAAAAAATCGCAACATTTAGAAGCGTGAACATGAGTGTCGCCAGAAGACATCGACTCGATTAGCGACACATAACAACACACTGAAGATTAGCGACATAATAAAGACTTAAATAAGGACGTCTCTAATATTGTTAACATTATCTAGGGACCCAAATGATAAATTTTACACGTTTAAAAGTAAATGATATTATTTAGTTTATTTATTAGTTAAAAATTAATTATATCAAAGTATAGAAACCAGTTGATACGTAGTCAAAGCTACCAGGAAATTCAAAAGAATAATCAAAATTATTTGTTTCTCTTTCTTTTATTTTAATTATTTATTGAAATAATGAGCCCTTCAATAATTTCATTCTTGAAACATTTCGGGTAAAGGTGATTTGACCCCGGTAAATCCAACATGAAAGGTTCTTTTTATATAATAAAATAATTGAAATTACAGAGGGTGTAAAACCGATGTGATACATTTTACTGCCTATACTCTGCAAAATAAAATGGTGAAATTCATAGCCTTGCTCTGTTTCAAATTGATTTTCTGTTGTGATACTTCTAACTTATATTGTTGGTGGTGTTACTCAAGAAATGCATCTTTATCCTTTAAGATGCTATGTCTTATACTACGTATCTTTTAAAATTACTATTCAAAGTCATAAAAGGGAAGGAACTATGGTAGCTCATGTTATAGATGTTCCGGCTGTATGGTGCAATGATTAGATTGTTTAACAAGGTAGAGTTTCAAATTGTGCGTCTCAAATGGTCACTAAAGATGTACTATCTTTGGTAAATTAGTTGGATTACGTTTTAAACTATGGTTATTGCAATAGAAAACAAATATACGGATACGAAAAACACAAAAATAAAAAAAGAGCCGAAGTATTTGTTTGGGGTCTATTTTTTGATATTGCATGGGGCACCCAAATTCATTTTCTGGCCTTGTCAAAGTGCAACCACGTGATTAAACGTTGATTAAGGTTAATCATATTGTAATTATACTTTATAAATAAACTTGTATGTGTACAACATAATTTTTTAAAGTTATTTTAACTTAATTAAAATTTGGACTCAGGTTAGTCAATGATTTTATCAATATATGTCAATGTCATTTTACCTGTCAATAGGCTTTGAAATCAACTTTTTTTCTTGAAAGGACGCTTGGAGATTGAGCAACTTGTTAATACCGAAAATTTCAGACGATCCAATGCAGGCTTTTAAACAAAATTATGTGATTTCCTGCTTCCTGGAATACTTCTAAACAAAATTATGTGAATTCATGTTAAGTAGACGTTAATTATCACTTGTTTAACTAGATTAGTCTCACTATTCATCAACTAATTGTTTAGAATGACGGCATGGGAATCTCCAGGGGACGCGATACCATGGGTTGGTTTCTATGTTGGTGTAGCATCACTACTTTGCACTCTTGCAATTGCAGCTGATGTTTTTCAAGGCTTTAGTCAACGACAAAGAAAACTCTAGTTTCCGTGTAGATTTTTCACAATGAATGATGCTTCTATCACACTGATAGCAATAGCAATGAAGCTTCCATTCGATCTTACTACTAACATATCTAGTGATGTAGACACGAAGTATGTAAGCATTTTTTTCTTGGTCGCGATATTAGCCAATTTCCTTCCCTCTTTAGGCCTTTTGGATGACAATGAACTACTTGCGAACATCATAGCTTTTGGTATTCTCATAGTTACCATTACTATAAATGTATGGATCCAGTCTAGTACTAGGGTGCTTCCATTGAATATGATGGCGAATATTATGCTTATATTTTCTCTTCTATGGCCTTTTTCGGTAGCTTTGATAGTTCCGGAATCTAGAAAAATTTTAGAACAGCGGTATAAGGAGTTTCACAAATTTTCCTTAAATCGTCATGACATTAAATTCTCCTCCAAGGAATTCACACACTGTGATGATGGCTGAAACTGGTGACCCCCAATTTGTGATCGCTTGTTCACCAATCTCTTCGGCCTCTGGGGTTTTTTTGTTTACTCTTTTCTTCTAGTTTTTTTTTTGTTTTTTTATAGTCCGGTGCAGTAGCAAAACGCATTCATGGAACGGAAATTCAGATTATAAGTGGTCAATCGATGTTATCTTTTTTGTGCAGTCTATCGGGACTATGATAGCTAGTATATCACCAATTTTTAGATTCTTCAAAGCTACAACGAATTTTGACTTGTCCACAAGATGGAGCTTCAACCATCTAAACATGTTCAGGGTCGAGAAAGATTGGACCGGAAGGCTTAAACACTGGAAACGACTTCATGTCCGTTCACATATCCCAGGTCGCCATTGCAAAAAAGTTATACATATTATCAAAAACTTGATTTTAAACTTTTGTATAGCACTTCGATCATGTGGTGGAATTAGTTATATGTAAAACCATATGTCTCATTCCGAGATCTCACTTGATCTTTTTCCCTTGTTGCCATTTATGCAAATCACTGTTGAAAAGGTTTCAAGAGAGACCAAATGCGGCTAACAATAATGTGGGGCCAGAGATGGAAGAATATACTACTTATGCTTTACAAATTGAGAAGAGGGCGAAGATTTCAAAGCGGATTTTAAGAAATTCACTCAACTCTATTAATCAACTTCTTCGAGAATCGGGAGAGAAAGAACCAAGTAATCTTATGAAGCTTCTGGAGAAATCTAGAGGATTATAATTATAAGGAGTTGTGGAGTTCGACAACAACAAAGTCCCGCCTTTACATCCAAAAGAAACCCATTATCGTTGGAGTCTAGTAGTAGTGACATTAACGGCCATTGTTATTGCACTTCCTAACATTACACCTTGGTCATGTCAAGGGGTTACTTGCTGGCGTGAGCGAAGGCCTGCAATTTGTTAGAAAATTTGAAGAAAGCTTAAATACAAATGCTGACTTAATAAATGCAAGAAAAGCAAGTGGACGTCTATGGACAGAAGTTGAAGTATATCGCAAGTCCTACAAATTGATCTCCAAAAAAAGGCTCGTAAAGGAAAAACGTCAAATGAGATTCTTCAATAGTTGGGTGATGAAGCAGTAAAAACTGTGATAGAGATCAAGAGATGCAAAAGGGGAACTCCAGATGACTCGCCACACATGTTCATTGCAGCAAGTTCTATGTACACAATCAGCCAAACCATACTACTCCATTGAAATGAGCAAGAAAATTGTCCCAAAGATGAGGAAATATTTGAGCGGATATTAACAGTAATCGTTGATATATTATGTGCTTGTTTTACCAACTTACCAAATGTTATAAAACTTGAGTGTCATCACGATGCAATAGAGAAAAGGGAAGAGAGCATCCGCTTTGCAGCTAAGCTTCTTGGTAAATCCAAAAAGATCTTTAAGCTGCTTAAAGTGCGTCAACTTCCTAGCATCGATATGGAGTCAATTGCGCTCATTGATAAGTGGCATGCATTACCAAATTGAGAGAAACCCAGTGCCTACGCTTTCACAAGTAGAAGTCAACCAGCTTCTTCAGGTTCGGATGAATCATTTGTGGTAAATATAATTTTCTAGGTGCGGGTCTATTGATCAACACTGAAGACTAGCTAGCTATACACATCCCTATTTTTATGTTTTCACCTTATCACAGAGCTCTTTAAGTTCAAGTTGACATAATAAAATAATGAAAATTTGTAAGTAAATAAATCCGTTCAACCATTTAGGCCATGAAGCAATTTTAATAAATTCACCGTACAATAACATGTGGTATTACCGCTTTTAACAAATGGGCCTGGATAATGTAGCCGAGAGATTGGCCTGTAACAAGCCCAACTGTAAAAAATTAATGAACTCCTTTTTACATATTTCGTATTGGACTGATAAATAAATGGGTATATATATATATATATATATATATATATATATATATATATATATATATATATATGTAACTGGGCCAACAAGAACCTACTTGGTTAATGTGCTAAAGGGCCAGCCATATCACAGATATGGGAATTGGAAAGGTAAGAAATTACGCAAATGCGTTTAGTTACGAAAAATCCCTCTCGATTCTCTGGAATACTTTTCAAAGAAACTGAAGAAATGGAAAACGTGTTCAAATTGAGATTTTCTGAAAAGTTTTCCAAGAAAAGAGAGGTGATATAAGGTTTTCAACAATTACTATTCTACAATATGAAAACTTATCTCACATTTGAACACGTTTTCTAAATTTTCACTAGTTTTCAAGTGACACAAAACTCTAGAATAACGGAACAAGAAAAATAGAGATAGTTTTCCGTGACTAAACGCACCCTAGTGTCAACTTGGAACAAAATGGTCCCAACATACTGTCATGAAGAATGCATCAAGGACTAATTTAGATATATGTGGGATCGATAGACGTAACGAGTTGTCCGTTTTGTTACGATATATGTTCTATGTAGAGTTGCTAAAGGTATGTTACATATTGAAACACTTTAAATTGAGATATAAATTTCATGTACACAATCAGCCGGCCTATATTGCTCCACTGCAATGGACAAGAAAATGGGCTTGAATGTGGAAGAACTTCTTGAATGGATGTGGATAATAAATATTATAGCAGATTTATTATTTGTTTATTACTGTGTACAAACTTAACAGGAGTCATAACATTTGAGTGACACCGTAACGGAAATAGAGAAATTGGAGGATAGCATACGGGTTGATTGTATATACCTACCTGATTTCGTTTGATTTTTTTAGTTCAAGAGGTACCGACTTTTTTCTGGTCTTTATGTTTCCACTCGAATCGACAATGATAAACGAGTTAGGTTTGGGAAACCAAACCGATAAGATTTCCAACATGATTGGGGAATTCGTGAAATCACAGGACGACGCTCCTGCCCTAAATCTGCCCCCATTTTCATCCCTGGTTTGAGGAGTCACCACAAGTACCCTTTGCAGCACTAGTAGTACAAATATTTAGCCGGCAATTTTGTCACAAATAGTATCCACTTTAATATTGACGTACAACAAATCCAAACTCCCTATATAAAAACAAAACCGCTGCTCATAAAGAGTATAATATAATACTATACATTATCATAAATATAATACCTAACATGTATTTAGAATCAACATTTGTGCCAAACTTTCCCAAAAGCTGTCCTCAACATCAACTGCATCTATTGGGAATAGGGTCTCAAAAAGAAGCGATTTTTCCATCAAAATGAAAATAATTAACAAATGCAGCCTAGAAGCAGAAGTAAAAGGGTCCCAAGAACTTATATAGACAACAAATAATGAATCTTCGACTTCGAGCAGGTGAGGATGCTAAACTGCAAGCTGAATCTGACAACAGGACAGGTAGGCTTGAATCAACAAAAAGATGCTCGAAGATTAACTGTACAGAAATATAATATAACCTGTCTTTGGGTGACGTCTGCTTATACCATAGCCATCATATCATGGTGAACCAAAGCACAACAAAGGTGATGACTAGTGGAAAATTCCAGTTTTGCTTGAGATTTTATGAAGGAATCATCAAAGTTTTTTGGGCAGATTGTACGTTTTCTTCAAGAATTTCGAAGCAGCATCATCGTTTCGGTAGCACAAAACACGTAAAAGAGTGTTTGGATCAGATGAACTCCATTCACCTGTAGTCGCAGGTAACGGGAGTCTGGATTTAGCAGATGATCCATATGTCTCTAAAGTCAAACGCCTGAACCGCTCGATAATCGTCTCGCTTTCTGTTCTATAAAATGGAAGAACGTCTCTCAGGGGAGTTGAAAACTTGTTAATTACATCCATTGACAACCCATCACCATTGGCCCAAAACAAATCTTTAAGAGACTTAAAGTCATTTTCTATAACTTGACAATCTTGTAGGGTAAAAGAACGAGACGGCCCACCAGCAAGTAAAACCAACAAGAAGCCTTCAAAAGAAGCTTTCATTATTTCAGCAACTAAACGTGTTCTGACTTTCTCATTAACTGTGTCAGCAATAACCATCAAGTTCTGTTCTAGCTCCTGAAGGAACGGTTCAATTGTTGAAGATGACAGCTCACCAACATAGAGCCCGTCCCATAAAGAATGGCTAAGATCATGAAACACGAGTTTGTAAGCTGTGGACTCACATAGTTGTTGAATCCCTTCTAAACACGCACCCGGGGTGAGCTCAAATTTCTTTGCTAAACCATTTGAGAAGTCTTCAACATGAGCCGATTCAGAATTTCTCAAAAGGGTGATGATTCTTTTCTCTAAAACCTCGAGTTCGGTACGGATTTGTTGCAGAGTATTTATACGTACACATAATTGCGGTACTCCAAAAGCATTATTATTCCCATCAATTGTTGCAACCTGAGAGTTCTTTCTTTGTAAGTTGGCCGGTTTTTCTTTTTTCTTAAACACGCCGTGAAATTTTGCCTCGGCTGCACATCTGGTCAATGCCGGCATAGCAGGAATATATGTACTCCTTGATCCTGCACATTTGAATAAGTAAATGGTGAATATTTAATATGCTTATATAACATGTTACATGTCCCTCGGTTCGAAATGAAGGGAATTAAAAATAATAAAGTTGCATTAAACCCTGCTGGCATCATATTGTTGTTTGGTATGCCTTGGTATACATATGATTAAAATAATTTGGTACACTGTTATAAAATCTTTTTACAGCAAATAAATAATAACTAAATTGTGATATACATTTAATTAATTGTGTTTTTATAATATCAACAACTTTGAGGAATAATCCATTCCATTCTTTCATATATCGCGAAAAGCTTTTTTTTTGTTCAATCCAAAATGGACCATTCCATTCATTTATATTATTTAATAGTTACCAAACATCACACAAGTTAGATTAAGCCAATGTTGTTAACATTGAGAATGTTACCGCAGCCTGACTTGACTTTGCTAGCGTAATACTGAAGGCATCTATCGAGGCCAACAATTAAATCAGGAAGCAAGGCTGGATGCATTGGAATCGGCAACTGAAAAAAGGCATCCAAAATTTCATCTATAATCCTCAAAACTTCAACAGCCGATGGAGCATATCCTTCTTGATTAGCTCGTGGATTCCAAACCTGTGTCAAAATATTTCAATATTACAGGGTAAACATGAATATTAGAATGTAAATTAAACTAATTTAATGGGACCCACCTCTTGTTGAAGATTTCTGTCAACCCAATCCTTCAATCGGTCTAATCTCAACTTGGTCCAACCTTTGACTAAATTTGCTATCGCAGCTTCAGCTTCAAATGGTGGCATCTCACGAATGATTGCTTTCCCGCCATCATCACTGTCGACCGAATCTTCAACTGCTATCTGCACAAGTTCTTTCTCTAACTTATCAGCAGCTCTCAAAACTTGCACTGCATCTGGCGTCAACTCGGTGATACCCGAAATAAACTGTTTTAGCTCATTCCCGTAACAAACATGAAGAGTGGCAACAGCGACACCAGCAGCAAGAGGATGCCATCTTTTTAATATTGGACTAAACATTTTCTTTTCTTTTATAGCTAATTCACCAACGTCTTTAGCGAGAATAGCAAGAACAGGAAGTGGGTTTGGCTGGTTCCTTGATGCTCGCCTGCTTGAATCTGCCTTCTCCATAATCTGATATTGAAATCAAGCCACAAATTATCGAACAAAGCATTCATATGGTGGAGTATTTTGGGTCTGTCTGGTTGGACAAAATGGAATGGAATGACATATGAATGACGAGAAGGTAATAGAATGAGTCATTACATTACATTACATTACATCAATGCAACTGTCATTCCTGTATATTGGTAAACTAAGATAAGACAGTGGGATACAAAGAAAAAAACAATCAGATAAGACGCAATGAAGATATAACATTTTTATCATTTATAATTATAATCGAACTATTATATTATATTGGACGGTTTGGACTTTGGAGATATTGAGAGTTCCACTGAAAAATATAGGTTCTATAGTGAATTTTCATTCCATTCCACGGGGGAAAAAAAACGTTGCTTATGGTATAAGAAAAGTGAAATGGACGAAATCATATTTGGTTCAATCCATTCTTTTACATAATGCACATTTCATTCCTTCTTTGCTACTTTCATTCCGAACACTTGCAATTTGCAACACATCATGGAATTGGGCATGATCAATAAAGCCAATATCAAAGTTTACAAGTTACTTTTCTTTACTTTTTCGTCTAATTTATATAGCATCAAACATAACTTACTTGAGCAAAAGCAGTGCGGAGTGATGACCTAATGTATGTATCAGTCCTACTTCGAGCCACATCAACTTCGTTTTTCCTTCTGCGACGATATTCATTTGATATATCTTCAACCAAGACTTTAGCAGCTGATACCCCTAAAGAAACAATACTCTGCATAGAATTGATATTTCCTTTTTCAAATGTGTCATGATATGCAAGAAGGCGTTTTTCAGCCCAACCCAATATCGAAGTCAATGTAGAACTCAAGACTTTAGCATAAGTAGGATCCTTTGTTGTCTTTGCATCTTTTGCAACTTCAACTAATTGACAATCAGCAGCATAAAGCAGATCATTATCCAATTGGCCAGTTGCAACGAAACGATTAAATAAAACCCACGTAAAACATATGTTATGTAGCATTTGGTTTATTCCTAGGATTCCCCATGTTTTCTTCATAAGTTCCATGACCTCATCAACTTCATCTATAATAGAGGACTCATCATTAGCATCAAAGCATGTTTCTAGAAGGATTTCATAAAGTCTGAGATTCAAAGGAAATCCATCTGCCCAATGGCATGAATCTGATGACCCATCATTTGATCGGTTGGCAAGTGACATAACAGCGCCACGTAAGACTTGCAGGGCCTCATTGTTTCTTCCAGTTTCAATTGGTCTTTCCAATGCACCGTGAATAATTTTTTGTAGCCTTTGGGAAGCAGTTGTTGAGTTGCCAAGTGGCAGGTGAGGGTGTAGAAGAAGTCCGGCCTCTAACATCTTCAAGTTTCTCTTCTGCCACATGTCATACTCTTGTTGGTCGGTAAAATCTGAAGATTTGAACTGCTGTAATAGTTCTAATGGAAGAACCATCATTTCAACTCGCCTCCCTACCTGTTACCAGTATATATATAAATATAAACACTCATTAAATAATACATATTATAGCAATTATGAATAAAATTATTCCGGCTTTGACGTTGATAGTTAATATACATGATAAGTCGATAATCCAAATTTGAACATACAGCTAAGATAGATTGTCATTATTATGAGAGTATGACAAAAGGATGTACAATTTGACTTTTAAGATTAGAAAGGAATAATTTTTCGTTTTAAACATCCAAGGTTCAAGCAAAAAGATTCATCAATCACATACACATACTCATAATGTCACTCACGATCACAAAAGTACGTCACTTTAGTACAACGGTCAACCAAATTAACCAACATAATCAAAATAGCGATTAAGATTTTAGATTGCAATTCCTGTAGTCCTCTTGTCTCTAATAGATCGTTCTTGTTAGTTAGTTAGACTAGAATTGAGCGATAGTAATGAAGTATAGATGATTGGGAGGGTATTAGCATATCAATAAAATAAATTCCTTCTATAAGTATATACCTTGAAAGAAAAAGAATTATGTATCAAGTATATTGACATTTATACAATTCAGCCTAATTAGACTTTTATTACAGCTACAAAACACCATAATCTTCAATGGCATTTGACTGAATAATATCTACAACAAGTCGACAGTATGATACAATCATAAAATTATTATTATTTTATTAATAATGAAGACATAATCAAACATGGATTTTAACATACTATCGTGTCTCGGCCACCAAAAAATAAAAATTAAAAGAAATAGAAAATAATCATCAATTACACACAATAATGAATAAACCATCAGAGATCCTTACATCCATATTGCCTAAAAATAACAGTTACATTTAAATCATTTCAATTTCCATATCTAATGTAACATCATTATTTAGCATCCAATTTATGCAATACCTAAATTCAGTAATCCTATTTTTAACAAATAAAAATCAAAAATTTAATTCAAATCAACAAATTGCATCACTAAATCTAAGTATCCGAAATCTAAACCCTAACAAATTAAATTAAAAAAGCATATATAAACAAAATATCGAAAACACATGTATATATATTATACCTGACCAGCTGAAATTCTCAACAATGCTCTACGAATTCTAGAATCAGCAGCTTCAGAAATCTTCATCTGAACCCTAATTAACTCACCAACAGTCATCACCTTCTTCACTTTACCGCCGGAGCCATTACCGGAGCCGGCAGAGCTCGGACTACCGACGGAGGAGCTAGATCGGAGACCTAACGCCTTCTTCATTTTCGATGCAGCACTCGACGTAATCGATCTCTGCGACGGCGAACCGGACAGCGACGGCGATTGAGAAGATCTATCAGGAGTAAACGTTGACGCGGCGGCGGTGCTGTTACTGTAAGATAAGGGTTTTCCGGTGGAAGTACGGCAAACGGCGATGAAGATCTCGTAAGCGGTTTCACGGAGGTCGGTGGTGGATAAGGACGGTGTGAGATCGCCGAATGGTGATGGAAGTGGTGATAAAGCGGTGGCGGTGGCGGTAGAGGTGGACCGGGAAATGGTTCCGTTCGTGCCGGTCGAACCGGTTGAGTCTCGTCTAGATTGGCCGAGTATTCTTTCTCTACTGAAAAGAGAAGCCATTGAAGAGAGAGTGTGTGTTTTTTTTGTGTGTGAAAAACAAGAGAGTAAAGTGAAGATGATGAAGCAGATGTTATTATGTTTTTTTTATTTTTTATTTTTTATTTGTATATCTTTGTTTTTATATTACTATTATAATAATTATAATTATTATAATTATATTTGTTTTGTTTTTGACTATGTAAAAGTGGTATTTTTAAAGGTTTTTTGATATGGTTTTAGATATAATGTTGAAAAATAAATGCCGGAAATTAAAAGGTATATAAGAATGTTGAATAATTTATTTGAGCTCGAGATGTATAACTTTTACTCTTTTAGTAATGGAAGTTTCAATTATAACACCCGTCTCGAAATACAAGGACATTTTTTTTTAAACATATCGGAAGCGCATGATTAATAGAAATCAGTAGATTGCATACATACATTTCAAATAGCAATCCACTTACATACAAACCTTTAAAACTATATTATTCTAATCATTACACACATTAAGTTTAGGTGTTATAGAAATCCAAATATGTTGTTAAATCATTAATGTATTATCCATTTCAGAGTGAGCTTGTTGTCAAACATTCCATTCCATATGTACTTCTTGCCCACCCACATACAAAAGTAAACCTGCAAGAAGTAATGAGGGGTTAGCATGAAGCTAAGTGAATGGATCTCAAGCTATCAATCTAACTCAGCTTAACACATGCCTATAACCAAGCAATGCACGAGCAACATAGAAGGATCGGTGGTCCTTGAGGTACCCTCATTCCGCGGATGGTTCCCCAAGTAACACTTAAAACCAACTGACGGCCAAATCAGAGGTTAAACCGATAGTTTGGTACTATTACTACACACGACGCAATTTCAGTGTCCAACACATGTACAAGGCACTTGCGAAGTCCTAGTAATAGTATCGAAACCCAACACA
This sequence comes from Helichrysum umbraculigerum, assembly GCA_949592205.1. Taxonomy (NCBI): domain Eukaryota; kingdom Viridiplantae; phylum Streptophyta; class Magnoliopsida; order Asterales; family Asteraceae; genus Helichrysum; species Helichrysum umbraculigerum. Next base: position 160,085,004 of record CATIUR010000002.1, on the reverse strand, counting down.
TTAGTTGACCCCCACCAAATCAAATAGTCCACAACTATCATAGCACAATGGACGCCAATAATCAATCAAAGGTTAGCCATCATGGCAATTTAATATTAATGCAATCATTGCAATAAACCAAGTTTACCCGTTATAACCATGTTGTTACAACTAACTTAGACTGAAAGTTCAAGATCCACTCACCGACAATCATAGTCGTCCACTCAGTAGTCTAATGTCACTGAGTCTTCTCCACATCTGAGAATACAGTAACACAATACAAGTTAGTCATTTGGCACTTGCCTCAATATTGATATAATATCATAAAATTGTAATTACATCAAACCATTTATCATTAACTTGTATTAATCCAACATTCATCCCAATCATTGTTAACTAATATAATGAAACCATAAACAAGATTACTAACTTTCAACATCAATTATTCATCAAAACATCAATATTTGATCTAATGAATACTTAACCAACTAATTTCACACCGTCCTCTTTAATTATCAATTAAGGGTTCTTATTAGTAAATCATACTACTTTCTTCATATAAACCATCAAACTCATCATGATCATCATAATTCTCATGAACACTTAACCAATTCACAACTCTTAGCATAATCAATGTAATTTCATCATCTTTAATCAACACTTATAAATCATACATCATTATTCTAAGCATAGAAGCTCCAATTCTTGAATTATCAACTAAACACATGAATTCTATTAATGATCATATATAATGTCCATCATTTCTAAGTTAGGGTTTCACTTACAATCAAGAATTACTTATCAATTAACAATAATATGATCATTACAATCTTAGATACAAGATTAATCATGCCAATAAAATCAAATATTCAAAACCCCATTTATAGGTTAACATGAAACTTAAGAATTTACACCTACAACATGTTTATAAAGACAAATGAATGATTAATCCATATTATTCAAGCATAACTCATAACAATTTACACTTTTTAAACCCTAATTTCGGATTTAAATCAAGAACACTAAAATCCCCAATTTCTAGGGTTCATAAATCAAAGATTAAGAACTTACAAGTTGAAAAGAAGGATTAGAAGATGATAATCTTCATGCTAGAAGCTTGAATCCGAATTATGAAGCTCCAATTTTGATGATTTCTTCATGTTTTTGATTTAGGGTTATATGTGTGTGTGTGTTCATACGTACGTATGTATGTATTTGTGTGGGAATAAAACCAATTTATTCCATAGAGTATAGCATATAAGTGTGTAATTTTCATTCCCCGTATTTATTATTGTCTGGAACTTAAAATCATTTGCGGGGAAATACAATTTTATTTTACCGTCAATTAAATAAATTTAAAACAAACAATAATTTACTATTCACAAAAGTCATATAACTGTTTGACCTATTATTTTCAATTATCACAATACATTAATTATTTAAAACACAATTAAATAATTACATAAATACAGAAATTACAATTTCAACTAGGCCCAAAACGAGGATGTTACATCAATAATGTTTTGAATTATTATTTTTATTAGCTGTATTTAGAAAGGTAATTAACTCATACACTCCGCCACGAATATATATGTGTCAATTTCTAGACTATAACTCACAGCCTCGTAATTGAAGGGTCAATACGATATCGCTAATATCCGTTTGGTAAGTATTAATTATAGTTGGTTTAATAAAGGTAGTTAATATCTTTAATGTAATTGTAAATTTGTACGTGTGTTTGTGTTCGTATATAAAGTTATTATATGAAATAATTGATTTTATTATCTTTATATAAATAAATGTTGGTTTGACTTTATTAAAATGGTATTGTAGATTTGTTAGGCATGAAAAATAAAATTGGTAGCCGTTGTTTAATATTTTTAGGTCGGATATTTTTTAAATATTGGCATTCAAATTCAATGTAATTCGATAAAAAATGCTTTGAATCAATTATAAAATGTCACATTATTATTTCTCTTTATAAAGAAAAACATCATTCGTGCCATCTATAACGACCCGATATATTTACGTACTTTACATGTTTTTTTACAGAATTAAGATGTTTGTCAAATTTTCAGTATCTTAAAGAGTTTTCCACATGATATAAAGTTAGGATGAATAATGGTGATATTTAAGTTATGATTAATGAGCCATTGGTCTGGATCATTTTTATAGTTTTATCTTTCTAGTATACACAAATTACTCGTATTATTTGGTATTTTATATTTATTTAAAAGAATAATCACATGCAAGGCTTTTATTTATTTAATAATTAATTATTTATCTGAAAGAAAAATCACATGCAAGGCTTTTATTAATTTATTAATTAATTATTAGTGTATAAATCTTCATGTCGAAGCCAACTCAAATAAAGCAAGCTGGATTACAGGAGAGATACGTTGTACAATTGGCAATTTGGCATGGACAAATTCATTACTACTTTAGTAGGGGAGGAGTGGCCACCACACAGTCACACACTGTCACTAACACACCATGTAAAAAGTAGGGAATATCTATCCATACCATTTTTATTTACTTGCCATACCATTTTTGAATAAAAAAGTACAGAAAAATACGAAAAAGTACAGAAAAAGTACAGAATGTAAGAAAGAATGATGGAATAAAGTACAAAAAAAGTACAGAAAAGTTAATTTAATAATAAATAAATGGTATATATAGTAGGACCCAAAAAGTATTTTAGCTTTCAATTACAAAAAAATTAAAATCAAGTAAATTTTATGATGGACCAACATAGTACTTGCATGATTCCCTGGTTTTATATAACGGGTAAGGTTACGATGGCAATCGATGTTTCAGATTTATTACATTTTATAATACTTCTTCATTTTACGTAAAATGCAATGCTGCAAATCTAGGTCCTTGATTACAAAAATTAATGGCCGAATCCCCACCTTATAATTTTTTTTTTACTTTCTTCTTGTTAAAAAGTACTTTATGTATTTGTTTATTGATTAAAGAGTAGTTTTTTATAGTTGTGTACTTATCAATTACTTTAAATGTCACCAAAGGGCCATTGGCGGTATTGAGGTAACCCGTCAACCATAAGGTTGTGGGTTCAAATATCGGGATGAGACTAATTGTAAATGTTTGTCGATGAATGTTTATATTCGTGATAGAGGTGCGTACTTGTTTGCATTTCTAGAATTATATATATATATATATATATATATATATATATATATGATAGAGGTGCGTAATTGTTTGCATTTCTAGAATTATATATATATATATATATATATATATATATATATATATATATATATATATATATATATATATAGGTGGGTTAAAATGAGAAGGCTAATTTTCGTGAGGACGTGAGAAACACTTCAAAATTACTTTTTAACTATTCGAAACACATTTTCCTATAAAACTTTTATAATGATCACTATTAAAATAACTTTTGGAAGCTATGATATAAATATAAATAAAAAATATTAACATTTTTTTTCGAACTTATTTTACAGTCGTTACTGTTGTGATTATCATGTGTTCGAGATAATCACAAAATATAGCATGATAATCACATATTATTCTTGTGATTATCAAGTTATAAATTGTGATTATTATGAATAAAAAAATTAATAAAAAATAAGTAAAAAAATAATAAAACGTCAAAAAAAAAAATTATTTGAAAAATAACTTCTAAAAGTTATTTGAAAAAGAAGCTACGAAGAAAATTTTGTAAAATAACATGTTTTGGATAGTTAAAAAGTGATTTTAAAATGTTTCTCACGTTCTCACGAAAATTAGTCTTCTCATTTGAACCTGAGACTATATATATATATATATATATATATATATATAGGATCCGATTCAATTGAGAACCAAAAAAATTGTGAGAACCGTGAGAACTACTAGATTGCATGTTTGTTCACATGTGATTAACTTGATTCACATGTGAACATTGATTTAGGTTACGTTGGGAAAAAAATTCGAAAATTATGTCTTAAAACACGTTTTACCTTATTTGTTCATATTATCGTTCATATGTGAACATAAATTTGATTTTTTACATTTTTCGCTATAATTTTAGGATTTTTAATATTTTTTTTTCCCAACGTGAACCTAAATCAATGTTCACATGTGAATCAAGTTATATATATATATATATATATATATATATATATATATATATATATATATATATATATATATATATATATATTTTTAGCAGAAAGTTACTTTATATATTAGTTATTAGTTTTAGGGTGTGTTTGGCGTAACTAGCTGGTAGCTGGAGCTGGAAGCTTGTAGCTGGAGCTTGTAGCTGGAGCTTATTTTTGGAGCTGGAGCTTATTTTTGTATAAATTTTTAGAAGTGTTTGTTAAAGTAGCTGGAGCTGGAGCTTAATATGTGAATAGACATAAAAGGACAAAAAGTTTAAATCAAAGACATGTAGAGAGGGGTATTCATGTAATTTCACATCCAATAAGCTTGTAGCTTATTTTAAAAGCTAGTTGAAGTAGCTTATTATTCTAGAGCTTATTTTTTCAATAAGCTTCCAATAAGCTTCTACACTTTTGTATGCCAAACAAAGTTTGTTTTGAAAAAAATAAGCTCAAGCTCCAACAAGCTCCCACAAGCTAGTTTACCGAACATAGCCTTAGTAGTACTTTTTTGTAACCTAATATGCAAATCATGGTTTAGAAAGATATGGATGTTACATAGGAGCTACTATCCAATGTGGCATCTTAGGGTGTGTTTGGCAACTAGCTTATGAGAGCTTATGAGAGCTTAAGCTTGCTTTTTCTATAAGCTCAAGCTTTTAGCATTGTTTGGTACACAAAAATTTAAGAGCTTATTGAAAAAATAAGCTCTAGAAAAAAAAAGCTACTAGAAGTAGCTTATAAAAATAAACTCATAGCTTATTAAATGACAAATTACATAAATGCCCCTTATATACTTATTTATCATCTATTTCCTTGTCCATTTATGTAAATTCGTATATTTAAGTTCCAACTACTTTACCAAACACTTATAATAAAATAAGCTCCAGCTTCCAGCTTGAAATATAAGTTCCAGCTACCAGCTCCAGCTATAAGCTTTCAGCTCCAGCTACAAGCTAGTTTTGCCAAATACACAACCTATAATAAGTTATACATGTGCACACATGGACTAATTCTTATTTAGAGATCCATATGTCAACATACATGCTTCTACACCCCTTAATAATATTGTTATAGATGTACTGAGAAAAAATCGATGACGTAGACGTATACTGTATGAAAAAATACTTGTAATATTAATTTCATATAGTGTATTAATAATTTGATGTAATATGTTGCTATCCATCGCTCACAGTGTACACAACTACTAAATATGTTCCAAAAGACAATTGCGTTTAAACTTATGACTAAGTGGGTGTTTGGGGGGCTTATTTTACAAGCTTATTTGCTTATTTGAATAGAATAAGCTTAAGGTTTAGTGTTTGGGGGAGCTTATCCCTTAAGCTTATTTGCTTATTTGTGAAGGAAATTTGGAGATTGAAAATAAGCTACAAAATTTGGGCTTATTTGCTTATAAGCAATAAGCAATAAGCTTGGAAAATAAGCCCCCCAAACACCCCCTAATACTTAATTATGATGATAACACCTTTGACAATAATACTATGACAGTACATTTTCTAGTCGATTTTATAAAAATTGACATATGCGGCGGTACCAGCATGTGGGCAGTGTGGGCGGTGCCCACACAAGAACTTCTGTAGTTAGGATAAGTATATGTTAAGTTTATGATATTTAGTTTATACTCTCATAGCTTGGTGGTAAATCCTTCTCTCAACTAAACAAAAGGTCATGTGTTCGATGCTTATTCCTCACTTTTGTTTTGTTTTTTGTCTCCCTTTTTCTTTTTACTCTTTTCCTATTTTCACCTTTCTTTCTATTAATATAATTTAAATTTATTTTACCATTGCATAATTATAAAAAGTCTACCATTACAAATGTATTTGCTAAACTTTGTACTTGTGAATATCAGTTCTTTTTTATCTTCATAGAGTAAGGTTCAAATGAGTACATCAATTTTGAGTGAGAATGAGGGAACCAATAGATTTATGTCATATGTCACTTTATTCTCTCTCCTCCACATTTTTTAAAATTAAATATCTCACAAACGGTAAGTCGAAAAATCATGAAAATTGCACCATAAAATTCAGCGTTTTCTCCTCTTCGATTTGCCGTCCCTCAAGGCATACTTTTAACAACTTTTTTTTTCTTCCATTTTTTGGTGATTTTACAAATTAGTAACACATGTGTTAGTGATTGGTTATACATTTAATTTGTGGTTTAGGTTAGGGTTTAGTAGGGTTTAGGGTTTATTAGGGTTTAGGGTTTAGTAGGGTTTAAGGTTTAGGGTTTAGTATGATTTAGAGTTTAGAGTTTTGTAAAGCGTTTAGGGTTTGGGGTTTAGGGGTTAGGGTTTGAGGTTTGGGGTTTCGAGGAGAAACCCCAAACCTCAAACCCTAAACCCTAAACCATAACCCTTAAACCCCAAACCCTAAACCCTAAACGCAACAGTGTAACAATGTGTTAGTAAATGTGAAACCCACCAAAAAAATGAAAGAAACAAAATTTCGTCGAAAGTATGCCTTGAGGGACAGCAAATCGAAGAGGAGAAAACGCTGAATTTAATGGTGCAATTTTCATAATTTTTGGATTTGTCGTTTGTGAGATAATTGATGTTGGGGGTAAATGGGTTTTGTACATGTGGAACATTCTCTTTTTACACTTGACTTGATATCATTGGTTTCCTCATTCTCACACAAATTCCTATTCTCATTTGAACCCTACCCTATCTTCATAATATAGTCTACGATTTTTTAAAAAATTCTGTAAACACCCAACATACAACTATAAATCTGAATACTATATTTCTAGTTATAAATCAAGTCAAACTGAATTACTTTTGAGTTCGGTTCATATTAACGGATTGCTTTACCATATTATCACAAAGAAAAATATCTCAATCTAAGGAACCAATTACGTATACCTTAAAAGTTTGCCCCCGCTTGAATTTTTCTCTCGTACCGCCCCTGCATATGGATGATCGAATTCGTGGTGGATTAGAACATAATAAGTGGTTCAGTGTTGAATTAGGTGTGAAGTTCAGCAACATGGTTGATATAAGTTAGCGCGATTAGCAAGTTAAAACCTAAGGCGATTAAAGTAACTTAAGTTGAGAAAAACCACAGTGAGATTGTTAACGTGTTAATTAGTTGGTTGGTAGATGTAAACAAAAAGTCCAATTCTGATAATAATAAATTAAGTTGGTTGAATAAAATGACAGTTGGATGGAAAAAGACAGGTGATCAGTTTATGGGCCAGGCAAATGACAAAAATGCCATTTGTTGTCTTACGATGTCATGTTATGCCGCGCGCATTCTATTATGTTGGGATTTTAAATAATATCATTTTTAACATAATACGGAGTAAATAATTTTTTTATTAGTAGCTAAGAACTTGAATTAAATGTTTAATAATAGTAATGATAACATTAAAAGTTTGAATATCTATATCCATATATCTATGATGTATTATTGATATATGTTGATATATTATTTTTATAAATTTTAAGTTAACACGTAACATTTCCTTATTAGTGTGTATATTCTATTTTATAATATTACTCTACCAATTTCATAATTTATGCAATTTTTATGAATTGTATCTCGAACTCTACGTATAAGAAAACTATCACTATCAATTCTTCATCACGAGTAATCATATGATTGTCGTTGAGTCGCTATTTACAATAAAATATTATATACCGCTGCTAAGCCCGGGTATTATGCTAGTCTATATCTATACTAAATAATTGCATATAATGCATCTTAAGTTTCTATTTTTTTAAATAAAATTAAGACTTAACATCTAGATATTCATATTTTTAGAAATCTAATTATCATAACTATTTAAGTAAATAACAAATAATTCACTTTCTCTATCATCACTAAACATAATTATTCTAACATGTTAAATGTATAAATTCTAACACCATAACTAATCTATCGAAAAAGAAGAAAAACGACATAATATTACCACGTGTTACTATTATTAATATATTTTGTTTTACGCTATATTGCAGGTTTTTTTGCTACATTGCGGGTTTTCTTTATAGTTTACGTTTGAAAATTAAATCCTATCAAAACCCGTTAACAAAGATTACTGTATAAAGTATTAAAAATTACTGGTTCAAAAAAAGTAAAAAAAAATAAAAAAAAAAATAATAATAATAGTAATAATATTAATCCAATTAAAAAAGATCTAAAGATTTCGGGCCTAATTGGGCTTAAAAAATGAAGCCATTTTTAGTATTCTACATATGCTAAATTGGGCCATGGACGGAGCTCAAACTCGGTCCATTTATGCACCTACTCCAACAGTGACACATATATTCACATTTCATCTTGTAGAAAAGTAATATAGTAGAAAAATTTTATTGTTATTATTATACATATATGCTAATATCAATGGGTAAGGGTAAGGTGATTAATTTCAAGTTTCATTTTAAAAATCATTATATTACTTGTACTAGTCAAAATCAGTAGATACAGAAGAGACATACAAATCATCATAGTTATATACAAAAAAAAGGTATTTTACATACATTACAAAGTTTACAAGACAATAAAACTGTAATCTATACAAACATGTTACATATTTGCTTCATAACATATATCATCATTATGTACACTACTATGGCTTTGTAATTATTGAACAAAGTATATATAGTATCCCTACGATTGGCGAAGATGTACAAAAAGACGTTCTGGATATATAGCACGTTTTTTTTTTGGGACATTTAATTCCGATACCTTTAACGCTTGGGAACCCAACATCCATGAAGTCCATACGGAAGTCCATAAGGGAACTTTGCTCTCGCGATTTCTTCAAATGTTGATGCGTCTAATATTAGCGCGTACCCATCACTATTTTTGTCACTTATCATCGAAATCACAACTCCTGTGCATATGAACATTGATAGGAAAATAAAATATCATTTTAGTGACTTTTCGAAATAGTTAGTAGCTAAGTTTATTTATAACAAAGTTTATAGATAAACTTAGTCACTTACCATCATCCTCTTCTACTGCACCAGGGCGTGCAACAAAAAATGGTTCAGACGGAACCGAACCTTCATCGTGCCAGTTCTTTGCTTTTTTCTCTACCAACATATATAGTACTTGCATGATTCCCTGGTTTTATATAATGGGTAAGGTTACGATGGCGATCGTTGTTTCAAATTTATTACATTTTTATAACACTTTTTCATTTTACGTAAAATGCAATGCTGCAAATCTAGGACCTTGATTACAGAAATTAATGACCGATTCCCCACCTTATAAAAAGTTTTTCACTTTCATCTTGTTAAAAGTACTTTCTGTGTTTGTTTATTGATTAAATAGTAGTTTTATATTGTTGTGTACTTATAATCACTTTAAATATCACCAAAGGGCCATTGGCGGTAATGAGGTAACCCGTCAAACATAAGGTTATGGGTTCAAATATCGGGATGAGACTATTTGTAAATGTTTGTCGATGAATGTATATATTAGTGATAGAGGTGGTAAATGTTTGCATTTCTAGAAATATATATATATATATATATATATATATATAGCAGAAAGTTACTTTATATATTAGTTATTAGTTTTAGTAGTACTTTTTTGTAACCTAATATGCAAATCATGGTTTAGAAAGATAGGGATGTTACATAGGAGCTACTATAGGGTGTATTTGGCAAACTAGCTTATTGGAGCTTATGAGAGCTTAAGCTTGTTTTTTCTATAAGCTCAAGCTTCTAGCATTGTTTTGTACATAAAAATTTAAGAGTTTATTGAAAAAATAAGCTCTAGAAAAAAAAAAACTACTAGAAGTAGCTTATAAAAATATGCTCCTAGCTTATTAAATGACAAATTACATTAATGCCCATTATATACTTATTTATCATCTATTTCCTTGTCCATTTATGTAAATTCGTATATTTAGGGTGTGTTTGGCCGTCAAGCTTATTGGAGCTTAAGCTTATTTTTTCTATAAGCTTAAGTTTCTAGCTTTGTTTGGTAGACAAAACTTAAGGAGCTTATTGAAAAAATAAGCACTGAAAAAGTAGCTTATTTTAATAAGCTAGTTGAAGTAGCTTATTTTAATAAGCTCCAAGCTTATAAAATGAGAAATTACATAAATACCCCTTAAATCATTATATATTATACATTTTTTTGTCTTTTTATGTCAATTTACATCTTTAAGCTCCAGCTAATTTTACCAAACATTTTTAAAAAATAAGCTTCAGCTTCTAACTTAAAATATAAACTCCAGCTATAAGCTCCAGCTATAAGCTTTCAGCTTCAGCTACCAGCTAGTTTTGCCAAACACACCCTTAAGTTCCAACTACTTTACCAAACACTTATAATAAAATAAGCTCCAGCTTCCAGCTTGATATATAAGTTCCAGCTACCAGCTTCAACTATAAACTTTCAGCTCTAGCTACAAGCTAGTTTTGCCAAACACACCATTGACCTATAATAAGTTACTAGTAGAGTACCCGCACTATGTAGCGGTAACTTAAAAAAAACGACAATGGCCTGCAACGATCACAAAAGATAGTGGTTATCGTGATTGTCGCTTAAGAATAACTAATCAAGTTTTCTGAATTTATAATCATGATGAATATGAAGGAGCTTTGTTGAAGGAGTATGTATGATGAGTAGATTACTCACACATACTATACTACTTATGCATTAAAATATACTCACATAGACAAAGATTAATATGATGATACTTATATGTACTTGATTTGGTTAGAAAATGGTTGCAAAAACCTATAAAAATGAATGAAAATAATATTACTCCCCATCGTATATAACGAATTTTGCTATAAAATTGAAAAATAATTGGGATTTTCACTTGTTATTATTATAATTTTAATAATTACGAATTAGTTCCATAAATACAATTATTTTCGTTCATATTGATTTGACTTTCTAACTTTCTAATTTTAAGTTAATAATAATATGAGGGGTATGATGGACATTTCCCATATGTCATTTGTAAACTTTAAGGATGAATCTCAAAATGGTTTATAAAGGGTAGTAGATACATGTGCACACATGGACTAATTCTTATTCAGAGATCCATATGTCAACATACATGCTTCTACACCCCTTAATAATATTGTTATAGATATACTGTGAGAAAAAATCAATGACTCAGATGTATACTTAATGAAAAAAATCCTTGTAATATTAATTTCATAAAGTGTATTAATAATTTGATGTAATATGTTGCTATCCATCGCTCACACTTCACACAACTACTAAATTGCTGTACCAAAAGACAATTGCGTTTAAACTTATGAGTAATACTTAAGAGTAAAGTTCAAATGAGTACACCAATTTTAAGTGAGAATGAGGGAACTAACAGATTTCTTCCATGTGTCACTTTATTCTCTCTCCTCCACACTTTATTCTCTCTCCTCCACATTTTTAAAAATTAAATATCTCACAAACGGTAAGTCGAAAAATCATGAAAATTGCACCATAAAATTCAGCGTTTTCTCCTCTTCGATTTGCCGTCCCTCAAGGCATACTTTTGACAACTTTTTTTTTTTTCTCATTTTTTGGTGGGTTTCACAAATTAGTAACACATGTGTTAGTGATTAGTTGTACATTTAATTTGTGGTTAAGGTTAGGGTTTAGGGTTAGGTTTAGTAGGGTTTATGGTTTAGGGTTTATAAGGGTTTAGGGTTTAGAAGGGGTTCAAGGTTTAGGGTTTAGAAAGATTTAGGGTTTAGCGTTTTGTAAAGCGTTTAGGGTTTAGGGTTTGTGGTTTAGGGGTTAGGGTTTAGGGTTTAGGGTTTGAGGTTTGGGGTTTCTCCCCGAAACCCCAAACCTCAAACCCTAAACCCTAAACCCTAACCCCTAAACCACAAACCCTAAACCCTAAACGCAACACTTTAACACATGTGTTAGTAAATGTGAAACCCACCAAAAAAAATGAAAAAAAAAACTTTTCGAAAGTATGTCTTGATGGACGGCAAATCGAAGAGGAGAAAACGACGAATTTAATGGTGCAATTTTCATAATTTTTCGATTTGTCATTTGTGAGATAATTGATGTTGGGGGTAAATGTGTTTTGTACATGTAGAACATTCTCTTTGTACACATGGTTTGATATCATTGGTTCCATTATTCTCACATAAATTCCTATTCTCATTTGAACCCTACCCTAATACTTAATTATGATGATAACACCATTGACAATAATACTATGACAATAACATTTTCTAGTCGATTTAATAAAAATTGACATGTGGATGAATTCGTGGTAGATTAGAGTATGAGAAGTGATTCAGTGTTGAATTAAGTGTGGAGTTCAACAACATGGTTGATACAAAGTTTAGCGCGATTTAAGTAAAAACCTAAGTCGATTAAATTAAATAAAGTTAACTAGCAAAAAATCACCGTGAGATTGTTAACATTGGAAAAGTCTAGACTTACATAAATCTTACACAAGAATATATACATAATGAGTTGGCAAAATATGTGGACCAATCACATGAATTTGTACATTCTCTCACTTCATTCTCTCTCATAATTTAATTACTTCACCTAATTATGTAAACAAAATTATGTAAGCTTTGTTTGTGACACCCGTCAAATTAAGACTAGTGATTAATGCCTAATCAAGTTTTAATACATGTAATTAGTTCTGTGTTAGACTAATTAATGTATCGATTAATATATATTGTTGAATATATACAAGTATTGCGGTTTAATTTAAATCGTACAAGTACAAATCGAATGTAATTCGGTTCAATTAAATACGGACGTTGGTGAACAATTTTACTAAATAATATAATATTATTTAATAAGACAATTATATCCAAAATATTATTTTTATAATATTTCGTATTCAATTCATATCGTACAAACAAGGTCCACGCGATTAAAATATTAAACCCGCAAACAAACAAAACAAGTTAACGTTATATTTATAACGCAATTATTAGGTATTTGATAAAATACTTCAACAAAATAATTGGGTAATTATTCGCGTTTTAAAATATATTTTTAAACGTATAAAATAATTAATTAACGTTTAAACGACCGAGAAAACGAACACCGCACGGAGCGCGATTGCAGGGAATTAAATTGGTGAAACCCACTTTGTGGACCCCACCGAAAAATCTGCCAAAAGTGGGGATCCCCTCCCACTTTTCTTCCATAATCATCATCATCATCTCTCTCCTTCTCCATTTTTTTTTCCTCTCAAAACCCTCAAACCACCACCACACAAAATCACAAAAACGCATCTCCAAACACCATCAAATCACCAAGATAATTAGAGAAAAAGAACCACCACGCAACGATCTACAACCTCATCTTTTCCGATTTTCAATCCGACACTTTGTAAGTTTCCGACAAAAACCCGAAACTCTCCGTTTTTACTCATTTTTACATGTTTATTGTTTATATAAGCTTATAACGTCCATATATGGGTGGGTAAAAGTTTGGTACCGAACGTTGGCCGGAAAACTCGTTTTCGACACAAACTCCGGCCATCAGACCGTAACGTCGTACTTGGCTCAGACGTTATGCGATGTCAGTTGCGACGTCGCAAAACACATCACGATGTCGCACATAGCAACATCAGCTACTACGTCGCCCTAATTGATCGACGTCGCACTTAGCGACGCAAGCCCTTACGTCGCAGAAATCAACAACGTCGCATATAGCGACGCCACCCACAACGTCGCATTAAATTGCGAAAGTCGCACATAGCGACGCCATGCTCAACGTCGCAGTCAGGACCTGTGACGTCGCACCCAACGTCGCACAAACCAGAAAACACAGATTTTCACTAAGTGTCGAGACCCTAAATTTTATCACTTGATTTCACCCAATTTCAAGTCCAGATGCGTTTTTCACCAAAGCAATATAGTAGAAATAAAAATTTTCCAAGCTGACTTGGCAGCTCGACCCCAACCAGGGGCTCTGCCCCTTGGACCCCGCCAGGGGCTGCCACCCCTTGGACCCCGCTACCAGGGGCGCTGCCCCCAGACCCCCGTACTTAGATTCCGTAAGCATATTTCACACCAAGTGTCAAACTTGTACAACTTCAAACGCTTATACGACACGACTTTGCAAACAAAATGGAATATACTTTTCAAGTATAACACTTCGCAATCAATGTGATAACATCAATGTTATTATTACAATTAATCACCAACGGGCCGTACACGTTTTCAAATACTCAATTCAATCAACCAAATCTTAGTAATTTGGACAAGTCAATCAACCAAATCGGGGTAATTTGGACAAACAACTGCAAAGGTAGTCTTTCGAGATACCTAATCAATTAATAACCATCGCGTGTCATGGACACCTTCAGGTTGCAAGTCTTCGGACATCAATTCAAGGCTAATCAATTCAAGTTTATTTAGATAAACACTCAAGGCTCAGGTGAGTCTCATGGCCCCTATTTTACTGCTTTACATATTTGGGGTGTGATTACAATGCTCGTTTTATTTACATGTTGAACGCAAGTACAAATCAATACAAATACTGCATGAGTTGTTTTCAACTAATCAATAAAGTCCTCCATAGCATAGTCTGGTAATACCTAGTAGCGTGAATGTTAGTATATGATATCATATAGGATTGACAATCCTCGACCGGGTTAGCACGCACTAACTGGTCAAACGGACGTATTAGCATTTGGGATGACGAGTGTGGATTAGACACTCGTGGGGGCCTTCAAGTTAGGTTTCCTTAAGTGGGCCTGACAACTCAAGTTAAGCTCAGACTATGTGCCCATGACTGTATAACTTTTATTTTGCTTAATTGCATTTTAAATTAAATTATAAATCTTGCGGTTCATACAACAAATATTGATATACAAACCTGTGAGCTCACCAGCGTTTCGCTGACCCATTTTAGCATGTATCACAGGTACACAGCAGTAGGTTGGACTGCCCGACAGGATTCCATTAGCTCGAGTCAGCATGCATTACAAATCAGAGATTTAAATTGCATTATTATATTTTGTATAAGTAATTATGTGATGTAAATCTCTCCATTTCAGAAACGGAGCTAATGTAAACATTATTTTTGGATGTAAACTTTGTTTTATTTATACAAGTTCAAACGACGTATATAGTGGTCGTTCATTATATATCTTTGTGCTGTGAATATTGATTAGTAACACCTATTTCGAGCTTCCGCTAAACAGTAAATTTGGGGGTGTTACATTGTGTAAGTGTAGCATGGCTCGTTAACATTTTAGTTGGATGGTAGATGTAAACAAAAGTCCAATTTTATGATAATCTCTTTTCTCTTTTATATATTATAATAAAGTGTTAATTAGGTTGTCATTATACAAATAGTCAAATCCTAACCATTCAATTAATTAGACTTTTTAATTAAGACCCTTGATTAGGTTTAGATATAATGACAACCTAAATAGTAGATTATGATTGACAAAAAGACTAAAATGCCTCATAGCTATTAAATTCCAAATATAATTAATTAGTATCGGTTGAAATTAAATTTAAAAAGTTAAAAATGTCAATTACAAAGTCAACATATGGATACCAATCACAAGAGAATAAAATATTAAAATGCCAAAATAAATAACACCTTATATTTAGGAAGTCTAATTTCAAATGGATATATAGCATTTAATCTCAAATTAAATAAATATTAATTCTAGACTTAATCGAATTAAATTATATTGTCTCCATATTTATAGGATATTATATCATTCAAACTTGTTTTAAAAGATTATACTTTGGCAGAAGTTAACTACGTTTCTTTGGGCCTAGATTTGCAAAATAATTGCATTTATTAAGGAACATTATTTTCATTCTTTTGTCTTCAAACGACGCAGGCTCTTTTGCAAATCGAAATTGAAAACCAGATTTCATCCCGTTTACTCTCAATGTTCAAAATTCAATTATCTTCTAAACCCTATATGTACTTTTTCGTTAATTACTTATATAAGGTATACCTACACCATCACCTTTATAATCACATTCAATTATAGTACGATATTCTTGCTTCTTTTTACCATTGGTGGCCGATGATTGGTTTACCCCTAGATCTAAATCATATTAATGATGAGAGGAAGAATTGGAAGGTGCGCGTAAAAGTGTTTTTGATATGGAAACAAAGCTACATGAACAATCCTTCACAAGTAGTTGTTTTGATGGAAATCATCCTTGTGGAGCAGCAGGTAGTGAATGAATTTTTTTTTCCATACAATTATAAGTTCAGCATTCTTTATTTTGAAATTATTTTTATATAGATTATTTATTTTGTTCAATACGTACTGAATGGGATATTGAAGTTGCTTAATTTACATGATCAAACAAAATTCGTCCTTCGGTAGTTGTGCAATATATTTCAAGGACAAACACAGTGCTCAAATACATCATTTCCCATGTGAATTTATGTATTAGTTCATACTTTATTACGATTGAATTTTTATTGTGTTGAAATCTTTTTACAGTTGTGTAATTGGATGTGCAGAGAAAACCCGGAGCTCTATATGGAGTAGTTGCTGGTCAAATACTGTGATATGTCTTTAAATTCGATCAACAAAAACAACTCGACGAATGAAACAATGGAACCGAAAACAACAATGTGTCTGGATCGGAGGTGTTGGGCATGGGGAGAAAGGCAAGAGTGAGGATAATTTTGGAGTCAAAGGTGAAGATTGGCAATTGTGCATGGGACTTGATCATCAAATGAATCATTCTTTTTTTCCTCTTTAATAATTAACATTGCCCTACAATGCATTTTTTGTCCCAGCCATTTTGTTAGTTAAGATAACTTTTTGTTAAGTTTTCAATACAAATATGCTTCTTCACTCACATTTATAACATTATTGTATCAACCGTCAAGTTTTCTACTTAAAAGTGGAACAAGTTGCTTTTGCTAAATACATGATGGATAGCTTTTCTAAATCATCGATAGGGCCAACACTCCTGGACCCCTCTGCCAAGTAATATTTCATTTTGCTGATCTTGAACGTTCCATCAAATTCTATGAGAAGGTATGATATTTTTCCTTATTTACTTGAATCATCATATTTCAAATATATAGTTGACCAATATTAATTGCTTAATCTGATTTTATGCAAGCATTGGGGATGAAACTATGTTGGACAGTTCATAGGCCAGAACAAAATGTATGTCTTCTGTTCTCTTTATCATGTGCGGTTTTCTTAATTAATTTAAAAGTTACTACAAGATTATATTGTATCAGAGTACACTTTGGAAATGATCGTGTAATTGAGTACACCAAAACAAATTTTAAATAAGAATGTGGGCAAAATCTAGCAAATTTTGGCAAGGTAATAATAAAGCTTTTTGGTGCTTATGAAGGAGATGCTCTTGACACCAATTTGCAATATGTCAAGAATGCATACTGTTAAAGGGTTTTTTTTTTTTTTTTTCATATATAGTGTATTTGGAATATTTTGCCAAAGCAAGCGATAGCAAAGAGTCTTGGAATAGAAATATGTTTGAAGAACTCTCATGTATATGCACTACCAGGTTTTATGGTTTGGCTATACTCAAAATGAGATTTCTTTTGAAATTCTGTTGTAGCTTGCCTAACGTAGTCTTTGGTTTCATTGGGCTTTTCAGTAATTGTGGTGTCATTCCGTTAGTGTCTCGAACGGTAGAAATTTTTTAGAGGTGAAAAGAAAATTGATTCTTTTGGGACAGATTGTGCCGAAAGCTCTTCATGATGAACAGATTTTGGAAATTCCCTTTTCAAAAGCTTTCTATAAACTAATATTTGGACAGGTCTGGTTGCTATATGTTATCTGGTTACTGTATAATGTTAATTTCACATTCTTTTTTATTTGAATTCATGGAATTGGTGATATCGAAGGAACTCACTATGTACGATTTTCAGTCATTTGACCCTGTTTTGGGTAACACGCTTATCGAGATTCGGGCTCTGGTTGAGAAGAGGATGTCTTTATAATAGAGGAAGGAAGTTGAGCCATTGATCCGGATCCATGCTTCCGGGATACAAAAATCGAGGACCTACACTTGGATTTTTATTTTTATCACCATTTTTCACTTATGATCTTTCAATTAAAGCAGAACAAAAATCCATATATGTTCAATTTCCAGGTTAGTACTAATGTGTGGTTATGTGGTAGTAATCAGTTCTTTTGGGGTTTTTTTAAGCACGTAGTTTGCAGTGGTTTGGATAGATTATTATTCCTGCTATTGGTCTCCTTTATGGTTATTTAGAGTGGTGTCATTTATGATTTATTTAGAAAGTGTATATTGAATAAGAAATCTAACTTGAAACTAAGAGAAAACGTGATTTACAAGCCCAATAACTAAATAAATCTACCAAATTTCTTTTTTCTTTTCTTTTTTTGTTTACCCATTATCATGACTCTTTCTCGAGGTTGCAACAAGTATAGATTTTGGATGGACTTTCATATCAAAATTTTATTGATACTGTGGTCTGTGAAGTAGACACATGGAGAGACAAACGTTTGTTATGCTGCTAATATACTTTAGGGGATGATCATGTAAATACACATAAAAGGAATAATGATACAGATTGTCTGACTTACCTCGAAACTCACGTTGTCTCTTTTAAAGAACACTAAGATGAAGTTTTAATTTTTACGACATTTTCTCATTGTTAACTAATGTTGCTTTTGAATCGCAGGCTGATAATATACTCTACTACAAAATGTTCTGACATCCATTTAGCTACTCTATTGTAGTGGCACTCAATCTGTAATATGAAATGTTCTTATGTGCGTATATCGTAAAATGTTCTGACATCCATTTAGCTACTCTATTGTAGTGGCACTCAATCTGTAATATGAAATGTTCTTATGTGCGTATATCGTGGGACACATGAATGCTTGAAAGAAATTTGATTCACTAGATAAAAGTTGTTGGGTGGTTTCATTTCACTGATCATCTTTGAAGGATGACGGTGAAAATATCCATTGTTAATATGATTATGGGCCCTCTGTTTATAAAATTTACTATGCGTTGACGTGTTTAAAAATTTGAGTGTTGGGTTGTGCATGTATCACTTTAATGGTTCTTTTTTATCGATAATACTTTATAAGTAATCTACTTGTGTTGAACAAGACTTTTTATGTATGTTTGTCATTATTTGGTTTGCTAATTCTTTTTTCATAATGATTGCGTGTAATATCCGATTCTATGAGGAAGCAATGACTTATTAATTGAATTGTGCCATCCGGTGGTGTGCCATTGTTGGTTCCAGGAGGTGTTCGTATTGAGAAGCCTACGCTCAATTTCTTACTCTTACATGTAAAGAGAAGAAGATGGACAATGATTTGTAGTCATCTCAGCTAGAATCGAACATTGGGTGTTTATATACACTACAATCCAAAGTACACGTGACGTTATCGGCATAGAGGCAATGAATTGTGATTGTGAACTTAGTCCTTACACATTTAGGGGCCACTTGGTTCGTACAAGAGAATAGGAATGTGAATAGTAAAGGGAATGTAATGGAATGCTAATGTCTATTATCATTGCATTGATAGTGCTATCATTGCATTGATAGTGCTTGATTGATAGTAGATAATGAATAAAAGATAAACAAAACACAAAAAATGAAAGTTACTAAAAGCTGATCGCATAAGCCATAGCAATCATATGCCAATTGTAATCATGAATTTTTTTTCCTATCTACTGCGAAAGAAAAAAGACAATAATATATGACAACCTATAGATACATGTAGAAACACTCTTGAAACTCAAATAAATCTTTTATTCATCAAACAAAAACCCAATTAAACAATCGAATGTAATGGGTGTGACATATTAATAAAATAATCAAAGCATATATGAATGAATCCATCGTCACTTTTAAGAATCATCAAAATCGCATTGTGTTAATAGGGATAAAATATATTCTTACATTATAATTTTATCATCGAAAGTTTCTCCACATAGTTGATTAAGCTGTTAGGATTTTATGATGATTTGCGATGATATTTACAATTTATGAGATAATATAGGTGATATAAGGACAATACAATACATTAGGGGAAGATTAAACGGGATAATTAGTGGGTAATCAAAATCAATTCTCCCAATTTGGGTTGGTAATGGCCCATTACTTACTTTAGGGTAATGATTCATTGCATTCCATTCAACCAAGCCCAATTAATCATAATCTTACTTATTCCTTGTATTTAAAAACCTCAAACCAAGCACACCCTTAAAGTATGTGAAATAATTCAATATTTCAGTAGTATGACTGTATGAGAACAAATTATTATAACTAAATATACAAAGTAGTTATTTGGAAGTATTTTCTAATTTGTTAAGTGAGTTAATTTATAATTTAAAGAGAGTTAAAAGTTTCCTTGTCTTCATGTTAATGCATAAAATACAAAGTTTTTATTAGAATTATGTGGTAGCCCGTGAATTCGCGGGTTATAATCTAGTAATAATAATAATAAGAGAACGGATCAGAGAAGAAGTCCCACCCAAGAGAGAATGAAGGCAGAAAAAGTAACCACTTACAGTGCACCATTTGTCAAAGTACGGAGGGTATTTTTGTCAGACAACCACAAACAAACAAACAGCCCTAGCTGCCCGATTTTCTTTTTTACTTTTTTGTATTTCAGTACACACTACACAGTGTTGAATATAAACCAAAATCGAAATAAATAGAACAAAATTTCAAACAAAAGTACAATTAAACAAACTAACATGATGGAGTATAATACATGCATATTAAAAAATAAAAATCGTATAGCACAAACTGATTGATCGTAATCCATCAATTGTTATTATATTTGTATTTTTTTGCATGATATGTTTTTCCTCTTTTTTCCAACTAATTTAGAACCAACCTCCACCTTCACAGCCATAAGTTTTTTCAACTTAATTATCTACAAAAATAAAGTAAATACATAAACTAAAGTCAAAAATCATAATGAAATTTACTAATAAAAAAAGTAACGATGCATTTAATTATTTACATACAAAGATGCACTTAAAAACACGATAAATATAATGATGCAGCTAAATATTAACATACAACAAAAACCATATAAGTGGATAAAAACATGATGCAGTAAACTACTAAAAAACATACAGTTTAAGCAATTAACAACTGCATCATGCAAAAAAATACATACGTAGATGATGTCAAAAACAAAAACATAGACAAACATGTTACTGCATCATACATATAAAAAAGAAAAGATATGTTACTGCATCATGAATATTTAACATACAAATGTGATCCAGAGAATATACAAACTGCAGTAATTAACAAATAACAGAAAAAACAAAAAGATATAATGATGCAGTTAACTATTTAACATACAATAATATATACTAGATGCAGTAAACATATATAAAATCATGATGCATCTAATTATTAACATACAACAAAAACTTACAAATGAAAAATCATGATATAGTTAACTATTAACATACAACAAAAAATACAAATAAAATTATGATGCAACCAACTATTAACTCAAGATGCACTTAACCATCAACATACAATAAAAACATTCAAAATAAACAAAACTCATGATGCAGTTTAGTACTAAAAAATGTAATGATGCAGTTAACTATTAACATACAACAAAACACATACAAATGAACAATCATGATGCAGTAACATACTAGAAAACATGCACGTACTATAAGCAATTAACAACTGTATCAGACAAACATGCTACTGCATCATACGTATAAAAAAACACAAAATATGCTACTGTATCATACATATTTACAAAAACAAAAGATGATCTTGAGAATGCACAAACTGCATCATACATACAAAATACAAAAACCTATACAACCCAAACATGCAGTAAACTATCTACCTACTCAACAAAACAATCATACCTTTATTCACACTGTGAACTTCATCATTTTCATCATCGGAATCTTTAACGGAGATCGCTTTACGATTAACTTTCGTTTGTGCATCAGATATATACCGAGTTGCCCTCTGACTCCTCCTAGTTGCTATACAAACACATAGAAGATCAAAAAACCGAAAAAATTTTAAAAAAAAAACTACAAACAAAAAAAAAAACCGAACATATCTATAGAAAAATACTTACGAGGAGTGACAATCGCTTTCCGTTTATTTTTCGAGATTGCTTTCGACGAAGCTCCAGAAATCGATACTTCTTTCAGCATCTTCATCATCGAAGACGATACAAACGAACGCCGAACAAGGAACGATGAACTTTTAAAATTATTTAACAATCTAATCGTATTTGTGAAACGAAAAATGAGAGAAAATCCAATTTGAGAGCGTTTGAGAAGTTGAGAGAAACTTGATTATGAAACCATATTGAAAAATGTGTGAAGAAAGGGAAGTAATTAAAGCTGTGAATTCTGCCTGGATGTGATTGATGGTGTCACACGTAAAATGACCATTATACCCCCTAGCTCTTAAAAGTTTATTAGGAAAAACATTTTATTTATAAAAAATGAAACAAATAATATAATCCGTCGATTATAATAAATGGACGGTGAGATGTCTCTTCCCCTCTATGCTCTCGCCAAACACACTTTCCCTATGATCCGGATACTAATACTAATACTAATACTAATAATAATAATAATAATAATAATAATAATAATAATAATAATAATAATAATAAACAAAGTTAGGTGTTGTTTGTTTTTCAAAAAAACCTCTTAAAAAGCTCTTATCTCTGATTCGGTCAGAGGTTTTTAGTTTTCAGACTGTTTGTTTTCTTTTCAGCTTTCAGAGCTTTTATCTCTGAAAAACCTCATTTTGTTTCAGACCCAATACCCACTCTGAAAAACTCTGAACAAAACCATCTCATACTATCACAAACACACAACCTTCTTTCTTCTTCTCCAACGAGTCATTATATTATTGTTCGTCCCCAAATCTCCTTCGTTGACGTTCTTCACATGCCACCATTAGCAAC
This sequence comes from Helichrysum umbraculigerum, assembly GCA_949592205.1. Lineage (NCBI taxonomy): Eukaryota > Viridiplantae > Streptophyta > Magnoliopsida > Asterales > Asteraceae > Helichrysum > Helichrysum umbraculigerum. The sequence continues at coordinate 160,062,037 of CATIUR010000002.1, read as the reverse complement.
AGCTTCTCGCCGTCACCAGAACTAGCTTCTTTCCGTCACCGGTCTTGTCCCACAGCGTCTTTAGCATCATTTTCTTCGATCAAGTGTAATTACCTATGTATTTTTAGTGTCATCATTTATATAAGGGTAAATGACAAAAATCAGCTACGAACTGCCACAAAATGTTTCAAGTATGCAATCTACCAATTATATTGCCCAAGTATGCAATAAACCGGGGAGTTTTGTGCTATGATCTTTGCAAACAATCATTTTACCTGTTAGCATTTTAGAATGCTGACTAAACATCCATGTCAAATGCCAACTAGACTTTTTAGTCACTTGTGTATTACACATGGATGCCACCTCATTTAATGGATAAATAAATACGTTTTATTTTTTAAGAAAGATGCGTGGACAGATATTTTTAACGTCATGAGATAGACCATTGTTCATAGAATCATCTTAAAATTGATTATGTGATAGACGTATAGAAATAAAATTTAATGGTTCATCTTAATCAAACATTTGAAAAACCATTTTGCTCACTCAAACATTTGATCCCAAACACCGCTGCCGGCGAATAGTCGAATAGAGAACATCCCCGGCAAAAAAAAGCGCCAACCGGAAAATAGAGAACACATTGCCAGCGGTTCGATTGGTGGTTGTTCCCGCCAGATCTGCCGGATCTCGGCGCCACCGCCGCCACCGTTGGAAGTCCTCCTCCGATCTCCGGCGCCTCCCATGACAGGCCTCATCTTCCCTCCTATTGAGACCGTAAACACAACACATCTCAACTGTGAAACAGATCCGAAGAACGGGCAAAGGCTGAAATCCAGTTCGGAACTACGAACTGAAACCCTTGGAGATCCAATCTTAAAATTTAGTTTGTGATTTTAAATTTCTTTTCAAACTGATTTTGTGTTTGAATTTTGATTTAGGTGTATTGATTGTGCTTTTTTTTAAGCAATTCAAAGAAATTTTGAATCACATAAAAAGTCTATGGTTCGATTATGATGATTTGATGAAATTGTAATTTTGAGGGAATGATTTTAATGAAATGTGGTGCTGCTGACTGTGGTCGAGGTGAAGTGCGTCTAACAGGGAAATACAATTCTACATAAAAAATTATACTCGTAATAAGTTGTTTGATAGTTTAAGGATCAGTGTATATGACACGTGGGTATAAATATTCGATAGATATTCCACCTAAGCAATAAGAAAAATGAAAAATGTCAAATATTTATTTTTACCGGTTCATCAGGTAACATATTACCATATTGCTGATACCAACACAAAATCTTTTGGTTTGTTGCGTACTTAAACAATAAAATGGGTAGATTGCATACTTGAAACATTTTGTGGCAGTTCGTTGCCGATTTTTGTCATTTACCCTTTATATAATAGAAGAACACAGGGGAAGAGGCTTTGATTATATTATAATTTTGGAAGAGGAAAACTAGAACGGTGAGGCGGTGAGAAAAAGTTAAAAAGGGGATATGTGGGTGGGTTCAAAAAATAAAAACTACTCATATAAAACTATTGTCATTGGAATTTTACTTTAATAATTATTTTTATTTGTCGAATAAACACTTTACATAGGTTAACATGTCAAACTTGTTGCTCAATAAATTTTTTCGTTAAAATATCCGTTTTATTTTTCATAGAAATGTTGATATGATGGCAAATGGTAAAATAAAGTATTATAAAATCATTCAGATATTTTATAAAAATACACAGTTTAGTTTATATGATTCAGATTTCAGATATCAGGACCACCTCTTATTATTCAGACATGGCTTTCAGATTTCAGACATAAACCTCTTAAAAAAACAAACAGCACCTTAGTTGAATAAAATGACAGTTGGATGGAAAAAGACAGGTGATCAGTTTAAAGGCCAAGCAAATGACAAAAATGCCATTTGTTGTCTTACGATGTGTCGATGTCATGTTACGCCGCATTCAATTATATTGGGATTTTAATATCATGTTTAACATAATATATATATATACGGAGTAATATTTAATTAGTAGCTAAGAACTTGAAATAATGTTTAATAATAGTGCGGATAACATAAAAAGTTTGAATATCTATATCTATATCTATACTATCTATGATGTATTGATGTATGTTGATCTATCATTTTTAAAAATTTTAAATTAAGAGTTAACATTTTCTTATTAGTTTGTCTAATTCTATTTTATAATATTACTTTATCAATTTCACAACTTTTGCAATTTTTATGAATTGTATCTCGAATCTCGAACTTTACATAATAAAAAAACTATCAATATCAACTCCTCATTATGATTAATTATACAACTATATCTTTGAGGCGTTATTTACAATAAAATACTATATATCGCTGCTAAGCGTGGGTATTATGCTAGTCTATATCTGTTCTTTATAATTATAACTACATATAATGCATCTTGTATTTCTATTTTTAAAAAAAAATCAAAATAAAATTTTAAGACTCAATATCTAGATATTCCTATTTTTTGAGATTTAATTATCATAATTATTTTAATAAATAACAAAAAGGTTACTTTCTTCATCACTAAACATACACTTTATAGACACAAATTTTAACACCATAATTAATCTATGGAAAAAGAATAAAAATGAAATAACATTACCATGGGTTACTATTATTAACAGATTTAGTTTTACGTTCCATTGCGCGAGTTTTTTTGCTAGTTACTATTAAAAAGTCATTAATCCTATATTACCTTAGCAAAACCCGTTAACAAAGACTACTTGTATAAAATATTTAAAACTCAGGTTCAAAAAAAGTATTAAAAAAAATAAAAATAAAAAGGGAAATTAATTGTTTTACCCTTTTTTCGGAAGGTATAATTGGTTTTGCCCAAGTAAAAAAAAAATTGCCGATATACCCTACCCGGACGCAGGTCGCAACATGCGACCTGCGACCCGGTCTATGCGACCTGCGACCAAGCGATCACCGAGTAAAAGACAAGCAAACGGAGCCATTTGCCTGTGATAAAACCCGGACGCAAGTCGCAAGCTTGCGACTTGCGACCGTGCGACTTGGTGATCGGAGACTTTCATCAAAAAATGAAACCCTTTTCAACAAAAACCTCACTGACGTTCAACAACCATATTCCGGCGACTGTGACGGAACCAAACAACATTCCCATTCGGTCACGCCAACAATTTAAACACAAGGAGGCTTTCATCAGCGGAGAGCGAAGCTACGCAGATGCCGTTAACAACCTGCAAGTCGAGAGAGCTCACCAAATTGGGGATCTACATCAGCAAATTCGAACAATTTATATTTCCAACGTTCCAGCAAGGGTAAGTCATAGTTGTATTAGAGAATTTATGGGGAAATTCGGAATTGTAACTGGGGTTTCATGGTTGGCAAAGAGATCGTTTGCTTTTGTTAAATTCGAAACAAGCTCACAAGCTCAGGAAGCCGTCAATCAAACTCATGGTTTGTGGTGGAAAAATCAAAAGCTCTTCGTGAAAATTGCAAGATCAGAACTACGGTTTGGGATTCAAAACGCATCTTTCCACGGCAGTGAAAGTACCAAACAAGGGGTCAGTTCCATCAACTCGAAGTCCTTTGTAGTTCATCGAAGGAAGGTAATTTCTCTAAGAACTTCTATGTTTATCGTTGATAAATCACCCTTAAAAACAGAAACATTTCGTGTGTGGGCTGTGAAAAATCATATTGAGGTCTCCCGCATCTTTACATGGGGGTTATATGGATTAGTAGTGGAATGTAAGGATTTGAGCAACTTCCAAAAGTGAATCAATTAGAGGTAAATCACAATCATCCTTTCATCGCAATGACTTCAATGGCAACTAAAACAGGGAGATATTCAAGAGTTACATGGCTTCAAGTTAGAGGGTTACCTTATGAATTTTGCACAAAAGAAAATGCTGAGGTTGTATTTAAAGGTTGGGGTGAGGTTCTATACACACCAGAGACAACAAGCCCAGAGTTACGTTCTGATACCATTATCGGCTTAGTCCAAGTTGATGAGCCGAAGACTATTGATGAAAAGGCTGTCGTCTGGATTAGTAAAGGATCTTCATTGCCTATTTGGGTGTCAGAATCCCGGCCAAATCAAGAGTCCAAAAATACATATTGTGTGGAATTGTCTGATGGTATTTGCGCAGACAACCACAATGCTATTGGGGGAAGTAGTGGCAATGAACTGTTGGAGCCGGAGGTTAAGTCGCCGGAGCCGGAGATTGAGTTGCCGGAAGCTGATAATGGCAATGGTCTACCAAACTTTTCAAAACCAATTTTGAATTTTGAACTTCAAAATAGTGAAACACAAAAGCAGAATGCTAGTTCTAGCATATCTAAGTTTTCAAGTTGTCACCAAGCCAAAAATGTGCCGGTTGACAGTAATGTTCCCTGTCAAGATTCTTTTTTACCCAACATGGTTTTACCCATCATACAACATGTATGTAACACCAACCCAACTAGTTTTGTCAGTGAGAAAGATGGCCTGGACAAAAACGCCCTTTTGACCACCTCTGGTCAACAATGCCCTCTACCACCTACTAATGAAAAGTCATCTACTTTACAAGTGCAACAAGACAATCATACCACTTTTAACCCCATCTTTACAGCAGAAAGCTCTGATGATCAATCTTTATTTGAACTTCAACCCCCATTAACCCAATATCAAGAACCTCAATCAGGTGATGATTTGGTTTGCCATGATACATGTTTGCTCTTTAAAAATACGGTGAAGGCTAACAGAGATAGGAAGCTGAAAGATAAAAGCAATGAAGATGACAAGAAATCTCATATAGTGAAATCCAAAAAAAAAGATAGAGTCAAGAAAAACAAAGAACAAGCAGGAGACGAAAGAACAAGTGACCGGGTCATTATTGCTGACTAGTCAGAAGACGAAAGCTCACAACCACACTACCACTCATTCGGTCTGGCGGGAAATTGCAAAGGAACTGTCATTGGTAGCCAAAAGAAATTTAAAGAACATACTTTTAAAGATTTCATGCACAACATGGCTGAATATGAGAAGGAAGATATACAAACGTAAGTATGAGGATCCTATCATGGAACTCACGTGGATTAGGAACTAAATCCAAAGGTTCCATGGTAGGTAGGGCTGCACAAGCTCTTCAAGCTGATATTATTTTAATTCAAGAGACCCAAGTGAGCAAGGTACGAAAAAATGTTCTTAATTGCATTTGGCCTTCAGTTGGAGTGGAGGGTGTAACTGTACCATCTGTAGGAAGATCGGGTGGCTTGGCTACATTTTGGAAGCAAGGAACTTTCCTGCTTAAATCTGTTTGGGGAGTTCGATATTGGTTAGCAGTCTTAGGCAGCTTTGTCGATGAGGATTCAAAAGTAATGATAATTAATATTTATGCTCCTCAAGATGAAAGTTCAAAAAGAATCATTTGGAGGGAGCTGTTGGAGATGCTGTCTCTTTGGAACGGTCCTCTCTGCATAATGGGCGATTTCAATTCTATTGTTTCACCTGATGAGAGGTTACGTAGTGAAGTTGACTATCAAGGATTACAGAGTTTTAAAGCATTTCTAGATGTGGGTTACTTGGAGGACGTTGCAATCCAAAATCGAAGATTTACTTGGTTAGGTGGTGATGGGAAAAGATCTAGAATAGACAGACTCGTGGCGAATGAGAAATGGCTTCAACTTTACTCAGACTACTTATTGTTAGCAGGGGATAATGCTGAATCTGATCACTTACCACTAATTTGGGGGTTAAAGAAGTTGTTTTGGGGCCATAGACCATTCCGGTTTAACAATGCTTGGTTAAAATGGCCCCACTTTAATAGTTTAAGTCTCAAGTGGTGGCTGGAATGCAATCAACATGGATGGGCAGCATTCGTGATTATGCAGAAGCTTCAGTATTTAAAAGTTAAATTGAAGGAATGGAACATCTCGGTTTTTTTAAAGGGTAAAACAGAGGTCCACGTGGTGAAAAGTTGTATCCAGTCCCTCCAAAAATCTGAAGAAGTTCGAGACCTTACAAGTTTTGAGAAGCAGGAACTTGCTGAAGCAAAGATCAAGTTGAGAACAATTAAAAAGCAACTTGAACACCAATGGAGACTATCGTCAAGGATCAACTGGCTTAAACACGGTGACAAAAATTCAAAATTCTTTCACCTTGTTACTCGAATCAGGAAAAAAGGTAACTCTATTGTTGGCTTGTATATTAACTCGATATGGGAGGAAGATCCTAATATCATTAAAGATCACATTGTTAATCATTTTCACTCCCTGTTCTCTAAGGAGCAACATGATATTGCATGGTTTGATTGGGATGCATGAGGGTTAAAAAAACTCACGGTGGTTTTAGCCCGTTCCTTAGAAGAACCATTACTCAAGAATGGATTAGTCATATGTGGTCACAAGGAGTCCCAACCAAAATTCAAAGCTTCCTATGGCTTGCTTGTCATTATAGGATTCCTGTGAAGCTCTTGTTGGTTCACAGAAACATAATAGCGAATGATGTTGAAGCGTTATGTCCTTGGTGCGGGGCTCATGTTGAAGATGTCAACCATCTGTTATTGCAATGTCATTGGTCTTATTTGTTATGGGGAAGCCTTTTTAAATGGTGGCAAGTAGTTTGGGTTATCCCGGGTTCGATCACAGATTTTGTGCACGATTGGAATGTTGGAATGCCATCTTCGATCCGTAAGGCATGGAAGTTGATTGGTCCGTGTTCTATATGGCAAATATGGAAAGCAAGAAACGAAGCAGTCTTCAACGCGAGGTATCTATGTTGGTCAAAGGTTTTCGAGATTATCAAACGAAAATCTTTTCAATGGGCAGTGGAGCAAAAAATTTGTCATGTCTCAGAATATCATGTATGGGAGGTGGATCCATGGTCCTTGCACTCGAACATTTAATTCCTTGATCTAGCAACGTCATGGTTCAATTTTGAAATCTTTGTATAAGATCTGTAATCAAGTATGTTTCATTAGGTAGTTGATTAGGATCTTTTGTCAAAGTGTATTGTAATTTTCTTCAACTATGTTGAAGTTTTGAAATATATATATATATACACTGTTTTGCCAAAAAAACAAAAAAAAAAACTAAAGATATAAGCTTTCGGGCCTAAATATCAGGCCATATTTAGTATTCCACATGCTAAATTGGGCCGTAGACAGAGCTCAAGACTAGGTCCATTTATGCACCTAATCACACAGTGACACATATATTCACATTTCTTGTAGAAAAACAAAGAGTAGCAAGATTTTAAGTAATAAATACAGAAGAGATATACAAAATTACAAATCATCATCATCATAGTTATATACAAAAACGTATTTTACATACATTACAAAGTTTACAAGACACTAAAACTCTAATCTATACAAACATGTTACATACTTGCTATATGACATATATCATCATTATGTACACTACTATGGCTTTGTAATTATGCTGTCGAACAAAGTATAGTATCCCTACGATCGGCGAAGATGTACAAAAAGACGTGGATGATATATAACACGTATTTTTTTTGGACATTCAATTTCGATACTATACCTTTAACGCTTGGGAACCCAACATCCATGAAGTCCATACGGAAGTCCATAAGGGAACTTTGCTCTCGCGATTTCTTCAAATGTTGATGCGTCTAATATTAGCGCGTACCCATCACCATTTTTGTCACTTATCATCGAAATCACAACTCCTGTGCATATGAACATTGATAGGAAAATAAAATATCATTTTAGCGACTTTTCGAAATAGTTAGTAGCTAAGTTTATTTATAATTAACAAAGTTTATAGATAAACTTAGTCACTTACCATCATCCTCTTCTACTGCACCAGGGCGTGCAACAAAAAATGGTTCAGATGGAACCGCACCTTCATCATGCCAGTTCTTTGCTTTTTTCTCTACCAAGTCTATCTGTAAAATATGAGAAAGATGCTAAAAGTTACGACAATCAAGGATGCATTCAATTGATGAGAGAACTCATATAGTCATATATATTGTTTTCCGAATAATTCTTGTAAGAAAACTGAAAAACTTGTTCAAGTTAAAACTTTATAAGAAATCCATGTTTTACTTGTTATATAACTCCAGATATGAAAACTAATATATGGCTTTACACATTTACTATTATATGATGAAAACATCATGATCTACATCTGATCAAGCACATGTGTTTTAAATTTTCATTAGTTTTTCCGGAGATCGAACGCACGGTTCATTTTCTTTAGAGCAATAGAAATGTAAAATCAAAGAGATATCATTTATTTTTTTAACTAACTGTACCTTAGTGAGGGTGTTTGGGAAGTTACAAGGACGTTTAGCACCACAAGCATAAGCATATCTGTATTTCTTGCCTAAATAAGCAGGATTGATGCTACACATATCCATCCCTCTTCCATGTTCATCAGGGTTTAAAGCATCTACTAGTTCTCCATTTGGACTCCCATCAAATGGTATTATAAACCTTCCAACTCTACAGTTGAACACCATATTGAAAACTATCAATAAGCCAAAACGTCGACAGATATAAGTACAAATTACATGTGTTGAAAAATGAACGATTTATATACCTAGCATCAGGTAGAACATCCTGGCCAGACCATGACCGAAGATTTTGAAGCCGAAGTTTGTCAAGGATTTTAGTATTGGCATTATGTTCACAACAATCAACTATAACTCCGAGTACTCTTCCATCTTCGTCTTTCTCTTCATACGCGTTGATGTAGTGAAATGTCACAAACAAAGGAACTTCCACACTTGCCACCTTCAAAGAAGTTTGAACAAATAAATGTTATTTAGCTTATATCACATGTAAAATATTACATACGTCGTAGTATAAATTTTTTTAATGAAGCTTACCAATTTGCCACTAGCTTTGCACATAACATGCATAAACCCTTTGGATTCAGGATGCCACTCAAACTTGTACAACGGTGTTGGTTCAGCCCTTAACAAATTTTGTGCACAATATCTTAATGGCATCTCGGGCACAATAACATAATGTTCCGTCACAGGGAACGAATGGACCCACCCTGGTGATGGGCCACCACGACAATCAACCCGACCAATCACCTTCCTTTCATTCGTACCAGGCTCCATTCTCACCACCAAATAGCCAGGGTTCAACAAATCTGGCAACAACGTCAAAAACTCCGACTCTGTTACTATAGGGTGAGCTGAGTGGACCAACCCACCCAATGAGTCACTGTACTCAAATTTCCCTAGTGTATTCAAATTATTTGGGTCGATCACAATCGACCCTTTAATTGTCTCAGTGAGACAAACAACTCGACCATCCCCTAACTGAACAACGCCAGTATTGGCATTATCAGTTAGGGACGCACCCGAGAATAAATTAGCCAAGTCTCCAATATATCCTAGAAAATTATCATGTTTTGGGACTTCAGAAAATTCACGGTAGCAAAGTTTATTATTTTTTCTTGCAGCCTTATATGCATCGGATTCTATTTGCCGGTGACCCATCATGAGGCGGCCATTCTCAAAGTGCAGGCGGACAATGGTGGCATAACCGTCGAAGAGGTGGCGGAAGTCGTAGTCTCCGATGTGCCACAACCCCGGTCCGTTCCTCAAGTAGGTTCCATTCTGCATGTTGAGGATAAAAATAAAAATAAATATAAACTTAAAGGGTGATAATATATTTTAAGTAACAGACAGAAACAAAGACAAATGAATATTGGTGGCGACAATTATGTTTGTAATATAAAATGTCATTTCATAGTAGTGGAATCTAATAAATTATTTTCCCCGAAATTATTATATTTATTATACATATCATAAATTAAATTTGATATATGGATCAAGTAGTAGTTAATAAGACATATAAGTTCGCTAATTAATGTTACTGACTTCAGAGATTAAGAAAAAAAAAAAAAAAAAACCCTTGTAATTAACAAATACCACGTACTATTTTAAGTAATTTTATGCAAATATGGGAATCATAACGTTCAATTCATGCATGCATATATATGGACAAATATAAGCATATATTATCTGGTAGCACATGAAGCTAAAACTTGCTGTAAATTATGAAGTATAGTATATTATTGTGAAGATACCTATTTCTCAAGGAGCACTTGATAATAGTTTTATAAGTTTTCACTTTTTAGTAATACAAATTAGTAACAAATTATTTAATAGGCTAGGGATTTATTTAGGGATATTATAAGATTAAACAATATTATGTGTGTCTAGGTGGTGCGCTACACTTGTTTTTAAATGATTTACACTACAAAAATTGCATATAGCTAATCAATCAATGATCATGATTGAAAATTTGGGCACATCTTGGACCTCATGGAAACAGAAAAACATACCAGCCATTGTGGGATCTCTCCTTCCACAACAAGCTCTCCTTCCCATCGATCTCTTCGGATGCTAGTCCATGCCGCTAGCTTCCGCTCTTTTGCCACCTCTTTCCATGGTGGTTGATGTACAACTGGTGGCAAATCTGTTGCTACACCTACTATATTTAACTTCCTAGTCTTGTTTTTCTTACAGATAATAGCTTGCCCAAAGGTGCAACCATTACTATCGTGATCGACCATCACGTGTGATGGCAAACCACAGTTTCCGGTTGTTGAAAATGAAAGGGAGGAAGACATATAGGAAGGAATGAAAGGTATACGGTTGCTAGCTAGGAATTAAGGTTATAAAATTGTGTGGTTAAACATAAGGTGGTCTGAGGGAGTATATATAAGGGTTTGTGGACACTGTGGTAGAAGCTCTTGGTAGGGATGAGTCGTGATACAGAACCGGTACCGTACCGTACAAAACCGGTTGGTACTGCTTTTCTTTTTGGCCATAATGTGAGTACCGAATACCGTACCAATTGAAGTGGTTTGGTACCGGTACGGTATGGGTACTTGTATGGTAAAAAGTGATACTACACCTGCTTGGTACCGAAAATATAACAATACAAAAATGAACAATGTTTAGTTGTAAAAATCGGTACAACATAAAAACATAAAATCACATCAATACCAAACTGGACCAAGTAACTTAAACAAAAAAAAAATGACTAAATCGCCATGTTTGTGTTCTCAAAGTAAATTACACAATAATCAATATCATTCACATTAATTCATCAAGCACGGAATTATCAACAATAACATTGATCATAATATAACATTAATAAATAAAGTTGATAATTGTGATATTAAACATATAAAATAAACATGATCCTAAAAGATGATTCCCATTACTCAGAGTGTCGTAAATTGTAAACATAAGATTTTATATTTTTGCGAATAAGGATACACATACTTTCATATTCTTTGTTTATGATGATGATGACGATGATGATGATGGTTGCATATTATGATAAAGATTGTAGTAAATTGTGATCTTTAGTAATTGATGATGATTAGAATTTAGGTTATGTACATGTAAAAAACTCATCAGTCGTTGTATATATAACATGCGTTACCAATAGCCGTTCTTATTTCTTAATAAACAATATTATCATATATTTTATTTAGTGGCAAAAAGATAGGATGTTATATACCGATACCGGGTACAAAACCGGGAAAATACCGGTAACATACCAAAAGTACCGCATAAAAAAAAGTTTATATAAGTACCGAATACCGTACTATCACTACAACAAATATGTCATTTATCCACACTCTTTTTTCCACACTTTTTAAAAATGTGTGGAGAATATGTAAAATTATTCACACTTATAAGTGTGGAAAAATTTGTTACATCAACAAGTGTGGAAATCACCACAATCTTAACATATATAAGGGTGGAGAAAAAAATTTAACACTTAAAAGTGTGGATAAATGATAACTTTTCAATACTTAAAAGTGTGGAAAGAATTTTGTAATACCCAATTTATCCACACTTTCTCTTGTGTAGAAAAATCATGTGTTACAAAATTTTTTTCTCCACACTTAATAGTGTGAGCTTTTCTTTCCTACATATATAAGTGTGGAAAATCTTATCATTTTCAAAAAATTTTCCACACTTTCTAAAAGTGTGAAAAAAAAATGTGTGGTAAAATGACATTTTTTTTATAGTGCATTTGAAGTAAGATGGTACTAGTACCGGTACAGAACCAGTATGGTATGAAATGGTATTGGAATTTCGGTACTAATGCTATCCCTAGGCTCTTGGCATTAATAAACAAATCAGTTTTATAGCGGTATCGAGTTAATATAAAAATTACAATGTTTACGTAGGTAAACATATAAAAATAAAGGGTTTATAGTTTAAGACAGTATCGAACTTTATGACTTCTACTATTATATATATGCATCAAATTAAAGGATAAATTTATAACTCTTAGATATAAAAAATCTCCGAGTTTGCATCAAAGGAATATACTTTACCAAACTGTATCAAAGAGTTCTTGGTTTATAGTATATATATTTTTTATTATATTTTTTTGTTGGATGGTTATATCATATGAATAGGTCGACATTGTTTTACATTGTTGTATCTTAACTTCCCATTCGGCAAAGGAATATACTCTATCAAAATATCTAAGTGTTGCGTATATATATGTACGCCGGCGAGAGTACATACGTTTTTTTTTTTTTTTTTAACAACAATGGATCATTAGATTAATAAATGCAATCTAGCAAGTTGCTAGAGACTAATTGGGTTGTAGATCGATATCCATTCAATCCCATGAAGATTAAGTTCAGTACCTAATTCTACTAGAAACCCAAGTGTGTGAATGATTCTTCACTTCGTCGACCAAATTCCTTCGTCTAGGCTTCTCTTGGTTTATAACGCTTGCATATCGGTGCCACCAAAGCATCCACAATCCTGTTTTGATAACGGCATCTATGTTCCCATATAACCTACACTAGTCAAATATTTGTGTCTAGCTCGTTATAAAAAATTATTATTTGAATGTTTCGCACTAAAAGCGTTTTTTGAGGCAATCGATATATGCATGAGTGGTTAACATTTTAGTTTTACCAAAATGGTCTAATGGTAAGTCGTCCCAATGTTAAGTTCGAATTTTCGAAAGTAAATATCTTGAAAGTGATAACAAAAAGGGTTCGAAAACAGTTCCAGAGATACCCAGGTTATAAATTGCTAGCTCTAATTAAAGCTAAATGGAATAGTCACATATAGCCAACGGTCAAAGGATGTTGAGGACTACATTACATGTAACCCTACATTTAAATTATTCAATTCCTTATTCTTTTTGTATTATATCGATCAATCGATCATGAAAGACTCTATAATTGGACCAGAGGCCGTCAGCAGACCGTCGAAAGTGGGCTACAAATTAAAGAACGACTCAAACCTCAGCTCTTTCAAATTATGACTAATTCCATTAAATGAAACAAATAATATATGCTTATCATCGTCCATACCCAATTTGGAAAGTCGACTTATGTCCAAGTATCTATAAATTCTACTATTTTAAACGACACTCCCACAGTCCCACGTTAAGGGTGTAGGTATATTCTCAGACATTAAGTAATCATAACTTTCAAAATGTTTAGTCACATTTGTATACAGGCACGCGTCATCGTAACATAAAAGAGTCGTTTAACGATTGATGTTTGTGACGTACACGGAAAATGTTACAATGTCTTGGTTCTTGGTGATTAATCAGTTAGCTTTTTCTATGAAACGTCGATAGTAGAATTTAAGGAATACACTTTTGATTCTAAGAAAAGCCACCATATATGGTTAGGCGACCACTCGGTGTGGTGGGTATATATGTTAATGAGATAAAAACGTGGGATCAGAAAGTGGTTGGGATGGAAGGAAGGTTACCGCTTACGTGGGGTTAGTCGTGAAAGTGATCGTGTATAGCTTAGTACTATATATGGTCACTTAATGCTCTTCCATAAGAGCATCTGAGCATGTGTCAAACGAAAATTGTTGAAGTTTCTCTAGATATTTTTCTGTGTCAATATAGGGTTTTACATTTGTGTGTCTCCTTACTCAAACATATTTTGTATGTGTTGACATTGCACCATGGACGCTTTTAGTACAAAGGTTTAACATTAGCAACACATCTGTTTGTAGCTAAAACTGTATCCTTCTCGCATGGTGTGACTGCGTTACGTACATATGTGTCTGTTGTATGTCCTATGGAAATAAGAAATGATATACTCGATCCGTTCTAAAATTAATGTCTCATTCCAAAATGAATACAGTTTTTGAAATGTCACTATTAACCAATAATATTTCATATTTACCCATTAAAATCTTTTGTGATTGGCTATAGTGAAATCTGGACACTTATTTTGGGACAACTCAAATTAGTAAACGAGACACTTAATATTAACTAAAAAATGGGTTAATGTCGCATTCCAATCATCCAATTAATATACAACTTACGAAAGAAATCACTTTCTAACAATTTTCTCGCTAGATGATTGGCATGCGACACTAAAACAATCTTTACTTAGAGTCTTAGACCAACTTAATTTAGGTCCATATATCAATATATCATCGCACCCGATTGAAATATATATCCTTATCGTGCGTTTGCATAAGTTCTTTCTCAACAAACCAGGGAAATCGACTAACCATTTTAATGAATACGTTTCCTTAGCCATATATATGTGTTCATACGATGTCGACAGTTGCTGTTGGAAGTTCATACGATGATCAGTTGGCTTAAACCATCACCGTCCACCTTAATCACGATTTATTTTGATTTAACGTACTCTCCACTTATAATTTTCTACTGATTAAAATAGTTGCTTCTTCTTCTTCTTCTTGATGAATTTCTGGTGGGGAATCCTCATTTTGTCTGCCACAGACTTTGATTTCCCAGTTGCTTGCATCATTTTAAATTTTGGAAAAATCAAACATGTAATGATTCAAAGTAACGAAAGTGCTTAGTTATATATTTGGTTCTTTAATTAATTGGTGGAATAAAACGTCATTTAATTTACTGTTATGCACTTTTTAAAAATTAGTTATCATTACGGACTATTTTGAGTTGAAAGATCGATATATTATTGCAAGCTGTCTTTATTTCCGGTGGGCAACTAATTTAAGACTAATGGATCTCGTGAAGGTCAAAGTCTACTACTACTGTTTTCATCATCGTACCATGTAAAAGTTTCCCGGACTAAAATTTAACACAAAACTAAGTTTTTATGACAATAGTACTACTATACGTACTAAATTACAACGACAAATCGATACGGAAAGTTAACACAATATAACGATAACAAAAAAACTGAATATAGGTATAACGAATAAACTGAATAGATTTAAAAAATGAACAAATTAAGAGTCTGTTTATCAAAGTACGGTGTAATTGGTGAAACAAATCGCGTATGGACAGGGTCGTCTCTGAGTTTTCGGAGGCCCTGAGCAAAAGTATGAATATTTGTCGAGATAAGGCCCTATATTGAACAATAAAATCTTTTTCTTATTATTTTCGTTGCGGCTCAATCAACTATAAAACAACTAGGAGTCTAGGACATATTTTTTTCCTTCTTACAATTAACAATCAAGTTATATGAATATGTATACACACACATATATACACAATCACACACATTTTGAGGCCCATATAATTAGGAGGCCCTGGGCGGTCGACCACCATGCTCACCCATCATGGGTCGGGTCAAAAACTTACGTGTAGGTTGCTGTAAATTAAAACTGACTTGTGCTAGCGCGGATTACTTGTGCTAGCTCGGATTTTTTTAACACCCTTCGTGTACGCAAGTCGCGTTGGTGCATGTACGTAGTTTGACCCGAAGATATGACCCGACCCTAAGATATGGTCCGTTTCGACTCAAGGTTATACAAGTGATGATGATAATACATGAATTAATGACCATACCATCGGATAAACTATTTGTGGCGCAAGTTATTTGCCCCCAATTTGGAAGCTTGGGCCGGTGTGTCTGCCATTCCTCTTTTTTCTGTCAACTTGTAGTTAATAATCATAAAGACACGTGTGTTCATATCCACACGGATAAATAAAAGTACATACAATAAATATTCCATTTGTTAGGAATCTAATACCCAAATAAAGACCTATGGTCACAAGATTATTATAACACCCCTCATTTATACTCATTTAAATATAGTAAATCGGAAGCATATGTCCAAATAAATAGTAGTAATTTACATCATTTTATCAGATAATATAAAAATTTAACCTTTCAAAAACATAATTTCTCAAAAGAGGTGTTACATAAAACATGTTAAAACATAATTTTATATAAATCCCCTATCAGAGTGAAGCCTCATGGTCAAACATTCCTGCTAGCCCAACTTCTTGCCCACCCATTATTCTAGCCAAAACCTGCAAGAAGTGTTATTGTGGGGGAGATTAGCATAAAGCTAAGTGAGTAAATCAATAATCTACAGCACAACTTAGCATAACAACTTTGTGTACAGCAACTAACCTTAAGCGCACACAAGTACACAATACAACTGTTCAACAATGCAACAATTCAACTAATCAACAACACCATAATGAGGATCGGCGGTTCTGGGGATTACCTTAATACCCGGGTGGCTCCCCAAGAACACTTATCCAAACATATCCGTATGGCCATAACGGACGAGACCGATAGCTAATTGATTATCCTCAACCAACACAGGAGGTGTGTTAACCAAAGAATAACAATTAGCCCAACCAACAGTTCAACAACTTGTTGACCTCATTATCAACTGATGCCCGAAGGCCAACAATAACAACTAGTAACAGGAGGTCAACTTCAGCAAGTGATCACGTAATAAACAAGTCATGCATTCAACTAATCAACCTATCAACTGTATTATTACTAACAACCTAAGCATCAATGAAACTACTAAAGTAATAATAAAGTAATAATACGTTACTTGTTGTAACCAAACTCGTTACAACTAAGTTACGCTGAGGATTAGAGATCCACTCACCGACCACCTCAGGCATCCACTCAGTAGTCTAATATCACTGAGCCTTCTGCACATCTGAGAATACAATAGAATAACACAAGTTAGTTATTTATCTCAATCTATTTAACATCACTCCAATAGATTACCAATAATTCCAATATATTCAACTAGTATGAACTAACATAATCATCCTAATTTTCAATATTCAATATTCATCCTTTCAAGGTTATAAATAATCACTAATCAACATAATTAATCATTTTGTCAAGAACACCTCTTGAACACTTAATCAACTTACACATTTTATATTACATGCTATGAAGCATCATCATTAATCAACTATACTATCTTCATTACCAACACTTATCAATGGATACATCATCAATTCAAGCCTAAAAATCATCATTTATGAATAATCAAGTAAACTCATAACTTTATACATGAACATATCTCAATTTCATCATTTCTAGCTTAGGGTTTCACTTATAATTATCATTTAAGCATCAACTAACTATTATATCATAACCACAAACTTAATTTCATGATAATCAACTAAACCCACAACTTTTATCATAATCATAACTCAATTACACCATTTCTAACATAGGGTTTCCATAATAATCATGAAACTAACATCAACTAACACTTCTAACATAGTTACAAACCTCAATTTTATCTCAATCATTAGAAGTTCATCCTATATCATAAGAACACAATCAATTTCACAAACCCTAACTTAACTTTACAAGATAATCCTTGAATCATGTTACATATCATCATTTATGAGTTTAATAAACCTCAATTTAACAACTTCAAGCCTCAATCTTGGATTATAATCAATAACCCACAAAACCCCAAATTTTAGATTTAATGAAATCAAGGAATCAAGACTTACGAGATGAATAGAAGAATTAGAAGTTGATAATCCATGATCTTGATGCTTGAATTCGAGTTTCAAGGCTTCAATTTGAGATTTCATCATGTATTTGTTAATTATCTAGGGTTTCCTTCATGTGTATGTATGTGTGTCGTACATATGTATGTATGGATATATGTTTTTCTTATAAACCGACTCAAATATGGGGTGTACCATATAATTGGTTAGTTTTCATTCCCTGTGCCTATCATTGCCTGGAACTTAAAACCATTTACGGGGATATTTTATTTTATTTCACCGTCAACTGAATTAAATTAAAACAAATAATAATTTATCAATCACAATAAATTGTATGACTCTTTTACCCATTTATCTGACTAAAATGCACCAAAACTATTTTCTGACACATTAAATAATGATTCACAATTAGAAAATATTTAATACTACTAGACCCGAAAACTGGGTGTTACAACTCTTCCCCCTTAAAGAGATTTCGTCCTCGAAATCTGATCACACTTATAGGTTTTAAGAGTACAACCACTTATTACTCCCATTCCTCATGTGAGATTCAACTCACATTTTATTTCTAATTCGCTAATAATGTACCTTTCATATTACACTAATCATATATGTGTACCCAATTTAATTCGCTCATGCATATAACCATCATGCATATTTATAATCACACAATCACCGAATCAACTTGCTTATATTTAATTACTTAAACACAAAATGTGTTTTTTTTCTTCGTATCAACTTACACACCACCAGTGTGTATTTCAACTAAATGCAATTTTCAGCATAAAAATAATATTATCAACTATTTAATCACAATATATACATATCATATGTTACTCCCTTGAACAAGTTATAAATTTAGATGTATGTTTTCAATCCTTTCCACATGTACATTTCCAAATATACATGCTTCTATCTTTCCTCCCTGCACCAATACTGTGCATATTCCCTGCCTCTAATAAGTTAAATCAACCACTTACATAGTCAAGTAAAGTATCATCTTTATCACAACAACAACTATAGCAACAAATACAACTATGACGACAACAACAACCACAATAACAACAAGTGGTACCGGACACTACTACATGCATCTTAGCAACAAGTTGTAACTCGATTCGTCATTAGCAATTTAACTAATAATCATATACTTCTTTAGTTATCACCTTGCTAGATTTTCAAATTTTAGCAACTAGTTAATTATTACTTTACAACTTGTAATTATAAACACCACTTGATTATATGGAATCCACAACCATATAATCAGAAAGATATAAAAATAATCAATAAGCCTTATATAGAAATCAAATTCTATAGTTAAAATTATTATCATGTAATCAACTAGCATCACGTCACACCAATTTGGATGCTAACAACACCTGTTAATACCAAACATCATCAATGGTATTTCTACAACACAAGATGTTGTCATCAATCACCCATTCAACAATATTAATCCAATATTATTCACAATCAACTGACCTCTACCTTGCTTAAATCATCTTTTAAAGATTACTAGTTGCAATTAACTATATACATATTTCTTATACCATAGGTACCACATTAAACAACAACTTAATGGTTTATTACTCTTTCATTTTAGTCCATCCTTGACTATTTTCAACTACAGGTCAACATATCTTACCTGTTATTTTAAAACCACTTAACTTTATATGGTACTTAGCAGCCTCAACAACTCCATGTGAAATGGCATAATATAAATATGTTAGCCAGACATCATTATATTATGTCAGTCACACTTCATTCTCAGGTCACTTCATACCATTTATTTTCCAAAGTAATTTATCTTTACTTTCACATATCTCTTAATATAACTACACTTTGTAGTAGTTGTATAATCACTTAATATCTTGCTACCAATTTCATTTATCACTTTGAATGAACAACTAAGCACATAATCAGGTGGATATAACCAACATGGATCTTCAATACTCTTTTCACTATTTCATTAACATAGATGTAAAGTCTAACCCAATTACATCAATCACATCTTTAATTTTATTACAATTGAGCATTTCATGTTCAATGATCACATAGCTATAAGCTCATGTACTTAACTTACAAATTCTTAAAGTGCTCAATTCAATCAATTTTAATGTTCTACATGATTTAAATACTCCATCATGTTCAACTAATTCACATGATATAATCCACATAATTTCACAATCAATGTTTACTAATCCTAGTTAGCAACAATCAACAATACCATTTATTGGTATATTTTGCAGTTAAATAAACCGCCTAAGAACAACTCATACACAATAACATATGTGGACCTCTTAAAACAAGTTTTAATATTATATATAGTCACAGGAATGATTTCTGGGCATAAAGAAACAAAAGCCCCATACAAAACTTAAGTCAAAAGTCCGAAATAAGGTCCGAAAAATAATAAAATGCCATTTTCGGGCCCCAAATGACCCCGAAGTGCCCAAAACTGACAGGGCTCAAGGCGAAGCGATGAGCTTTGACCGTTGGGCGGTTTTTGAGTGGACATGTAAATTTCGTCTTATTCTGACATAGAAATTTTCTAACGGAAATCTCTACGTCAAATATTTCGTCGAACGTCGAAAAAAACGTAAAAAAATATTTTATATCCTGAAAATGCCACAAACCGCCGGCAGGGCTACATGAGCCGCCGGCTAACATATCTAGCCGCCGGCTAAAGGTCTTGACCCGCCGGCTGCCCGAGTCGAGACGCCGGCTAACATCAATTTTGAGCAAACAGAACAAAAGTGCGTTTTAAAGCTTGATTAAGCCGCCAGGTCGGCTTATGGAGCCGCCGGCTAACCTAGCTAGCCGCCGGCTTCCCTGGTTCAGACCAGACCTGCAGATCAGCTTCCACTTATACCATTTTACGAACTTTGAAAACGCATATCTCTCAAACGATAAAGAGTTATGTCATGAAAATTTGCAGACACGGCCATTATGCCAAAATGTAACTTTCCCTTTTTACCCTTTTTCAATTTACTCGTTTTACGAGAAAACGAACGTGCGACTCATTTTAGGCTATTTTCGACCATTTTGGTGGACACGTCAAATTCCAAATGGCTTGGTTTCGGACTTTCCCTCTTTGCCAACATGTTTCTACATATATTTATGACGTGTGGGCACACTCCTCACCCTCACATACCCATTCTACAAGGTTTTGACTCTTTGACCCATTTGAGGGTCCAATTGGACACTTTCACCAAATGTCAACCATTTCGATTACCCCAATGCTTTCAACACACATTTTCACTATATGTGAAACTTAAAATCACTTTAACATTCAACATATACAAATTACTACTTGTTTAAACAATTTAGCCTTTAAGTGACCCATTTGGGCACTTCAACAACCCGTTTGGATTTCAACCTATGTATCAACCATTTCATTACCCATTCCGCATTCCCTTGACTTTTCTAAGTCAAACTAACCCCGTTTTACTATTGGTATCGTATTATCCCCCTAAAACACCAATTTTACAAAAGTTCATCACATATCAACCAATTTCAACAAATTTTCAAATTTGACTATTCACAAACTTGTCAACACACAATTAGACTCGTTGACCACTTTGACTTTCTCACTACACTACTTTTAATATGAAGATCATAATTCAAACCATTCATGATCAATGTCAAACACATCAACATCTAGTCACATTCATCACTTTATAACATGGCTATTGCCAAGTTTAACACAACCCCACTCAACTTTGACTCTACCAAGTCAATTCACATATTCCTACAACTATACTCTTTCTAATTCACATAACAACATGACTCGAAACCTATTAATGGAGAATACCAACATCCCATTAATTTCATCATATTAAGTCACATCAATTCACTTTATCATTTATTAAATAATTCCCAAGCAAAAATCTATAATCACACCTTGCATTTATCAACTTATTTTCACACTGTAGATACACTTAATTTCACATAATACAGCTGTTACACCTTAGTCAACAATGTATCTACACAGTTTCAACATTTTGACCGAAATTTTCAATTTCCTTCTTAATTACTCATTAACACCTCTATCATCTTATTAACAAGCAATATTCACCAATAATTCAGTTTACTCTACTAACAAGCAAAGTAAGTAATTCAAGTTTATTGATATTCACCAAGTTTATCGAGAATTACCTGGCATATCTAGGCTCACGCGTATTGAGGAATCATTGAGAATACCAGACGGTTCCTCATGTTCCTCCGTCTATGCAACCAAAACAACACTATTGCATCTTGTTATAGGTTAGTACACATTCAATAACAACTCTCTCATGCAACCACTAATCCCCACCCCTGGAATGTTTGACTTGACAAAATTCTAAGTTTGGGATTGAACATCTTATAATGTACAATTCACCCAAACTTATGCTCGGATACCAACTTATAACACCCCTCATTTATACTCATTTAAATATAGTAAATCGGAAGCGTATGTCTAAATAAATAGTAGTAATTTACATCATTTTATCAAATAATATAAAAATTCAACCTTTCCAAAACATAATTTCTCAAAAGAGGTGTTACATAAAACATGTTAAAACATAATTTTATATAAATCCCCTATCAGAGTGAAGCCTCATGGTCAAACATTCCTGCTAGCCCAACTTCTTGCCCACGCATTATTCTAGCCAAAACCTGCAAGAAGTGTTATTGTGGGGGGGATTAGCATAAAGCTAAGTGAGTAAATCAATAATCTACAGCACAACTTAGCATAACAACTTTGTGTACAGCAACTAACCTTAAGCGCACACAAGTACACAATACAACTGTTCAACAATGCAACAATTCAACTAATCAACAACACCATAATGAGGATCGGCGGTTCTGGGGATTACCTTAATACCCGGGTGGCTCCCCAAGAACACTTATCCAAACATATCCGTATGGCCATAACGGACGAGACCGATAGCTAATTGATTATCCTCAACCAACACAGGAGGTGTGTTAACCAAAGAATAACAATTAGCCCAACCAACAGTTCAACAACTTGTTGACCTCATTATCAACTGATACCCGAAGGCCAACAATAACAACTAGTAACAGGAGGTCAACTTCAGCAAGTGATCACGTAATAAACAAGTCATGCATTCAACTAATCAACCTATCAACTGTATTATTACTAACAACCTAAGCATCAATGAAACTACTAAAGTAATAATAAAGTAATAATACGTTACTTGTTGTAACCAAACTCGTTACAACTAAGTTACGCTGAGGATTAGAGATCCACTCACCGACCACCTCAGGCATCCACTCAGTAGTCTAATATCACTGAGCCTTCTGCACATCTGAGAATACAATAGAATAACACAAGTTAGTAATTATCTAGGGTTTCCTTCATGTGTATGTATAGATGAATAGAAGAATTAGAAGTTGATAATCCATGATCTTGATGCTTGAATTCGAGTTTCAAGGCTTCAATTTGAGATTTCATCATGTATTTGTTAATTATCTAGGGTTTCCTTCATGTGTATGTATGTGTGTCGTACATATGTATGTATGGATATATGTTTTTCTTATAAACCGACTCAAATATGGGGTGTACCATATAATTGGTTAGTTTTCATTCCCCGTGCCTATCATTGCCTGGAACTTAAAACCATTTACGGGGATATTTTATTTTATTTCACCGTCAACTGAATTAAATTAAAACAAATAATAATTTATCAATCACAATAAATTGTATGACTCTTTTACCCATTTATCTGACTAAAATGCACCAAAACTATTTTCTGACACATTAAATAATGATTCACAATTAGAAAATATTTAATACTACTAGACCCGAAAAATGGGTGTTACAATTATACCCGACAATAATAAACGGAGTTAAAGACAAAACAATACGCAATAAAGATTACAAAAAAAGTAAACAATTTAAATACGCGAATATAACGTGGTTATATCCAATCTAGTCAATTAGTTTAATCCACGATCAAACCAGAGAGAAATCTTATTCTTTTAGGAGTTGTTAGGGTTACAAATATTTAGAGTTACAATATATAGGAAACAATTAACTTCGAGACCAAGAAAACTCGTCAATTCTACGTACTTGAATTCGCATCGTGATCTTCCTGTTTCACTGCGCGATCTCACCCATTCGCAGCGCGATCTTCACCGGTCCACAATCGCATCTTGATTATTCCTAATTGCGTCGCGATTTGTCTTCTGCCCGATTAATCTTCATTTCAACAATCTCCCACTTAAAAATTAAATCACCCTAACTCCTATAACCCATAACTAAACGTCACTTTAATAGACCCCGTCCTAACGTATACAGCCGAAACTATCAGGACACGCCGCTCAACCTCGCCGGATCGGAAAACTTTCGATACCAGTTTACTTTACTGGACTCCACTATTAAATTGTGACCAAGACCTCTCTCTAATTCAACACCCTCTTATTAACTTATGAGAAGACCGGTTGGAGCCCGACCCGACTCCAACACCTCTGTTTCCCTCGCAACCCATCTATACAACCTTTTGCCTACACGATATTTCTTTTTAAAAAAGAAAAGACAACACAGTAAAACAATCATGTGTATATAATTATCAAGGCTGGCGTGTGAAAATACCATCACACCTTTGAACATCCAGTCAAACACTCTCGCTTTCACCATCTAATCACCGACCACAAACATGTGCATGATTTAGGACAATTTTCTGACGAGCCAACTCCCGTTGTACGGATGTAATATTAAAAGTGACTCTTGATAAAGTATCTTGCTCATCCCACTCGGTCATCGCAACTTAGTTGCCATTGGAGAAGATCTAACCCAAGACTTGAAAACGCTAGCACCGAGATGACAAAACGAATTCTTGGAAACCCCACTTAATGCCAATCCACCACTAGCTTCAAATCTTCCCGAACTCCCACTCGTTGCAGATCCCTTAACAATCTCAGAAAGCTCAAGTCGACTAGGATTTTCAACACAACCTACCTCACTACCTAGCCATTCCTCATTCGAAATCTCAACCTTATATATACAAGGTTCCCCGTTTATACCTGTAAGCAATTACCAAACTACCCTTTATAATCTTCCACTCTTGCTCGCCAAATCTAACGTGGTACTGTTCATCATCTAACTGCTCAATCAAAATCAACCGCTTATTGAGTTTGAGAATAAACCTCACATTAATGAGGACCCTATCCATTGCAAGGTGAGTTTTGAGGACAACATCCTCAATACCCGCAACTTTGAGTTTCTTTCCATTCGCAAGACGAACCCTACCAAAATAATACCTAAAATCGTCATCTCTTCCATGCACGGGATCACATAAAAAAATGAACCCGAATCCACAAACCCAAGATTCTACAAGATTCTCCTCGCAACACAGCAACACATCTTCAGTTGTATCAACTGTCGTGTTCACACTTGGTTTACCATTCAGACATTGATACCTAAAGTGACCTAGTTGCTTACAGTTCCAACATGTGACGTTCCTATTCTCCGATGGCTCTCTCCGCAATCTACATCTACTCATATTACGCCCCGTACTAGTCGCAGTCAAAGACGAACCCGAATACCCACCCTTTCTCCTAATTCCTCCACGGATTCCCTCAAAAGTCAACTTAGTAGTTCGAGATGAACTACTAATAGCTATGGTTGTGCCGGACCAACTCTCGAGCAACGAAGATAACAAGAAAAGTGCCTCCAACCCGTCTTCAAATTTTAACGCCAATAGATTTCAACCTAGTCAAAACCGAGTTATTAGATCCATTCACATGATCCGCTGGTGATGCACCTTTAACCATCTTCGCGTTCACCAACTGTCGAATCAAGAAAACCTTATTCAAAGCCAAGGGTTTCTCGTACATGTTAGATAATGCCGTTATCAAACATGCAGTCGTTATTTCCCCGCAATGTCGTAGGCCACATTCTTGGCCAAAGAAAGTAATACTACACCAAGTGTCTGACAATCTAACAAAACCCAATCCTTCTGCTTCATATATACCTTCACATTTAGTACCCGACAACGGCTGGTACAACTTTTTATCATACAAGACATCCTCGATTTGCATCTTTCAAAATTCAAAATCACTAACATCAAACTTACAAATTTTAATCTAATCTCGTCGCTATCCATAGGAATCGCATCGCGTTCTTCCTGTTTCGCCGTGCGATCTCACCTAATCGCAACGCGATCTTCACCGGTCTACAATCGCGTCTCGATTACTCCCAATGGCGTCACGATTTGTCTTCTGCCCGGTTAATCTTCATTCCCAGCACCAATTCCACATGTATTTTATTTAGGCCCTTTTTAAAAACTGTGTTACATTTATTTATTTCTATGCATTAAACTTTGTATGTATATGATTGTGCTAAATGAATATGATTTCCTAACTTAATTTTATACGTTATATGAAAATGAAATATCACATTTACTTGCAATCAGTGGCACATTTAATTACAACATATACCACATTTACAAGTGCCAATCGAATTTCGTTTAAACCTTAAATGTTTCTAACAATCTTTCATATGAATGAAACTAATAACCGATACAATATCAATTAATGATTTTCTCATTCACCTTACCTTGATATCATCTTTCATTGAGCATCAATATCCATTCACCTAATATCTACTTTGGACATATAATATAACACTATGAAGCCTTGACCATCGACTACATAATCCTACACTAATAATAATCAACAAGTTCCTTCCCTTGATGATACAACCTTACTAAGTGAAATGTGTCCATCATTATTTAAATTATTTTGATATTCTAATCTTAATTAATCTTTTTACTATGTCATAATCTTAATTTTAATTATCTACATTAATGAGAAGAATCCCTTGTTTCAAATACTTGACTCGTTATAGACTTCTTAAACTTGCCACACGTACACAATTAAAATAATAATTAATAATAATAATAATAATAATAATAATAATAATAATAATAATAATAATAATAATAATAATAATAATAATAATAATAATAATAATAATAATAATAATAATAATAATAATAATCATCATCATCTTACATCTTATCTTATATTACATATAATTAAACCAAAATTTTATGGAGGAATCTAGACCCTTCAATAGGGTTTTTCAATTTGATCCGACGATCTAAATTAAATATATTAAAAAATTCGGTTGATAATATATACTATTAAATGAAATAAACACAAAAAATTAAAACTTACACAACATTCACGACATACTCTCGATATTAATGAATTATTTCATTAATTTAAGCAAAATCAATACTATCTAAAATAACATTTTATCTCATTCAAATCTTTACCTAATTATAATTCTTTATCTATAACTCTATATATATGATTCATCATTCTCTTCGTATACCATATTAATGGTTCCACTAAGATCTCAACATCTTTTAAAAAATTGTTCGTCTCAAAAGTTATGTGTAGTTGAACATTCCTCCTATAAAAAAAAATCGTTTGTTCAACATCCCAAAATTCCAAAAAATTGGAAGGCATGACGTATGCATTTTTATATTCATGACAATTTCAATCTACAACAATGTATACATTCATATTCATTTGAATATCTGTAACAATTTTGATTTAGTCGCTCACGTTGTTGAGGGTCTCAAAGTTATACATATATGAAATATAACATTTTACATTTAAGACACTAACATATATACAAATTTATTTAATTAAAAAATTAAAAATAAAACTTTAAATTTCATACAATTTCAATTTAGTTACTCGCGTTGTCACAAGACTAATAATAATTAAATAATAGTTCCTTTGCTTAATAATAAGAAACTTAAAAAAATCACTTCTCCTAATCACTTGATCATTATTAATTCCAATTTATACATTACAAATACATGATAGTTTGGTATAACCTTATCGTCACATTGTAATTTGGTTTCTGAACCAACTTTATTTTTTTTTCAAATGGAAATTGGTAAACATATATTTTTAAGTTATCTGATATTTAACAAATAAAATGTCTTTTTCATAATTACCTTTTAGATATGACGTGTCTACTCTCTGGGCACATTCTCACTTAAAATTTTGTCTTTTTTTAACAAACACTTTAACTTTATCAATATAATCTATATTTTTCCTTGATCTTCTTAAAGTTCTTTTTATATGTTATAAAGTTTAGTCGCTACTTAGAACTGATTCTCTATTCAAGTAATCTAAGATTCAAGGTGGATCGGATAATCGAAGTGTTTGTGCTTTCCAATAGTAGAAGAGAAGACATAAATTGTTTTTTTCATTGCACTCAACCATCATCCTTCAAAATTAATATACCCTTGAAATCGCAAATTCAACATTAACCAATCTAGATGTGGATCGTGTGAGACACGACCCAAGATATAGTCACTAGTAATACAAATAAGAAGGTGGAGATATTTTTTTTACAACTATATAAACTAGAATTAAAGATGACGTTTGTTATTTAAAAAAAATCAGTTTTATGATACTAATACTTAATATTTTTGCCTAGTTTAATTAGAACGTTAAAGGTAAATTATCAACTAAACTCTTCAATTTGAGCACAGGGAGTGGTTGATAGATTTTCAGTATTAGGTTCAGTGTTCAAAAGAACACTGAACTTGAACACTGAAACAGAAAAGTGAGTTAATGGTTAATCTTGAGGTTCAGTGTTCAGTTCAGTGTTCTTTTAATTATTTTATTATTTTTTGTAAAAACAAATTAAATACATACAAATAATACTAAATAAAAACAAGTAACATTAAATTAAAAAGTACTTTCATACAATAATTAAAGTTCCTAAAAATACATAATTAAAATACGATAATTTAAGGACAATAATTTTAAAGATAATACAATAATTAAAACTAATAAGCTTATTCGTCATCCGATTCCGATCCACCAACCGAACCTGATCCACCACCCGATTCTGATCCACCAACCGCACCCGATCCACCACCCGAAGCCGATCCACCACCCGAACCCGGTCGCCTCCACCCGAACTTTTTCCGAATCTTCTCTTTTTCCATGTTAAGAAACCACGCTTCATCTTCCAATAAGCCATCCGTTGTCATCTTCAAAACCCGCATTGCTTCGGCGATGTCTCGGGTACGATAGAAACTAGCTTTGGAATGAGTCAATTGTTGAAAGTTTGTTGTGATCGACTCATCAAAAGAAGGCGTGCTACTTTTAGTAGAAGTGTCGGTGTTTCGGCTTCAACCGAATGCTCCAATGGCGGCGCTTGACTTTGCTTCCATAACTTAAATTCGTGGTAACTCTCGGGTGTCATTTGCGGGAATTGGGTGGATGGAACTTGTGTTTGCGGTATGTTCTAAGTTTGACCAAAACCCGGCATTTGTGAATTTGACGCTTGTGTTGGATACGAGCCGTATGGAGATAATTGTGGTGTTTGCGGGTTGTAGTTTGGTGGAAATGGATTCCATTGCGATTGGAGGTTGTATGGATCGTTCGGGTTTTGAGACATTTTTGGAAGTTTAGTTTGGAAAAATTATTGAAATAAAATGAAGTAGAAGAGAGTTGAGGTGTGAAAAAATGAGAGGAATTGAGTGTATATTTATAGTGTATAAGTGTTAATTTTTGAAAGAAAAAAAATCAAAAAAAGTATATAAAAAAAAAACGGTCATAAACGGCTACCATTTTTAAAATTTTTCAAACTTTTTTTTTAGAAAAAACTAGCCGTTGCATGAAAAAAAACAAAAAAGAAAAGAAAAAGGAAAACGTCGCGGGTCACAACGTTCAAAACTAGACGGTGGCGAAGAACGGCGACGGTGAACGGCGGTGCGGTTTGCCGAACGCCGACCTCCGGCGTTCATCATGAAAAACGGCGACGCCGTTTTGGGGCACTCCATGTGCTCTTAAAAGGTTGGGGGTTCAAGCATCACTTGAGACAGTTGGTTGTTAATATTTGTGATGATTTCACATAATATGTGTGTTAGATTATGATTGTTAATATTATTGAAGGGAAATGATAGTGTGAAACGGTTTGAAATTAAAATAGTATTTCCACCAAATATATTAAGCCCAAGAAAAAACACTCCCTATCATTACCAATAATTCTCTAATTGATTTCTATAAACTTCGCAAGTAAAATGAGATATTCAACTTTAGTGGCAGACAAAAATGATAGGAAATACTAAGTGCAGGGTCCAAAGTGAAAACCGGTGGCTCGGCCTCCATTTAGTGGGGGTTTTTCTCATGTCTAAGCTTAGCTGTAAATGGCATGAGTTTTTTCACCCATTTTGTAGTCCTCGCAGTTAAAGCCCCGGGTAGAGTCTAGATGTTTGTAGTTGGTTTTTTCTAGATTTGTTCATGTATTTTTTGACATCTAGTTTCTTGCTAGATGTTCAATTTTTTTAATTTATATTTTAGCCGTTCAAAAAAAAAAAAAATTTATTAAATTTGATAATTTTAGTACTCTGTAGTACTCTGTTTTTGTGCATACACGAAAAATATGTTATACATAGAATGGATTGTGTACCATAGAACTTCAATTTTAACTCAATATTGGTTTATCAATTCATTGATTGATGAACATACCCTAAAACCCATATTCAACGATGAATATTTAGTACGATTTTAGAACTTCTTTAGTTCTCTGTACAATTGAGCTAGGTTCCCTCTAAATCCGGTTCTTATATATATAAAAACTTCTTATATGTGGGATTGAAATTCAGGGGCGGACCTACGTTATAGGCAGCGGTGTCACGTGACACCAGTCAATTAAACTGGCTTAGTGTAAAATTAGTTGAAATATTAGTGGTTTTCAAAAAGTGCTACCACTCATAATTAGGCGGTGCACCTCACTGTTTAAATAATTTTAATTAACTATTAATTGAAGTGAGCTTCATTTTTTTGTGACACTAGTAACAAATTTTTCTGGTCCGCCTCTTTATGAATAGTCGATGCTATATATGTGTTGGTAATTTTAATGTAACTGATATTTTTTTCGGGACTAAAAAGATATTCAAGTTAAGTAGAGAACGAGTCGGTAAATGCTGGCCGATGAAACTAGATTGGACCATCACTAAATACCGGGGTTCAAGGAGGTTGCGCCCCTTGCGAGCTTCTAAGGGGGCACAATTTTGACGCCAAAACGAATAGGTGTACGGGACTTTGTGTCATTTGGAGCTAACAAACATGACTTTTTATTTAATAACGGCTACATGCCTACATCGTATCCTGTCATTATTAGAATCATTTTGGCGTCATGTTTACACAAAAAACTTCATAATCATCTGTTTTTCACTTAGTTTCACTGCTAAGATTTCAAGTTCATTTTTCTGTTATCCCATTAAAGATTTTCCGAACCCAGACAATGAAGAATTAGAATACTTTATTAAAAAGATGTTTCATATACAATTCAAAGATTATAAAAAATTAGCATCACATATTTAATATTTTCTAACACTGTGGTGCAGATCCTGTTTTGTGAACACGTTGGAATCCTAGGAATGTTTGAAGACTATTACACTTATGGTTGTGGAAATACTAGATGTATCGATGATTCAGTTATTACCAAATATACTATCAGCCATAGTAGTCGGTGCCGTTTTGTGTTTTACCCCATGTCGTTTTCTACTCATAGTAGTCGGTGCCGTTTTGTGTTTTACCCCATGTCGTTTTCTACTGTTCACAAGGGGTATTTTCGTAATTTTATTTTTTTTTAATTTATGGTTAACAACAACAAAGCTAGCTTCTGTCGTCGTCTTCCATGCACCGGATTTCAGTGAACGACGCCGGAGATAGCCGGAATCAGGCCGGAAAGTGCACAACGCCGGAGATGGTCAAAACCGTGTCAGGGAGGTCGCTAACGATAACGGTGGTGGACGTACTCGCCGTAGATCGGAGTAGATCTGATTTTTTTTACACAATATAAGATTCGACATCGATGAAGTTCGTGGTCGGCGATTAACGAGTCGCCGATCTGAGTTTTTTGGGGGTATAGCAGGAAGTACCTACAATCGTAGGTACGGAGATGGCTGCGAGGTGCTTAATCGGTAATAAATGACTACCATCGACGGAGATAGCAACATATTTTTAGACCTGCAGAACAGGTTGAGGAGTGAGACGATGATGGCGAGCAAAGCAGTTCCATCAATTCCTTTCCTATCATATTCAATTGTTGATGATGTTGAAAACCCTGATACCCTTTTCGATATCCCAAAAAAAACACATTTTTTTGGTCTTACACTTTTTTGTGTTATTGATCTTTGATGACTACATAGTAACATAGAAAAGCCAGGATGAAGGTAGGTGGGAGGGATAATGGTTCATATTGAGACAGCAATAGATGAAAACGGTGGGTGAAAAAACAGGTGTGGCTTACATATATCTTTTAAATAATCATTTTTTTATGTTTTTCGGTAGGCATGTAAACGAACCGAACGAACACGAACGGAGTCTGTTCGTGTTCGTTCATTAAGGTTTTGACGAACAAACGAACGAACACGAACGGATAAGCGAACGGATTTTGTTGTTCATGTTCGTTCATTAAGAAAATTTGTTTGTTCACGAACACAAACGGACGTACACGAACAAACACATGATTTAATGCATTTCTTCATTAATACCTTAAACGAACCTCAACAAATATAAACGAATATATATATATATATATATATATATATATATATACACATCTACACATATATATTATATAACTTAAAACTTTGAGATGCCTATTCAACATTACAAAACGATTACAATATGCGGATAAACTTCTTTGCTTGGTTCGATCGTTCGAAAGAGCAGAACATCTGAAACCAGTGGAGGGAGAGAGTGGAGATGTATTTGGAGTAGAGGGAAATGTGAGAGGAAATTGTAAGGTAAATATCAAAATATTACTAATATTCTATTTGATATTTAGCTTAATCAAATCAAAATAAGATATACAAATATGTATTAATTTAATTAAACTATTAGTTAATAAACGAACATTTAACCGAACGTTCACAAACATGTTATCGAACGTTCACGAACGTAAATGAACGAACGAGACCTGTGTTCATGTTCGTTCATATAATTAAACGAACGTAAAAATTTGTTCATGTTCGTTCATATAACGAAACGAACGAACGTAAACGAACTTCCCGCCGAACGGTTCGCGAATAGTTCGCCGAACGTTCAGTTCGCTTACAGGCCTATTTTTCGGTAAATATGAACCGTAACATACGTACAAAACTCCATTACTTAAAAATGAAGTGCTGGACAGCTGCAACCTTATGATATGATATATCTATCCTTTAAATAATTTTTTATTTATGTTCATTTTGTTAGGTATTTTAATGTCAAAGAAATATCTTTGAGAGATTTTTTTTCTTTTTAATACATTTGCAAATGTAAGATACGATAAAAAAGGTTGTTTGTTAAATAATTATTGTAATATTTATTTCAATATATGATTTATGTTTCACGATGAAATATTTGATTAATTAAATGTGGGTATCATCAAAATATTTGGTAAAAAATATGCGAACTTATAATATTCTAAGTAAAATTACAATGAAATGAAAGACACGTAGCGTTTTAAGCGCAATGAACTATTCAGGTCATACACATTATTTATTATATCTTTTATAATTAAGAAATGGATCAGAGGAGCAGGGCTCCATATAGGAGCAGAGAAGGCAGTGTTTCTGCCAATAGGAGATGTCCACGTGTTTTACATGTCCCCATACAGGAACTCACTAGGGACTAGTTTTGTACATTCATCAAACTTTTGGATCTGACCGCAAAGGCTTTAAAATATTAGGAATTAAACAAAATTCCGATAATAAGGAAAGGCAATCTGATTAGTATGTTAGATCGATACAATTTTCAAGCTAAATCTCCGATTATAACTTTGAATCGACACGATTCTTTCTCAAAATCGATTTCATGTATACTTATATACGATCTTATGTATACTGATTTTGCATATCTGTGTAACGAAAATTATCAAGTCCGTGTAGAATATCGCATTTAAATACACCTTCATCTACTGTCGATCGCGTAGATGAAACTGGTACATCTGCCGTTGGAGTCGATGAATACACACCTATCGTAGAAGCTATTTACAGAAGTAAGTATTATATGTATACTATACATATGATTTCTATATGCGTGTGTTTTGTCTTTGTGTATCTATAGGCATATATTTTTGTATACCTGTGTCTTATATATGTGTGTTTTCCGATTGCTTTTGGTAGTATCTGTGTATATCTATATACGGTGATTGTATGAGTTTGAGTATATTAATATTTTCTGTTGATACATTAGTGTACATACATTCACATATTTGTATGTAGTTTGCTGTAATTTAAATTTTTTCTCAGATCTGATTTGATTATAAGATGTGGTATAATTATGTTAAAATGCAGCATGTGTTGAATAAAATGCAATTTTTTTATGCTTGACTATATGCATGGTGAAGGATTAAAGATTTCAATTACGATAATGTTAAATTCTCTTAAAATTCATTAGTATAATCTTAAACATATTCATACAATTTTCAATATCCTTAGGTCTTGAATCATAAAAGCCCTAGTTTCGTACATTCTACATATTTAAAGCTCCTCAGAATGTTTTCAGTTTGTTGGAATCTATTCGTTGCAAGTTCTTTTGGGGTTCTCAACAGGGGGAAAGGAAGATGATATGGGTTAAATGGAATAAATTGTTGTTAGATCCTAAAAAGGGTGGTTTGGGTATTGGAATCTTAAAATGTAAAAATATGGGTTTGCTGTGTAAATGAAAATGGAGATATGTGAATGAAAAAAATGCTTTATGGAGAAAAGTGATTTGTGAATTGCATGGAGAGTGTGGTGGTTTTGAACATTCTAGGGGAAATGGAAACCGAAAAGGTGTATGGAAAGATATTGTTAAAAGCTGTTCGGATTTGGATAATCTTGGTATCTCGTTTGCTAATTCCTTAAGAAAAAAGGTGGGTGACGGTAAGGAGACTAAGTTCTGGACTGATATTTGGTGTAAGGCGGGCCTGGACTGATATTTGGTGTAAGGCGGGTCGCCGGTTAAAGGATCTTTTCCCTCGTCTCTTTGCTCTCGAGTCAAAAAGCGAATGCAATATTAGTGAGCGATGGGTGTTTGATAATGTATCTTGGGGAGGTAATTGGGCTTGGAGATCACATCCTCGTGGAAGGTCTTTAACCGATATAAATTCCTTGTGTGATATTATTGGTGATCTTTCTCTTATTTCAAGTCAATGTGTTAGATGGCAATGGTCTTTAGATTATTCAGGTTCATTTTCTGTGAAGGCTGTTTCTCTTATGGTGCAAGATAAATTGTTTGTTGATTTTAACCTTGGGTGTCATCATCTTTGGAACTCTTGGGTCCCAAAGAAAGTAAACTTCTGGTTATGAAGGATGTCTCTTAATCATCTTCCAACTTGCTCTAATCTGTATGCTAGACAAATAAATATCACTTCTTTGCTTTGCCCGTTGTGTGGTATTGACGTTGAGGACATGGATCACATCATACTAAATTGTTTGAAGGTTAAACCTCTTTGGCTCAAGTTTTGGGCCTGGTGGAACATTGATATTCCCTCATCATGCACTATTAGTCAGATCACTAAATGGCAAACTATTAATCATGGCGATGAAGTTTTTAAAAGATATTTCATGGAGCTATGTTTGTATTTATTTGGGATGTGTGGAAGTGGCGAAACAGGTTATTTCATGCAGTTTTGGATTCAAGACAGGCTATTAGTGAAGAAGATATTTTTCCATCAATTCAAAGGATTTCTCTTCAATGGATCTCAAATCGATGTAAGAGATCAGGAGCTTCCTGGAGTTGCTGGATCAGTAGGCCATTGGATGTTTTCTCGAAGCAGATTGAGATGTGATCTTTATTTTGTTTTTTGGGTTTTGGTTAGCTTTCAGCTATTGAGGTTTCTTGTTGTAAGTTAAAGCTCTTGTGGCTTTTTTGGAAAACTAATATGAACAAATATATATAAAAAAAATTAATGCATTTTACGTTTATGTTACTGCATTTTATGTTTTAAGGTGGTAAAAGATTGATCGAAATAGTAGATCTCGAACACTTACTGCATTTTAAGTTTAAGTTACTGCATTTTGCGTTTAAGGTAGTGAAAAACTGATTTAAATGAGTAGATTTGGGAAAACGTATACTACCTTTTAAGGTTAAGTTAATGCATTTACCAAATCTACTGCATTTTACCACATTTTAGCGCATTTACTTGAATGCAGTAGAAAAACGTTTTACTTGAATGCAGTAGAACAACATGTAGTGCTGTTGAATCTAGTGCACTTTACCATATATTAGTGCATTTACTGAATCTACTGCATTTTACCACATTTTACTGCATTTTATTGCTTTTTTAGTGCATTTTACAAAGGAAAACTACATTTTATAAGTACATAAGATGACTGCAAATTAATACTACTGCATTTCATGATGCATTTTTTTGTGTTTTTAATAGAATACAGTGAATGTTGTTGGTGTATTATAACATGTAGTGCTGTTGAATCCACTGCATTTTACTAAATTTTTCTGCATTTACTGAATCTATTGCATTTTATCACATTTTACTGCATTTTATTACTTTTTTGGATTTAGTATATTTTACAATGAAAAACCGCATTTTATAGCTATATAAATTAACTGCAATTTAATAGTACTGCATTTCAAGATGAATTTTTTGTGTTATTTTAAGTTTTAATTACTTTATTTTACATATCTTAAGCTCGTGGAAAACTAATATGAAAAAATATATATAAAAAAATTACTGCATTTTACGTTTATGTTACTGCATTTTATGTTTTAAGGTGGTAAAAGATTGATCGAAATAGTAGATCTCGAACACTTACTGCATTTTAAGTTTAAGTTACTGCATTTTACGTTTAAGGTAGTGAAAAACTGATTTAATTAAATGAGTAGATTTGGGAAAACATATACTACCTTTTATGGTTAAGTTAATGCATTTACTGAAGCTACTGCATTTTACCATATTTTAGCGCATTTACTTGAATGCAGTAGAACAACATGTAGTGCTGTTGAATCCAGTGCACTTTACCATATTTTAGTGGATTTTAGT
Source organism: Helichrysum umbraculigerum (assembly GCA_949592205.1). NCBI lineage: Eukaryota > Viridiplantae > Streptophyta > Magnoliopsida > Asterales > Asteraceae > Helichrysum > Helichrysum umbraculigerum. Next base: position 160,025,312 of record CATIUR010000002.1, on the reverse strand, counting down.
GGATTTTACTAAATCTACTGCATTTTACCACATTTTACTGCATTTTATTACTTTTTTTAGTGCATTTTACAAAGGAAAACTACATTTTATAAGTACATAAGATGACTGCAATTTAATAGTATTGCATTTCATGATGTATTTTTTTGTGTTTTTAATAGAATACAGTGAATACTGTTGGTATCCATACATTATAACATGTGTCCACTGCATTTTACAAAATTTTTCTGCATTTACTGAATCTACTACATTATGGTCAATCTGAGATATTGGATTCTTGTTTTTTTGACAACCTGATCCAATAGGCATGCTCCTAATTGGTCCACCAGCGGTCCAGTACCGTTGACAGCTCTTACAAAAATGGCGAGGCTGATTGACATTGTAATTATTATAGTAACAGAACTTTGTATCCATATAGTTACAACGAGGACACGGAAGAAGCTTATCGGGCTTTTTAAGTTGCGAATTCACATCACCTCCCGTTTCAACTTTTGCCTTCTGATAAGTATTAGGGTTTGCATCTGCCTTTTGATAAGACTCATCTTTTTTGATTCTGTAAATGCAAAACACGTTTTTAGTATTGCTGTATTGCCTATCAGATAAGTTAAAACAGTAAACGAATACGCATAAACACTGGTAATTTCATGAACGAGAAACTACAGCTCATACATCTTATCATAAATTCGCCTCGTTATGAACACACACAAAAAAAAAAAAAAAACATCGAAATACTTTTTTTAACTAGCAAGTCCTAAACTCATACCAAAAAATTTGGTTTAAATCAATTTCTCTGATTGCAGAACACAATAATAACCAATTGAATTTATAAACTTAGAACATAATGAAGCCATTACATATTCTCGATTCAATTCCATAATCTACAACTAGTGAAAGATGAAATTACATAACTAACACATAAGTTTCAATAGAATTAAAGTAATCATGTGCTCAAACATCATATAAATCATATAAATACATATATACAAATTAACAATACATGTTATAGATCGAGTGTATGCATTTTTTGATCATGAACTACATAAAACAAACAGAGTATTTACATTTTATAAGTGTTGATTACTGTATGTGATATCTTGTTCGAAATCAAGAACGTTATCGTTACCAACGTGTTGTTCATGAATACGGCGTTCTTCGATGGAGGTGACGGAAGGATTAGTGATCGGTACTATAATATCCACAACAAATCAATAAATATCCATCATTGATTACCAAAAATGAAGTAGATCGAGTGAATCGAAGCCTAACCTTCTCCATTGATGAAGAGCAAATCCTTCTTCACGCATCTCACTATGCGATGGAAGCACCGGTCTATCAGAAGTGAAGATTCCATCGGTATCATCGTAATCAGGATTCCACATACCAAATAAATGAAATCATTTAGAACATAATCTTCTGTATCAAACAACGGTATAGATGTAAGTGATTTTCGACATGATTTTTCACAGAAATTGAAACAATTAATGTAGATCGTTGGTGACGGTGAAGCTCCAAGATTTAATAGATCGTTGGAGAGGATTACGGTGATTTAATCGGTGTTTTTTTTGTACAATAACAATGATGTAGTGTGTGTATGTTTTACTATTTGGAGGTGTGGTTTTCGTGTTTACAGTAGAGAGAGAATCATGCTTGAGTAGAGAGAGATACGGGCAGCTGAGTAATCTTCTCTCACTGACCGTTTTGTTATTGATGGTGTCAAAATAATTTACAAATTGGTCCCTTGAACAAACTTAATTGCACGCACTTCCTTTTATGTTGGCGTGATATTGACTGTTGATATCAGATGAACGGTGGAGATTTTTTCTGCTTTTGCTGCTCCTCAAAATGGCCCATCTCCCATGAACCGGACCCTTATAATTATATATATTTTAATGTTGATAAATTGTATATAGATGATAAGCGTATGTATTTATGAAGTTACAAAAAATCACATTTTTGTCATAGAGCAATGTTTGGGTTCATATACATTACTCCATCTTGTACTATTCATTAAGGGCATTTTTTTATACAGAGTGAATATTTATTTGTTATTTATAGGAACTTTATAATAATATTCGTAACAATTATGGTTGGCAAATATATTGATTTAATAGGTAACACTATAAACTTTTACTATCAAGATAACTGTATTGTACCAATCTAATCAAGATAACTGTATTGTACCAATCTAATCCCGCAGCGAAGCGCGGGCAGCCACTACCCTTGTTAGGTAACAAAGTCAAAATAGTAGAATTGGTTTATTTTATTTTATTTTTACAAAACAAACATATTGAATCATACTCATCAAAAACACTACACCAACAACAACAATACCTAGGCCTGTAAGCGAACTGAACGTTCGGCGAACTATTCGCGAACCGTTCGGCGGGAAGTTCATTTATGTTCGTTCGCTTCGTTATATGAACGAACATGAACAAATTTTTACGTTCGTTTAATTATATGAACGAACATGAACACATGTCTCGTTCGTTCATTTACGTTCGTGAACGTTCGATAACATGTTCGTGAATGTTCGGTTAAATGTTCGTTTATTAACTAATAGTTTAATTAAATTATTACATTTTTGTATATCTTATTTTGACTTAAGCTAAATTTAAAATATAATACTATTAAATTTTTAGATATTTTCATTTAATAATATTAAACATCTAAATATTTTTACCTCATATTTTTCCTCACTCAAAACTCACCTCCACTAAATATGTTGCTCCTACCTACGATCGTAGCAAGAAAAAGGAGGTTATCTTCATATTTTGATCGTTTTGTAATGCGAATATGCATTACAAAGTTTCAAGTTTTATAATATATATGTGTAGATGTGTATATATACGTTCGTTTACGTTTGTTGAGGTTTATTTAAGGTATTAACGTAGAAATGCATTACATTATGTGTTTGTTCGTGTACGTTCATTTGTGTTCGTAAATAAACAAATTTTCTTAATGAACGAACATGAACAAAAAAATATGTTCGCTTATCCGTTCGTGTTCGTTCATTTGTTCGTCAAAACCTTAATGAACGAACATGAACAGACTCCATTCGTGTTCGTTCGGTTCGTTTACAGGCCTAACAATACCCAATCAACGCAAAGAGCATGGTATGGGAAAGGTAAGATATAGACAGTCGGATCTCTACCCTAAGGTAAAAAGACTGCTTCCAGAAAGACCTCCGACAAGTTAATATGTATTGAAGTATATATATATATATATATATATATATATATATATATATATATATATATATATATATGTATATATATATATGTATATATATATATGTATATATATATATGTATATATATATATGTATATGTATGTTATATACATATATGTATATGTATGTATGTATGTATGTATGTATGTATGTATATGTATGTATGTATGTATGTATGTATGTATGAGGAAGGTTCAAATGAGAACCACTATAAAGTTGAGAATTTTGATAACCACAAAAAATACGTGTTTGTTCACATTGATTAACTTCAATCATATGTGAACATTGATGTACGTTTGATTGAAAAAAAAAAAAGGCAAAAAAATTTAAAATTATATCGAAAAACACAAAAAAACAAATATATGTTCACATTTGAACGATATGTGAACAAATCGGTTAAAAAGTATTTTAAGACGTAAATTTATAATTTTTTTGACTTTTTCTTTCTCATTCTAACATAAATCGGTGTTCACATATGATTGAAATTAATCACACGTGAACAAACACGTATTTTTTGTGGTTCTCAAATTTAAAGTGGTTCTCATTTGAACCTCCCACTTTTAATGTATTTATCTTATGTCTCTAATTTATTCATTTTTTATTGGTTCATTTTATTTATTTTTTTTCTTATACCTCCACCCTGATATCCCTATCTAAACTCCGAATTCATCGGCCCAAATTTCTTTTTTCCGACTATTCCTATCTAAGGTCATGTCCTCATATAGAATAAGCTCGTTCATGTCTAGCTTTAATCTATGTTCCCAACTCAATTTTGGTCTACCCCTTTTCCTTACTCCGGCAACATTTAGGGTTTCAACTCTCCTAACCAGCAGTGTTTGTGATCTCCTCCTAACATGTCCAAATCATCTTAATCTTCCTTATCTCAACTTTTTGATGATAGTTTCAACTTCTAGATCTGCCGTAAAAACTCCATTAGGTAGCATGTTAATACGGGACGCGTCACCAAGGCGACTAGTTTTCTGAATTTTAGGTCGACTTCAAAGAATAAACTGGAACGATGTAGACATCCATTATTAATGTGTGATTGTGACATCTGACAAATTAGGATTAGTAATTAGTACCTGATCATTGTGTTTATACATGTAATTAGTTATGTATTAGGCTAATTATGTGTACCATTATGTATATTGGAATAAATATTCACACGTACGCGATTTATTAAATCGTGCATTTACATATCGGACGGAATCCGATATTTCAAATACGGACGTTGGTGAACTCAATTATTAAATAATATGAAATTATTTAATAACATTTATATGTTCTTTATATTATTTCGATAATATATAAAACATATTACGTTTTGTTGAAAATGTAACCGAACGTGACATAAACACGCGAAACGCGCCCGACAAACGAACAAAACTCAAGTTATATTTCTATAACCCATTATTAAGTATTTTGATTATATACTTTGGTTAAAAATATCGCGTATATACGATAATAATTATAACGTTTAAAAACGTTACACGATTAAATAGACGCGAATCGAGCGCGCAATTCAAGACCGACACTTTAACAAAACATTTCATAAAATGTTAGCCAAGTATTATGAATGAATATTACAACCAAAAATATCAAAATATTATCGTTACTTAAAAACCCGAATATTAAACGTATAACGATCAAATAAACGATTAACGATCGGGTAAACGAACACGGAACACTACGTAAATTGGGGAGACAAAATTTAACCCAACCACTATCCATTGGGGCCCACACAAACCGGCCAAAGCATGGAACCCCATTCTTTGACCCCCCTCCTCTCTTTTGCTTCCTCTATACTCCATTCCCACACCACTTCATTCATTCATTCACTCTTCCTTCTTTCTCTCTACCCTCACTCCTCTCCTTTCTTCTCTCTAAAAACCGGCCCTAGAGCCACCACAACCACCACCACCTTCCACCATCAACCACCACCCATAAACTTGAAGAAAAATGAAGATTGAAGCAAGAAAACGATCACGAGAACACGAGGATCACTTCTACCGTCTCCGTTTCTTCATATACTTTGTAAGAACTCCAAAACTCCTTCATAATACACTTAATATGTTTAATAACATGTTAAGTTGCTCATTGAACTAGGAAATATCCAAATAACAAGCTAAAACTCATTTTTCAAACATATATATATATATATATATATATATATATATATATATATATATATATACACACACACACACACACACACACACTAAATCTGTTTAGATTTTCATGTTTGGTAGAAAAATTCGTATAAAATCGAAAACATAAAATAAATGTATGAAATTAATACCAAAATATTCGTATGTTCGTTGTCTACAACTTTCATGAAGAACACCTCTTCTAAAAATGCACCCATTTTTCCAGAAAAATGGTTTGTACATGAAGGTCATTTTTGGCCAAAAATAGAACTTGTTTGTTTCTTGATTTTATTTACCTAACTAAGTGGCCTCTAAAAATCATGGGAAAATTCTGTAAAATACTAGAGATATAGATGAACATGTTGATTTTTGTCATGAATTATTTTGGATTTTAAGTTGTCGAGATCGGGACTTGAAGAAAAACTGAAAAACATAACACTTTGATGATTTGGTGTACATGTTTTAAAAACCGACACTTCGGGTTAACCCCGACACGAACCGATAATTTTTACAAACTCATTTAACATATTTAAGACTTGTGTAAAAGTCTCGGGTCAAACCGAGCACGTTTGACCACAAACCCGAACATGTTGAAAACTGATCAGCCTCTTGTGTCGCATGTGGCCTAAAGCCATTGCGACACAAGCCACTATGTCGCCAAAATTAACAATGTCGTAACCTGCGACACAACAATTACGTCGCAAATGAATTTCGATGTCGCATGGTGCGACACGAACCATTATGTCGCAATGATTTCGAATGTCGCACTTAGCGACGCAAACACTTGTGTCGCACTGAATTGAATGTCGCATATAGAAACCCTATGTCGCATAAAGTATGATTTCTTATTTATGCGACACAACTCTAGTCTCGTAAACCAGTGTCGCACCCAGTGTTGCAATTCACAGAATCTTGAATTTCTGATGCATTTTTACTAAAGCAATATAAGCAGAAATAAATTTTTTTCAAGCTGACCTAGTAGCTCGACCCCAGCCAGGGGCTCTGCCCCTTGGACCCCGCTACCAGGGGTGCTGCCTCCGGACCCCCGTCCTTCAAAAGTTGTAAATACTTTTAACACTAAGTGTCGAACACTTATAACAACAAAACCCTATACGATGATACTCGTACATGATATACATATACTTTGATAAGTATACAATACGATGACACATATAATAATAATAACACTTAAGGGATTATTATTACAAACCGTCACCAACGGGCCATACATGTCTTCAAAACACAAACAACGATCAAACATTTGGACATAACTAGTTGAGTGGACAACTAGCATAGGTGATCTTTTGAGATACCTACTCACATTATAACCTTGCGCGTTTAGGATGCCAGTAGGTTACAGTCTTCGGACATCACTCCTTGTTACACCATCATTACTTGCTTGATAGCAACGCATCAGACTCAGGTGAGTCTCATAGCCCCGCATTTTTTTACTGTTTTTACTCCCGGGGTGAGAATAAATGCTCATTTATTTTACATGTTGACACAAGTACAAAACATCGATATATACTGCATGAGTTGTTTTACTAATCATGAAAGCCCTCCATCACATAGTTTGTTTATATGGATTTAGCTTGAATGTTAGTGTATGGTATCATATGGGATTGACAATCCCCGTCCGGGTTAGCAAGCACTAACTGGTCAAATGGAAGCATTATTATTTGTTCATACGAGTGTAGTTAGGCACTCGCAGGGAGGCACCCTCGATCAGGCACTTGATTGTGATCCTGACCCCTCAGTTAAGCTCAAACTATGGGCTCATGGCAGTGATATACACTTATTTGATTGATTTCAAACATATTAAATCTTGTGGTTCATACATTATACTTTAACATAAACCTGTGAGCTCACCAGCTTTTAGCATGTATTCTCAGGTTCTCAGCAGCAGTAAGTCTGCTCACTTTGGATACCTTAGCTCGAGTCGCATGCATACAATAAGAGATTTATCTGCATTACTATGTTTTGTAAAAGTAGTTATGCCGTAGAATCTTTCAGACCAGGATACCGAGCTATTGTAATTATTACAACATTGTAAACTTTTATTAAATCAATGTATTTTGTTAAAACGACGCATGTAGTGGTCGTTCATTATATCTTTGTGCTTGATTACTGTATTAGTAGCGCCCCGACCCGAACCGCTTCCGCACAGTGAATTTGGGGGTGCGACAGTGATATATAGTTGGAAATCTCTATATGTCTATTTTATTATGCAAAAAACGGTGTCTCATTTGGAATTTTCTAGAAGAAGTTATGCCTTTTTTACTAAAGCATATTCAAGAGGAAGATTCATCCGAATTTGGACATGACTTTTGAGTTAGGAGTCTCTTGAGTTGTTAGTGTGGTTTAATGAGTTGGTTTATTTAGTCATTTACTAGTTTTAACTCTAGATTTTTGATCTTTCATATATGAATGTACATTAAATAATTCTATTCTAGTCCTTTATATAGGCTACCATTGTAATAGAATAGAGGTTTTTAGTTGACGATTTTATAAAAGTGAATGTTCTCTCAAGTTGCGTTGGTCAATTGAGTTGAATCTACCCTAATCGCGGCATTTTTATGAATCAATGTATATTAGAACAGATTAGTCTTGGTATTCAAGGAATTAACAAGTCTAATTCGTGTTACTAATTTGTGCATTGCATTTGAGTTGAATTTTTCCTGACAACGGTATTCTAGTCGAATCAATGATTGTTGGAAGGGATTATTCCTGGGTATTTTTTGAATCAATATGTTTAATTTGTGTTATCTTATTTTGACCCTACATCAGTTGGTATCAGAGCCGAAATTCCTGTTCGAAATGGTAATCTACTATGTCTTTGAAGAGCTAGAGAAACATAATGAAGAGGAGATTTTATTTATAAACAATGTTCTCAATGGTAATGTTGGAATTTCTAGTTTTGATAGAACAGGAGAAATATTCCATACGAGTTGCAACATCAAAAATGACAATTCTGATGTCATTATTGATAAGGTAAGTTATGATGATGTTACTTAACTGAATATGGTGGATAAGTTCCAATTGGAGGAGTAAGATGATACGCATCGTTACAATCAATCTTTACTTAGCAAAGAAAATGATGTTAACGGTGTCACAAAGGTATTGCTTGTTTCACATTTATTGGCAAGTAATTATGAATCTTTCGAATGACAAGGTGATCTTAAGAACATTAAACGAACATTTCAATATTCAAGAAAGGGAAGTTTTTTTCACACTAATGTGAAAGGGTTTATATATCTGCAACTACCTTTGTTCTCTTTGGTTATATTCTTTTAACCTATAAATTTTAGATGTTACTAATCTATCTCCAAATGTTGAAGAAACAAAATTCAGTCAAGACTCGAGAACAAGTTGTTTTCAACATGGGGAGAATGATACGGGACGCTTCACCATGGCAACTAGTTTTCTGAATTTTAGGTCAACTTCAAAGAATAAAATGGAACGATGTAGACATCCATATTTAATGTGTAATATATGGTTGGAAAGCTCTATATGTCTATTATATTATGCAAAAAACGGTGTCTCATTTGGAATTTTCTAGAAGAAGTTATGCCCTTTTTACTACAACATATTCAATGGGAAGATTCATCCGAATTTGGACATGACTTTTGTTTTAGGAGTCTCTTGAGTTGTTAGTGTGGTTTTAATGAGTTGGTTTATATAGTAATTTTGAAACGTCCTGATTTTTTATTTTTTATTATTATTTTATTTAGCAATACTCAATTGATTCGCACTCACACAAATGGGACCTTCATCGTATAAAGCACGATTAGAGAAGGGATTGACTTACTAATATTATAGTAAGCTCCACCAAAAGTCGTCCTCATTTCTCTATCCCAAAATGATATCTTTGTCTCGCAATCACCTACATCACAACACAACAGTAATAGAGTAAGCAATAATGCTTAGTAAGTAATTGTGAACTCTATCATAATCTCAATAACAATGTACAACCTCGTTCTCAATTTATAAAACCATAATAACATTGATCATACACAAATGGTCAACTATAATAACGAGATATTAATCTTACTCGAAAGATTAATTACAACAAATGTTGGTCACACGCAAGTGACCCAACCATTATGCAATATTGATCACGATCAAGGGATCAACTCCAATACCATTAAATAACTCATTTATGGTATAAACTCTTATTTCGCAGTATAAATAATTAGTATAAAAATTTGGACTTAACCAAACTCATCCAATTATATCATATATCTATAAATATCGAAACCAGAAACTGTGAACTAAAACAGTCACTAAAAGTGCAACTAACACTTATGCATTTTCAGATTTTGCAAGCATAATACGCGATCCCACAAACAATACATATGTGATCCTGCAAAACAATAAATACGCGATCGCGCACCATTCATATATATACGAGATTCTCTACTCAATATGCGATCGCGTACTAACACTTAGAAATCGACTGTAACCACTTTAATGCAACATACGTGATCGGGTATAATCACGCGATCGGGTATGCCTCCTGTACCTGAACAACAACCTGCAAACTCATATTTTAGACCCAAATTCGGACGCGCATAACTTTTTACTAGTTTATAGTTAGGCTACCAAATTTTATGAACACCTCCATTATACCATAATGGAGGTTTCCCTCTTTACACTTTTCCAAATTTCTCAAAAATGACAAAATTGGACGTGTGACTAAATAATGACCGTTTTAGGCCATTTTTGGAGACACCAAGATCATAAACCATATACGATCCGATTCGGGCCTTTTTCCCACGTAATAAACAACTCAAATCGAGTTTAAAACTCGCAACATATCAACCATACAACAAATGCAACTCAATATAACGTAAGTGCCAATTTACTGCCATATGGACCCTTTTTGACCCGTTTCACAATTTAATCTCTTTCAACACTTAACTCTTGATTAATATACATGCCACATCAATAATATTAATATATTGCTTCAATAATATTAATATATCGATTCATGATAACTCAATGATAAAGAATAGTAACTACTCAAAGTTACTCAATCCCACATTTTATATATATTTCGTTACCCAAATTTCTCGCTTGGGCAATATAAAGTCTCGTTACTCATTTCGTTTACTTACAGGATTTAATCTCATAACATCAAGGAATGATCATTGAGGTTACTCAAATCTCAAGACCACCCTTGAATCCCTCTATTAACGATCCACACATTTAGCACTAATCTACTATACTCATCATTTATTCTTATACAAGACACAATTATATGTATCAAGCTCATGGAACCGTTACTTACCTCGGATTCAATTTGAAGAATGATTAGCAAGCTTTCCAACTCTTTTAGCACCTAATTAATGATCTTACACATACATGGTTACTCACTACTCAAAGTGATCAATCATAACAAGCCAACACTCTCACTCATCACCAACTCATCCTCACATTTTAACATGAACATGTATAATCATCTCAATGACACACCATTTATGTAAGCTCATTACTCGTTCTTAATTATCAAAACTTAACAAACTCATTCATTACATACCAATCTAAATGTGGTGATTCAAACAACGTTTTTCTCAATTAGTCATTTATACTCGTTTCTTATATTAACTCTTATGTCTTCAACAAAACGACACTAACACATAATCAAAACTTCATATTTTAACTCATAACATCAAGATTACTCCAACTAGCAATTATTCACTTTTTCTCAATTAGATTCTCATACATAATTAACACGAGTCCTCATTTCATCCCATTAACACAATAATATTATCAATCACTACTCAAAGTGATTTCTCATTATTACACAATTTCTCAATTCTCATGTTTTCAAGCATGTAACTCACTAGTTGGCTACATATTAATAACAACAATACACTAACATCCTACTATCATCATAGCTTCATGAATAACCTCAAAAACAACTTATCATCAAAATCCTCTAACCACAAAATCTCATTAAACTCATCATAAATCATAGAACTCATATTAGTTACCCTCAAGTAACTCAAACAAGCTAAATAAGCATCATCTAACATACTTCCTTCCCTAGACTCAACAATTTCTCAAAAACTCATTTTCAAGGTTCATCAATAATCTACTAAATCATCAAATTGAAAGGTTAAATGAGTTGTTCTTACCTCAAGGATCACAAAAACGTAAGAATTACTCTTAATCTTCAAGAAATTGGGCTTAATTTGGTGATTTTCTTCCCTGTTCTTCACATCTCTCTCTCTCTCTCTCAGTCTATTTCCCTCTGTGTTCTCTCGATCTAGGGAAGAAAAACATGCCCCATCCCTCTCAATTATTGGGGCGGGGGTTTATTTAAGTGTGTCCAGTTTGGACTATTGTCATATTACACCCTTTAGTCCCGGTGTTAAATTTTTAAGTCGTAAGGGCTCGTTTTCTCTAATTTAAACTCCTTACTCGGATAAAAATATAAATGCTCAACATTTAATAAAATTAATTATTTAACTCATTAAACTTTTAAAATCGTAAACTTACGAAATTTGGGGTGTTACACATTTACTAGTTTTAACTCTAGGATTTTGGTCTTTCATATATTAATGTACTTTAAATAATTATGTTCTAGTCCTTTATATAGGCTACCATTGTAATAGGATAGAGACTTTTAGTTGTTGATTTTATGAAAGTGAATGTTCTCTCAAGTTGCGTTGGTCAATTGAGTTGAATCTACCCTAATCGCGGCATTCTTATGAATCAACGTATATTAGAATGAATTATTCTTGGTATTCAGGGAATCAACAAGTCTAATTAGTGTTACTAATTTGTGCATTGCATTTGAGTTGAATTTTTCCTAACGGTATTCTTGTCGAATCAACGTTTGTTGGAAGGGATTATTCCTGGGTATTCTTTGAATCAACATGTTTAATTTGTGTTTGTTATTTTCACCCTACATCACATGTCTAGCATGGTTTTACCACATGTCCGCCTTAACATCCTCATCAAAATCACTACACCATTTTGGCTAAAGCATTTAAATTTGATTATTCGTAACCCAAGTAGGTTTTGTCATGTTCCAGTTATTTAGGTAAGCCGGGTTTTTTACTCAATCGGATGTACACAATCTAAAAGAGTATCTCATGACTGTTTCCCAACTTTTTTCGTTAGTCACCTGCAAGATGTTTTTTTTGATGAAGTGTAATTTCTTTAGAATTAGAAAGATAAACACGTAGGCAATAACTTTTTCTGAATTATAGAAGATATGCATGAAACTTTGTTTCGTTGTTTAAGAAAAAGCATTTTGATGGTAAGACGACGTCATATTTCTTCACGTAGTTTCGAACATTGCTTAGTAAACATCTTGGAGGTGGTAAGGGAAATGGCCGGTCAGAAACGGTCACGAGCAATCGAGCATACCCTGATAATGTTGCGTATGTCTGAGTAAAAAAACTAGCTCTTCTTGATAACATTAACAGAGAAGACCTCACCCGTTTACATTATATATATTTTCTCTCTTATGTAAAAAAAATAAATAAATAAAAATTGATAACTAGTGTAACATCCTCTCCAGTGGCCTGGTAATTCTTTATTTAAATTGATTATTTAATGGTTTTAGGAATTACCTGATATTATTTGTTTTACTGTGAAACTTAAATAAATAGGTCTCGGGACTTATTGTGAATAGTGAAATATTAGTTATTTTAAATTATTATAGATGACGGTAAAATAAAATAATTTTCTCGCAAATAGTTTTAGGTTTCAGACAATAGATTTATGACGGGTATAAGATTAAAGCAATTGGGTATTAAAGTCGGTTGTGAGCCGACTTCCTTTTTATCCAACTTTCCCAAAACTTGAACTCATTTCTTTGTTTCCTTGTAAACTCAATACCATAACCAAGTTAGAATCAAGCTAGTGTTTCTGTGATTTCGTGTTCTAAACATCAATTTCGCATCATCCTTTCACCCTTATCTTCATCAAAGGGTGAGTTCAAATCTGATTTTGGGTATACAAATTGGGTTTTATAGGTTTTGATTGATTTACACGAAATTGAAGCTTGATATGTTGTTATTAGGTGTTATTTGATGTTAGTCAAGTATTAGAAACCTTAGAAACTATAGAATTGAGTTTTTTGGAGTTTTGGTGAGTTTTGGTTCGAAAATCAGTAGCAGCAGTGAAAACCTCGAAACCCAGTTCGTCCAACGAGGCGAGCTGAGTTCCGAAGCGAGTTGAGTCTCGCTAAGCGAGTCGAGATAACTCTGCGAGTTGAGATGGCTCTGCAAACCGAGTTACTTTGTTGCGAGTCGAGTTTCTGCGAACCGAGTTGACCTGCGAGTTGAGATCACTGCGAACCGAGAATTTTTAAAGTTTTCGTTTTGCAAATTTTAAAAGTGCATAAGTGTTCCTAACACCTTTAGTGACTAAAAATTTACAAAATTTTTCATTAACTCAGATTGAGTTGAAATCCGCATGTCCACTTGGAAACGGCCCAATGATCAAAGCTATATGTTAATAGTCTAGTCAGTTTTTGGCCATTCGGGGTCATCTAGGGGTCGAAAATGGCATTTTTCAGTTTTGAAACGTAATTTCGGGATTTTCGGATTTTATTTCTGATTAAACTTTTGTTTGCCTAGACTCCAGGGATTACCTGATTGAGTAAATATGCTATAATAATGATTCTAAAACAAGTTACTAACTTGTGTGTTATGTGGTGTTTCAGATACTCCAAAGACTCAGTGATATAAGACTGCTGAGTGTGGAATCTACAGAGGTATCGGTGAGTGGATTTTGGAACTCACCTTTTGATTTAGTTGTAATTGTTTGGTTGCAACAAGTAAACATAGATGTGTTTATTAGACTGTTTAGTCTGTGTTATTGATTATTAATCTACGTGATATGTGGACCTCTGTGTATCAGATTATTGAGGTCAACGTGTAGTTGGACTTTTTGGTTATTATGTGATTTACACAGGTTTTGATTCATTTGTTGTGTTTGAAACCTGTGTATGAGTTTAATAACCAATAGTTATCGGTCTCGTCCGTTATGGCCATACGGATATGTACGATAAGTGTTCTTGGGAAATCCCCGGGTATTATGATATCTCAAGAACCACCGATCCTCATTGAAATATGTGTGTTTACGGTTATTTGATGTAAACTCATTGTTATGCTAAGTTGAATTGTGCGTGACAAGTTCATTCACTTAGCTTCGTGCTAATCCCTCATTTACTTCCTGCAGGTTATGAATAGATATGTGGGTGGACAGGAAGTTGATGCCTTTGGCATGTGATGTTTGACTGCTCTGTGAACTCTGATATAGTTTTGTTATAAACTAAGTTTGGAATTATATAATACCCCGTTTGTGTAATATGTGTACAGTGTTTTAATAACTTTAAACTATGTGGTGTATCATATTTTGAAAAAGTTATGTACATTTCCACTATGTATAATAGTAAAGTATGTTTTTAATATACGCTTCCGAGTAAAATCATATAATATTGATGTATAGAATGAGGGGTGTTATAACTAGTACACGGTATTGAAATGGTATACACATGGACTGATGGACCGAAAATGTTGATCCACTTGACTCAATTGATATGAACTACTCTTTCTCATGTTTACAGTGGACGTTTCCTTTATTGAATATTTAAAATTAATTATCCACTTCCGAAAGTATGATTGTATAATTGAGTAAACTTCATATAGTATTGACTTGAATGACGGGTGAAACATGTATGACTTCAAAATTTGTGGACAATCATTACAAGACTTTGAAGACCCTCATAGATGAAAAGGAAAAGGGATCGTGTTTGAAGGGTGTCCAAGCACAATTAGGGGTGTAAATGAGATGAGACAACTCGTGAGTTACTCGAGATCGACTCGAAATATACTTGAAATCGACTCGGAACAAGTCGAGTCGAGCTACTCGAGTAGAGTTTCGAGTCGAGCTCGAGTAGTAAAATACTAGGCCCGATAGGCTCACGAGCCTAATCTAGCTTGCACTACTTTACATTTTTACCCATCCATTTATATGTATATTACCATTTGACCGTATTATTTAATAAACTTCAAGTCGAGCTTGAAAGCATCGAGTCGAGTCAAGCTTGAAAGTATCGAGTTCAAAAATATATTAATTATTAATCCAGTCGAGTCGAACAAAACTCGAAAGTATCGATACATTAGTCGAGCTCGAGCTTAAAAAAACAAGCTCCATCGAGCTCGAATCAAGTTTCGAACTTCGAGTTTTCTAATCGAGTCGAGCTCGAGCTAAGGAATGTGTCGGCTCGACTCGACTCGATTACACCTCTAAGCACAACTGGTGTACAAATACTCGAAGGATGGGTCCACAAAGTCGGCACAAGAGACTTCGGACTTGGATTCACCCGAAGAAACACGATCGATAAATCCACGAAAGATTTAAAGAATTCAGTAAAGGTCTATGTTCCTCGAAAAGTAAACAGCGTAAAGAACAATTGTCGAGTATAACTTGTATAAGTTAAACTACCATGTATATAATATATATAGCAACCATTTAAAGTATTAATGATTTGAGCAATTAGTTATATATTCGAGCTATAACACATTTATATAGAGTTCAAGTCGATATTGAACAACAGTTACTATTCGATTATTGATTTCACGAGCTATGTAACAAGATTACGAGGCCTAAGTTTGTAAAATATAAATTTGAACTTAAAAATATTGTTCGTTAATACAAATTCATATCTACTATGTAACAAACTGACGGGTTATGTAATTATACAGCAAAAATAATGATTAGAATGACCAATTGCGTTAATTAGCACTAAAACACTTGATGACAATTTAATGTAATTAGTAACTTTATAAGAATACGATAGAACTGAAAAACAAAAACATCCCAAGTAATTATCAACGACTTTAGATCGTTAAAGTCGTTGGTAATTTGATAATTCACCAACCAAATATACACACCGTTGGTAAATGTCGTTGGAAGTCAGATTTCCCACGAAGAATTTCCGTTGGTAATGTATTTTCATGACTTAATAAATTAATTTTATACAAAAGTCGTTGGTAAAATTTGGCGGGAAATTTCCCGCCAAAATTTCAACGAATTTAGCAACGATTAGGTCGTTGGTAATATAAAAAGTTGATTTTATGACAATTCGTTGGTATAATCGTGGGTAAATCAAAAAATTTCCAACGATTTTGTGTTCGTTGGTAAAAAGTTGTTGGTACTGCCAGCTTTTCTAGTAGTGATGTCATAAAAATATGAGTAAAAAGTAAGTGTAAATTGTCAAAGTATACAAAAGTACAGTGTAATAATTATTTTTTGTTAAACTGTGTATTTGTATATATATATATGACAAATTTAGGACGGAGGGAGTATATTATATTTTATAAATTTGTAGTTAGAATTCAACAAAGTACCAACACAAATTTTATATTTGCTTTATGTCTATTCATGTGTTAGTTGATCCCCACATACATAATCAAGTTGATCATTGAAAACCCAAAAAAATGGCAGACAAAATTTGTGTTCCCCTAGCGGAGAAAACCAAATTATGTATGGGGTTTGTTCTCTCATAGGCCTACTTGGCTTCGTTAATGAGTAATTATTTACCAAGCGAGCCTAGCTCAATTGGTACCAATGTGCATCCCGAGTAAGCACCGTTAACTTGGTCAATGAGGACTTTGCTAGAAAATGGTCACGGGTTCGAATCCGTTCCCACCCATTGTTTCAAGGGCAGTGACAGGGGGTCTTTGGACTCATTGCATAGGGCTGGTAGAGGCGCGATGCCAGTTGGTACCCAAAGGGTACACGGGGTCAGGGTTTCCCCGCCGATCTAAACCTTTTGCTAGAATAATAATTTATATTAATATATGTTGACATTGTTTATTATTCTTTTGGTGTTTGACCAATTGGCCATTGCCCAAGTGGTACCGTTATCGTAAATGTCCAGACTCCATATGTGTGACCTATAGGTCAGGGGTTCGAATCCGTGTCTTAGCATATGTGGGTGATTTGTAGGCATATAATTTGTCCGGTGTTGATGCTCCTTATAGGCTCGGCGAACGCGTACCATTGAAATATTGTACGGGAGTCACGAGTACCCTCCAAATTACTTTTATTTTTTTTACTCTTTGGGTGTTTGCAGGGCCGTCTTTTAGGGTGTGTGAGTTGGTCGAATGTACAGGGCCTTCGCATTATAGGGGCATCAAAATCTGATTGTTAATTGCAAGAAGAAAAGTAAAATGTTCTAGTTGTTTCAAAGTTGATTAAACCGTAATAGAAGAAAGAAAAACATCTTATAACTAGGTATGGGACTTCATTTCGACAATTAATCAATTTTTACCCAAGATCTTAAAAAATTTAGAGGCGGCCTAACTGTTTGGTAATTAACTAGGAAGTAAACAAATTTTACCTTCGTGTTCATGCTTTCGTGTCAACCTTGCACTGGAATGGAAATGAACTTTATTGGAATTGGGCCATAAAAGTTTGTATCATAATTTCCTTTTTTCTTGTGAGTGGGCTTGTGTGCAATATGGGTTAGTTAAATGGCTACTATATTTTAGTACGTTTTACGAAAAAAGTAAAACTAATTTATTTGAATTTGTTATAAACTTTATAGATTACAAGCTACTAAAAAAAAACACTAGAATTATGTTTTAAACTAATTAAACCTGAAAACTAATATAACACATTAGGGAGGATTTTGAGGTATTTTTTGTTGATCATTTTAGATTAGATATGGACTTTCTAGTTCCGGAATAAGAGGACCGGAAACAAGTGGGCCCATTCTTTTTTTTTTTTTCTTTTCCTTTTTCTTGCCTTTGTTATTATTAAATAAGGGAGAGATTAAAACTCCCTAATGCAAAAACACAATCAAGTGGTTTAGTTGTAAGATTCCCCACTTCCACTAGTCATCCATGAAGGTTATTCGGACTGACGTGGCAATTAACCTTCACCACTCCGTGTGGTCTTAGGATTGTTCTTTTCACAAACCGAAATCTGTACTTCATTCAATTACTTTTGGACATATACAGTGTGCATAGCTGATGATACACTATTGGGCATTGGCTTTGTTATGGACTAGCTAATTGGTTCTTACAATTAGTTGTCAGTATTTCCTCCTAGCTAGGAGTTAGGATAGTGATTGTTCATAACCTTTTAATCGCCTCTGTTTTACTATTTTCACAAAATTTCCATAGAGTACTATTTAGGAGATAAACATGAGCCAAGGTACACAGGAATGCAGTGTTTGTGGGCTTCAAAAAGATTTTTAATGTCTCTAATAATGTGTAGGGTTCTTGTAAAGTTGCAAGAAAGTCTTGAAAGTAAGACGTTTGCCCTTTATGATTATTTCCTTGTTTCATACTGTATTTCTCAATTATTTGGGGCTGGACCGAAAGGACTCCAATGTACTGGCTATATTTCTTCAAGAAGAAAGACATCATAAAGTGTTATTTGTCATTTGGAAAAAGTTCAATTTACTTCCTTACTTCAATATAGGAAAAAACAATAATGTGATTATGTTTCCCTCTCTCAATAAGTAATTAATAAGTTCTTTTTCGTCATCAATCGAGTAATGCTAAATAAGTAAATATATCTAATTGAACATGGATGCCTAGAAAGATACTCCATCCGTCTCATTTTTATTGTTCTGTTTTGACTTTTAAAATCTTTCTCTTTCAACTTTATCCTTTAATATTTTTGTTTGTGTAATACTTGATGAAAATTATACCCAATGAAAATACATTTAAAACACAATCCATTCATATATTTTGCATCAAGTATTATATAACACAAACAAAAATAATTAAAGTCAAAGTTGAAATAAAAAGACTTAAAAAGTTAAAACATGACAATAAAAATGGGACGGAAGGAGTATATGTTTACCTTATTGATAGTATGCAACATAATTAATTTATTATTTTATTTTTTCTTAATATATCTCCAACTATAAATTTACCATGTCTACCAATCATGTTTTAGATAGACATTAATAAGTATGAACAACTTATTATATATTTTCACACTTTTTAAGAACGTGAATAAATTAATGTAAACAATTAACGTATTTGTTGTAGTCATATAAGTATTACATAACGATAATTGTTATTAAAATTAAATATTTTCGCTATATAATATATCCTCTTCTAACAAGTACCACACTTGCTTACTAGTTGCTAGTTGCTACACATATTTACTTGCACCACGCGAGTTTTTGGTATGTACCGGCTAGTCAATTATTAGCTGTTGCACATAGTTCACTATCACATAAAATGAGTACAATAATGAAATATCACATCTAGTGTGTACCCCAATAGCATAAACTGTAAAAGATGAGTTCATGGTTTCGTTTTCATATCTCAATATCTCATTGAAATCTACTTATGAAGTCCGTTGAACTAAGTATTCGAGCTTTGATTGGCAACTCATTGAGTTCCTTCGTATCAGATTTTATGCTAGACATTTATGTAGTTAACGGACATCTAGTTCCGAAATTATTCTTTATTCTAATTTCAGAGTTGCAAAATTTAGGCGTGGTCGACATGTGATCAATTTGGGTGAAGTGTGGTTTGAACTACCGACCCATGCAACCTGATTTGATAAACGGGTATACAGTTTCTATATCTCCAATCATCTAGTTACGACCCATGTAACATACTTATCTAAATGGCCAAATACGTTGGTTAATTTCAATCAGGGATCAAGTCATCAAACACGTCAAATTTAGCGGGTTAGTTTTAGATTGGCATGTTGGTTTGGGGTTAAACATGTCAAATTTGGTAAGTTTCTCTTCGGCTTACAGGTTGGTTTTGGGGTAAACGTGTCACATTTGATGAGTTTCTCTTAGGCTTGCAGGTTTGTTTTGGGTTGATGGCTCGGAACTTTTATTTAAAAAACTTTACAATATATAATAAAACGCCCCGACCTGGCGGGGGTTGAGAATCACAATTCCTAACACTTTAAATTTTTATGTCAATCTCTACGTCAACTTTTTAAAGTCGAAAATACGTTCTCCAACATACTTAATCGAGTGCAACAATATCATGGAGATGGAACTCCATGTCCTATGCCGCTGCCCACAATCCCACATTACTAGCCATATCCTGCCTAGTGCTTGCCCACACCATTTAATTACTTCAATCAGGTAAGACAATGGTATATAACTAATATACAAAACATTACATTTTCCTCAACCCTTGTAGCTAGGTTTGTATTAACTAAAATAATCTCTTTTCTTTTTCCCTTTTTACATAAATTATACTCCGTAGTTTTCTAGAGGTACAACTACTTACTACCCCCACTCTAACGACCATTTGCTCCTCTTATACATCCACCGTAGTAAAAACCTACTCCATCCGTCCCGACATTATTGTCCACCAACAAAAAACACACAATTTAATAAAAGTGAGACCACAACACCTTTCAACCAATCATAAAGAATCTTCACCCACTAAAACCTTTTCCTATTGGTTGAAATGAGAAGTGGACAATTATATGACATCCAAAAAAGGAAAGATGGACTATAATTTTGGGACGGAGGTAGTATGAATCGATAAGTTAGTCAATTTTTCGTAACTTTCTACGTACCCATTTTTAAAGTAGAAGTTAAAACTTAACGAACTACATTATGATCCGATGTGACAAACAAAATTGACAGCAGAAATAGGAAGTCCTGGTGTCAAATACGGGTAGCATTATGGTCTACGTATCAATAATTTGATAATGAGAGATGCCTTGTTAGGTGGGGAAATCTTGGATATTTATAACGTTTGTATTATGTCCACAAATACAAAATACGTTTGGTTTTATTATGTTTTGTGACAGCCATTTCCAGCCATCTCTTTTTTAAAAATACATAAATAAATACAATACAATACAAATCTAAAAGAAATTAAAGTACAAATTCGATCAGTAGCTGTTAATTCGTCATTAATGCAATATGATGAATCTTTCGGGTCTCTTAACGAAAACAGATACAAAAATACTTCTCTTTTGTGTGTATAGCATGCATGTATATGTGTATAGCTACATTTTTCCGATAAAGAGATGGTAATTTTCTATTAGGCTAATTATAACTATTGCTCGTTTGTTGGCTAATACGTAGTAAAATGTTTAACGTTTGAGGTCACGTGTATGGTTTCTTTGAGTTATTATTTCACGTTAGCTTTAAAAAATGTTAATTATCAATATCCAGTAAACCTAATATTTTAACAATTTTCATTTGGTAATTAAAAGACGTACGTTTAACTAAGACAGCTTTATATTATTCATTTTAACGTACTTTTCATAGAAAACTTCAAAATTATTAAACTAATGATTATGACAGTAAACTATTACTCCGTACGAGACTATAAGAGCATCTCCAATGTATTCACTATTATAGTGCATGAAATTGCACTATTTTAATGCAAAAAGAGAATCATTATAGAATATGCTTGCACTAAAAAAAATTGTTCCAATGTATTGTACTAAATTTTTACACTAAATCTTTCTTAATTAATTTAAAATACATAATTCAACAATATAATATGAAAAATTTTTATATAACTATTCAACTGTAATAAAAGATGTAATAACGATCATTATATTTAAAAAATTTCGAAAATATAAATAATTTTCTTATGAAAATTATGAAGTTTCTTTGATAAATATAATAGCAAACGTTATATTTAGTAATTTAAAAAATATTAATGATAAAATTATAATTAATACATCATATAAATATACTTTAATTATTTAAATATAATTATTTAATATGAATAGTATTTAGTGCAAAGTTTAGTGCATAAATTTAGTGCAACACTAAACACTATTTTCCACTGCACTAAAATAGTGCAATGTTTAGTGCTAACATTGAAACGAGTTTTTTTTAACACTTTTGCACTATTTTAGTGCAAAAAGATACAAATAGTGTACAAATTGGTGATGCTCAGAGCACAAGGTGTGAAGATTTTGTTTTTACAGTGTTGTGGTGAGAATGTTGTTGCTGGTAAAGTGACGGTGTGGTCGACAATGTTCTGGACAGTGTTCTCAAAATTTATTTTTGTTTTTTATTTAGTATGTGTGTGGGGCAAAACCAAAAAAAGATGAGAATACTGATGAGAACAACGTCTCATATGGGACGCTGCGCGAGAACATTGATGAGAACACTGATTATAACACTGCTATGGTGTGGCAGAACACTGTGTTACAGTGTTCTGGAAGAAAGATTTTGTTGGAACGATGTCCACACCCAACGCTCTTATAACTCTAGTACAACAAGTTGGGAAGGTAGTTTAATTCGGTACTGTTGCCATCGGACTAAAGTTCACTTGTCACACTGCAAAAAATATATCATTTTACCACACTTTTTTCTCCACACTTTTAGAAAGTGTGAAAAAATTATTGAAAAATATATGATTTTTCACACTTATATAAGTAAGAAAGAAAAGCTCTCACTTAAAAGTGTGGAGAAATTAAAACTTTTCAACACTTAAAAATGTGGCAAAAAATTTGTAACACATGATTTTTCCACACAAGAGAAAGTGTGGATAATTTGGGTGTTACAAATGGTTTTCCACACTTTTAAATGTTGACAAGTAGTAAATTCTTCACACTTCTAAGTGTTAACTTTTTTTTTCTCACACTTATATATGTGAAGATTGTGGTGATTTCCACACTTATTGATGTAACAATTTTCTCCACATTTATAAGTGTGAATAATTTAACATAATTTCTACACATTTTTAAAAAGTGTGAAGAAAAAAATGTGAATAAATGATATATTTGTTGTAGTGTCATTATGAAGATAATTTTAAATTACCTTTTTTATATACTTTATAATCCATGTAGTGTCATTATGAAGATAATTTTAAATTACCTTTTTTAAAATACTTTATAATCCATACTGAGAGCATATATGAAGCTAGTTAATGAACATTGAATGTATGAATATGACATTGTAGTGACTAACAATGTTAGATGTTGATATACAAATGCCACGTATATACATATATATTACAGAAAGTACAGAATATAAAAGTTGATGAAACAGTGACTACAAGCTTGTATAATGGCAGGTGATAGATACAACAAAAAAAATTGATTCAAACATCATAGGATACAATAATTACAGAATAAAAGTATAACATAACACATTTTTCTTGTATGAAACAATTAATTTGTTGTATATATCAAACGTCACTGAATTTTTAGTTTGTTTGAAGTTAAAGACACATAAAACAGAGTTTTATAAACCGCCATTTTTCATTCATCTATCATTAAGTTGTTGGTTTTTGACAATTTTACCCATCTACTAATTATATTGTTCATATATCCAGTGAAAGGTAAATGGTCAAAAACCAACTCACTTCGTGGTAAATTGATAATAAAAAGATGGTATACAAATCACTGACTATCTTGAAGAAAAAAAGTTTCAGGTGTAGTTTATGCATAAAAAACTGTAATTTATGCAATTCAAGATGTACCTTAACCAATTAATCGTGAATATCATGGTTTGAGTTTCACTTGATGCCACCTCATCATCTTTCAGCAATCAGCAACCACACGAATGAGAAAATCCAAAAGAGTTACATCGGATTTATTATGTGCTCACTATTTATATATCCAAACGGTAAAACACTATACACAAAAATACAAAATCAAATTTACCATATGAATATTACTTGGTATATTTTAATTATAATTAAATATACGACTATTTTTTTATTTTTTTTTTGGTGCTAGATAAAATGACACAATTCTGCCTCAGTCAATTTATTTCTTTTGTACATCATATATCAACAAAAGCTAACATATATAGAACCCATTTTAACGAGGTTTTTTAAATAGCAAAACGCGAGAAAGGTTCAAAAAAATAAACCAAACCCAACAAAAACACACAAAATTTAAGAAGGCTAATTATTCCAAAATAATGATTCAAACTCATTAGAAACCGCATTCTTTTGACCGGAAACATGCCCACTGTCACTATCTAGGACGTTGTCCATCCATTGTGGGGGGTACAACCATCCGTCGACCAATGTGTCAATATACACAAGTTCGTTATTCGATTCAGCTGAGTCCAAACCCGGCCCAAGTATCGGAAGCTGAGTGATTTCACTCAATTCTTCCGATGACTCTGTGTCGGGTGTTTGTTGAAAGTCAAACATTTCCATGGCAGCAGCTTTAGCTGCTGCTGCCTGTACATCCCTTGGGGATGATGATACTGGTCGGGGTAATGCTCCGACCAGATCAGGAAAATTAATAATAGCTGAATTTCCTTTTATACTAAGTGCAGCAACGTCGTGTGCACGTGCAGCCATTTCAGGGTTACAGTATGTTCCAAGCCATATTCTTGATTTCTTCCTTGGTTCACGGATTTCTGACACCCATTTACCCCAATTGCGCATTCGTACGCCACGGTAGACCGGGTGCTTGGTGCTCGTGTCTCGGTTTCTTTTGATTGTTCTTGTTTTA
The DNA here is from genome assembly GCA_949592205.1 of Helichrysum umbraculigerum. Taxonomy (NCBI): domain Eukaryota; kingdom Viridiplantae; phylum Streptophyta; class Magnoliopsida; order Asterales; family Asteraceae; genus Helichrysum; species Helichrysum umbraculigerum. The sequence continues at coordinate 160,000,523 of CATIUR010000002.1, read as the reverse complement.
GGTTTTTGTGGCTTGTGAACCGGTCGACTTGAGCTAGGTGAAGAAGGTGGTGAAGTGAAGGAGTTTGAGCTACAATCATCAACTTCCGAATTAGGATTATCAGCACTCATTTCGAATACACTAACTTATGATTGAATCTTGTTGTGCGCATATATTGTTGTAAAACAAAATGGTGAAATAAAGTTGTGATCTTTTGGGAAGATGAGATTGTGAGTTTACCTTAGATTGAGTGAATAATTTCTAAATGAGTGATATGAAACACTTATAACAAGCGCAAGATCATGGAAGAAAGAGAGAGAGAGAGTGATGGAGAAAAAGAGACAAGACAAAGTTTTGTACAATATGGGAGTCTTTTTCTTTAAGTACCACGTCAACTAGAAGGAAAAAAAATCTTGTATATGTAGTCTAATGCTAGTAACTTCACTTTCATTTTACCCTCTTTGTTTCTTTATTTTATTTTTGTTATATTGCATTATTGATTGGTTTCATAAAGTTTTAGTTGGGAAATTAAATTCGAGTTTTTTTAATGTAATGGCCGCGCTAATGATCATTATCTCATCTAGTCCAGTTAACAAACATAAATATGTTTTACTTGTTGATACATATAACCAAGTATTTTATGTAGAAATCTAATATACACCCCATTTATCTTGATTGAGTAATAAGATTTATATGGTTACTTATTCGCAGTGGCGAATCTAGAATACGAACTAAGGTGGGTCCAATTTAATAGAAGTATGAAATTGACCGGGTTGAATGGGTTAGTTAACGATCCGAGTTTGGCAAATCGATTCGGGTCTTGAGTACTCCTACTCTTAATTATCATTCAAGTGATAAATTTTGTTGAAACACTTGTTTTTTCCTAATTCTATAGCTATAATACTCTCTCCATCCCAATTTAATTGTCCACAGTTTTTGAGAAAACATAATCATTATTCCTTACCTTTTACAAAATGACATTCTTGCCTGGTAAACTTAATCAAATTTCCTTTTTTCATATTTTGTAGAACTTTATGAAAACAATTCCAATGTTTAAGAAAGTTTGTATTATATTTTAAGAAATCTTAACTTAAATGTAGATGCTAAGCTAATAGTATGATCCGAAAAAGATCGGATCATTTGATTTTAGAATTTTTTTAAATACGTAACAAAAGTATAAGCTTCTTTTTTTTCCCTTTCAATTGTATAAAAGAGTTAAAAGTTGAGTATTTGAAATTGTGAACCATTGACCACTAATATCATCATAGATATCCATTTAGATTTTTTTAAACTAAATAAATCTGAGTGGTTGAGTATTTCAAAAGGATATTGGTTCTTGTAAGGAAGAGGTTTAGGGAGGGAAGGGAGAGAAGCAAATGGGGAGGTGACAAGTGTCCTCCTCCATTTCTCCACCTCCTTCATTTCTCTACCATTATCATTTCTCATCCATTTATTTTCTTAAATATTTTTAGTTTTATTTTTTATATTAATTTTTTCCTTATTATTAACCTTTTCGTATTTTTAATATATATTTTTTTTTGCATTTTTTAGAGTTCTTGTTATCGTGGTTTTTTTTTTTTTTTTTTTTTTTTTTTTTTTTTTTTTTTTTTTTGCGTTTTTCAACCTTTTCGTTTAACCTTTTTCACGACTTGTTTATAATTGTTTTTGTTTTTTGTCGCATTTTCAACCTTATTCTGTTGTTGTTTTACCTCACATTATTATATGTAAATACAATTTTATATATAGTATTAAAAAAAAACATTTATGTGATGCATCATATTCATACCTTGAATAAAATAAATTCTGATATAACAAAATTATAACTTCAATGCATCGTAAAATTAAAATTATGATGCATCATATTTTATAACTATGATGCACCAAGATTTATACACTAATAATGTTTATCGTATATCTAAAAGCCGGAACATCATATTTATAACTATGATACACCATATTTTATAATTATGATGCATCATGTTTTATAACTATGATGCACCACCTTTTAATTCAATAACAATGTTTTATAGTATATTATGAAAGTCAATGCATGATATTATAAACACTCGAAGCACCATTTTTTATAACTATGATAAACCATGTTTTATAACTAAGATGCACCACTTTTTATAATTATGATGCACCATATTCTAATGCACCAAGATTTATACACTAATGATGTTTATCGTATATCTAAAAGTCGGAGCGTCATATTTATAACTATGATGCACCATATTTTATAATTATGATGCACCATAGTTTATAACTATGATGGACCACCATTTAATTCAATAACGATGTTTTATGGTATATTTTGAAAGTCAATGCATGATATTTTTAAACAATCGATGCACCATGTTTCTATGACTATGATAAACCATGTTTTATAACTATTATGCACCACTTTTTAATTCAGTAACGATAATTTATAGTATATTTTGAAAGTTGATGCATGATATTTAAATACTCGATGCATCATATTCAGAAAAAATTAGTGTATCATAGTTATAATGTTGGTGAACAGAATAATAATTTAGTTTTATTGCATCTTGTTTTTAATATTCATGTGCATCGCTATATATAATATCTGGTGCATCACAAATTTGAAAATGATATAAGAAAAAGAAAAAACTAAACAGGAAAAAAGGTTAAAAACTAATTTTTAGATTTTTAAAGTGATAATTTTTTCTAAAAAAATGTTAACAAATTTTATTTAATTATTTTTTTTCAACAGAAGTGTTAAAGAAGTTTTTACATGTTTAAAAAATTTTAATTATTTTTTAAGTTTAAAATCTTTTTTTTTAATAAAATTTTTTAATAAAAAAATAAATTAAAAAAGGAAATAGGGGAAAAAAATGGAGAAATGAAGAAAGGGGAAGAATTGGATAAAAAAGGTGGAGAATTGAAAAAGGGAAGGGGAAATGAATAAAAAAGGTGGAGAAATGAGGAGACACTTGTCACCTCCTCATTGGCTTCTCTCCCTTCCCTCACTTTTACCCCTTCTTCCAGGAACCTCACCCTTTCAAAAGAATATATAATATTATAATACTATAGTATGCATTATTCACTTGTATTGTACAAATAAATTAAACTTTATCCACCATTTCACTTCCTCTCTCTTATTAATCTTTATAGATTCATTTCATATATCTATATCCTTCCCTACAACCTCTTCTTTGTAAGACCCGGCCTTTTTCAAATAACATATTTTAATATTTTCAAACCAAAACATATCATTAGAATATTATATTTCGAAATCGGAAGCGCAAGTTCCCAAAATATTTACCGACTTACAATACTTCCAAGTTTAACGACTACAAAAGATAACTACATAAGTTAAGTAATTACAATCATATTAATTTCAACCCATATGAACACAAAACGGGCCTTATATATAAACGTTTTCCAAAACAACATCAACAAAAATCAGAGTTGCGTTAAGCTTAGTCAAACTTCCGGTCATCATCTACAACCCGAACATCTACATCAACTAACCACAATCTGCAAAACATTAAACCACGAGGGATTAGCTTATTGCTAAGTGAATGGAACCGTAACCGACGGTTCAACCCATTCATAACAAGTCTTACAACAAGATAAATTACAACAAGGAAAACACATAAGCACATAGCGTCAAGAGGACCGGCGGTTCCTGGTATACAACCAACCCAGAAACCACGACCACTGTATGCCATTCGCAGTGATCTACCGATAGCCTGAGTACTACCTTCACTGACTAGGTTTATTCTCCACTATGTGTATCAAAGAAACCTAGACAGCTACACAATAGTACCCAAACCCAACCGACCAATGTTGACCTCTGAAATCAACCATATTGCAAGCAACAATGCAATAGCAACCAACAACTAGCAACAGTTCAACAACTGATAGCAACTGAGCAACAAAACAATAATCACACAACAACTCATATATATATATATATATATCCAACAACATAATAAACAAGCTGGTACCAGTACGACTATTAACAACAACCTAATAATATGAACTATCCTGGTTTACCCGTTGTAACCGAAACCCGTTACAACTGGGTTGACCCGATGATTACGATAACCACTCACCGATATAATCTGATCTTCAACTCAGTGGTCTAATCTTACTGAGTTGCTGCCCGCTTATCTGGAATTACAAACAACAACAAGTCAGTAATTTATCACATAACTAAGAACTCATATGCTATTTCATAATATATTCCAATATATAACATAAAGATGCAATATTAACCATACTAGCTAAACCAAACCATAGTTCCAAAACTCCTTTATTAATTCCCTTTTCTATTTAGACTCCAAGGATGTAACCATCATAAAGTAGACTCTTTTACCTTTCCAACGATATAAAGAACATAAAAATTGGAGTTATGGTTCATCTTTTATGACTATTTTAAAAGCTGTCCTGAATTTTTGAACTACATAAGCCGATCTTCTTAGCCTTAGCCGATCTTCTTAGCCTTAGCCGATCGGCTTTCCTTGTTAATTTTCAGACTTTTGGTTAAAAGGCAAGACGCTGTGTTGGTTTTGAACTAGATTAGCCGATCGGCTAAAAGAAGCCGATCTGCTTAGAAGCTGAAACCCAGAACCCTCGAGCTAAACCTGCATTTTTCCTTCTACTCAACCCAAATTCGATTTTAAGCATCAAAATACATGTTCCAACTATTATAATCAGTTTTACACTTCAAATAACTTCTAATAACATCAAACAACACTATCAACTTCAATTTTCTAACATATAAGATCATCAATCACCTAAACTTTAAACCCTAGCTTATAAAACTCAAACTTGAAGAACACAAACTAATTCTTGCATAATATTATCATATAAGCATCAAATATTAACATGTAGTCTCTCAATATCAGTTTATTATGCAATTTCACTTCCAATTTCACATATGAATAACAAACCCCAATACATGAATTCAAAAGTGAGCATGAACACTTACTCTAGGATGAACAACAAGGAAGATGATGATGATGATGATGATGATGATGATGATGATGATGATGATGATGATGATGATGATAACTTCTTTCAAGTGATTATAATCCAAAAACACTAGTTAATTATTTGATTTCTTTGATTTCTAGCTAGAGAATTTGAGAGAAGGAGTTTGAAGATTGAAGAACCAAAGTTAGGTGAAATGTGTCTGATACTCCACCGCCCCAACTTTTATTATTAGTATAAATTATACCCCCTCCTAATCTATTGTCTGAAACCCGAAAATACCCGTAAATAAAAATACTTTTATTTTACCGTCAACTTTGATAAATTAAAACAAGCAATATTTTATTAGTCACAATAAAATCAGTGACTCTTTCAACCATTTATTTTCAACTAGACTAAATAATATAATTTCCATTATTAAAATAACCGTTTATTTCCCGGCCCAGAATCAGGATGTTACAAATCTTCCCCCTTAGAGGATTTCGTCCCCGAAATCCAATCCCCATCGAATTTCAACTACTAACGATATACAATACTAATTACAATTTATATATATCACATCAAAATTAATATAGAATCTACCTGGGTTGTTATCTTCAAGCAAATCTCCTACTGTCATCTGAAAAGCTCTAGCAGGCGCTGTCTTTCTCTTCTGCCCAACCGATGCTGTAGACCCCGATCCAGAACCCGAACCTCCAGCTAAACCCGAACCTTGCCTAACATTCTCCGGACATTGCCCTGCCCGATGACCCTCTTTCTTGCAGTTCCAACATACAAATTGAGGAAAAGTACACTCTCTAACACTATGTCCCAATGCACCACACTTAATGCACCTTAATGTTTGAGGAGTACATGGGCCCGAATGCCTCGACCTACAAGTGGCACACCAAGGGTTTGGATCACTACCCACCGAGTCATCACCAAACTCAATCCTTCTATTACGTCCTTTAGTTCCGGATGAACTACTCTTAGATTGTTGCGCCGAATTTTCCTTACCCAATTTCTCCCATGCTTGATTGTCACCATGCACCGACCTAGCTAACTCAAAAGCCTCGGTCAAATTACGAGCCAACCTCACTGATGTCCGATACTGTGGTGGTAAAGTCTTAAAAAAATGGGTAATCCTAGTCCTCTCGTCCGGAACCCATTGCTGAACAAATCTTAACTTATCGGTGAATTGATTGATAAGCTCATCCATTGTCATTTTCTCAGAAAACTCCATATCCAGAAACTCCTGCCTAAGTCTAATCATATCAAACTTCGAACAGAACTGCTTACAAATCTCCCTATGAAACTCGGCCCAATTGATTCTAGATCTCTGTTCCGGTGTCATTTGTGCAGTCGCAGAATCCCACCAGTTCATCGCTTGACCTTTCAATAACTGAACCGCATATTTGACTCTTAACTCATATTCACACTGACACACATCAAATTTCCTCTCGGTGTCCCTTAACCAGTTCAATGTCACCATCGGATCATTACCTCCCTCAAATTCTTTGGGTCCACACGCCTTCAAAGTCTTAAATGAACATAACTTATTCTGCTGCGGAGAAGAAAACTGATAACCGATGTCCCTCTGCTGAGTTGACCTAGCTTGTTGCTCCAAATACAACTGTTCAATTTTTCTAAGTCTTATAACCTCATCCTCCATATGCAACAAATAATCATCTTGGCTAGTTTCATCCTAATTCACATTGGAAGTCCCGGCTTGCCCATAATTACCATCATTATTTACCGGAGGCGGGAGCTCAGTTCTAGAAACATTGTTGAGAGTCGGGTTCTCATTATCTGCCATTCCTGTACTCACAATCAAAACACAACTTGCAACTTGTTAATCGTTAGCATTCACTATACTAACCAATCCCCAATCCCAAAGCTAATCCCACTTACCGGAATGTTTGACTAAAACCGAAATAAGTTTGGGATTGAACATTCGCAAATGCTCAATTCACCCAAACCTATGCTCTGATACCAACTTGTAAGACCCGGCCTTTTTCAAATAACATATTTTAATATTTTCAAACCAAAACATATCATTAGAATATTATATTTATAAATCTGAAGCGCAAGTTCCCAAAATATTTACCGACTTACAATACTTCCAAGTTTAACGACTACAAAAGATAACTACATAAGTTAAGTAATTACAACCATATTAATTTCAACCCATATGAACACAAAACGGGCCTTATATATAAACGTTTTCCAAAACAACATCAACAAAAATCAGAGTTGCGTCAAGCTTAGTCAAACTTCCGGTCATCATCTACAACCCGAACATCTACATCAACTAACCACAATCTGCAAAACATTAAACCACGAGGGATTAGCTTATTGCTAAGTGAATGGAACCGTAACCGACGGTTCAACCCATTCATAACAAGTCTTACAACAAGATAAATTACAACAAGGAAAACACATAAGCACATAGCGTCAAGAGGACCGGCGGTTCCTGGTATACAACCAACCCAGAAACCACGACCACTGTATGCCATTCGCAGTGATCTACCGATAGCCTGAGTACTACCTTCACTGACTAGGTTTATTCTCCACTATGTGTATCAAAGAAACCTAGACAGCTACACAATAGTACCCAAACCCAACCGACCAATGTAGACCTCTGAAATCAACCATATTGCAACAACAATGCAATAGCAACCAACAACTAGCAACAGTTCAACAACTGATAGCAACTGAGCAACAAAACAATAATCACACAACAACTCATATATATATATCCAACAACATAATAAACAAGCTGGTACCAGTACGACTATTAACAACAACCTAATAATATGAACTATCCTGGTTTACCCGTTGTAACCGAAACCCGTTACAACTGGGTTGACCCGAGGATTACGATAACCACTCACCGATATAATCTGATCTTCAACTCAGTGGTCTAATCTTACTGAGTTGCTGTCCGCTTATCTGGAATTACAAACAACAAAAAGTCAGTAATTTATCACATAACTAAGAACTCATATGCTATTTCATAATATATTCCAATATATAACATAAAGATGCAATATTAACCATACTAGCTAAACCAAACCATAGTTCCAAAACTCCTTTATTAATTCCCTTTTCTATTTAGACTCCAAGGATGTAACCATCATAAAGTAGACTCTTTTACCTTTCCAACGATATAAAGAACATAAAAATTGAAGTTACGGTTCATCTTTTATGACTATTTTAAAAGCTGTCCTGAATTTTTGAACTACATAAGCCGATCTTCTTAGCCTTAGCCGATCTTCTTAGCCTTAGCCGATCTTCTTAGCCTTAGCCGATCGGCTTTCCTAGTTAATTTTCAGACTTTTGGTTAAAAGGAAAGACGCTGTGTTGGTTTTGAACTAGATTAGCCGATCGGCTAAAAGAAGCCGATCTGCTTAGAAGCTGAAACCCAGAACCCTCGAGCTAAACCTGCATTTTTCCTTCTACACAACCCAAATTCGATTTTAAGCATCAAAATACATGTTCCAAATATTATAATCAGTTTTACACTTCAAATAACTTCTAATAACATCAAACAACACTATCAACTTCAATTTTCTAACATATAAGATCATCAATCACCTAAACTTTAAACCCTAGCTTATAAAACTCAAACTTGAAGAACACAAACTAATTCTTGCATAATATTATCATATAATCATCAAATATTAACATGTAATCTCTCAATATCAGTTTATTATGCAATTTCACTTCCAATTTCACATATGAATAACAAACCCCAATACATGAATTCAAAAGTGAGCATGAACACTTACTCTAGGATGAACAACAAGGAAGATGATGATGATGATGATGATGATGATGATGATGATGATGATGATGATGATGATGATGATGATGATGATAACTTCTTTCAAGTGATTATAATCCAAAAACACTAGTTAATTATTTGATTTCTTTGATTTCTAGCTAGAGAATTTGAGAGAAGGAGTTTGAAGATTGAAGAACCAAAGTTAGGTGAAATGTGTCTGATACTCCACCGCCCCAACTTTTATTATTAGTATAAATTATACCCCCTCCTAATCTATTGTCTGAAACCCGAAAATACCCGTAAATAAAAATACTTTTATTTTACCGTCAACTTTGATAAATTAAAACAAGCAATATTTTATTAGTCACAATAAAATCAGTGACTCTTTCAACCATTTATTTTCAACTAGACTAAATAATATAATTTCCATTATTAAAATAACCGTTTATTTCCAGGCCCAGAAACAGGATGTTACATTCTTCTTCCTACAAGTCCCTCATTTTCTACCTTAAACATGAAAGTTAAATTCATCATTTCATTGCGCATCCTTTCTTCACCTTTCGATACCTATGGTTCTAAGGGTGGTCCAACTTTGATCCTAAGGTGTGTCCATTGAAGAATATACGTAAACTTCTCAAGGTTTTTGAAATCTAAGGTGGGTCCATGGACCCCCCTAACCATAATGTTGGTGCATTTTGTGTGTCAGTCAGTTGACCAACATATGTACGTGTCAAAGTCAATTAGTCTAAGTATGTAAAGTGTTTAGTGTGTATATGCGAGTCTGTAAACAAACAGTGAAATAAAAAATATACACAAAATTAGTGTTTAGGCGACACTTAGCCAGTGTCGCACATTGCGACACTAAGCAAGTGTCGCAATAGGGAGGTGACCTGCGACACTTAGCGAGTGTTGTAGGGTCGGCAGTTTACACTATAAATAGAAGAGTTAAAGTCAAAATTAGGGTTAGACTTTGTGAGTATTAGTTGAGGCATTTTTCAGAGAAAGAGAGAGGAGAGAAAAGGCTTGTAAACTTTTATACTTCAATTGTGAATACAAAGAAAACGTTATAGAATTGTTCGTGTGATTCGTAAACGTTTATATATTCAATCAAACGGATTCCGCACATTTGATTGTAATTGATTCAATCTGATCCAAGGTATAAAGGGACTATCAACTGGTATCAGAGCTTTCAGTTTCGTATTATACGGATTGGATCATTATTTTGAGCGTTTTCGGTTGATTCGCGAAGGTATTAATCGATTATAATTAGTTTATAGGTTATTTGTGTTGATTATATCGATTTTTGGGTTGATTTTTGGTGCTAGTTCGTCAATATATCTTAGGGTTTCAAAATTTTTCATTTTTGGGGTTTTTGGTGCTGACAGCCGCGATTTAGCGACACTTACTAGTGACACTCGGGCTTTTAGCCACACTTCAAAGCGAAACTTCCTTAAGTGTCGCCAATTAGGGTTTCAGCGACACTTGTGATATTTAGCGACACTTGATAGCGACACTTATCCTAGTGTCGCCATCTGATATTGTGCGACACTTATATAGCGACACTACCTTGTAAGCGATACTTCTTAGCGACACTTCCTAGCGACACTAACCTAGTGTCGCGTTATATTCGGAAAAAAAAAATTCGTAGCTTTAAAAGTGCTTAATTTTAGTGTCAGGAAACTTTCGCTACAATCTGTCGGTTTTTGAAATTTTTGAATTCAATTTTGGAGGGAAAAGTTGCAAGAAGACAAATAACTATCTGGTTTCATGATGTCTTCTAAAGCTCGCATGCATTACAATAGTGGAGTTGTTTAAGGGGAGTACCTTTGAATTGGAATTGCAAAAAGAATTTGCTGTTCAGGGGGAATTTTAAAATATTAAAAATTCTGATTACTTAGATCAGAAATGTGAACATCAAGATTCTAAATTCTTGAAAAGATGTTGGATTGCGTCTGTAAACAACTTGGGATATGATAGTACATTAGGAAACATGCACAAAATGGAAATTTTAAGGTTTATCCTTGATGTGTCAGTAGGTTTATTTAGCATACTTACTACAGTTTTTATAAAAACTAGCTTCATCATACGATGTAATGGTAGGCATGACACATACCGGTCTCTGGGTTATTAAGAAGTAAATCTAATACATGTATACTATCTTATGGTACCACACCTTGTGATGTACGACTGAATGTCTTAATTCCTTAGCGTAGCTTGACATATTTCTATCTTTGGAACTTTTATCTGAAATCATTTGGGGGTTTATGCTGATTGTCTCCTCTGTTGTACGTAAGTACAGAACTGGTCTTAGTTAGTATAAACTCAAAACTAAGCAAACGTGAGTCAATGTACTTGCAAAGTCTTAAATCTTAAGGTACCAAACAAGGTCGCCACAAATTTGATTTGACTGCGATTGGTTTTGCTTAAACCTGAATCAAGTTATGTTGCTCTGTTGTACGTCGGTACAGACCTGTCACCGCTGGCTTGATTCTTAAAAATGATTTTCTTATATCTTCTGTGAATATGGAAACTATGCTCATGTCTGGGTTACAGGGGTATGTCTACGGTGGGGACCACAGAGAAATATTCATACTAATAATAAAGGTTAGCTCACAGACACGGATGTAACATGTTTTAGTGGACAGACAATACCAATAATCATCTTGAAATAATTTTTATAAAAGGTGTTTTAAGTATGCCAAGTAAATTTAAAGTGGACAAATATACTGATGATCGAAATAACACTTACCATTTCCTAACAATTGCATGTTGACCTGATATGATCTCTAAGCAGACCTAAAACAATCCTATCCCCAATTTATTTTTATGTATTCTTTACTTTTCATTTATAAAGAAAATCCAAAAAGATTTTATTTCTATGTTATTTTCTTCAAATATCACATATCTTGTTAAAGTCAAATATTGAAGATGTAAAGGATGTCGGTTATTCTCCAAAGACTGTGAAGATAAATTCTATTGGAGAAGATGCTGATGATTGAGAAATGGTCACAGAGTTTGATGATCTTATTGTATGATAAATGTGTGTCAATCACATGCATCTGGACATCAAGATTTTTCTGAAGACCATGTTATCTCAATGGGGTAGTTTCTGATTGTTGAAGACATGAAAGAGTTTGTTGGTTCAGACTAATTGAAGACTTATTTGACAAAGCTGCTGACATGGGGGAGTTTGTTGGTGCATTTTGTGTGTCAGTCAGTTGGTCAACATATGTACGTGTAAAAGTCAATTAGTCTAAGTATGTAAAGTGTTTAGTGTGTATATGCAAGTCTGTAAACGAATAGTGAAATATAAAATATACACAAAATTAGTGTTTAGGCGACACTTAGCCAGTGTCGCACATTGCGACACTAAGCAAGTGTCGCAATAGGGAGGTGACCTGCGACACTTAGCGAGTGTCGCAGGGTCGGCAGTTTACTGATAAGCATCAAATAGATAGTATATTTTATAGTAATTTATCCCTATATTTATATACATTTTAATGCATTTATATGATTTTAAATACTTATTTTGTTAATATTTGCAGAAATGTATTTTAATTAAAGATTGAAGAAAAAGGAGCAAAAACTAATCCAAAACTGAAAGAAACTGAAGAAAATGAAGAAATGAATAAAAAAGAGCTTAAACCTTGAAGAAATGAAGACCAAAAGAGTTAAAATGAAGAATTGGGCCAAAAAGAGAATAAAGTCCGGATATGAAGATTGAGAGTCCAAGAGTTAAGCCCAAGCCCGAAAATGGAATATTCTGGAATTTACATCCAACCGGCGGTTGGATTAACCAACCGGCGGTTGGGCTTTAGGGTTTAAAGGCGGTGTAGACACGTGGAGTTGGACCCGGATTCAAATAACTCCAACCGGCGGTTGGAGGACCCAACCGGCGGTTGGAGGACCCAACCGGCGGTTGGGAGGTCGGTTTTTAAAACTATAAATAGAGACTCAAATTAGCTTAAACCATATATGATTCAAGAATACTAAAACAAAAGTTAGGGTTTTAGGACGACTTTAGGTGCGATTTTGGAGGCCAAGGAGCTAGGGTTTGCCTGTTTTTAACCCTAGGGAAAGCTGGTTTGCTAATTGGTTCGGTTTCTTTATCCTTGTAACTTTATTAATCTTTTAGGTTATTTTGGATATTGTTTATTTGAATTAGTTGCTTATTAGGTTTTCATTATGAATGTTTAAATGTATGTTTATTAGATTTATTATATGAATTATATGTTTATGTTGGAACTATATTATTGAATGCTTATTATACAAGAATTGTATGTGTTATATTAATATTGATAAAAGTTAATTGATTTATATAGATAGCTTTACTAATCTTGTGAGTTTTATAAATTAATTAATTTTTGTCAATTATTAATGTTAAGTAACATTGTAATTCAACCTAATCTTGAAATTGTATTAATAAACTGCTGATAGATCTTAATAAATAGTAATACTTTACTTAATCTTTGGGAGTGTTGCTATATGAAAATTATCTTAATCTTTGTGATATTCTACATTAGTAATTCAGCAATAATAATAGCCAACCAAGCAAATAGACATAAGTTGATATAATACGTTTAATAAATAATTGTTTAAATAGTTATAATCTTCTATCCAATTGAGTATTCTTAAGTTGTTTCTTAAAACTTATCTATTAGAATCTGTATCAAAATATAAAGATAATTATGTTCGTTCGGAACTAAAACGTCCCCCTTATCTTGTAGATTATTGTAAATTGGATCCTTGTATTTATTTGTATTATAATTGTAAATATCTGTAATTAGAATAAATAGATAATTAGTTATAAATAAGAATAACGTTTTCTTGTGTTCCTTGTGTTCGAATTTGGATTTACTTATTAAGCTATATTACATGAACGGGTCAATCTTGCCTGTATTGTGTGATAGTATTATTTAGTATTTCCTTAATTAAATTTGTTATTATAATTGCCTATACTTTTCGCACATCATTTACACTATAAATAGAAGAGTTAGAGTCAAAATTAGGGTTAGACTTTGTGAGTATTAGTTGAGGCGTTTTTCAGAGAAAGAGAGAGGAGAGAAAAGGCATGTAAACGTTTATACTTCAATTGAAAATACAAAGAAAACGTTATAGAATTGTTCGTGTGATTCGTAAACGTTTATATATTCAATCAAACGGATTCCGCACGTTTGATTGTAATCGATTCAATCAGATCCAAGGTATAAAGGGACTATCACATAAGCTAGATTCGCCCCTGCTTATTTGTTGAGTCAATGAAAGGGTATAATAGATGTAAATTTCCGTTATTCTAACCTTAAACTTATAGATTGTACTCCGTAATACAATCTTTGTATATAGATATGTAAAATCGTATATTAAGACAGTACACAAAATAATGTCTAGTTTAGTGAGGAGTAATGCTATATAGGCCTAATAATATGGACCTAAACATAGACCTTCAAATATGATTGGCTGATTTTTTTTCTCTCCAATCAATTTTACATCCACCAATCATATCATTAGGTCTGTTTTTTGTCTTACTACTTTAGGTCCACCAATCATTTTACTTTAGTTTATTCGTGTTTATAGAAAAAGGAAAAAGAAAAGAATAAAAAAAGCCCTCTCTCTATGTGGTAATTCATTGGCATGCTAAAGAGTATATATGACTCATGTTAGTTCGTTTATCGTGAGTAGGCCTGTAAACAAACCGAACGAACACGAACGGAGTCTGTTCGTGTTCGTTCATTAAGGTTTTGGCGAACAAACGAACGAACACGAACGGATAGGCGAACAGATTTTGTTGTTCATGTTCGTTAATTAAGAAAATTTGTTTGTTCACGAACACAAACGAACGTACACGAACAAACACATAATTTAATGCATTTCTTCATTAATACCTTAAACGAACCTCAACAAACACAAACGAACATATATATATATATATATATATATATATATATATATATATATATATATATATATATATATATATATATATATATATATATATATATACGCACACACACACACACACGTACATCTACACATCTACACATATATATTATATAACTTGAAACTTTGCGATGCATATTCAACATTACAAAACGATCACAATATGAAGATAAATTCATTTGCTTGGTCTGATCGTTGGAAAGAGCAGCACATCTGGAACTAGTGGAAGGAGAGTGAGGATGTGTTTTTGGAGTGGAGGGAAATGTGATATGGAAATATAAGGTAATAATATCTAGATGTTTAATATTATCAAATGAAAATATCAAAATATTAATATATTATGTCTGATATTTAGCTTTATCAAAATAACATATACAAATATGTATTAATTTAATTAAACTATTAGTTAATAAACGAACATTTAACTGAACGTTCACGAACATGTTATCGAACGTTCACGAACGTAAATGAACGAACGAGACCCGTGTTCATGTTCGTTCATATAATTAAACGAACGTAAAAATTTGTTCATGTTCGTTCATATAACGAAACGAACGAACATAAACGAACTTCCCACCGAACGGTTCGCGAATAGTTCGTCGAACGTTCAGTTCGCTTACAGGCCTAATCGTGAGATTGTATACATCCAATGGAAGACAAAACCAGATTTATATCATTGTCATGGAGAATTTTCTCGATTTTGTTGCTAGAGTTTTCTTTTTATAAAATTACACCTTAAAAAAAAAAAAAAAAAAACTAGATTAGTGATGGACTATCCGTGCCAAGACTTGTCATCATAAATATCATTGTCATGATAATGTTCAATGAATATACTGTGAGATGTTGTTTCCCGGCCCATATGGCTATATATAATTTATTGAACCTTTTATTATTATTATAATTTTAAATTAATTTGGTTTTTACATATAACAATGCCTTAATTAGGGTGTGTTTGGATGAAAGGCTTTTAGGGGCTTTTGGGGGCTTGAACTTCTCTTTTTTATAAGCCGTTGCTATAAGCCTTGTTTGGGAACATAAAAAACATAGGGCTTCTTGAAAAAATAAGCCCCAGAAGCCTTTAAACAAGAAGCTTTTTGAAGTGGCTTTTGAATAGAAGCCCAAGCCCCAGCGCCAGCCACAAGCTCCAGTCCGTTGTTGCCAAACATAACCTTAGTCTCTCAAAATGTATCAAACTATGCTCGAATCTCTATAGTATGCATCCACCTTTAAACACCTCTAAAGTATGTACGGAACTTTCAGAAACGCATGTTTAATGTAACAGGTGGCCTATCAAACCCTTACCCGGTAATTATTATTCTCCGGTCATCTTCTCCGACAAATTTTCGGCCACATGCATTTTTTCCCTGCCATCTTCAAACATTTCACCAACTTGCAATTGCTTATAGGTTCGGGTAATGGTTTATAGAGTAATGACATCTCGAAATCAGTTTCAAGTTTAAAGATAAATTTAACGGTAAATGGTGTTGGATAACTATGTTATTTCTAATTTATTGGAGTATTGTTCTTGAATGGAGCAAAGTACTATATTCTACTTCAAACTGAAAAATATTCAAGTTTCCAATAGGGATATTACTGCAAACAAATAGATAAAAAATCCTAGAAACGTAAGTCAAACAGCATATCCAAATTTTCAATAGCTTTTGTACCGTGGTTGTTGATTCTTTGGAGAGAACAACAGAAGAAGACAGAGAAAGTATCATCGGAGAAGAAAGAATTGATAGTTTTTCGACGAGATGAAGTTCTAGGTGGAAAAAGAAACACATGGTGAGTATTTGATATGATGAACTGATGAAGTATTGAAGTGATATGAGTTTTAACATTGATGCCTTGAATAAGTGGCCAAAACTTTGGGCGATGATGATGGCCGGAAAAGTGGTTGGAGAAGATGACCAATGACGTGGCAATGGTTGACCTGCTGTAGCAGGTAAACTACATTTAATAATATATTTTTATAAGTTAAATACACACAATAGCGACATTCAAACGTGGATGCATAGTATAGAGATTTATGCATAGTTTGATACATTTTGGAAGATTAAGCCCTAACAATAACTACTATTGTTATATTACAGCCAGGGCAATAAAAAAAAAAAACTATCCTCTGATTATCGATTACAAAAGGTAGCATGCAAACAAAAATTTCGTTATTGAAAAATTAACTTTTGGATTCCTGCTATTGATATTGATATATTATACATAACACGTCAAATATTAATTAACATTATACTGAAAGTATGAAAAAATTGAAAGTTGTTTCTTTTAATGAAATTTTAGATAGTTGATTTCTAAAATTAATAATTAGACAATGAGTTTTGCTAACGTGTGCATTTAATGAATATGTAATTTTCTTAAATAACAAATTTTGTTATTAATATATGAATATTTAAGGAAATTAAAGGTTCATTAAATACACCTTAACCTGTGACGGGAGCCCTGCACGTTAGCAAAACCTTTAGACAATAATTCATTTCAATTTTGTTCAACTTACCAAATCTAATATTTATATTATGAAAAACTTAAAAAACTAGATTTTGAAAAATATTTGGGTATGTTAAAAGTTTAATTGATACATGATGAGCGGATATTAGATCACATTTATGGGCGTCAACGGCCTTCGTGGTAACCGTTGCTCGCCCCTTCCACAACGTACGTCCAGATTGGGTCGGCATCGGCATTCCTTTTGGTATTCAAACACCGAACACTTCATCTGCATTTGTTTACGGATTTCGGTTGCTCTTTTACATCGACTCCAACAACGTGTCTGGGATCGGATTTCGGCATTAACTAAAAGTAATGGTGTAACCACCTTTCAACATCGACATTGCTCCACCCCGTCCCGACGGGACGGGACACGTTCCCATAATTCCCGAACCGCCCCACCACAGTGGAGCGGTACCAACCAGAAACATTCCCTGACATAACGTATCAGGGACCAGAGCTGGTCGGGATCGTACAAATAAGTCAGCGTACATCCATCGTGTCTCATTGGCTGAGAGGTAAAGACAAATGTGACACACGCTCCTTCAAGATCATTCTATGGATTGGGCTTTACCGTTTAGGCGGGAAACCTCAAATGGGCCGGGCCAGGCCCATACGTCGCAACGGTCCACTCATCCTCACATATTATATATAAGCCATACTTAGAACCTTTTGGCCACATATTCACATACATACTCACTTCCATAAACCCTAAACCCTGGTTTACTCTACCACCTTGAATCTTCCTTGAGATTTAAGGTTATTTACAGCAATTGGAGTGTAGATTTAACTCGGTACATCACCCCACTCGCACATTCATGCACTCGAGTAAACTTATGCTCGATCAAATGGCGCCGTCCGTTTAAGACAATTTCATTCATCAGCTTGAAATTTCAAAAAAAACACGACCTCAAAGCCACTTTTACAACTAGAAACCGCCGTTTATGGCGTCCGAAGGCGGCACAACGCCGTCGCGAGCTCCGGCGAGCCCCCACGTAACAGACCCCGTGGTCTCACAGTTAGTATCATTACCACCGCTAGCAGGCCAGCAGGTGGCTGCAACCATTATTCAGACACAGAACATTCTGGCTGACCAACGCCGCCGCGAGACCGCCGAAGCAAACCGTATACGCCTGCATTTCTCAACACCGGCGACGGCAGCCGGAACAAGCAGCGTCTCAAGTCCGCAGATGTTCACACCGATGTCCGGCGTAACAACCCCGCTCCCGAACACAAACATGCAGCAGACCATGCTCACTCCAAGCATGGCACAGCACGTGCTATCACAGATGGGTTACTTCGTCGGGCCGGACACCTTTTCGCCCCAACAACACCAGTGGCCACAAATGTACTACCCCCAACAAGTGCCTTTACAGCACTACACACCGCCGCTGGTACAACACACGCCGCTGAGCAACAACTCCCAAACGCCCACAAGCACGCTGCAGACAGACCAGTCACAGCAGAACAACCCAGCAGCCATGCTAGCTCAGATACTTCATCAAGCAATGCAACCACCTACCCCTGCACCACCGCCACCGCCGGAGAACCCAATGGTGGCAAACTTAAGAGCGGCGCTAATGGGGCTCCCCGTGCCGAGGCAGATCCAAGCCCCCGATGTTGCCATGCACTTCATGGAGCACGTAGCGGTAACCCCATTGCCGTACAACACCAGCGTGCCACTGGGGGTAGGCAACTATGACGGTACCACGGACCCAGAGGACTTCCTCTGTGGCTTCGATAATGCAATCAGAACTCAACACTGGAGCGACGCGGTAGCGTGCCACATGTTCCAGTCAGTCCTGCATGACCTGGCGCGGTGTTGGCTACATGAGCAACCCCCCAGGAGCATCACCGGCTGGCCCGATCTAAGGGAGAAGTTCATAAGGCGATTCCATCAAAGAAAGACAGAGGAGCTGTCACACATGGCTGCACACTACCTGTTCCAGCGCCATGACGAAGGTTTGGCAGACTTCATCGACAGGCACGCAAATCAATGCCTTCGAATACCAGGGCTACCGGAGAGCCAACAAATTTCAGGCTTCATCAATTGCCTGGACAAGAACAGGTTTAGCGCTCTCGTTGATCAACTAACGGAAACCCTGCCAAAGACTGTGGCAGCAATGCAAGACAAAGCACGAAGCTTCATCAGGGTTGGCGCGGTGCGCCCACACGCCAGGTCGCGGCACAACAACAGCTACTCCGCCGGCCCCTCACCGTCACACCGGCGGGACAGAGGAAACCCAAGGGAGTACAGGTACCCAAGATACAGGCCCGCGGAGCGACAAACCCTACTCTCATCCTTGAGCAAGTCACCGAAAGAAATCCTCGCAACAGAGCCAGAGGCAAAACGCTTCCCACCCCCACGGCCCATGTTAACGAAATACGGAAAGCAAAGTAATAAATACTGTAGGTATCACGAAGAGAAGGGCCACGATACAAATGATTGCAGAGAGCTCAAAGCAGTCATCATCAACGCCGTGAAAGCAGGCAAGCTCGAGCACTTAGTCGTCGGTGCAAGAGCCACGCGAAAGCAGGAGGAAGATAAGCCTGCAGGGGGGGGTGACAGGAAAAAGGCTCAGGTGTTACCGCCCCCTGATGGAACAATCCACATGATTCAATGCTGGACCAGCGGGCAACGACGCAAGGTGGAAGCGTTGGAAACATGGGAAAGGCAAGAAATAAGTTTCCCACCCATTCAGGATGCCAGCCCATCCGCCGAGCCGCTAATCATATTTGGCAGAATAGACAACCACCACGTAGAAAGAATTTATGTGGACAGCGGCAGCGCGCTGGATATCATGTACGAACACTGTTTCATCCAGTTGCCCCGAGGCACTCAACGGCTGCTAAACTCATACGACTCACCATTGGTGGGATTTTCGGGCGAAACAAACTGGCCACTTGGAAAAATAACTCTGGAAGCGTGCTTAGGGCACAACGAAGCTTACAGGTCCACCGCACTGGAATTCATAGTGGTGCGATCACCGTCGCGGCATAACATCATATTGGGGAGAACGGGCCTGCGGGCTTTCGGCGCGGTGGTCTCCACTGTTCACGGGATGATAAAGTTTCCAACGCAGCAGGGCATCGTCACACTCAGGTGCTCACCCGCGACGGCAACAATGTGCGCACACGTCGCGGTGGAAACACCCAAACAGATCACTATCCCCAGCCCGGCGGAGGAAGATGTCATCATTAACCCAGCTTACCCCGATCAAGCAATCAAGATAAACAAAGACCTTCCGAAGGAAACCAAGATACAAATCATAAAAATCCTCCAAGATAACATGGATGTGTTTGCATTTCGCTACGCCGATATGACAGGGGTCCCTCGGAGCATAGCCGAGCACAAACTCAATGTTAACCCCAGCCTCACCCCAGTGAGACAGAAAAAGAGGGGGATGGCCCCGGACCGTAGCAAGTTCTTGACAGCAGAAGTCGACGGGCTAGTTGCAGCAGGTGTCATGCGGGAGGTAAAGTACCAAACCTGGGTGGCCAACCCAGTCTTGGTCAAGAAGTCCAACGGGGACTGGAGGATGTGCGTGGATTATAAAGACCTTAACAAGGCCTGCCCCAAAGATAACTACCCCCTGCCCGAAATCGATTGGAAAGTATAGTCACTTGCAGGTTTCCGCCTCAAGTGCTTTTTAGATGCATACAAGGGCTATCACCAAATTCACATGGCAAAAGAGGACGAAGATAAAACAGCGTTCCACACCGCCAAAGGAATCTTTTGCTATCAAAAGATGCCATTCGGCTTGAAAAACGCCGGCGCAACATATCAAAGAGTTATCGACGCAGCATTCCAGCATCAAATTGGCCGAAATGTTGAGGCCTACGTTGACGACATTGTGATCAAAAGCAACTCCGAGTCAAACCTCCTGAGTGATATGCTGGAAACATTCGCCACGCTGCGGAGCATCGGTATGAAACTGAACCCAGCCAAATGCACCTTCGGGATGGAGGAGGGCAAGTTCCTAGGGCACATAATCTCTTCCAGGGGGATCAAAGCCAACCCCAAAAAGATCGATGCAATAGTAGGGATGCCCTCACCAAGTTCAAGACAGCAAGTCCAGAGCCTTACAGGGAAACTCGCGGCGTTGACACGTTTCTTGTCACGCGCAGCAGACAGGTCACTCCCTTTCTTTGCCACCCTCCGGGGTTGTTTACATAACAATAATTTTGTGTGGTCAGATGAGGCGGAACAAGCATTCCAAGAGATGAAGGCTTTCATGCAGGAGCTACCCACTCTGACCGCACCCATCGCGGGAGAGACCTTGCTGCTGTACATCGCAGCGTCAGGTGACGCAGTGAGCTCAGTCCTCATTGCAGAAAGAAACAAGGTGCAGCTGCCCATCTATTTCGTAAGCAAAGCACTGCAGGGGGGCGAACTCAATTACAACCCCATGGAGAAACTCATCCTAGCAATTGTATATTCAGCGCGGCGGCTGCGTCGCTACTTTCAGGCGCACCCCATAGTGGTACTCACGGACCAGCCAATTAAACAAGTCTTAACCAAGCCAGAAGTATCGGGTAGACTGGCCAAATGGGCCATAGAGCTGGGGGAACATGAGATCTTTTTCAAACCACGCAGCGCTGTCAAAGGGCAAGTAATGGCCGATTTCTTGGCAGAAATACCCAAAGGATCTGAAGGAATGGCTCAGAGCTCCACGTCCGCACCCACTGCGGCGGATACCTGGGAGTTATGGACCGACGGCGCATCAAGTTCTGAAGGGTCTGGGGCTGGACTAATCCTGATAAGCCCAACCGGAAAAGAATACACTTATGCCCTACGATTCGAATTCCCGGCATCAAACAATGAATCAGAATATGAGGCGCTTCTCGCGGGCCTGCGCCTCGCACTGGCCATGGACATCAAGAATTTAAAAGCTTTTGTGGATTCCCAACTCGTGGCAAATCAAATCTCAGGCCTATTTGAAGCGAAAGAACCAGCAATGAAACAGTACCTCAGCCTGACAAGAACAACAATAGAGGGTTTTAATACTTTCAGCATCGAGCAGGTCCCCCGGGGCAGAAACAAACGGGCGGACGCCCTCAGTAAGCTAGCATCCCTCAACTTTGCCCATCTGACAAAAGAAGTACTTGTCGAAGTTCTTAAGCAAAAATCCATCATGGCCGACCCCACGGTGGAGGACATACAAGAGGAAGGTGACACCTGGATGACACCATTCATCAAGTTCATCAATACTGGAGTACTTCCAGACGATCTGGGTCAGGCCCGAAAAATACGAGTCAACGCACCGAGGTACTTCATAAAAAATGGGGTGCTCTACAGAAAAACTTTCTCCGGCCCGGAGTTGAGGTGCGTTGGGCCTGCGCAGGCGGAGAATGTCATCAGAGAAATACACGAAGGGGCATGCGGTTTGCACGCCGGCCCCCGTTCAATAGTAGCAAAGATAGCAAGGCATGGTTATTTCTGGCCAACCATGCACAAAGACACACTGGAGATAACACGAAAATGCCACGCATGTCAAATCCACGCCCCGGTGCAGCGTACCCCCAGGCATGACCTGATCCCAGTTACATCAGCATGGCCTTTCCACAAGTGGGGCATCGATATTGTGGGTCCTTTCCCGGTGGACCACGGAGGTGTAAAATTTCTGGTGGTAGCAATTGACTACTTCACCAAATGGGTGGAGGCGAAAGCGGTAAATAGAATCACAGGGCAAAAGGTACTCGACTTTGTGTGGAATGACATTGTTTGTCGTTTCGGTGTGCCGCATGAAATCGTAAGTGATAACGGGAAACAGTTCGCTGACAACCCTTTCAAATCGTGGTGCGAAGGTCTCCAAATAAAACAAACTTTCACTTCCGTGGCGCACCCCCAAGCGAACGGACAGGTCGAAGTCACCAACCGCGACATTGTTGAGGGCATCAAAGCGCGATTGGATACAAACACAAGGGGCTGGGCCGAGGAATTGCCGAATGTACTGTGGGCACACCGCACAACGCCCAAGGAAAGTACGGGTGAGACCCCCTACAGCTTGGTTTACGGGTCAGAAGCGGTGATCCCTGCCGAGATAAGCGTGCCCACGCCCAGGGTGGCGCAATTCGACGAAGATGTGAATGAGATACACCGCAGGGAACATTTAGAACTCACGGATGTAAGAAGGGAGTACGCCTCGGTAAGGGAGGCAGAAAACAAAAGGAAAATGGCGCGGTACTACAACCGCAGAGTGCACCCACTAACCTTCCAAGTTGGAGATTATGTCTGGAGGAAGAACGAGGCGAGCCGCGCCGAAGACATGGGCAAGTTAGGCCCGAAATGGGAAGGACCATACAGGGTCGCCACGAGCTACGACAATGGAGCATATAGCCTGGTCAACCTCAACGGGACTCCGATCCCCCGCACTTGGCATGCGACAAACTTGAAAAAGTGCTACGTCTGAGGCCACACACAGTGCCACATCCCATGGGTCGCCTCGCCGCATCAACGGCAGGCCTAAACCCCATCAAGAAAATGTTTTCTGTTTTACTTCCCTAAGTCTTTGTAATGGTTGATAGCGCAAGTTAGGAGCAAGTCTGATCAGCTTTTTTTTCCTGTACCCATGCTATGTATTTTCAAAATTTTCCAACGTAATGAAAATCCAACGACCATTGCAAAACTACTAGCTCTAATTTGGTTACATACGCGTGTATCTGCTGAACACTTAAGCGAAGCAACGCGCAACCTCAACACTTGTAAAAATCCGAAAGCCAAAGAGCCGACCAAAACAAAGTGGTCACAGCCATCTCATGACACACCGCAGCGGGGCGAAATGCCCGCGGTGGAAACAGATGAGTTGACCCCGCCGCAGCGGGAGGTGCTTTCTAGCCCTGCCCCATGGCGGAGATCCCCCGCAGTTTTTAAGCTGAAGAGGGGTTGATCAGAAACAGTTGCCCCGCGCCCAGCGACGACTTTTGAGTCCGCTGCAGGCGAGATGCCAACACAAAGTGGCAATCTAGACTTGCCGGTCATGACAAAACAATAAAAGCGCAAACACAAACATTTAGTTCAGAGCTAAACACGATAAACATAAGGTTCCTAAACAAACCACACGCACCGTTCAATTACAAGCATTAAATTGTCCAAAGGTCGCACAAGCCCAAACCGGGCACCACAAACAAAATACAAATTGTTCGAACAACCACATAAGCCCAAACCGGGCACACCCAGGAACACATCAAAGTAAATCGTTTACAAAAGAAAGCCCAAACAGACGGGCGACCAAAAGATTAACAAACACAATCACGGCTCAACAGCCAACAACTCGTCCACGCTCAACTCGGAACTGTTCATCAACTTTGCAGCATAGGCAGACTTGGCATTTTTGACAGCATCAAATAACTGCTTGGTTCGCCATTTGCTGTCCGGCTTGATCATCTGCAGGAGGTCTTCTGGGAGCTCGGGAGGACTTTTCTCAAACGCTTTTTGGGTGCGAACCGCGGCGCGGTGGGATCCATACTCCAACATACCCAAAGCGTAAGCATTTACTGGCTCCGCCACGCTAGGGTCCTTCAACACCCTGTCCCCGATCGACCCCAACCCGGCGCGCAACTTGGCAAGCTCAGCCACAGCCACATCTTTTGCATCCTTCTCCGCCTTGACCTGTTCCTGAGCAGCAGCGAAGGATTCTTCCAATGAAGCACGCTCCGCCTGCAGCGCTGCCATCTGCTCATTCTTGGCAATGATCACCCTGCTCTGCTCACCAACTTTATCATCCAGTTCATCAACCCTGTGCCCCAACTCCTCAACCTGCAAGCCCCTGTTAAACAGATCAGATTTAAGACCATCAACGGACTTTCTCATATCAGCAATGGTGCCTTCTTGCGTCTGCTTCACAGCCCGGAGCTCAATCACTTCGTCAGTCAGCTTGCTCCACGATCTTTTCTCCTCTTTCAGGGCGTCAAGCTCGCATTTCATCTCATTCACATGGCCTTGCTCAATATCCAGCTCGATGCGCAGGGTCTGACGGTCCTGACAAGCTGACCTATACCTGCGGCGCGTGTCAAGCGCCCACCGCAGCTGGTGCACAAAGAACTCGTCGCTGCGAGCAAACGCCTCGGCGTCACCGATTTCTCGCAGCGGGTCCACAAAGCCGGGGGGTAACAGATTGTCCAAAAAATTACTGAATTCCAAAGTCTCCTCAAAAGTTTGCATGCCGGGAGCTCTAGTACCATCGCCCCCAGATTTTTCAGATTCAACATCCACCACGGCTGGAACAGATCGGACGGGCACAGGTTTCAAAAGGGGGACGGCCCGTTCAACACCAACATCTTCAACAATCAGAGGGTCCGACCCCGAACCGCCTGGTATGTCACTCCTCGCCAAATCATCCAACATCAAGTCACGGGGCCACTCGGTTGTTTTTCCCTCCTCCCCATCGCTCTCATTTTCGTCAACCAACGACACATCTGCGCCACGAAGAAGCATAATGGTTAGCAGGACATGGGGAGTAGAGCAAGTAATAAACAAGACACACACACAAAAAAAAAAAAAAAAAAAAAAAAAAAAAACAAAACACATTACCTTTCTTCAAAACGCCGATCTGACCCGCCGCGGCGGAGGAACCGACATCTGCGCCGCCCTTGCTAGACTTTGGCAGCTTCATCCCAGCCAGATCTCCCGCGGTAAATTTTCTTTTCTTACCGGTCGACACAGGCACCTTAACCCTACCCCGGAGCAACCCAGAGCGGGTAGTCCCGGGAGCAGCCGGCTCCGCCGCAGCAGGCTTAACCACAGAAGAAGGGGCCTGCTCCACAGTATCATCCCCAGCGTCATCATCTTCTTCAGCTTTAACTATCTCCTCTTTGAAAGGCTCATACTCCTCCTCCGCGCAACCCTCATACCCAACTTTTATTTGATCCCCCTCGCTCTCCTCTTCTGAAAGATAGTAAACAATCTGCATCACTGCAACGCAACACAAGTTCAAAGTTAACAACTGCCATGAACAAAATCCCACAAAGAAAACAATAAGACAGAAAACAAGGACTACATTGCACCCATACCCTGTCCATTCTTCACAAACACCGGCCTCACCGCACCGCGTTTCCAACTAGAACTGACCCCCAAGGCAAACAGAAGCGCCTCCTGATGATAAGTGCGAAGATGCAGCGACGCACCTTTGCAAAGGTCAAACAAACGGGTATCCGGCGCATCATCGCGGGGAATCACATTTAACCGGCTATCAATATTCCCAGAATTCCATGCCAGCGACGCCGCGGTGGCGCCGGGCAAACACTCCTCATCAACAAAGAAGAAGCCATCTTTCCATGATCTAATGGTGGGTCCCTTTGACTTCGTAAACGACGAGGTGGGACGCCTCTCGAAAGAAAACCAACAATCCTGCTTTGCAACCCTAAAATGGTGCAACAACAACTCAACAGTCGGCTCACCACCATGGCCGCGACAAAACATTTCAAACGTCAGGACACGCATCAGCGCGAGAGGCTGCAATTGTGACAACGCGATTCCAAAATACTCGCACACATTAACAACAAATACGGTGGCAGGCAAACGAAAATTCGCAACTTCAAAATACTTCCGGTACACAGTAATCTTTCCGGCCGGCGGACGATGCGCACGATCATCCGCCCCCGGAGCCACCGGATTATAATCCTTTATCGAAGGGTACCAGACTCCTAGGGCAGCCAAAACTATGTCACTAACCTTACTGCCAGTCCGGGCGACGGTTGAATCGTCGCCGTCCGGCGTTTTCGCCGGAATAGCGGAGCGACTAGGGGGACGATCGGTGGTATTTGATGAAGTCACAGACATGGCAGGGTGCAAGGTATGTCGTAAACACAGGAAAGTTGAAAGGGAAAAGAAAATACGAACCTCAATCGGCGGCGGACGAAGGAAATAGCGTGGAAATTTTTACTCAAAGAGGAAACAAAATCTTTGATAAAAGTAGAATGAAAAAAGAACGATGAAAAATGATAGTTATACACCGGGCAAACGAATCGGGTCGCTTTCGGGTTTTTTAATCCACGCCCTACACGTGTCATGAGCATCCACTATTTTCAAATTTGAAATGATCACCGACACCCACACGCTCCACGCGCTCCACGCGCCATAACCGCCATCGAAAAAACCGCTTGACACGACGTAACATTAATGACTGCTCAGTTCCACTACCAACTTTTCAACTATCCTGGTACATAGCCGCGGCGCTACAACTGCTAAAAGCTAAACGCGGTGGACGCGGAGCAAAAATTTAGAGTTCGAACCTCCAACGCACTCTGCGTTGCAGCATCGAACTGGGGGGACTTAATGGTGTAACCACCTCTCAACATCGACATTGCTCCACCCCGTCCCGACGGGACGGGACACGTTCCCATAATTCCCGAACCGCCCCACCACAGTGGAGCGGTACCAACCAGAAACATTCCCTGACATAACGTATCAGGGACCAGAGCTGGTCGGGATCGTACAAATAAGTCAGCGTACATCCATCGTGTCTCATTGGCTGAGAGGTAAAGACAAATGTGACACACGCTCCTTCAAGATCATTCTATGGATTGGGCTTTACCGTTTAGGCGGGAAACCTCAAATGGGCCGGGCCAGGCCCATACGTCGCAACGGTCCACTCATCCTCACATATTATATATAAGCCATACTTAGAACCTTTTGGCCACATATTCACATACATACTCACTTCCATAAACCCTAAACCCTGGTTTACTCTACCACCTTGAATCTTCCTTGAGATTTAAGGTTATTTACAGCAATTGGAGTGTAGATTTAACTCGGTACATCACCCCACTCGCACATTCATGCACTCGAGTAAACTTATGCTCGATCAAAAAGCTTTGTATAGTATTGGCTATTTGACATCAAACTTAATTTACAATCTCCAAGCATATATGCGGCAATTTGGGTCTCATTCTTATTTGGGTCCAAGTCTTTAGGTGCACACGACGTGGCATGGGTTTGAACCAAAGCCATCGGTCCACAAATTGCACCTTCTTCTTCAATGATTAAAACTTTACACTAGTAATACATAATCAATCTTGTACTTTTTAACAAAAAGTTTCGGATCAACTTTTAGGTGATGACAACTTCGACGAAAAACTAGCAAAAAGGCTTCTTGATCAAGGTACAAGTTCGTATATGCATAACCATGTCCATAAATATATAGTCCTTCGTAGTACGTCCCTTCTTTTTCATATTACTCCGAATGGGTCAATATAATTAACATGCGTCGGCGATCCACAATGTCGCTAAACATAATCTAGCAACGTATCTTCCCTGAAAGAAACTAACGTGCAACACCTCCAAACACATAAGAACATCCCTTTCGAATATCCCACAAATAATCGAACTAAAAGGATATACTGATCATATAGGTAATCAAATGACAATCCTTCAAAATTGACATGTTTTAACTACGTGTTTTCTTTAGGGTTAATGAACAAAATCGGCTATCAACTGCCACCATTCATTGCAAGTAAGCAATCGACCCATTTAATTGTTCTAGTATGTAACAAACTGGATATTTTTGTAATTATGTAAGTAATATGGTAACCTGTTACCTGATCAACCGGTAAACTCACACTATCTGACATTTTTATATTTTTTTTATTGCTTACATGGAATATATATACACACATGTCATTTTTTATTAGAAAAATAAAATAAAATAGCTGATAAATGGCATTTTTCTTTCTCTTTCCCAGACCATCATCTCCGGTCACCACCACCAAGTCACCATCTTCAATTCACCACACTATTATCATCCTAAACCATAACCCTAATATTTCCTATAATTTCATCAAACAACACAATCAAGAATTTAACCTCTTATTCATATACAGCATAAAAAAAAAACTCTTTTAAGATTTCTTCATGTTCAACTCAGAGCATACAACTCTGATGATTCTGTCACTCCACTGTAGAAAGATATGGTGCCGGCGGGAAGAAATCGGACATATCTGCACCGCATTTTTCTCCGACGAGATCCCGATAGCGGTGTGGCGTTGAAATTGCACCATCGTCTCCGACGGCATGGTAATCATCTCCGACGACATTTAAATGGAGGATATACGGTTGCAGGTTTTCGGATCCGGCCACTTGACCGTACGAGAGCACCTGCAACTCCGTAATTTTTGGTTGGAGAGCACCAAAACGACCATTATCGCATCTGTGATTTCAGATCTATCGAGCAACACCGTCGAATCACATTCGGAGCTTGGAGAAGACGTCGTCTCCGGTGACTAAAATGGTGGTCAGAGTTTTTCGTTGTTCATGATGCAGATTTATTAATTATAATGAAGAAGATGATATTAATTGAAATATGTGTGAAAAACTGTTAAATTAATGATAACGATGATGTGATGTTGATGATGTTAATAATCTTGCTATGTTGTTGTTGCTATATTGATGATAGTGATAACGACGATGTAATACAGATGAGATGATGTTCTTTTTTTTCTTTTTTTTTTTCATTCCTTTAATTCAAAAAATGGAAAAGTATAATTAATAAGATTATTTTAGGCAAATAAATGATGTGGATGTCACCTAGCAAAAAAAAGTTACATGGCATGTGACTTGGCTGCCAGCTAAGCTTTTGCAACAACCAAACGGTAAAATCATACTTTGCAGGATCGCAACACAAAACCAACCAGTTTGTTGCATACATGAACAATATTTTGGGTTGGTTGCTTACATGCAATAAAAAGTGGCAGTTCGTTGCCGATTTTGTTGATTAACCCTTTTCTTTATGACTTTATGTACATTACCATGTGTTTAGTTATGATAAATATAGAACGTACGATCTTTATGCTTCTAAATCCATACCAGACGTAAATTAAATGACGGAAATTTTAATTAACTTCGAAGGATCCGATGCTTCAGCAACCATACATGATATTTTTTAGATTTGAATTTTTTCAGGCACATCAAACAATTATGGAAAGCTCATGATGGAACCGATGTGTTGGCCTAATTGCTAGTCCCAAATTGTTTCATCATCTAACGCTCCGAAATTGACTTTTATGTTTTTTCTGTTCAATTTTTTATATGAACCATGGTCTTTTTTATTTATAGCTAGGTCACATACGTACATATTCAGTTCTCCATTTTAACGAAAATGCATCTAACTTACGGGTTATTAGCAGCACCATTAATTATCCCTTATATCCCTTTAATAAGCAGATCACATAAAATTGATGGTTGCTTGATATAATCAGGATTAATTATTACGAGTATTTAGGTAAAACTTTAGCAGTAATCTGAATTTCAAATTCTTTCCCCACCTGAATAGAACTGCTGTATATTGAGCTGCAGTGGTACATATTTTTGAAGAGGCATTGAGTAATAATAATATTATTTTCTTTTAATGTAACATGTGCATTATACATAATTGTGCGTACTTCTGTTCTACATCACTTTGATAGAATTCTTCTAGGATTCTCAAGTTTACCAAATGAAGAAATCATAATTGTATCTACACAGTTAGGAAGTAGATAACTTTCCAATTCCTTTCTAACTTCGTGCATGATTGATACTTCACTCGTCGTTTGGCCTTATGGGGTTGGGGCTCCCCAAATAGATGATTGTAGGACAAACTATCTTTATTGCATAACTCGATCTATACGTATATGTATATTTGAATTAAAATCAATCGTTCATTTTCCTTGTGATCGATTGATGAAATTTAATATTAGCTAAATGCATGCATGGGTCATGAAACTTTGTAGTAGTAGTAAGGTCTTAGTGTCTGGGAATGTATCAAACTTTCACCAAATATCTATTGTGTGTATCCAACTTACGAAACTCAATATTAATGTACTCAACTTGTAAAAACCCTTATATTGATGTACTTTGATGACGTGTTACTCTCTCCTTGTGCCACGTGGCATGCTATGTGCGTGACACATCATCAAAGTACATCAATATAAAGGTTTTTACAAGTTGAGTGCATTAATATTGAGTTTTGTAAGTTGGATACACACAATAGAGATTTGATGAAAGTTTGATACATTTCCAGACACTAAGCCCTAGTAGTAATTGATATTTTTACTATTTAAGTACACAGGGTATTCATTTTCATGACTCTTCACAATGACAGATGCATTCTCTCTTGTCGTTACGGTAGGGGCACCACCATCTGCATGCAGTTCAATGATAATAAATAAAACACAAACTTTTAGCAACTCTTTGTTGACATATATCAAAACCTGGATTTATCACAAAATCTAGTAGCAGCTATATCTATGTTTATAATGCATTTGTGATGGGAGGTTTCATTACTAGTTTTGAGCTTAAGAGAGAAAACCTTGGGCCAGAATCATACGACGCATTAGTCTTTTTTTTAATGGCATATTGATTGGTATATAGCATTAACTTAGTTTGGAAATAACGACAAACAAACAGTAACCGCGTATGGATACATGACTGGAAAACACGTACACAAACAAAAACAATGGCAAAACATTAGTACCAGCAGTACGAGCCGATTTGGCCCATCTTCTCTGGGGTTGGAGCCTTTAATCCTTTTTTTTAATATAGTCACTGATTTATTACGTTTGTATCTTTGTCAATTAAGACCTCTCTCTGAATTCCATTTCTGGACATCAACAACTTCATCTTTTAAACCGGTCTCTTGGTCTCACATACGGATGATTATATTGCATCCATCGGTCTGCATAACTCGCATTTAATTATTTTCTTTTGATCACACTATTGACTTGGGATATATATCATAATTAGTATATAAATTGCTTGTTTGGTTTCCATTTTATTTATTTATTTGAGAAATGCTAGAATCACACAAACTTTACAAAGAAAAGTTCACAAACTGATGTGGACAGGTGAGTCCGATTTACCTCTCACGTGTTGGGCCTGAGGCGGCTTGGCGTGGGCCGGTTAGCGTGTCCAGAACATACACGTTTTGAAAATAGCATATGGAGAGAGAAGTATGAGAGATAAACAAAATTTGAATGTGATTGGACCAACTCATAATCCACATCAGCATGTGAATTTTTCTTTGTAAAATTTGTATGATTCTACTATTTCTCTATTTATTTATGGTGACACAATCTTCATTTTTGGTTAATTGTTCATGTATGATATTTATCTAATAGGGTTTACGAGTTCTTATTGTTAGACTATCCTCTTGCGCGTTTTATTTTCCTTTAAATCCGAGGTCGAACCCCATACCATATATAATTAATAGGAGCTGGGAAAGAAGAAAACAAGTACACATAGAATTATAGAAAGAAACCATTTTTACAACTCTGATACTCATATAACCTTTTTTTTTTTTTTTTTTTTATATTTGTAAGTTAAACCTGTATATTATTGCGCATAATATATGTGTACAATCACACGTATATTTGTCTCCTAATGAAACTTGTACCGCTAAGTCAAACACCTTTAGTAAACATAGCGGTTGAATTGCGCGTACTTATCTATTCTTTTTTAATATATAATGGTATATATATTTTCACACAATCTTGAAAACCTGGTGGTGCTTTGTATATGTACATACGCAGATAAACCTCATGAAAGACGCACAAAATTGTTATACACCTATATTGAAGGAATCTAGGTAGTACGTACCATTTTCTGTCCTTTCATTTAGCTTTAGCTTTCTAAGAAAAACTTTCCTTTCATCCATCATTGGATCGAGTATAAGATTTACGAAACATCCTCGAATATTTATTTTTGTCTCAACTTCGATAGTTGAACTCACAACTTTATTGATATACTGTCACCTTGATACCACTACACCCGCGACCTTCGGTTGAATGGTGAATTTGTTCTCTCGGTTAGTAAACTTTTTTACTAACAAATCTTACAAAATAAAAAAATTAAGGGAATATGTTGTGATCGTTGATGTTGTGCCCCTACCCATAGTGTGACAAGAGGGAAAGAATCTATCATTTTCAATATACATTGTGATCGATTTGTTAAGCCTACCATATGTCCTAAATGCTATGGTAAACATTTACTACTATAATTGTGGTTGACCCATCCACGTACCTATATTTTTAGTGATAGAGAGCCATGTTTTTAATTTTTTTGTCGGGATAATAAAGATTTTTGGTCCTACTTTTTTGGAGTACCCGGCCCCCACCCCTGAAATTACAAAAGGGGAACCATCACAATGAACCACGAGTGAATGATATATACCACTAATCAGTTTTCAATACTTTAGAAACCATCCATATATATGTAACTAAATAATGTCCTACCAATAGTATTTAACTATTTACTATCTACTTCTTAGAATTGTTGTTTGAGTAGACATAGAACAACTTAATCGCGCTTGTTGTCCCGAAGCTGACTGCTGATGCTTATGAACGCTAACGTAGGCTCGACCTTTGGATTACATGGCTTCCTACGTATATATTGAAGGGATGCGCACTCAGTGGCGTACTCAGTATTTAAGTTTTTCCAGTGTGTAGACGTGCAGTGGACCAACATATATAGCAGAATGTACCCATGCATTGCATATAAACAAGTTTAAAGTATACTCGAGTCTTGATATATCAATTGTCTTTATGTGGGCCGCGATTATTTGTTTGTAAAAGTGACATTGAGTAGAAGGGTAAAAGTGACATTTACTACGTATCATAAACCGAATTGCTTTTATTTATTTTTTGTTGTTGAAAGAATTTTTTGTAAGTATGGAAGAACCAATGAGAATGCTGTGACACCCGTCAATTTAGGACTAGAATTTAGTGCCTAATCAATTTTAATACATGTAATTAGTTCTGTGTTAGCACTACAAGAAAAATGCCCATTAGTGACCAATTTTACAGTGATGACTTATTGTTTGGTCACCAATATGTTAGTTTAGTTACCATTAAATAGATGGTCACTAGATTTTGGTCAATACTGCAAAAATAGTGACCAACAGTAGATTTTCGTCACTTGCTGACATTGAACTCACAAAGTAGGAATAGTTAGAGCCCTGAAAACGTAGTGGTCACATAGTTTGAAAGTTAGAGACCAAAAAATCATGGTCACTTAGCTTAAAAGAGAGAGACCAAAAGATAATGGTCACCAGATACCAAAAAATCATGGTCACTTAATTGTAATAATAATAATAATTCTTTATTTAACGATTAACTAATATATAAATAATTAAATTTAATCATCATTTCAATAGACCTTGGGTAAAAACTAAAGAATACGAAATTCATGGTCAACGATTAATAAAATGTACAACTTTACATGGCAGACCACATAAATTGGAAGGAGTACTTACAAATCGAGCTTTTTATTACACAAGAAAATACAGTAATAATATATAATATATATTTAATTTTATTATACAAAATATAATAAGAGTTTTAAAGAAAAGAAAAAAAATTTATATTATTAGATGATCTAATTTAGCAACTATGTAAACATGAGGGATCATATTATAAATTTACCAAAAGAGATATTTCTCGGTTAACACCGATCACATTTCCCCCAAACAAACCCTAGGTTTCTCTAAAACATCGATCATATCTCATGATCTAACGTTTCTTCATCGAAGATGGATAATATGAACAACGCTTGATAATGATCGAATATCTCTAGTTTCATTACATTAAATCGATCGTATGATATTTTTGAATAGATTAATGCTCGATTGCCTCACATATAAAGTAATTCAGTCACGGCTCGAGTTTCCTATAGATTCCTCCACGAATCAACGGTAAATGGCTCGAAATCTGTAAGTTTTTATACTATTTTGTTGTTCGATGAGTTAATTTATGTGTGTATATCAATTATTCAGAAATCAGAGCTTAACTTCTACTACTTTCATGTTTTTTGTTTCATCTATTTGCTCTAGCTTTTTAATCATGATTAATGTATATACTTCGATTGTGTGTTTTCGTATATTAGAAATTTTATTGTTAAGTGTTATTAAACATATGTTGACAGCGATGTTTCTCATGAAAAATGATAAGTTATGTTTAATTGTGATACACCTCTTGAGATTACCTACTACATGTTTGATGAAAATCTTATGAGAAATTATTTTTGACAATAATTGTCTATAATCCTTTATCCTTTATAAACATATAAACAGTTATAGATATAGATCATATATATTATACAGGACACTCATGAAATATTGTATTGCTAGAGCCTAGAGGTGATTAATCTGATAAATTTTGGAGGGGGAGTTGAATAAAATCTTTATAGCTTAATTAGATGATTTGAGTTTCCACTAAAGATGATTTATGGTCAAGTATTATATATATCTTTGAGTAGAAGATTTATTTAAATTAGTGTCTTCTAATGCTGTTGATACTCATGATAAACTAACATTTTGTTTTCAATGGATCGATCATGAATGACGAAGAGGAAAGCACTCGGAAAATAATGGTTTGAAAGACACAATTAATATATATGGTGAGTTATCATTGCTCAATACTGTAAATACGATGGTTTTTGTAGTCCTTTTACAGATTGGTACCACAGTCACCGCTGTAAAGGGTAATATATAAGTAAATATCTACAGCTGTTTAACTGAACTGTTCATTTTATTCGATTCGTTTCACCACATAACCATCATATAGCAGTGTTTTCTTTCTTTTTTGCAGGTTTATACGACGCTTTGCAAAATAACATTCATGAATGAGACATTAGAAGGGTCAATGTTTTAAGAATATGCATGTAAGATTCCAGGAAATGTTATGAATGAGATTATAGGAATGTTAGAGAGATTTAAAAACCACCACCTATTACATAGCAATAACTGCACCTTTATCGCTTTTGAATTTCCCTTGATAACACTCTGCCTTTACTAACAAATATATTTTTATACTGTTCTTTTCAGTTACTTCAATTCTGAGAGTCAAGAGGTTTTTGTAATGACAAGTGTGTCTGTTTTAATGCAACTTAGAGATCATACTACTGTGGTATCGGTGGTGTTAAGGCTTTTGGGTCTGAAATCATGGATGCCCACTACAAAGCTTGTCTTTATACGGGTATCAACATAGGTGGCATTAGCGGTGGTGTTATACCCAAACTAGTAGAAATCTTTACACTTTAAATTTCAACTAATTTGGTTAAATCAATTTGAAACTTATAAACTCACATTCAGTAGGAATTTCAAGTTTGACCAACAGTTGTTATTGCTCTCGGTGATTAATTGTAGGCTGCTCACTTCATTCTTGAGGTAACCATGAATACCTTTATTGATAAAGATATTAAATATATTGTTTAGTCAAAGCTTAGTGAATGCAATTTCTAATGGACTAATATGGGCTGTATGTTCTCTGTTTGGTCAAATAGGTAAATTTTTTGCAAGTTTATCTCAAATGGTTCAAACGAGTTGCAAGATAGAATTGGTTGAACAGGTCCAAGTACCGGTGCTGATTAGGCAAAGCTTTGAGAAGGGTTTGCAATCAAATTTTCAGGTTTCAACTTTACTTATAATTCTCATTATGTAATATATCCTTGATAAGAATAAAATTTTTGTTTATAATTTAAACTTCAGAATAGTACACAAGCATTATAATCAGGAAAACCGATCAGAATAGTGATAAGGTAAGTGGCACTGTAAAACTTAAACATGTAAGTTATTATGCATATGTTTTCATCTTATATGTTATTTAATTTAATCAATTCAATAATTGTTATTTTAATGATCGGTATAATATCCTCTCTCTTTTTTTCCAGTGATTTATCTGAAGGTAAATGATTGATGAAGTTTTGATGAGAACACTTGAGGGAATACAATTCGAGATATGGATGGTTATGGCTCGTGATTTTGCTTCAAACATTTAGACTGCTATATTTTCTTTTAGCCTTGTGGTTATGTCAAATGATATTATTGTTTAGTAGTTGACTTAATAGGGATCTTATTGGTTTTATTTTGAATCCATGAATTTTATAACCTTTATT
The DNA here is from genome assembly GCA_949592205.1 of Helichrysum umbraculigerum. NCBI lineage: Eukaryota > Viridiplantae > Streptophyta > Magnoliopsida > Asterales > Asteraceae > Helichrysum > Helichrysum umbraculigerum. The sequence continues at coordinate 159,963,519 of CATIUR010000002.1, read as the reverse complement.
GATATTTATCTTATCAATTATTATTATTATGTTTATAATTGAGTTAACGTTTTAGCTTTTCAATAGTTTGTTGTATTACAATAGCAAGAAGTATGGAAGACAATAGCTGGAAAATCTCCTCACAGGTGACCATATCTTCTGGTCACTGACAGTAAATTGAAGTGACCACTTTTAGTTTGGTCACCATGTACCAAAGTTAGTGACGTATTTTCTTGGTGTAGTGACAAAATTTGGTGACCAAAATATGTTGTCACATAATTTGTGACAACTCTAGTTTCGTCACTTGTCAGTGACGAGTTGCAGATTTTGGTCTCTATTCTAAATTAGTGACGGAGCTTTAGTGACGGACGGTGACCACTCAAACTTTGGTCTCTAATGGACATTAGTGACCAAATTTACACGTTAGTGACCATATTACAGTCGTCACTAATAAGCTTTTTTCTTGTAGTGTAGGCTAATTAATGTATCAATTATTATATATATTGTTGAATATATATCTGCACAATTATGCGGTTTGTTTAAATCGTATGCAATTTAAATCGAATGTATTTCGATTCAATTTAATACGGACGTTGGTGACCAATTTTATTAAATAACGCTTTTATACCAAAAATATTATGATAATATTTCGTATTCATTTGGATTATACAAACAAAACTTATATGATTTAAAAATGTAAAACGCGCAAACAAATTAACTTACATTTTATAACCCAAATATAAATTGATTAGTAAAATATTTAAACAATATATCGCGTAATAAATTGTATTTTAAAACTTATAATTAAAATGTAAATAATTGTTTAACGTTAAACGACGGAGCAAAAGAACACCACACGGAACGCGGGGCGAAAACTGGAAAAATGGGGATAACCCCCACCTCCCACTTTTCTTTCTTCATTTCATCACTTCCTCCTCTCTCTCTCTCTCTCTTTTCTTTTCTCTCTAAACAAACAAAACCACCAAACCATTAAAAATCGCAAATAACACCACGAAACGCAACCGTATCATCAATATTTTTAGAGATTCACGACCACCTCGCGACGATCTACAACGCTACCTTTCCGGATTTTCATTTCGGCAAATTGTAAGTTTCCGACAAAATCCCGAAACCTCTCGATTCTTAGTATTTTTCATTTGTGGTTGTTATTATAACTAGTATATGTCCATTACAATGTATAGAACACGAAATTACGGCTTGAAAACTGGTTTAAAACGGATTTTTGGCCGGAAAAATCATAACAGCCGGACTTTCTGGGCTGGTGTTCATCCATGCGACACAAGCCTTGTGTCGCATGTTGTGTCGTATTTTGGCCTTTGTGTCACATAAACTCCCTTGTGTCGTATCTTGTGTCGTACCCGAGAATTAGTGTCGCAAGTCCTGCGACACAACCACTATGTCGCATACCCCATACGACACAATCACTATGTCGCTGTTGAATCAGCATTTCGCATCCATGCGACACAACCCTTGTGTTGTATGGACATTGTGTCGCACTCCTATGCGACACAACCCTTGTGTCGCATAATCCATTTAGTGTCGCATGATTGTGTCGCATAAAACAGCAGATTTTTACTAAGTGTCGAGACTCGAAATTTATCACTCGATTTTACCCGAATTCAGATCCCATATGCGTTTTTTGTCAAAGCAATATAGTAGAAATAAAAATTTTCCAAGCTGACCTGGCAGCTCGACCCTAGCCAGGAGCGCTGCCCCCGGACCCCCGTACTTAGATTCCGTAAGCACATTTTTCACCAAGTGTCAAACTTGTACAACTTCAAAACACTTATACGATACAACTTTTCAAACATAATGGAATTTGTTTTTCAAGTATAACGCTTTGAAATCAATGTGGTAACATCAAGACTATTGTTACAATTAATCACCAACGGGCCGTACATGTTTTCAAACATATTTCAGAATCAAACAAGTCGTTGTAACTTGTATCAATTCATTCAAACAAGTCGTTGTAACTTGTATCAATTCAATCAAACAAGTCGATGTAACTTGTATCAATTCAATCAACCAAATCGTAGTAATTTGGACATATATATAAAGTTGTATAACAACTACAAAGGTAGTCTTTCGAGATACCGGTACAATTAATAACAATCAAGTGTCGTGAACACATTCAGGTTTCAAGTCTTTGGACATCAATTCACTGCTAATTACTTCAAGTTTATTAAATTAAACACTTCAAGACTCAGGTGAGTTTCATAGCCCCATTTTCAGTATTTTACAACTAGGGGTGTGATAATACTGTTATGTTTTGTTTTACAAGTAGAACGCAAGTGCCAATCTTCAAATACTACATGAGTTTCAAGCTAATCAATTTAAAGTCCTCTATAGCATAGTCTCTAATATTTTAGCGTGAATGTTAGTATATGATATCATATGGGATTGACAATCCTCATTCGGGTTAGCACGCACTAACCGGTCAAACGGATGTATTAGCATTTGGGAAGACGAGTGTGGATTAGACACTCGTAGGAGGCAAACCAGTTAGGTTTCCTTAATTGGACCTAGCGCTCAAGTTAAGCTCAGACTATGTGCTCATGGATTGTATAACTTTTATTTTGCTTAATTGCATTTTAAATTCAATATAAATCTTGCGGTTCTGACATCTATACATTGACATACAAACCTGTGAGCTCACCAGCGTTTTCGCTGACCCATTTTAGTATTTATCACAGGTACCCAGCAGTAGATTGGCTGCACAAGCAGAGATTATTAGCTCGAGTCAGCATACATACAACTAGAGATTTGATTGCATTATTATATTTTGTAAAAGTAATTATGCCATGTAATCTCTCAATTTCAGGAACCGAGCTAATGTAACATTGTTTTGATGTAAATGTTTACTTTATATATACAAGTTTAAAACGATGCATATAGTGGTCGTTCATTATTATCTTATGTGCTTTGTATATTGATTAGTGACACTCAAATCGAGCTTCCGTAAATCAATCAAATTTGGGGGTGTCACAGATTGGTATCAGAGACTAAGGTTATAGTGAACTAGGTTGCATTTAGTGGACCTAGACTATGACCGTTAGGCAGTATTCCCTATTAGGTATAACCAGTTCAGAGATTACAGCATACGAATTTAATTTAACATAGCCTGATCAACTATGTACAATTAAACAAAGATGAGGTAAGTTCTGAAGGAAGTTATGGCTGAACAGGATACACTAGTTGACTCTGACCTCGAGAGAAACGGGACTCAAAACATGTCTTTGCTAGACACACAATAGGATATTATGTGATATATATATATATATATATATATATACATGAATAGACCTCACTTACAATCTTAGGCTATATTATATTATATGAATATAGGCCTCATTCTTTCTAACACTCTGTCTCAGAATGACAAACACACCACCCAACTCATCTCGTTCCCATTCGTATGAATCACAAGGTTCAAGGGTAGCTAGGAGGAACCCCAGGTTGCCTCGAGCGGGCCCATACCCCAATCAATTCACACTAACGGATTTGTCCGCTAGGCTACACCGTCACGAGCAACAACTACGTGACATGGACATCGAGTTGCAAGAGACCCGAGAAAACTGGACACTCACCCTAATGGGACAAGTTACTCAGGTCTCGGAAGACCACGAAAACACTATCAACAATATGAACATTCTCGAAAATCGAGTGGGTGAAACCATCGAGACCATGGAGATCGTTCACAATCAAGTGACTGACAATCACAACGAAATCACTGTCCTGCGATCAAGGTTGACTCAATGTGAGACACGCCCGAGGGAAACCGAGGAGGCACTCGGAATGGTTAGCCGACTTGCAGAGTCCGTTGACCGTCTCACTGCCTTAATGCCACAACTCAATCTTCGTCAGAATTAGCTTAGGCTGAATCTGCACTTTATAACGCTTTCGTAGGACTAATGTAAATTGACCGGATGAAACAATTCCCGAAACTTTTGGCACAATATCTAAGTCTGTAACTTTTGAATTCTCAAACTCGAAATTTTCTGTAATAGTTTAACAACGTAATATCAATTGACAATTTCTTTCGATTTAAATCTATATTATGGAACTACTACACTTGTGATGTGTATAATGTCGCTTTAATACGTACATCTACCACAATTATCATTCTGTTACAGTTTCTTACGTACCTATTGTTCCTTTTTCTTGAAGAATCATGCCACCGAAGAAAAAGAGTTACAGTGAAGCCGAACTCGCTGCTGCCGTTAATCGGGCCGTAGCCGACGCCTTGGCCGCTTGGGATCCAATCCGAACGTCCGAGGAAACAGCCGATACAACCGCCACCACTCATACTGTCAAGCCTTGTTCCTACAAGGACTTTCTCAGCTGTAAACCCCTCTATTTCAAGGGCACGGAAGGTGCCATTGGCTTAATCCGTTGGATTGAGCGTATGGAATCCGTTTTCAGTCTCTGCGACTGCACTGAGAACAACAAAGTCAAATTCGCTGCTTACACCTTTCAGGAAGGTGCACTCACGTGGTGGAAAACCCACGCAAACTCTGTAGGCCTTGAGGTTGCAAATCGGCTTCCTTGGGCCGAACTGAAGAAGAAGCTGACAGAAAAATACTGTCCTGAAGAAGAACTGCACAGACTGGAGGAGGAATTCTGGCACCTGACGGTGCAGGGAAATGATGTTGCTGATTATACCACAAAATTTCAGCAGTTTGCTTTACTATGCCCAAGCTTGGTTGAACCGGAAAGTAAGGGCATTAAGAGATACATTCGCGGCCTCCCTGAGAGCATTCAAGGAAATGTCGCCTCATCCAAACCAACCACCACTGAGAGTGCCATTCGATTGGCCCACGAACTCATGGCCCTAGTTGTCAGCCGTGAGACCTCCAACACCTCATCCTCCAACAACAACAAACGCAAATCCACTGAACACCACCACAACTCAAACAAGAAAAACAACGCCATTCAAGTCTACACCACCAACTCTGAATCCAACCGCAACTACACCGGGGACAGGCCTTATTGTCCCAAGTGTAACTATCTCCACTTTGGTCAGTGCAGGACCCCTTGCAACAACTGCAGGAGGTTCGGGCATTCGACTAAGGATTGCCGAGCCCCCAAATCCAACAACAACCCCTCTAACAAAAATGCCCAACAACCTAAGTCCTGCTTTGAATGTGGGAACCCTGGACACTTTAGGGATACGTGCCCAAAATTGAAGAATAAGGGCTACAACAACAACAACCGCAACAACAACAACAACAACAACACCAAAAGTAGCGCCTTCGTGATCAACTCAGGGGACGCCCGTCAGGACCCGAATGTGGTCACGGGTATGTTCCTCCTCAACAATTTAACTGCTTCTATTCTGTTTGATACTGGTGCCGATAGAAGTTTTATTTTCGATGAATTTTGCCCTCTACTTGACATCTCACCTATTGCCTGAGATGTTAAGTACACTGTAGAACTTGCAAATGGTAAACTCATAGAAACCGATAGTGTGATACCAAATTGCACTTTAAACCTAGCCGACGAAATCTTCTCCATAGATCTTATGCCCGTTGAGATAGGAAGTTTCGATGTCATCGTGGGCATGGACTGGTTATCCAAACATCGCGCCGAAATCATTTGCCATGACAAAATTTTTCGCATACCTCTCGCCGTCGGTAGAACCTTGGTAATACGGGGGGAGACCGGTGGGATGAGGCTTAACATCATATCTTGCCTAAAAACCCGGAAATTTCTGAGAAAGGGTTATCCAGCAATTCTCGCGCACATCATGGAGAAAAAGTCGGAGGGGAAGCGACTTGAGGATGTTCCAATTGTTCGAGACTTTTCAGAAGTCTTTCCCGAAGAACTACCTGGTCTACCACCGCAAAGACAGGTTGAGTTCTCAATCGATCTAGTACCAGGTGCTGCGCCTTTGGCCCGAGCACCATACCGCTTAGCTCCATCCGAACTTCAAGAGTTATCCACCCAATTACAGGAACTACGTGAACGAGGATTTATCAGGCCGAGTTCTTCACCTTGGGGAGCTCCGGTCCTATTTGTTAAGAAGAAAGACGGTTCTTTTCGAATGTGTATCGACTACCGAGAGTTGAACAAGTTAACTGTCAAGAACCGGTATCCACTTCCTCGAATCGATGATTTGTTCGACCAACTTCAAGGATCGAGTTGTTATTCAAAGATTGATCTCCGATCCGGTTATCACCAATTGCGTGTTCGCGATGCTGACATTCCAAAAACCGCTTTCCGAACCCGCTATGGGCATTACGAATTCCAAGTGATGCCATTCGGCCTAACCAACGCACCGGCGGTATTCATGGACCTTATGAATCGGGTGTGTAAACCTTACCTTGACAAGTTTGTCATTGTCTTTATCGATGACATACTCATTTATTCGCGCAACGAGCAAGAACATGCGCAACACCTCAAAACCATCCTTGAACTACTTAAACACGAGGAGCTATATGCAAAATTCTCTAAGTGTGAGTTCTGGATCCAAACAGTCCAATTCCTTGGTCACGTGATTGACAGTCAGGGGATCCACGTTGACCCATCAAAAATCGAGGCCATCAAAGACTGGCAAGCACCCACCACTCCGACCGAAGTACGTCAATTTTTGGGTCTTGCCGGGTATTACCGACGATTCATTGAAAATTTCTCCAAGATAGCCTTACCACTCACGACTCTGACCTAGAAAGACAAAAAGTTTGACTGGACTGATAAACAAGAGTCGGCATTCCAACTATTAAAACAAAAGCTTTGCAGTGCTCCTATTCTATCCTTACCCGAAGGCACCGATGACTTCGTGGTATACAGCGACGCTTCTCATCAAGGTCTCGGTTGCGTGCTTATGCAACGAGACAAAGTCATAGCTTATGCTTCCCGACAGCTCAAGATTCATGAAAAGAATTACACCACCCACGACCTCGAGTTAGGAGCCGTCGTTTTCGCCCTCAAAATTTGGAGACATTACCTCTATGGCACTAGGTGCACAATCTTTACAGACCACAAAAGTCTCCAACACATATTCGATCAGAAAGATCTCAACATGAGGCAACGTCGATGGGTAGAGTTGCTTACCGATTACGACTGCGAGCTCAAATATCATCCAGGCAAAGCAAATGTTGTTGCTGATGCCCTCAGTCGAAAAGAGCGAGTGAAACCACTTCGAGTCCGAGCCCTCAGTATGACCATTCACAACAATTTAAACATTCAAATTCTCACTGCTCAACTCGAAGCTTTGAAACCCGAAAATGTCAAAGAGGAAGCCTTGCGGGGAATGGATAAACAATTCGAAATCAAACCTAACGGGATTAGGTATTTCTCAAACCGAATTTGGTTGCCTAAATTTGGGAACCTACAAGACTTGGTGATGGATGAAGCTCACAAGTCCAAATATTCTATTCATCCAGGATCCGATAAAATGTACCACGGTATCAAGGACTTCTATTGGTGGCCGAACATGAAAGCTGAAATCGCCACCTACGTCAGCAAGTGCCTTACTTGCTCCAAAGTCAAAATCGAATATCAAAAACCTTCTGGTTTACTTCAACAACCCAGTCTTCCTGAATGGAAATGGGAACAAATTGCCATGGACTTCATAACCAAACTACCCAAATCCTCGAGCGGTTGCGATACCATTTGGGTGATCGTGGATCGTCTCACGAAGTCTGCTCACTTCCTGGCAATCAAAGAGTCCGACAAAATGGAACGCCTTACCAGAATCTATCTGAAGGAAATCGTGACCAAACACGGTGTTCCAATCTCAATTATCTCCGATAGAGATAGTCGTTTCACTTCACAATTTTGGCAATCACTTCAAAAATCTCTGGGTACTCGACTTGATATGAGTACCGCATATCATCCTCAAACCGATGGCCAAAGTGAACGAACAATTCAAACACTTGAAGACATGCTACGTGCCTGCGTAGTTGACTTCGGTGTAAACTGGGAACAACATCTACCGTTGTGCGAGTTCTCATACAACAACAGTTATCACTCTAGCATCAAGGCTGCACCATTCGAGGCACTGTACGGTCGTAAGTGCCGGTCACCTATCTGTTGGACCGAAGTTGGGGATAGCCAACTCACAGGTCCAGAAATCATTCACGAGACGACCGAGAGAATCGTCGAAATTCAAAACAAACTCAAAGCCGCGCGTGATCGTCAGAAAAGTTATGCTGACGTGAGACGTAAACCACTCGAGTTCCAAGTAGGAGATCGAGTACTACTCAAAGTATCGCCTTGGAAAGGCGTAATTCGATTTGGCAAACGAGGGAAATTGAATCCCAGATACATTGGACCATTCGAGATTCTCGAGAGAATTGGTCCAGTAGCATATCGATTGCAACTGCCATCCGAGCTCAGCAACGTGCATCCCACATTTCATGTTTCAAATCTGAAGAAGTGTCTGTCTGATGAGACACTTATCATTCCACTCGATGAAATTCGAGTTGACGAGAAACTTCACTTTGTTGAGGAACCTGCCGAAATCATGGACCGTGAGGTCAAACAACTTAAACAAAGTCGTATTCCCATTGTCAAGGTTAGGTGGAATTCGCGGCGCGGTCCGGAATTCACCTGGGAAAGGGAAGATCAAATGCGACTCAAGTGTGACACTCCTCCAAATTAGGTATATAATTATACTTAATTATATGCATTTCTTACGCTAATTCCCTGCATTTGTGTTAAACTAAACCTATGATGTGATATGAGTCTAGCGAGCCCTAAACAATAATACAAAAAGTATTACATGATACGTAGTTATTTATAAATTACGTACGAACATATCGGAACTAAGCCGACAAAAATAATTAACCAGATTTGATAACATGAAATAATTAATAATTTGATTATTAATTACGAGAAATTATATATCTATAACATATAGATAAAATGGTTCAATTATACGTTTAACATAAAATGTATTATATAACGAACAGAACCAATTCTAAAACGTATCTAAAAGGTCAAAATCTGAAAATGTTATTTTCTAGTACGTTTTCAAGTATTTAGAACATTACTTCGAAAAATGAATTCGAAACTCAACCGAAATTTGGCGCTTATTTGGAAACGCGCAGTAAAATGTACAAAAATGTACAACTACTAAAAATAATGATAACCTCATTATTCTGGAAATATATTACGAACCAGGAGAGCATCTACAAAATATAAATATAAAATGTTTATTTTTATATTGCTATAATTATACCCGTACTCGAAATTGAGGTGCCAAAATTTGGCACCTACCGTCAATAATTGAGGAGACCGACTTGTTTTTGAACCATACTCCCTCCCTCTCTGTGGTCATTCGGCAAAATACACACACACACAAATAATTCATCAAATGTCATTTCCTTTCTCTTCCAAGACTTAACAAGATCAGAACATCAAAATAGCAGCAGGAAGTGGAAGTGGATCAAGCCAGTGACTTCATCCTTTTCATCTCCATCATCGATCATCATTTTCATCTTCATCTCATTGTAAGGAAATTTTGATTTCTTCGATTTCTAAGCTTTAAATCCGTTATATAACATGTTTAAACATCACAATCTATGTATATAAACAACAAATTTGAAAGATTGAAACTTTGATCTTGAAAAATGAGTTGAGAAACCAAAACCATAAAATCAAAATCCATGGATGAAAACTTTTTAAAATGTGGTAACAACTTGTAAAAACGTTACATTTCGTTGTTATAAACACTTAGAAATTGTTGTGTAAAAGTTTGGGACAAAAATCATTTGTGTTCATAACACACTCTGCACAAACAGAACCTGCAAAATACTCAGGATCCGGCGGATCCTAGGTGGATCCGGCGGATCACCTTTGAAAATGATGAACAAATCGCAAGTAAACACTCGCGATCCGACGGATCACATTTGGATCCGGCGGATCCTCTCCTGGAAACTACACTGATCCGGCGGATCATCGGGTGATCCGGCGGATCACGCTTAAACGCTCGTGCACCTTAGTCGTTGATCCAAACCGTGAACGAGTAAAAGACACTCACGATCCGGCGGATCATCGGGTGATCCGGCGGATCCTAACTACGAACACGCACGAACAAGTCTTGTGAACGAGTACGATACACGAGTAAAGGACACACGTGATCCGGCGGATCGCTATCTGATCTGGCGGATCCTTATAAATCAAACAAGATCCGGTCTTTTGTGGTTTGATCCGGTGGATCATCAAAAATCTATAAAGATCCGGCGGATCATTATCTGATCCGGCGGATCCAAGACCCCAAACCAGGGACTGATTTTGCTAGTTTTAAATGATGCAAACTTTAGACAAAACTCGACACATTTGGACGAGATGTATATTATACGGAACAAATGAGAATAATGGTTTGGAAACCTAAATGACAAAACAATTAATATATATATGAGATATATGTGAACGAGACTACGGAAAATAATATATATACGAGAATATATATATTCAACTATATAAGTATATGTATATATGCTTACACCTTTCGGACAATTCAACAAACGAACAATACTTGGATAATATTATATATTTCCAACAACAATCATCAACGAAATACACAAACCTAAGAAATTGATAATTTCTTCAAACGAATGAACTATTAACATAAGTAAACAAAGTACTTATAGTTAATACATTGTTGTGTATAGGTTGACTACGTTTGGGCTTCGTTATATTACCTCGCTAGCATTCACATCCGAGCACTCAAAGTGAGTTCACAAACCCCTTTTAAATGTTTTAATGTTTTAAAACCTCGGGGTGGAAAACATAGAAATCGTATGTATGATTGCATGCGACAACTGTTTGAATACTTGATGTATTTACTTAAACTATTGATGAAATGAGATTTCATGTTGTGACTGATTAAATACTGTACGTATTTGCTTAAACTGTTTATGAAGGGGTACTTCATACTTGAACTGTTTGTGAAAGGGTATTTCACACAACTATTTGAACTATGTTTTATGAAATGTTTTTCATAACTATTTTGGGAATTTAGGCAACGAATCTTGGTACAGATCTAGGCTGAACGATGTAGTGCATAAAAGACCTTATGGCTGCAGACTATAACCATTAGCTAGGTGACTCTAGCCACTGAGTATACGGATAGTACTATCGCCGTGACGACCCTCCTACGGATTTGGGAGCGTATACTTAAATGTCCTACTTGGCACAACAACAACAGATTAGGGTCGTGGTTTGGTTATAGGGTTAGATCGGGTTACCTTACTTGACAGGTTTAGCTCACCTTTCAAGGGATCACCGTCTAAATATTCCCACTAAACTATTGATTAGGAAATGATTTCCTACGTACACTGATTTGGAAATGTTAATCTTTATTTAGATTAACTTGTGTTTCCTACTGATAACTGATTTAGGAAATGTTATTTGGTTAATAACTTGTGTTTCCTACTTGACAAACAACACTTATTTGGAAATGTTATTCTTAAATGATTAACTTGTGTTTCATACATAACAAACAAACTTGTGAATTCACTCAACAATTTTGTTGACGTTTTACTCTATGTTTTTCAGGGAATTAGCAGCGTAAGTAAGATCTGCATGCATATCAGGACGGACTACCCTGGACTTGTTAGGATGCCACTACTTTTGGGACACTTGGATTTCCTCTGTATAACTGCAAATACTGCAGTCATACCTATGAAATCTACTTTTGATAATATGTATTTTATGAAATACTGATTTCAACCACTATTACTACTGTTACTACTTTTCAAGTGGTAACCTTTTTGTAAAACTTTAACTAATGGCATCTTAATCTATTTCGTTCTGCAATAACCATATGCACTGAGTATGTATGTATCTGTTGGTTGTTTTACTGTTCGCACCCCCGCCACGTCACTAAGCTTCCGCAAACCACTCTATGTAATTGTAATTACCGTTTGGCGGGGTGTGACATCAAGTATCCTCAACTCTTCACTGACTCAACATCAAACACGACTACAACATAAATTTCGGGACGAAATTCTTCTAACAGGGGGAGAATGTGACACCCGTCAATTTAGGACTAGAATTTAGTGCCTAATCAATTTTAATACATGTAATTAGTTCTGTGTTAGGCTAATTAATGTATCAATTATTATATATATTGTTGAATATATATCTACACAATTATGCGGTTTGTTTAAATCGTATGCAATTTAAATCGAATGTATTTCGATTCAATTTAATACGGACGTTGGTGACCAATTTTATTAAATAACGCTTTTATACCAAAAATATTATGATAATATTTCGTATTCATTTGGATTATACAAACAAAACTTATATGATTTAAAAATGTAAAACGCGCAAACAAATTAACTTACATTTTATAACCCAAATATAAATTGATTAGTAAAATATTTAAACAATATATCGCGTAATAAATTGTATTTTAAAACTTATAATTAAAATGTAAATAATTGTTTAACGTTAAACGACGGAGCAAAAGAACACCACACGGAACGCGGGGCGAAAACTGGAAAAATGGGGATAACCCCCACCTCCCACTTTTCTTTCTTCATTTCATCACTTCCTCCTCTCTCTCTCTCTCTCTCTTTTCTTTTCTCTCTAAACAAACAAAACCACCAAACCATTAAAAATCGCAAATAACACCACGAAACGCAACCGTATCATCAATATTTTTAGAGATTCACGACCACCTCGCGACGATCTACAACGCTACCTTTCCGGATTTTCATTTCGGCAAATTGTAAGTTTCCGACAAAATCCCGAAACCTCTCGATTCTTAGTATTTTTCATTTGTGGTTGTTATTATAACTAGTATATGTCCATTACAATGTATAGAACACGAAATTACGGCTTGAAAACTGGTTTAAAACGGATTTTTGGCCGGAAAAATCATAACAGCCGGACTTTCTGGGCTGGTGTTCATCCATGCGACACAAGCCTTGTGTCGCATGTTGTGTCGTATTTTGGCCTTTGTGTCACATAAACTCCCTTGTGTCGTATCTTGTGTCGTACCCGAGAATTAGTGTCGCAAGTCCTGCGACACAACCACTATGTCGCATACCCCATACGACACAATCACTATGTCGCTGTTGAATCAGCATTTCGCATCCATGCGACACAACCCTTGTGTTGTATGGACATTGTGTCGCACTCCTATGCGACACAACCCTTGTGTCGCATAATCCATTTAGTGTCGCATGATTGTGTCGCATAAAACAGCAGATTTTTACTAAGTGTCGAGACTCGAAATTTATCACTCGATTTTACCCGAATTCAGATCCCATATGCGTTTTTCGTCAAAGCAATATAGTAGAAATAAAAATTTTCCAAGCTGACCTGGCAGCTCGACCCCAGCCAGGAGCGCTGCCCCCGGACCCCCGTACTTAGATTCCGTAAGCACATTTTTCACCAAGTGTCAAACTTGTACAACTTCAAAACACTTATACGATACAACTTTTCAAACATAATGGAATTTGTTTTTCAAGTATAACGCTTTGAAATCAATGTGGTAACATCAAGACTATTGTTACAATTAATCACCAACGGGCCGTACATGTTTTCAAACATATTTCAGAATCAAACAAGTCGTTGTAACTTGTATCAATTCATTCAAACAAGTCGTTGTAACTTGTATCAATTCAATCAAACAAGTCGATGTAACTTGTATCAATTCAATCAACCAAATCGTAGTAATTTGGACATATATATAAAGTTGTATAACAACTACAAAGGTAGTCTTTCGAGATACCGGTACAATTAATAACAATCAAGTGTCGTGAACACATTCAGGTTTCAAGTCTTTGGACATCAATTCACTGCTAATTACTTCAAGTTTATTAAATTAAACACTTCAAGACTCAGGTGAGTTTCATAGCCCCATTTTCAGTATTTTACAACTAGGGGTGTGATAATACTGTTCTGTTTTGTTTTACAAGTAGAACGCAAGTGCCAATCTTCAAATACTACATGAGTTTCAAGCTAATCAATTTAAAGTCCTCTATAGCATAGTCTCTAATATTTTAGCGTGAATGTTAGTATATGATATCATATGGGATTGACAATCCTCATCCGGGTTAGCACGCACTAACCGGTCAAACGGATGTATTAGCATTTGGGAAGACGAGTGTGGATTAGACACTCGTAGGAGGCAAACCAGTTAGGTTTCCTTAATTGGACCTAGCGCTCAAGTTAAGCTCAGACTATGTGCTCATGGATTGTACAACTTTTATTTTGCTTAATTGCATTTTAAATTCAATATAAATCTTGCGGTTCTGACAACTATACATTGACATACAAACCTGTGAGCTCACCAGCGTTTTCGCTGACCCATTTTAGTATTTATCACAGGTACCCAGCAGTAGGTTGGCTGCACAAGCAGGGATTATTAGCTCGAGTCAGCATACATACAACTAGAGATTTGATTGCATTATTATATTTTGTAAAAGTAATTATGCCATGTAATCTCTCAATTTCAGGAACCGAGCTAATGTAACATTGTTTTAATGTAAACGTTTACTTTATTTATACAAGTTTAAAACGACGCATATAGTGGTCGTTCATTATTATCTTATGTGCTTTGTATATTGATTAGTGACACTCAAATCGAGCTTCCGCAAATCAATCAAATTTGGGGGTGTCACAAATGCTCCACATATACAAAGATAATGCTCCACATGTACAAAACTCATTTATCACCAACATCAATTATCTCACAAACGGCAAATCGAAAAATTATGAAAATTGCACCATAAAATTCAGCGTTTTCTCCTCTTCGATTTGCCGTTCCTCAAGGCATACTTTCGATGATTTTTTTTTCCGTACATTTGGTGGGTTTTATAAATTATTAACACATGTGTTAGTGCTTGGTTTGTAGATTTAATTTAGGGTTAGAGTTTAGGGTTTAGGGTTTAGCATGATTTAGGGTTTAAGGTTTAGAAGGGTTTAGGGTTTAGTAGGGTTTAGGGTTTAGAAGGGTTTAGGGTTTAGTAAGATTTATGATTTAGGGTTTAATTTTTCGATTTGTCGTTTGTGAGATAATTGATGTAGGGGTAAATGGGTTTTGTAGATGTGAGGCATTCTCTTTGTACACATGACACAATATCATTGGTACTCCAATTCTTTGAAAAATTATTTTACTCTAATGATCTCATCTCTATATTACAAAACTATTGTTAAACCCATGTGATGCACGGTTAGAAATATGTCCTAATATGTGGAACATAAGTTAAAAAACGGTATATGAAATATTTTAATAGTATTCAACTTCATATTACAAAACCGTTGTGAATGAGATTTTATAAATTTTAATACCTCGAAAATGAAATAAGAACAATATTTTTTTTCTTCCCACGATATATCAATGAAATATGAAGGCTAAAAAAGATGCATACGTTAAAGTGACCTTTTTCTAGTTAAAAATAATTGTATGTTCATTGTAACCTTTTCGTTTCCAGTAGTTATAATATGCTAAGGTTGTAACAATTTCATGAACAATGTGTATGTTCATAGTGTGGGTAAACATAAATTGTAACAATTACAATAACAATTTAGACGCTTTGTTGGATAACTAATGTGCATATATATGTACAAAACATAAATCATTCTATAGCGACCAAATATATACAAAATACATAAATGAGACATTATATAGATTTGAAAAGTAATATAGAAATTACAAAAGTACACGTCTTACTAATCGCATATTGAATTATAATTGAGTTGTGTGATTTAAACTTTAGAAGAAAAAAATACTCTTTAAAAAAGAGATGATGAACTTGATGTACCTATCCAAAAAGCTTGTATTCAAATTACAAAATAACTGAAATTGACATCCCTCATTATGTAAGATGATAAAATAAAATTGAACAAAACAATAATGAAAGCTTAATGGAATTAAAAGTAAGTTCTCATAACTCACACAATGTTTATTTATTTATTTTTATTTTTTAGAGAGAGAGTTAAAGAAAGAAGAGTCAAGACTACAACACAAAAACTAAAAAAATCTATAAATCAAAATTAATGGAAAAAATAGATTAAAAGGATATCATGATTTTGAGCTATAATAAAAAATTATTATAAGTATTATCACATGACACATTAATTTAAATTAAACTGGTTGAAATTCTAATTTTATCTATTACCTTATTATATGAAATTATTAGTTATAATATGACTTTTGATTAAATATTACCTTATTTAGAGTAAGGGTGTAGGAAAATCCACATCATCAAGTTTTTTTTATATGGTGATGACACATATGATGTGTATGATATAGCATGAGTAAATAATTGCCAAATAATTAAGGGTCTCAGTAGTCTTTTAACACTGGACGGTCCAGAGTAGGTCCAGGTCAGACCACACTTTGATGGCTAACTTTGGCCTGCTTAAGACTTTTAGGTTAGGCCAGGCGGGGGAAGAATTCTGGGCTAAGCGTTCACATGCTTTTCAGTATCGGGCTTAAGCCTATTTGTGCACTGGTACATGCAGTTCTACACTCAACTCTTCAACTAGCAATGCCCTTTGTAGTTGTTTTATCTTCTAAATGGTCGATCGTCGATAGTCTCATGCTTATTGTTGTGATTAATTGAAACGCCCATATTTCAATAGATTTTTTTTTTTATATAGAAAACTTGTATATTTCAAATTTATAAATTCATAATGCTTAGGAATATCATTCCATCACATTTGGTCCCATTTTATATTCTATAATCTATTCCATTGAAATCCACATTTGATTTTACATATTCAAGTAAATACAACCATGACACATTATATCAAATCATAATCTTTTGGGCGATTTATACAATGGTATTACAAAACGACAATTCAATAGAATATGAAACTTGTATGATGACACAACAAGTTTCAATCCACACTTACTTCTTGTAATCACCTTTCATCCAATTGGTTCAACCGAACCAACACCTACAACATAAAACCACTGATACGAGTAAGCATATAGCTTAGTGAGTATACAAGCAACTAATTAAATAATTCACAAACAAGATACAATTTATCAATAACTACTTATTTCTGTTAAATAGAAACTATTGAACAACAATAAAGATTCGACAATATTTCGTATGGATCCATGATCCAATAGATACAAGTAAGCATGGCACTAATCCCATATGGGTACCAAGCTTAATAGATACCAAGTAGTGCCAAGCACTTATTTCGTGATATTCAATTTCTACAATACTAAATCCATATATTCCAATTAATTCACATAGTCCTATTAATTCACATAATCCTCCTAATTCACATAATTCTCCTAATTCACATTATCTTACAAGTTCACATAATCCACATAATTCAATCATCCACATAATACTATACTATCTCCAATTAACTCAACTATTAACAACAATCCACAACTATGGTCAACAACCAATATTTCTTAAGATACGAAACATGATACAATATAGAAACACATATAAGATACAGTTATAAGAAACAAACAATAAACAGAACTAGAAGGGACAAACAATATTCCAAACGATTGTATGAACCTCTTGCTCGTAAGCAATCCGGAACATACAATCATTATTCAAGTAGTCCTCGTATCACTCACCTTTGCCTTTTTAAGGAGTCACATCATATCACTCTAGAATAGACAATCCCTCATTCTTGACCACCTAGCATATAATACATAGATACAATAACACATTCAACAACTAGAAATCATAATAATCAATACATCAACTACATCAATCCATTACTCTTATTGGATTAATCATATTACTTCTACTTCTTTATTTCATTATTTCCGTATTTGGATAACCACCTTAGATGATTATTTCATATTTATAATTTGATCACTTATATTTCATTTTAGTCATCACTAATTGATCACCATAATCCTTTTATCCATTTAATCATACTAAATCTCATAATTCATCATCATTTACACAAAACCCACTTTAATCACTATATACCAAATTCAATTTATCAAATTCTAGAGTGGGTTAATGTTAACAACCATAATTATTTCACTCCTATATCATAATTCAATCATTATCATCCCCTAATTCGAATTAAAATCAATAATCCATCAAAACCCACCAAACCCTCAAGAACACCATCCATGATTCTTCAATTTCAATCCATTTTAATGATACTACACTCACTAGTGAGCTTATCTATTATCAATTCAACATATTTCATACTTAATTTCGTAATAGAATCATTAGTTTTATAATTCCCCATGAAAACCCATAAAATCAAGATTCTAAGTTAAAAGAATTGAGAAACAATACTTACATGATGATAAAAGTGATGATTCTTGCTTGAATTCGAATTGGAGAGCTTCAATTTTGTAGTTTTGATTCGATTTCAGGTTAGGGTTTAAAGTTCGTGAGTTTTCTTGATGTCGTGAAGTTTCTGGGATTTCATAAAAATGATACGTACATATCCATATTAATAATAAGAATAAGTCTTATTTCGTGCCCCGTACTTATCATTGTCTGGAACTTAAAACCGACTCATAGTTATTGATTTCACATAAATCCCTCAACTTATCATACTTAACATGTTCAGTCCCTCCAAGACTTAATTCTTCGTAACTCAAGTCCTATAGACACAAAATACCTTTCAAAGTTAGTCCTTCTAACTTAACAATTAAATCGCATAATTTAAAACTTTAAGGATACGAAATTTGGGATGTTACATTAATGATCTTTTTAGAGCCTCTCACGATATATATTTCGGTTTGGAGTTTATCAAATATAAAATAAAATAAGCGGATTGCCTACCGATTATTGGAGTTAGCAGGTGGCCGGTTCCATCACTTCCATGTAGACCCGCCACCAATTGTACGATCGGTCGTAAGCTGTTATATTAATCCCCGCATTTTAATAACGGTACGTATTGTTGGAAGAATAATGCTGCAAATCCCCTTTTGTTCATAAGTAACTTCTCTCTTACAAATGATACAAAGTAATTGAGCATATGTGTTGTGGATTAGATTAGTAGATCTTGAAGAGTATTAGATGCTCTGTTTTCATTTCTCTTTCCCTTCAACATCTTTGTAAATGGAATCACGTACGCAATATATTCTCAGATGTACGAAGTAGCACCACGTACACATATTGGTGAGAATATGTAGTATATGTGGTGCTACTTAAGTATTAGTTTCCGCTGCCACTTTGTTCCTATATACTTAAATAAGATTATCTGGAGAGAAAGAGTTTTTTTTTTTTAACTCAGATTTATGAGGCTTAATCAAAGTATTTCCTTGACCGTTTTAAATCTTTTCCTAACCACTCTAAATATTTTTACTTAGAGATGTTCAAGCTTGAGACTTCTTGTAAGTAAATCATGTCACATTACAACTAGACTACTGTAACACCCACCTTAGGGGTCTAGTGGTAACACGGTAATTTCGTAACTATTAATTGTTTATTTAATGTGTTAGTATAAATTTTATATTATTATGTTTATTTGTGAAAATTAGGTAAAAGACCAAATGACTTATTGTGACAGGTAAATAGTTTCTTGTTATAAATTTATATAGTTGAAGGAAAAATAAAATAGTTGAAATCACAAATAGTTTTTAGGTTCCAGACAATAGGTCTAAAAGGGGAATGAAATTACACTGACTATATTAAAGTCGGTTATGTAGTGAGCCAACCTTATTTTCTACCTTTCCCATTTTTGCCTAACTTACTTCATTCTCTTGAGAATTTACATAAGAAACCATACACAAAATTTGAAGCAACAATTATAGGGCTGTGATTGTAATTCAAAGTTCATATCATCATCAGCTTCATCATCTTGCTTTCTCTATATTAATTTGTAAGTGTTCTTGTGTTTATTAGTATGAACTTATTTTGATGAAATTGGTTAAATTATGAATTAGGTATGAAATTGAAGCTTGAGATGTGTTATTTGATGATATATGATGCTTGTTAGATGTATTTGATGTATTAGAGTGAGTAGAAACTGAGTTGCTGTGTTTTGATTGTAAAAGTTCGGATTTTTGAGTTGTGCAGAAAGAAAAACGCATGTTTGCAGGGAAACTTATGGTCGCGACGCGGCCTATGTTATATCGCGACACGATTTATGTAATAACGCGACGCGATTCTAGTCGCAAATGGCGACGTGATTTATGCCATTTGGCGACGCGATTTCTCCTATATCACGACGCGATTTTTAGGTTTAGCAGTCCAGTTTTTGTTTTCCTACTTAATTTGGTAGGCTATTTGTATGCTATTTAATCTGGAGTGTAATTCAGACCTGATGATACATATGATGAGAATTTAGAACTAAGAAATGAAGTCGTTGATCTTATAAACTTAGTTTAATGGAATGGTAAATGGTACATTAGCATGATTAATACTTGTAACTTCGGTTATTGTTGTTATGTTGATGATATATGTATTGATTTAAGCAATGTAACGCTTAATTGTTTGACATGATGTATTTGAATTAAGTTATAACCAAATTATGACATGAGTTACTAATTTGTATTCTGTTGTGTTCTTTGATCAACAGAACACTCAGTAACATAAAAATTCTGAGTTGGCGACTGAGATCATCAGGTGAGTGGATCTGTAACTCTCAGTGTGATTTGGTTGTAACAGGTTTGGTTACAACGGGTAAAAGTATTATTACTGTTTATAGACTGTTTAGTCTGACAAGATGTGATGTAACGCAAAAAGTCGTGTTTTTACGTACATATTTCTACACTTTTTAGGCTATTCTTCGCTGAAAACATTTCAAAATAATCACCTTTTACTAAAAATCACCAAGGAAGTCTAAATATAGACGTTGCAACAAAAATCGGTAAAAACGTCCAATTAACACGCAAATCGAGGCGAATTCAATCACCTTAAATATTTTCTTCTTGATTTTCTGATGGAATCAATTCTTAATTCATATTTTATAAATCTATAGGAAAATACAAGACCAGAGATTCATGAATCATGAAGAACGGGTGAAGAATGAAGAAGATAGAGTGCTTGGAACACAACCGATCGTCATCCGGAACACGAAAAAGCTATACACCTCCAAATTTGGCAAATTCAGTGTCATTAGAAGCGTAATGGAAAGACGAAACCAACGGCGTGAGAATCAAGCAAATCGGGCTCCGAACGAAGAAGATACGGGCGAAACAAGCAACGAAACAGGAGCACGGATCAAGCAGGAAAATAATTGGCCCTTGACCCCCCCTGTGGGTGTCGTATATGGCATCACAAGGGCCGTATATGGCCTTTAAGTGCCAATTATTCCCTCTTTTACCTTGATATTTGGCACCCCATTGGCTTTTGACCCCCCCTTGTGTTTGTGATTCCCTAGTCGCACTTTGGAGCTTGTTCCTTATGCTTTGAGACTTGTACAATGCTTTCACCTCCTCCACTATAAATAGGAGGCTCACCTCCTCATTTTCATCATCCCATTTTCACACACTTCTCTCTCTCTAGAAATCTCTCTCTCTCTAGGTTTTCTTTAGTAGTTTCTCTCTCTAGGTTCTCTCGCTAGTCTTTCTCTCTAGTTTCTTGCAAGGGTTTTAAACCCTTGGGCTAGTGAGATGATAAGGGAGGGAAACCTTTCCTTTTCTTTTAAATTAGTTATGTAGTTAATTAGTAGAGGCTAGCTTATGTAATGCTTGGATATTATACGAAGAAATACAAGTGTTATTCTGCTCGTAATTCGTATCAGTATTTTCTATCCTTTCTATTATTAATTTGTCATATTGTTCTTGTTTGATGTATGTGATTATTTAATGTTAGAAATGTTTATTGGTATGCTTTGTGATTAATTTATTGTATGTTTGCCATGATTTAGATAGTAGTGATGATGTTACTTTTAATATACGATTGAAAACTCGGTGTACTGTTTAACTATACATTTATGATTTTAAACTAAACTACCGTCTTTCCTCCAATAAACGTGGTTAGAACCTTTATGACAAAGGATTCATGAACCATTGATCAAAAGGTCACTACCTATCTATGTTTTCCAAAATAAACATGGTCTGATTCTGAAGCTGTGGAAATACTGCTTAACTTATCGTATAGTACACCATGAATTAAATAGGGATTTATTGGGCTGTGATTTATTAAGTGAACGGGTTGTTTAGCTATCATAGATGGTTTTACTGTAATACAAGCTTAGATATATTGAGATCAGATGGCCGTAAAGTATGTAATACAGGAAACGCCGTAAAACGACTGAGTATCCGGTATAGCGTTGGAAACACCTCTGGTGGAGTACAAATACGTGGAAGCCATGGAAAGGTCGTAGGTTGTACACTGTATTACATCCTGGCATAGTCTGTGATCCAGGAAAGACCGTAATACGTGTGAATACACGGTATAGCGTTGGAAACACCTCAGGTTGAGTACAAATACGTGGAAGCTGTGGAAAACCCTGTTGGTTGAAGACTGTATCACAGCCGAACATCTATGAACTCAATCATAACCATTAATGTATAAGTTAGCAGTCACCACCTGTTTTAATCTTAAATGTCTTGCCTAGCTTAGATATCTTTGTATGTGTTAAAGAAAGGTCAGTGGATAAATTGCGGACTGTCGCCCTATTCCTGCACCCCATCTGGAGGGTCACTTGGTCTCGTTAAGAGACGGTGTGGAGGGTTTCCAGACAGTTCGATCTGATCATACTCTCGATAGCCTAGTACTCAGTGACATACTGATCGGTTAACCTGATTAGTAGGGTGCTAGTGTTTACACTACAAGAATTCTACGTGAAAGCAAGACCCAAATCTTTAAAAGACGTTTTCAAACTAAAACATCATCCCAGCTATCCTAAGTCATGGTGAACCACATCCTTGTCAGCCTTAAGTTTTATATATGCTAGTCTCCCTTTAGTTTTATGTTTTATTAGTTTAGTAGTTTAAATTAGACAAAAACCCAAAAATAAATACCTTCCTTTTATCAAAACCCTAGCTTAATTACTGACTTATCAGAACTAGCTCTGTTTCAATTTTACCGTTGTGAGGAACGACCCTGGATCATCCTTACCGCTTACTCGTATCGGGTATTCATACCAGTTCCAGTAGGTTGTACGGAGGATTAGGCTCCCCCCGACTATTATAAATATCAAAACTACCACCGTCGTCCGTAAGTAGCCGGACTAACGACCACAGTAAAATCCGACTGACCGCTAACGGCGCGAAAAGTTTTTGACGGCACTACCGGGGACGGTAGTACGATTCAGAGCCTGTTTAGATAAATTAGTCTTTAAGCAATCCTTTTGACTTGGATTCACCATCCCTGTCAGAAGTTATTTGTGCCATAGATTAGCATAGTTAGATTAAATTACCTTAGCTTAGCGTAGTTTATATTAATTTCAGTTCTCAACCCAACTTTAATTCTTAAACCTTCTTCGTGTGCTGTGTTTTACTGAAAACTTGGGCAAATGGCAACTCAACAACAACTAATAGATCAAATTGAAAGTCTTGCTAAATCAATCGAGGATAGATGTAGGAGTAATTCCCATGTAGATAATGAATGTCAAAGGAATAATATGATTTATTCGGATAACATAGGGTACTTAGATCCTCAATCTTAACATCATTATGACCTTTATGCTTTCCAAACACATCAATACCAGCCTTACTACCCTTAACCATTCAATGTCTACCCACACTCATCTTACCCTGTACACGAACCACAACCATACGAGAGTTCTAACTTGAGAGATATGCCCATAGCTTATCTCAGCAGTAATGCTACTATTTCTCCCTCTTGCAACCCACTTGAACAATTATTAAAAGAAATGGATGATATGTTTAAAAGAAGTATTGATAGGCTACAAATACCAGTCCAAGTGAGTAGTAATGGAATTAGGGATCAAGTTACAATAGACTATAGTCCACAGGAAGATGATATGCACCCACACACCACATCTACTTCATTTGACACAGACTTTCATTCTCATGAGTCTGGTTGCAAAAATCCTTCAAATCCCACCCAGTCTTCTAAATCCTCACTTCCACCTATTCTTGACGTATCTACGTCTGAGACCAACGAGGAGTTCATTCTAGAGGAACTCTCCGAACCATTACAACTTGAAACTTTCGGCCGGGGTGACGAGTATGACAAGGTAGACGAAGAGATAGAAATAGAGAGTCCGGAGGTGGAGATTTACACAGAAGATCCAGCTTCAGAAGGACCGGAGGAATACGCACCAACTCTGAGAAGTGATCTCATTCCTATTCAAACCGACATGGTTGACAACATCCCGCAACAAGTTGTGGTTGATAATGTCCTAACTATCTTTCCGAATGAATCACCCCCTGATCTAGTTGAACCTGTCACCCAAGTAGTCGATGAGAATGTTGCTACAAGATTGGAGACAATAACGGATACTGTCCCACCTCCATGCCCAGAGTACAACATTATCATTGACCAAAAAACCATAGGAAGCAAGGTGGGTTCTGCGTCATGGTTTCCCTTCAAACCATCTCTCCACCATATAATGTCCTATACATCATGAAGTGATGAGGATTCCCTTAACCAACCCATTCTGACAATCCAACCCAAGGAGGTATTAGAAGTTGAGAGATTTGTGATACCTCAAGTAGAACAATTCCCTCACTTTGAACCATCTCCTTATGTTGGACATACCCTAGCCTTAACCTGTTTTAAACTTTTAGGTATGAACCAATATTACCCCTTGTGTCTACTGATGGATGCAAGGAAGCCTTTAGGATTGCTTAAGAAATAATGCTAGAGTCAAGCTAGAGACTCGAACAAAAACAAGCGCTTCTCGGGAGGCAACCTGTGTCTAACATAGTAATGGTAGTTGAGTAATATGCTAACCCAATAAGTAGAAAATGAAACCCTAAAATGAATGTTCCAAGTTTTCTATTTTTATGAACAAATAGGATGGTTTGCAAAATTACTTTATTAAAAGTCAAATTTTTGTCAAACCTTAAAACTTCCTACTCCCACTCGTTTGAAACTTAATGCAACATTCATTTTTACCATTATCTAAAATCTCAAGTTCTTAGTATCCCTTTCACTCACGAACATGGAAACCTACTAGAATGGGAATTAGGAACCTTAGTCATCTTATACACCCATTCACATATTTCGAGCATTGGAGGTACTTACATATGTTTCTATAAACATACATATAAGATCTTTAAATGATTTATCTGAAAACCTGATTTGTATGTTAATATGTGTATTATGCTCGAACTCGTTTAAAAATGTGTGCTTTGGAAATCTTTATACTTGGTTGCCTGATTTAAATTACTTATGCTAGTATTATATGTTGTTTGTGCTACGGTGAAATTATAGGCAACTAACACTTTTAGTGTGAGATTAGACTCAAAGTCATACACTGGTTTGTTTCATCTTCAAAGCACTCACTTTGATAGGTTATCTGCAAACCAGTGAATCTATGACTTAGAGAATAATCACTTGTTTGTTAGATCACGTTTGTTTTTTCTGTTTGTACGAATGCCTGATAAGCAGGGACTGAAGCCTATGGATAAAGAATCTTCAAGTATAATGGAAAGAAGACAAGGGGAGCTCACAGTTCATTAAATTTGGAAATCTTTGGAGCTTAGCTTTGTAGGAGAAGAGATGAAACTTCTAAACACAAAGATGATTTCTAGTTGTTTATGACTAGTTCATCAAGTCAATCAGCTCAATACTCATCATATGTGCCCACAAATTCCAAGTCCTATAGCTAAACCTTGCCACATCATGGAACCCAAAACCATCACTACCATCCACCATCACCATAATCACCCACATTCGACCATCCATCCACCCCTTCACACTTACAACCATCACCATCGGGGACCGTTCATCTGGAATGTAAAGGAATAGATATGGGATTAATTTGGAAACTAGAGATCTCTACCGATAAGGAACAACATCAGATTCATTTCATCAGTTTGTCGGTAAAGATCTCAGGTGATAAAGATCTATGGTCATCACATTCAGCACTTTCGGATCTTTGGGAGCAGTTGAGTTACAACAGCGGCCCTTGATGATTAGGATCTTTGTCCATTTACCTCTATCCAACATTTGGTGTTTCTGAGTTGATTTTGCTTGTGTTCGGAGGGCGGCATCACTTCGATTCATTTTCTACAATCTATCCTTTTCGTCTTAGTTATTTCCGAGAGAAGTTGGTGATTTGAGTGGATGTTGTATGACTGGAAAGATCCAAGAGATGACGAGCATTCAAGGAAGAAACCGTGGAGTCAAAGGCAGACAAACAAATCAATTACAATTGCGGACCGCGTAACTTAAACACATCGCTGGAAGGAGCGTGGACTATCTTCTTCCGAAACTCGCACGTGCTGATACTCTTCAAAGACCTAAGTGTGGGATCACAACCCGCACTACACTCACTCAGCAAGAATCGTCTCCAAATCTTAAACACTAAAGTGTGAGATTCACTAATAAGAATCTCCACTTACATGATGGAACGATTCTCTGCTAAGTATGGATAGGAAGCACTATGCACCAGACCGATTCGTCCAAAGATGATCCATTCTTCATAGAAATAGAGGATCATGATCTTCAAATTTACCAATCTCAGCTTCATAACGGCAATCGTCATCTGGGGAGTTTCTTAACCTTCACTCCGCTTTCATGATTTTATTTCGCTTTGTTAATGCCTTAATGTAATCTATACTCTATCCTAAACTTATCACTAAGTGTGAGATTCCTGCCCAAACCAAACACTTGAGAAACATTTTCTATATGTTCAAACTCTAAGTGTGGGATTGTACTTGCAATACAATCTCAACTCAAGAGAACATTAGGGACAATGTTCCTTTAAGTGTGTGATAGCAGGTATAGAATACCTTGGATTGGATGTTTAAGATTTTTATATCCAATATAGCTCAACTCATAAAATGTTCCTCAAAATTTTCAAACTTTTTCAAAATTTTAAACAAAAACAAATAAAGTATGAGCCAAATCATCCGATTAGCTCTGTTATTTTTGAGTTATAACATCTTTCAAATAGGAATCATTTCTAATATGAGTCAGTTATTCTGAAATATATGGGAAATTAAGGTAGAAATTTCTTAAATAAGAATTGATAATCTAAAAGGGACATGGCTAGGCACATACAACCCTATTTGCAGTGAGGAATCTTGAGCCTTAAAAGCATTCATCTTAAATGCTGCATTGTTCATTTCTTGTGTGTGCCGATGCTAGTATCTCTGAATTAGAACTTGTTCCTGACATACGTTTCGAGACCACATTGGTGAGTACCGTACGCGGTATAGGTGCTATTAGATGACCTTGACATTCCCTAGGAAATAACCTACTTTTTAGCCTTCTCTTCAAGCCCAAAACCCTTCCAATACTCATTTTTAGTATCGATGATCCGTTTAGAAAACCCTGTTGAGCCTAAACCTTTCATTTCTTCAAAACCCTCAATATCAAACCCTACTTACCCAAATTCCCAAACCTTATCTTAGAATTTATGAGGTTATGAAAAACATCTTGAAGAATCTCCTTCTATATTATCCTACTCTTTCGTGTTCACCAAAAATTCATATCCAGTGAAGAATCCGTGTGCGAAAAATTGGTACCAAAGAAAAGACTCAAAGAAGTCCAGATAAGAAAGAAAAGATTTCCAAAAGAAAAGCAAAAATATCCTTGGAAGTTCTCTGGCGAAGAAATTCTGAAGAAGAAAAAGAAAATAAAAATCAGAAAAAGAAAAGAAAGAAAATAAAAATCAGAAAAAGAAAAAGAAAGAAAAGAAAAAGAAAGAAAATAAAGCTAAGTGCTTCAAAGTATCAACCGTTCAAAGAGAGATCCAATAGAAGACAAGTAGCTATCATCTTCATTCTACAATAAGTTTTTCATGATCTTAGGATGCCTAAGATAAGCAACCCTACAACCAAAAATCACCACTATCCATACCCCCTAACCCTCACAAACATTACAACCCACATGAATGTCTTGGGATAATTAGCACCATCCTCGTCCTAAGTGGTGGAGATCCGATTCTCGACCAAGCCTATGACGATGAGTGCTGCATGACTGGCTTACAGAGCGATTTCAATTGTTCTAGAATGATAGGAAACCCGATACACTTTAAGTGAATTGAGTGACCACTTTTATGAGATCGCCTAGTCATGTATACTCCAAGATCATGAGATTTGAAAGTATGCCTGGGAAAGTCAATACTTATTTCTGGAATGATCATCTTAATTTTCCCTATATTCTCAAAATATTTTTCTCTTATGACGAAGTGGTGAAACTTTGGAAATGTTTTAACTCACCCTACCGGACTTAAAAATCTTTTTCACGTAATATAAGTGAGTTGTTGCTTGAGGACAAGCAACGTCTAAGTGTGGGATACTTGATGTAACGCAAAAAGTCATATTTTTACGTACATATTTCTACACTTTTTAGGCTATTCTTCGGTGAAAACATTTCAAAACAATCACTTTTTACTAAAAATACCAAGGTAGTCTAAATATAGACGTTGCAATAAAAATCGGTAAAAACGTCCAATTAACACGCAAATCGAGGCGAATTCAATCACCTTAAATATTTTCTTCTTGATTTTCTGATGGAATCAATTCTTAATTCATATTTTATAAATCTATAGGAAAATACAAGACCAGAGATTCATGAATCATGAAGAACGGGTGAAGAATGAAGAAGATAGAGTGCTTGGAACACAACCGATCGTCATCCGGAACACGAAAAAGCTATACACCTCCAAATTTGGCAAATTCAGTGTCATTAGAAGCGTAACGTAAAGACGAATCCAACAGCGTAAGAATCAAGCAAATCATGCTCCGAACGAAGAAGATACGGGCGAAACAAGCAACGAAACAGGAGCACGGATCAAGCAGGAAAATAATTGGCCCTTGACCCCCCCATGTGGGTGCCGTATATGGCATCACAAGGGCCGTATATGGCCTTTAAGTGCCAATTATTCCCTCTTTTACCTTGATATTTGGCACCCCATTGGCTTTTGACCCCCCCTTGTGTTTGTGATTCCCTAGTCGCACTTTGGAGCTTGTTCCTTATGCTTTGAGACTTGTACAATGCTTTCACCTCCTCCACTATAAATAGGAGGCTCACCTCCTCATTTTCATCATCCCATTTTCACGCACTTCTCTCTCTCTAGAAATCTCTCTCTAGGTTTTCTTTAGTAGTTTCTCTCTCTAGGTTCTCTCGCTAGTCTTTCTCTCTAGTTTCTTGCTAGGGTTTTAAACCCTTGGGCTAGTGAGATGATTAGGGAGGGAAACCTTTCCTTTTCTTTTAAATTAGTTATGTAGTTAATTAGTAGAGGCTAGCTTATGTAATGCTTGGATATTATACGAAGAAATACAAGTGTTATTCTGCTCGTAATTCATATCGGTATTTTCTATCCTTTCTATTATTAATTTGTCATATTGTTCTTGTTTGATGTACATGATTTATTAATGTTAGAAATGTTTATTGGTATGCTTTGTGATTAGTTGCTTGTATGTTTGTCATGATTTAGATAGTAGTGATGATGTTACTTTTAATATACGATTGAAAACTCGGTGTACTGTTTAACTATACATTTATGATTTTAAACTAAACTATCGTCTTTCCTCCAATAAACGTGGTTAGAACCTTTATGACAAAGAAGTCATGAACTATTGATCAAACGGTCACTACCTATCTATGTTTTCCAAAATAAACATGGTCTGATTCTGAAGCTGTGGAAATACTGCTTAACTTATCGTATAGTACACCATGAATTAATTAGAGATTTATTGGGCTGGGATTTATTAAGTGAACGGGTTGTTTACTATCATAGATGGTTTTACTGTAATACAAGCTTAGATATATTGAGATCAGATGGCCGTAAAGTATGTAATACAGGAAATGCCGTAAAACGACTGAGTATCCGATATAGCGTTGGAAACACCTCTGGTGGAGTACAAATTCGTGGAAGTCATGGAAAGGTCGTAGGATGTACACTGTATTACATCCTGGCATAGTCTGTGATCCAGGAAAGACCGTAATACGGGTGAATACATGGTATAGCGTTGGAAACACCCCAGGTGGAGTACACAATACGTAGAAGCCGTGGAAAACCCTGTTGGTTGAAGACTGTATCACAGCCGAACATCTCTGAACTCAATCACAACCATTAATGTATAAGTTAGCAGTCACCACCTGTTTTAATCTTAGATGTCTGATATCGCGTAAAAAGTCACGTTTTTACTACCGATATCTCTCTCATTCTGGAACGATTCTTGGCAAATTAACTCGAATATAGCACAAATCAGTAACATTATGCCAAGAAGGTCAAAACGAGGTTGCACGATAAAAATCAAGTAAAACGGATGTGAAACGAAGATTCCACACACGTTTGAAGATTCAAGGCATAAAAACGAGATTTCAAGACCAAAGTGCCCTTCACCAACATCCATTATTTCCAAGATGTTCGTTTTCAAAGTTCGGATCCAACAGAAGAAGAATCAACTGAAACGGGTAAAAATTGAAGATTTCGC
This sequence comes from Helichrysum umbraculigerum, assembly GCA_949592205.1. Classification (NCBI taxonomy): domain Eukaryota; kingdom Viridiplantae; phylum Streptophyta; class Magnoliopsida; order Asterales; family Asteraceae; genus Helichrysum; species Helichrysum umbraculigerum. Next base: position 159,933,125 of record CATIUR010000002.1, on the reverse strand, counting down.
GCCGGCCGGAAGATCCAAATGATCCATACGCAATATCTGGAGCTAGGAACCTCATTTTAGGGCATATCCTATGTCAAAATCTTCGTTTTTGAATTACGAATCCAACAAAAAAATAATCAACTCAAACGGACGTATAACGAAGAAAACACGCATGAATCAAGAAACGAAGCAACAAACCACGCAACGGGGCGGGGTGGGGACCACCGCCGCCGGCCACCTCACCACCGCCGCCGGCAGGTGGCCCACCGCCGCCGGCCACCACTCCCCTGCCCCTGTTTCCGTTTTTGGTAACTTTTGGTACCCGGTTCGCCTACTTTTCGCGTTGTACGGTACCCGGTTCGCCCACTTTTGGCGTTGTACAAGCCACTTTTGGAAAGTCTTCTAACATGAGCCTCAAGGACAACTTGTGCTAATGTGAGCCAAAGCTCACCTATAAATAGGAGGCTTTTGGTTCATTTTAAAAAGAGACACTAACACACCAACACATCTTCACATATATCACATATGCACTAGTTACTTTCTCACTTTCTCATTCTACTTTCTTTAAATTAGCATTAGGTTAGTTTAGCATCTTGTTTAAAGTAGAAAGAAAGCTAGGAACGTGTTGTAATCTTTGGTGTACGCTTGGAGTTACGCTCATTAATTCAAGTCTATTCCTTCTCGCACATTAATCTCGGTTATCTCTATCCTTATCTATCTTAATTAAACATGTTTGCTTTAATTATGTTTGCGATCGTTATTACCATGATAAGCGAGTAGATTACTATTGTATTTGTTGTGATGTAGTTAGTATATATAATTGTGGGATGACTTTGAATACGTCGTGAAATAATATGACGGCCCCTATTCGACTGATTACTCGGTATAGTATTGGAAATGCTTTGGAGCATAGTACAAATATATGGAAGCCAGTAACGACCGAAGGTAGTTGTATTATTGATCGACGTTGTAAAATTGGAAACTTTGTGGACGGACTTATCTTGTGATTTTAAACCTAAAACTTATATTCGCCTTTCGATTAACAAACGTGATTGTAACCTTGTAAAGAGGAGTCGCGAACCTCAATACTCGGTCAATAGTTATCTATGTAAAAACTATGTTTTTAATCGCAACGTCATGCAAGCATTATAAAATGCAATGTGGTTACGTGGACTTTGTAACACCCCCAAATTTAACGGTTTGCGGAAGCATACATTGGGTGTTACTAATCAATATACAAAGCACAAGATTAATAGTAAACGACCTCTAAATGAGACGTTTGTAAAATAGTTACATTTCATAATTAATAATCGTTTGAAAACCGTAGGTTTTCGTATACAAAATGTAATTTCCTAGAGCCCACGCGTATAGCGGGAGATTCTATTACATAACCATAGTTACAAAAGATAATGCCAAAGAATCTCCGTTAAATGCAGTTTGTAAATCATGCGACTCTAGCTAGACATCCTGGAGTGATCCTACTCCGTAAGTGTACCTGAGATACAAAGCTAGAAAGTGTCAACCAAAAAGGTTGGTGAATCTCACAGGTTTAGTAATAAGTAAGTGTTATGAACCACAAGTATGTACCCGTATTGCTATCAAGCAAAGTAAGTAAATCAGTAATCAGTACAGTGCCATGAGCTCATAAGTTGAAGCTTAACCGTGTAGTGTGAATATATCACGTACCCCCGTGAGTGCTATCCGCACACTCATATGTAACAAATACTAATATGTCTGTTTCTACGTGTAAATCAGTACGTGGTGGCGCTACCACCCCAGACAGGGATTGTCAGTCCCAAATGGATCCATTTACTAGTACTCGCGCTTAAGACCATAACTAACAACTTACGATAAGGAGGCTTTCAGTGGATAAAAGTAACTCATGCGTTTGTTTGTAATCAGTAATGTTTTCAGTAATGTTTTCAGTTCAGTACTTTGTGTTCATGCGTAAAAACAGTTGCTAAGTATCTCACCCCGAAGTATGAAACAGTAAAAGTGGGGCTGTAAGACTCACCTGAGTCTGGTAATAAGCTGTAGCAAATAGCAAGTAGTAAATATTTCAAGTAGGTTCTCCGAACCCGTAACCTTCAAATGCCTATCATATGAAGTTATGTAAGTATGTGTCTCACGAGACGTTTCGTTTAGTTGTACACAACTAGTATAGTTCAATGTTCGTTTGTATGTTCGTAGTCGTTTGTTTTGAGAGAACAGTTTTGGCCCATTGGTGACGGTTCATCAAAATAATTCTAAATTGTTGACTTTGCTACAGTAGATTTGCTACAGTACTGCTACAGTACTGCTACAGTAAAATTTGACTTTTTTGTACAGTAACTTTGACTTTAAAATTCTGGTTTTCTGTGTTTTTGCGACACAATCTGCGACACTAAAGTTTGGTATGCGACACAGTGGTTGTGTCGCATAAAGTGCGACACAAGAGCTCTGCGACACAGTGGTTGTGTCGCAAAAGCTTGCGATGCTAATTTAATAGCGACATAAGGGTTGTGTCGCATAAAAAGTGCGACACAATAGTGCGACATAACGTACGACACTAAATGGTGTATGCGACATAGCATGCGACACAAACGTTGTGTCGCAAAGATGAACATCAGTCCAGAAACTTTCGGGTTTCGTGATTTTCCGACCAAAAACGCAAATCTAACCCATTTTTGAGCTATAAAATCGTGTATTCTTCATGTATTAGGTTATATCTAAGTTGTGTACACATCAAAACATCAAAACATTACACCAAATTGAATAGATCTAAGATTTTAGGAATTTCTTACTTTTGCAAATCGAGCTAAATGGAGGATGATATGGTGAAAACGATCTTGATATTCTTGCTCCACTCGTGACGTTGATTCCGAATATGTAAATTTCGTGTGTCGGTTTGTATTCCGAAAATTTGGTGTAAGTTGAGGTTGAGAGAGTTTATGTGTGTGTGTATTTTGGAGATGATGAAAAATGAAAGAGGAGAAGTGGGCATGGGGTGGGGTTGGCTGATCCAATGGGGCAAGGGAGGGGAAAGTGCTCCCTAAAACTCAGTGTTTACTCCGCGTCCTAATCGTTAAATCCTTTGTTTTTAGTATTTAATCAAACCGTTATGTTTTAAACTGTAACTGGAATATTTAAATAAAAATACTTTGAAATTAATAATAAAAACATTTGTCGCAATATTTCAATTATTAAGTCGCGTTTATTACGTTTTGTTGCGTTAGTTAAAATGTCGTCACTATAATATATAAATAATGCTCGTTCTGTTGCGTATTTTATATAACAAAATACGTTCTCATTATTTAAGAAATTTTCTGTCACCAACGTCCAAGTAAACTGTGTCGGACTCCGTCCGGTTAATTCGCACGATTTATCCAAATCGCGTAAGTACACACACATATATATATAAATCACCTTATATATATACAAATAGAGTCTGCAATTAGTCCTATTACATACTAATTACATCTAGTTACAATTAATTAGGCATAATTAATTATCCTAATTTAGCAGGTGTTACATTCTCCCCTTGTTAAAGAAATTTCGTCCCGAAATTAGCTTGAGTGCACGGACGGTGCGTTATCATGGAAGAGATGTGGATATTTCTGTCGTATTTGGTCTTCCCGTTCCCAGGTGAACTCAGGGCCGCGCCTAGAATTCCACCTGACCTTTACGATGGGAATACGACTGTGTTTCAATCGCTTGACCTCGCGGTCCATGATTTCCATAGGTTCCTCGACAAAATGAAGTTTATCATCGATTTGAATTTCGTCGAGTGGTATAATCAGCGTCTCGTCAGACAGGCATTTCTTCAAGTTAGAAATGTGGAATGTGTTGTGTACGCTGCTAAGTTCAGCAGGAAGTTGCAGGCGGTATGCCACTGGACCAATCTTTTCAAGGATTTCGAATGGTCCGATGTATCTAGGATTTAGTTTGCCTCGTTTTCCGAATCGAATGACACCTTTCCACGGTGCCACTTTGAGAAGTACCTTGTCCCCTACTTGGAACTCAAGGTGTTTGCGTCTCACATCAGCATAGCTTTTCTGACGATCACGCGCGGCTTTTAGTCTGTTTTGTATGCCGACGATCTTTTCAGTTGTTTCATGTATGATTTCTGGACCGGTGAGTTGTGTATCCCCCACCTCAGTCCAACAGATAGGTGACCGGCACTTACGACCGTACAGTGCCTCGAAGGGTGCAGCCTTTATGCTGGTGTGATAACTGTTGTTGTACGAGAACTCGCACAACGGTAAGTGAATTTCCCAGTTTTTACCGAAGTCAACTACGCAGGCTCGTAGCATGTCTTCCAGTGTTTGTATGGTTCGTTCGCTCTGGCCATCGGTTTGAGGATGGTAAGCCGTACTCATATCCAGACGAGTACCAAGAGATTTTTGCAGTGACTGCCAGAAGCGAGAAGTAAATCGAGCATCTCGGTCGGAGATGATTGAGATAGGCACGCCGTGTCTTGACACGATTTCTTTCAGGTAGATCCGTGTCAAACGTTCCATCTTATCAGTTTCCTTGATGGCTAGGAAATGAGCAGATTTAGTGAGTCGGTCAACGATCACCCAAATGGTATCGCAACCGTTAGAAGTTTTCGGGAGTTTAGTAATGAAATCCATGGTGATCTGCTCCCATTTCCATTGTGGTATTTCGGGTTGTTGTAGCAAACCGGAGGGTTTCTGGTGTTCAGCTTTAACTTTGGAACAAGTAAGACACTTGCCAACATAGGTTGCAATGTCCGATTTCATGTTGGGCCACCAGTACATTTCCTTGATGCCGTGGTACATTTTGTCGGCACCGGGGTGTATAGAGTAATTTGACTTGTGAGCTTCATTCATCACCAAGTCTCGAAGGTTCCCAAAACTTGGTAACCAGATTCGATTCGAGAAGTATTTGGCCCCGTTAGGTTTGGTTTCAAATTGTTTGTCCATGCCTCGCAAGGCCTCGTTTATCAAGTTTTCTGGTTTGAGTGCTTCGAGTTGAGCGGTGAGAGTTTGATTGATAAGGTCGTTGTGAATGGTCATACTGAGAGCTCGAACTCGAAGTGGTTTCACTCGTTCCTTTCGGCTTAAAGCATCAGCGACAACATTCGCCTTGCCTGGATGATAGCGAATTTCGCAATCGTAATCAGTAAGCAACTCGACCCATCGACGTTGCCTCATGTTGAGATCCTTTTGATCGAATATATGTTGGAGACTTTTATGGTCAGTAAAGATTGTACACTTGGTACCGTATAAGTAGTGTCTCCAGATTTTCAGAGCGAATACAACAGCCCCCAACTCTAGGTCATGAGTTGTGTAATTCTTTTCGTGGACCTTGAGTTGTCGAGAGGCGTAAGCGATGACTTTGTCTCGTTGCATCAGCACGCAACCAAGACCTTGGTGTGAAGCATCACAGTATACCACGAAGTCATCGTTGCCTTCGGGTAAAGATAAGATAGGTGCACTGCAGAGTTTCTGTTTTAGAAGCTGAAAAGCTGACTCCTGTTTGTCAGTCCAATCGAACTTCTTTTCTTTTTGAGTCAGTGCAGTGAGAGGTAGGGCTATTTTCGAAAAATTCTCAATGAACCGCCTGTAGTATCCGGCGAGTCCTAAGAATTGGCGTACCTCGGTTGGTGTTGTAGGTGCTTGCCAACACTTGATAGCCTCGATTTTTGAAGGATCGACATGAATCCCTTGATTGTCAATGACGTGTCCAAGGAATTGAACGGTTTGCATCCAGAACTCACACTTAGAGAATTTGGCGTATAACTCTTCGTGTTTGAGCAGCTCTAGGATAGTTTTCAGGTGTTGCGCATGCTCTTGTTCAGTGCGCGAGTAAATCAAGATGTCATCGATAAAGACGATAACAAACTTGTCAAGGTAAGGTTTGCACACCCGATTCATAAGGTCCATGAATACAGCCGGTGCGTTGGTTAAGCCGAATGGCATCACTTGGAATTCATAATGCCCGTAGCGAGTTCGGAAAGCTGTTTTAGGAATATCTTCATCACGAACTCGGAGTTGGTGATAACCTGACCGCAGATCGATTTTTGAGTAGAAACTCGACCCCTGAAGTTGGTCAAACAGGTCATCGATGCGAGGAAGTGGGTAACGGTTCTTGACAGTTAATTTGTTGAGTTCACGGTAGTCGATGCACATGCGGAAAGAACCGTCTTTCTTTTTCACAAACAGGACCGGAGCTCCCCAAGGTGAGGAACTTGGTCGAATAAATCCCTTGTCCAGGAGTTCCTGTAACTGAGTAGACAACTCCTGAAGTTCGGATGGGGCTAGTCGGTAAGGGGCTCGTGCCACAGGTGCTGCGCCGGGCACTAGATCAATAGAGAATTCGACTTGTCTAGTTGGCGGTAGGCCAGGCAAGTCTTCAGGAAAGACTTCTGGAAAGTCTCGAACAATAGGCACATCCTCAAGTCGCTTCTCCACCGACTTTTTCTCCATAACGTGTGCGAGGATTGCCTGGTACCCTTTTCTCAAGTATTTTCGGGTTTTCATGCAAGAAATGATATTTATTCTCGTCCCACCGGTCTCCCCTTGTATGCTCAAAGTTCCACCGGTGACGAGAGGAATGCGTACAATTTTCTCGAAACAAACGATTTCGGCTCGGTGCTTGGACAACCAATCCATACCGACGATGATGTCAAAGCTGCCGATTTCGACAGGTATCAAGTCAATGGAAAAGAGCTCGTTAGCTAGGTTCAAAGTGCAATCAGGTATCACACTATCGGCCTCAATAAGTTTTCCGTTTGCCAATTCTACCGTGTACTTAGAATCTAGGGCAATGGGTGTGGTGTCAAGTAGTGGATAAAATTCATCAGAAATAAAGCTCTTATCAGCACTAGTATCAAATAACACAGATGCAGTCAAGTTGTTGAGAAGAAACGTACCCGTGACCACATTCGGGTCTTGACGGGCTTCCCCAGATTTCAGCACAAAAGCTCTTCCTCGAGCATTGTTGTTGTTCTTGTTGTTGTTGTTGTTCAGTTTCGGGCAGTCTTTCTTGAAATGCCCCGTACCGTTGCACCCATAACAAGTCTTTGGTGCAGAGGTGTTGGTGTCAGTGGTGTTTGATCTGCAGTCCTTAGCCAAGTGTCCAAATCTCTTACACTTGCTACAGGGACACGAACCAAAGTGGTGTCGTTGGCACTTCGAGCAATAGGGCTTGGTTCCTTTGTACGCCCCCTTGTCATCAGAACTGGAGGTGTAGGCTTTAATGGTTTCAGGTTTCTTGTTTTGGTGGTTGTTGTGGTTGTCGGACCATTTTCGTTTATTGCTGTTGGAGGATGGAGTGGGTGGTTCTGGGTCCTCATTCATAGCCAGAAGTTCATGGGCCAACCGAATGGCACCATGAAGAGTGGTTTGGTTTGATGAGGCGACGTTTCCCCGGACGGGTTCAGGGAGACCGCGGATGTATTTCTTAATCTTGTCGGGCCCAGTACCTGCCATAGCTGGGCGAAGAACGGTGAGTTGTTGGAATCTGGTGGTGTATCCAACGATATCAGTTCCTTGCACTTTTAAGTTCCAGAACTCTTCGTCCAGCTTGTGAAGTTGTTCGGACGGGCAATACTCATCAGTGAGCATTTTCTTCAGATCCTCCCAAGGGAGTAGATAAGCGGTGTCAATACCCACAGACTGGGTATAGGAATTCCACCACGAGAGGGCACCATCTTCGAGGGTGCAGGTGGAGAATTTGACCTTGTCGTCTTCCGCACATTTGCTGATGCGGAAAACGGATTCCATCTTTTCGAACCATCTGATAAGTCCGATGGCTCCTTCGGTCCCCTTGAAGCTCAAGGGTTTGCAATTTTGAAAATCCTTGTATGAACAAGGTTTAGCAGCAGAGGTTTCAGCGGCATCGCTGTTTCTTGTGGAGTTTGGCGGAGTATTTCGAGCCAAGGCTTCAGTAACAGCCTGGGTTATGAGTGACGTGATCTGAGCATCAGTATAAGGTCTTGACTTTGGCGGCATGACTCTTCAATAAAAGAAATGAAGATACATGAGATTTTGTAAGAAAATTGCATTTATTTCAGATGTACATGTATAAAAATGGTAATTCATAACATCAATATGAAAAAGGATTATGGCAATTAATATGAGTCGAAACAGCAAGGAATATTTGATAGATGATACGAGTTCAAAGGTTACATCCTGCGGATGTATTACAAAAGGTGTCGGGAATTATTACATCCGACTGAAACATAGAGTAGAGCTTAGATAGTTACTAGATTACAGGATAGTTTACAAAACAAAGACTACGCTAGTCTTAACGTAGGTTAATCTGCTCCATCATTTCGATGATACGATCCACAGTATTTGCAAGTCTACTGGCTTGTCGAGCATTGTCTTCAGCTAATGCTAGTCGCTGTACCAATCCGCGGGTATATTCTTCCGTTTCCCGTGAGCGTTGTTCACACTCCTCAAGTCTGTGTTTCAAAAGAGTGGTTTCCACGCTTATCTCCACCACTCTGTTGAGAAGAATGTCCACATTTGTAACGGTGGTTTCGTGATTCTCAGAGACTTGTTCGATGCGCTCAAGTGCTGTAAGTCTCCAGTTTTCGTTTGTTTCCTGCAACACGACATCCATGGTGCGAAGTCGTTGCTCGTTTTGGTTCACCCTAGCAGCTAAAGCCGGCAAGGTGAAGTGAGTGGAGTACGGGCCAGCTCGAGGCAACCTGTTGTTCCTCCTTGCTACCCTTGGGTTCTGCGACCCGGATTGAGAACGAGATGAATCGGATGGGATGTTTGCCATTTCTGAGACAAAGCGTTAGTAAGATTGAGGCCTATATTCATATAGTCCCTATATAATATAGCCTATTGAGTGTCTAGCATAAACATGTTTAAGTCTCGGTTCTCTCGAAGTCAGAGTCTTCTATTGTACCCTGTTCAGCCATAACCCCTTTCAGATCTTACATCGTCTTTGCTTAATTGTACATAGTTGATCAGGCTATGTTAAATTAAACTCGTATGATGTAATCACTGAACCGGTTATACCTAATAAAGGATACTGCCTAATGGTCATAGTCTAGGCTCACTAAATGCAACCTAGTTCACTATAACCTTAGGCTCTGATACCAATCTGTAACACCCCCAAATTTAACGGTTTGCGGAAGCATACATTGGGTGTTACTAATCAATATACAAAGCACAAGATTAATAGTAAACGACCTCTAAATGAGACGTTTGTAAAATAGTTACATTTCATAATTAATAATCGTTTGAAAACCGTAGGTTTTCGTATACAAAATGTAATTTCCTAGAGCCCACGCGTATAGCGGGAGATTCTATTACATAACCATAGTTACAAAAGATAATGCCAAAGAATCTCCGTTAAATGCAGTTTGTAAATCATGCGACTCTAGCTAGACATCCTGGAGTGATCCTACTCCGTAAGTGTACCTGAGATACAAAGCTAGAAAGTGTCAACCAAAAAGGTTGGTGAATCTCACAGGTTTAGTAATAAGTAAGTGTTATGAACCACAAGTATGTACCCGTATTGCTATCAAGCAAAGTAAGTAAATCAGTAATCAGTACAGTGCCATGAGCTCATAAGTTGAAGCTTAACCGTGTAGTGTGAATATATCACGTACCCCCGTGAGTGCTATCCGCACACTCATATGTAACAAATACTAATATGTCTGTTTCTACGTGTAAATCAGTACGTGGTGGCGCTACCACCCCAGACAGGGATTGTCAGTCCCAAATGGATCCATTTACTAGTACTCGCGCTTAAGACCATAACTAACAACTTACGATAAGGAGGCTTTCAGTGGATAAAAGTAACTCATGCGTTTGTTTGTAATCAGTAATGTTTTCAGTAATGTTTTCAGTTCAGTACTTTGTGTTCATGCGTAAAAACAGTTGCTAAGTATCTCACCCCGAAGTATGAAACAGTAAAAGTGGGGCTGTAAGACTCACCTGAGTCTGGTAATAAGCTGTAGCAAATAGCAAGTAGTAAATATTTCAAGTAGGTTCTCCGAACCCGTAACCTTCAAATGCCTATCATATGAAGTTATGTAAGTATGTGTCTCACGAGACGTTTCGTTTAGTTGTACACAACTAGTATAGTTCAATGTTCGTTTGTATGTTCGTAGTCGTTTGTTTTGAGAGAACAGTTTTGGCCCATTGGTGACGGTTCATCAAAATAATTCTAAATTGTTGACTTTGCTACAGTAGATTTGCTACAGTACTGCTACAGTACTGCTACAGTAAAATTTGACTTTTTTGTACAGTAACTTTGACTTTAAAATTCTGGTTTTCTGTGTTTTTGCGACACAATCTGCGACACTAAAGTTTGGTATGCGACACAGTGGTTGTGTCGCATAAAGTGCGACACAAGAGCTCTGCGACACAGTGGTTGTGTCGCAAAAGCTTGCGATGCTAATTTAATAGCGACATAAGGGTTGTGTCGCATAAAAAGTGCGACACAATAGTGCGACATAACGTACGACACTAAATGGTGTATGCGACATAGCATGCGACACAAACGTTGTGTCGCAAAGATGAACATCAGTCCAGAAACTTTCGGGTTTCGTGATTTTCCGACCAAAAACGCAAATCTAACCCATTTTTGAGCTATAAAATCGTGTATTCTTCATGTATTAGGTTATATCTAAGTTGTGTACACATCAAAACATCAAAACATTACACCAAATTGAATAGATCTAAGATTTTAGGAATTTCTTACTTTTGCAAATCGAGCTAAATGGAGGATGATATGGTGAAAACGATCTTGATATTCTTGCTCCACTCGTGACGTTGATTCCGAATATGTAAATTTCGTGTGTCGGTTTGTATTCCGAAAATTTGGTGTAAGTTGAGGTTGAGAGAGTTTATGTGTGTGTGTATTTTGGAGATGATGAAAAATGAAAGAGGAGAAGTGGGCATGGGGTGGGGTTGGCTGATCCAATGGGGCAAGGGAGGGGAAAGTGCTCCCTAAAACTCAGTGTTTACTCCGCGTCCTAATCGTTAAATCCTTTGTTTTTAGTATTTAATCAAACCGTTATGTTTTAAACTGTAACTGGAATATTTAAATAAAAATACTTTGAAATTAATAATAAAAACATTTGTCGCAATATTTCAATTATTAAGTCGCGTTTATTACGTTTTGTTGCGTTAGTTAAAATGTCGTCACTATAATATATAAATAATGCTCGTTCTGTTGCGTATTTTATATAACAAAATACGTTCTCATTATTTAAGAAATTTTCTGTCACCAACGTCCAAGTAAACTGTGTCGGACTCCGTCCGGTTAATTCGCACGATTTATCCAAATCGCGTAAGTACACACACATATATATATAAATCACCTTATATATATACAAATAGAGTCTGCAATTAGTCCTATTACATACTAATTACATCTAGTTACAATTAATTAGGCATAATTAATTATCCTAATTTAGCAGGTGTTACAGACTTGCCATGAGTATTGTACACTTCTGATCACATCGTACTTATCATGTGAACATCGCGAAGCGATTGAACTCACAACAGAAACGTTGGTAAACAATTTAATACGTTGTGAATTACCATAGTATTTTCCGACATGGTCTGGGTTTAACTTTCTGTAAAAAGCCGTCAGCATTTTAATTAGTTGTTTAAATTAGATTAGATTAGGTAGGCTAAAGGCTAAATGTCCATTTACGAAAACCTAGGGATTTGTTAATTGTATCGAGAAAGGCAAGTTTAAAATCCAACTTAACCCGATACTTTTTATTAAAACCATGAAACCTAAAGTACGGTAAGCAAGAAACCGAAAGGCTTTCCCTCGTTTATCATGCTTAAGTTTCATTGGTAGAATTGATTAGATAAGTCCGGACACGAATTCTAAGTTAGTTGTTTAATGGATTCATAATCATTGTGGTATTAAGAACGGCTAGACATGTTATGGACCTGCTACTCTATTCCTTCGCCCACGAGCGAATACGTTCAATAATATGGGCCACTGACTCCGTCACAGGAGAGTGTGGAGAGTTGAGCATTGTTTGTCTGGTCAGAATCACGACACCTTAGTTCCTCGTGACATATTAGTTGATAACCAACTAATAAGGAATCTATTGGTTATACCATAAGTTAATGAATCTCATAAGCAACCCAATTTAGTTAATCGTTTTCCCGTAAAAGTCATCATCCCATAATTATTAACTAACGAAGTCACAACAAATACTACTTTGCCATATCTGATATCCTATTACATTTTATCCGGACAAAATTTCACGGATCGTCCCTGTGGTTTGTCTCAGATTGCACTCGTCGTCCCTCGTAGTTTTTTATTGCACTCGTCATCCCTGTGATTGCTAAATTTTGCGCTGGTAGTCCTTCTCATTAACGGACGTTTATTATGCCCGTTAAAGTGAGTCACATGCACAGCATGTGAGGGCATAATAGTCATTTAAGTTATTTAGGACTATAGTGTAATTTCATCAACCACGGGGACTACCCATGTAATTTTCATTTTTCAATTTTTCAATTCGTTTTAAATGTAATAATTTATAATTTATAATTTATTCATAATGTGTTTGATTAATTTATTGTTTCTTAATTAATAAGCTTTTGAAGCTCATATATCATCAAAGAATAAAATCATACGAAACCTAATACATCGTCGCTGCAGGGTGAAATGGTTATATCGGCGCCATCGATTATGAAATTAAACACCTATGACCTGAAATGGTTATATCGGCGCTGCAGGGTGATGAGGTAGAAGACCTCTGGCCGGAAAAACGATTTTCCGGATCCATAACGGTTTCTTCGACCGGTTTCTTCTTCCGATTTGATGGTGGTGGTTCCGTGGTCGTGGGTGTTTCGTTGCCGGACTGATGCTGGGAATGGCGACCACTGATTTGTCGCCGGTTCGCCATATAGCCACCGTAATCATCGCCGATGAGGCGGTGATGAACTCCACGTCGGCAGCCACATCAAATCGGAACGTGAACGAAAGATTAGATTCTCTTTAGCCGTCAAATTTTTTTAACCGTCGTCTCTCTTTAGCCATCATCAAATCGGAACGTGGTAGGGTTTTGATTTCAGGTTTAAACTTAAATTCATTAGATGTTTCATTGATTGATTGTGATGTTAGTGTTTAGTGTGATTTTGCCCCAATTATTCATAAAGTTAGTTGAATAATTTATCATGAAATGTAGGGTGGAGGCCGGTGAGTTTGGATCTTTGTATTATTTTTGAAGTTCATGATATGAATCAGATTTTGATCAAGGGTGCTTGGATGTCTGTGTTGCAATGTGAAAGAAAAAAAGTGTGGGGTTGGTGATTTCTTTGTACAGTCGTACAGAGGGAAAAAAAAAACAAGGAAGAAGACAATATGTGGGGTTGGTGGAGTAGTTACAATCTTTACTTTTTTATTTATTTTAGGAAAATAATGAATAAAGAATTAAATGAAAAATGGTCGAAGAAATTACCTTAATACCCTCACATGCACGGCACATGTCTCACTTTAACGGGCATAATAAATGGCCGTTAATGAGGAGGACTACCAGCGCAAGATTTAGCAATCACAGGGATGACGAGTGCAATAAAAAACTGCGAGGGACGACGAGTGCAATCTAAAACAAACCACAGGGACGATCCGTGAAATTTTGTCTTTTATCCGCTTTATTTAGTTTAATTAGTAACTGAACCAAAACCCCCAACGCACTCTTTTAAAACATTTACTAGAAAAGAAAGATTGATTGGATCACCTCAGTTTCAATTCAGTTTCTCTTTAAGAACGACTCTAGGTCCAACTTACCGCCTACTAACCTTTTGGTTCAGTATCAGTAAGTCACACTTAGACCCCAGCAATTATAAATTTAAAACCACCCGTTGTTTTCAATAGCAACAAGTTTTTTGACGCCGCTGCCGGGGAGACTAACTGTCCGATCCAGAGGCCCAACCAATCCCAATTCTAGTAAAACCCTTAGGATAAAACCTTTTTAAAAAAAAAAAAACACGAAAACATTTCCTTTATTGTCTATTTTCCTTTATTGTCTTTTAGTTTATGACCTGTTCCCCTAGATCTGCACCACTATTTAACTTTCCCGATCCAGAACTTATAATACGCACTATTCGACGAGAAAAGAAACAATCTGCACTTAAGCAAGCAATGGCTGAACGCATCACTCTCTCTGATAACAGTAAACCCTCTATCGAAGGAAGAGGAGGACCAATTCTCTACCCTGAAACCCCTGGTCAATCTTTCGAGCTCAAACACCACATCATCCAACTAATCCAAAACCACTGTCAATTCCATGGATTGCCCAGTGATGACCCAAACTCTCACCTCGACAAGTTCATCTCTCTCTCAAACTCCTACAAACAAAACGGAATTGGCCAAGACACAATCCGTTTATACCTTTTCCCTTATTCGCTCACCCATCATGCGCAAACATGGTTTGAAGGATTAGAGACCGGCTCTATCCCTTCATGGACTGTGATGGCGACAAAGTTCCTAACCAAGTACTTTCCGCCCTCTAAACAAACCAAACTCCGAAATGACATCATGAACTTTCGACAAGCTTTCGATGAATCATTATATACCGCATGGGAACGATTCAAAGGAGCCTTAAAGAAATGCCCTAATCACCGACTCGATAAGTCTGCACAATTGTGCACTTTCTACAATGGTTTAGATCCTAACCTCCGAACTACCCTCGATGCTGCTGCACAAGGAAGCTTCATGGCAAAGACCGATGAAGAAGGATGGAACCTGATAGAAAACATGACTATGCACCACCACGATTGGAATTCCGAAGATCATTCAACATCTTCCAAACCTATCGCTGCTGCAAACCCGATTCCAGTCGAAGCGATTAAGACACTAACAGAGAAAATGGACTCGCTCGTCAAACAGTTTGGAGAACTTAAGAAACAACAGCACCAAGTACACCAAGTGCAAGTCTGTCAACACTGCACCAACCCGCAACCATCTGGAGAATACCAAGTTGAATATGAAGAAGCGGATGGCACTGTCTACTATGCTCAGTTTCCAGCTCGACCTCCCGGTTTCAACCAAAACAACAACCAACCCAGAGGACCTCCCTTTCCGCCGAGAAACAACCAACAACTTTTTCAACCTCGATACCCACCTAGATATCCACCCTACCAACAACAATCACAACTTCCTTACAATCAACCCCTTGCACTCCCTGCACCCACTTCTGACACAAACCAAACCACTGAACAAACCACCAAGGCGAATGCCCCAGCTTCAAATTCAGACGAAGCCTTCACTCAATTCATGCAAGGTCAACACCTGCTCAACCAAAAGACGTCCGCTAGACAAGATCAAGCCGACCTCTTCATGAGAAATCAATTGGCTGTGTTAAAGAATTTGGAAGCTCAAATTGGACAATTGGCACAACGTCTTGAGAATAGACCCCGAGGAAGTTTGCCCAGCAACACGGTTCAAAATCCGCATATTGAGGAAGCAAAGCAACTTACAACACCAAAGGAAGCAGCCACTACTCCACCTGCTGCTGTTCCAGTAAAGGAAGAACCAAAGGTCAAGATACCAGCTGTGGAAACCACTCAAACCATGAACAAAGAGGTTAGAATCCCTTACCCCGCTAGACTTAAAGTTCAACCTAAGAAACTATCATCCTTTAAGTTAGATGGGAAATTCCTTGATACCATGTCTAGAGTTCCCGGTCGTAATAAGTATATTAGAAAATTGCTATCCACCAAAGATAAATTGCCCGAAGTGAACAACATTCCCCTTAGTTCTGAAACCTCAGCCCTACTTAAAAATAGTCTTCCCGAAAAATTAGGAGATACTGGTAGATTTACACTCCCTTGTTCTATCTACAATTCCGGAAATATGAGCGCTTTAGCCGACTTAGGAGCCAGCATTAACCTTATGCCCTACTCCCTGTTTAAGAGGCTAGAACTTGAAAACTTGAAACCCACTAAGATGACCGTCCAACTAGCCGACCAATCTGTTAGATACCCCAAGGGAATAGCTGAGAACGTCCTTGTTCAAGTTGACAAATTTTTCTTTCCAACGGATTTCGTGGTAATGGATATCCATGAGGACATAAACATCCCAATTATCCTTGGAAGACCATTCATGAACACAGCTAGAGCAGTGATTGATGTGTATAACCACACGATTGTTTTACGATCGCATGGAGAAAGCATTACTTACAAGATCGACCAACCGGAATGCACCCCAGAAGAGGAAGAATGTTGTGCTATATCCACAGGAAAAGTCTGTTCTGACGATGAATCAGAACCAGAGGAGGAACCACAATTCACCCGATCATCAGTTCTCATTTCTGACACTGAATACGACCCAGAAGAGGAAGAATACGAGGAAGCAGATGAAGAAATTGAATCTGACCCCGAAGAGGAAGAAGAAGAAGAAGAGGAAGAGATGGAAGAAGATGAAGATCATACTGATTCGCCACAAATGGCCGAAGTTAAAAGGATACAAAACTGTGATGACTGCTCTTCATCAGAGGAATCAGTTGACTACGGAGCCATTCGCCAAGAACTCAGATCCTCTCATCTAAAAAGAATGGGAAACATCCTAAATTCCTATCTCGATCCATCAAAACCCTTTACCAGAACTCGACTCCGAGACATTGAAACCTTTGAAGAAGGACTCCGATCATCACCACACCCGGACCAGTATGCCAAACTACTACAGAGAATCTCGGCATATAAGGCACGTCAACCAGGAAGCTTTGCCGAAGAGAACATTCATGACATAACAACCGAAGTCCGAACCATCAAAATCGATAGTTCTCGACCCTTCAACAACGCGCCCTCAGACGAAGAACTCCACCAATTTCCCGATTCATGTGATAAGGACTCCGACTGCAACAGTGAATGTGATGACGACTACGTCAACATCACCCTCAATGAACGCTCTATTCCACAATCTCCTCTTGCTCCCCCTAATTCCCCTGCTGTCGCAACAGAGAGACTAGAAATTCCTCTGATAGATACTCATCAAGATATGATCGAGATGATTGACGAATACAACGATGTCCGAATCATCGTAGAAGCCATCAAAGAATCAACTAACGACTACAACACCGCACAGAGACACATGATAAGGGCAATCATACGAGACTACGATTCATACCTCGCCAATTATGGAGAACCAGAGCCCAGCACTCTTCATAGAAACATTCGAGCATTCTCTGACCTGCTTCAAGAACAACTTACCAGAGAAGCTCGACAGCGAGAAAGACCCAACTACCCAATGGGAGAAATCGAATTCAACGGAAACCAAAGGCGAATATACCAAAAAGTATATTGTGCCTTAGCAGGGTCAGCCTTTCCGTACTCATCAAGTCAAAAAGCTATTCTTGCATCAATGAGAACCAATCTGGAAAGAGCCACAGGGAACCCAAGAAGTTATGCCGACATCAGAATGGTGGGAGATCTAAGAACCCTTCTAGATCTCATCGAAACTGGAGAGCACCTCACAGCGTCAGAGAACTGCAGGATCGTCATCCAATCCACCATTGGGCACCACATTGAACTAATAATTGATGAGCTAAACGAGCCAGCCAATGAAGAGGAAACTCGTGAGGTACCGAGATTTATCCCGCACATGTCACAAATCAATTTAGCCACTTATGTGACTACCCGACTACGCGAAATGTACCAAGAAGAAGATGTAGAACTCGACGTCTACCGAAATGGATATCGTGAGATATTCAGCAAGTTAATTTGCATCTTCACAGACTCGGATTTTCCCTTCAACCGCGAGCAACATCAACTAATCAGACAAGTGTGCCAAGCAACCAGATCCTTCGGAGGAGACCCTTGGGCTAATGATTTTGAAGAAGTGAAAACCGAATTCATGGCTTTAATCGCCTCGATAGGAAGAAACCACCCACAGCGTGAAATCGTTCGAACTTACACCTGCACTCGCATTGACCCTAACGGGCCAGTTACAAGGGCAGTTCGATACATCTGCTATGGAATGGCAATTCTCGACCGACTCGCCACCGATCACTTCAAAAGCTTCAGGATGTTATCCACCAACCCACCAACTCTCATTGCTGACATGATAGAGCAATTCCTGCAGTACTATCCTCCACAATACTCTCTACCAAGGAACCACAGTGACCACGCCACCACTACTGATGCATCAAGCATCATCTGAGGAAGAAGAGAACTAAGTCGAGCTCTCGACTTTAAAAGAGCGCTTCTCGGGAGGCAACCCGTGTTTTATTTCCGCTATTTTACTTTCCAAGAAGTGATGACATCTCCGACTATCTTTCACACTCGGATCATACAAAGAATGCTCCAGCTTGCAAGAAAGCATCAACAACCGAAGAATAGTATATCCGACGTGTTCACACTCACGAGACCAATCACAAGAAGACTTAACCAAGAGCGCACCAAAGAAGACAAAGACCGGCAGATGCAACCAAAAGAACACTACAATCACCGGGGAGCATTTCTAAAACCGTTTCTCTCATTCGTTTTAAATATACAATATCCATTATGCTTATCACTAAGTGTGGGATTCAAACCCAGCACACACACTGACAGAATAAGTTTTAGATGTTTAAAACCCTAAGTGTGGGATTTTACCCCATTCAGAGCTTAGTATAACATCGAGGACGATGTTCCTTTAAGTGTGGGATAGCAGTAGTTGCACTACTGTTAAATGGATATTGGTATATCCTTGATTCTAAATCGTTGCTCTTTATTAGACCTTGCTTCTCCATAGAAGTAAACAAAATTTTTCAAAACTAAGTTAAAAATATGTAGAAAATGAAAAATTTTAAAAGAATGATTTACTTTGGGGAATAAAGAAAAATAAAATATAAGTTCTTTCGAAAAAACTAGTTTGACAATCCCATAAAGAGCATCGCATGACTAAGCACACAACAAACCAACTTTCGATTCGTGAGGTATCTTGAGCCATATGAAAAGCATTCATTTCTAATGCTTCACTTTTTCGATTTTTGAGTGTGCCGATGTATGCGTTTAGAATCAGAACTTGCTCTTGTTATGCATTTCGAATCCAAACTTGTGAGTCATAAAGGAGATCGAATCACATCATTCTTGAACCCATCCATACACCCAAAATAAGTACGTTACCCCTTACCTACTCAAAAACATCCCTCAAACTTCCTACAAAGTTCCAAAGATGAAAAAAGAGAAAAATCAAGGATATGACGTCAAAAGGAAAGAAAAAGCCCCAAGAAAATTCAAAGTCAAGAAAGTCAAATGGAGAAAGAAGACTCCGACCAAAATAGAAAGAAGGCGTCAATCCTCCCGAAAATTCAAAATTTCCAACTTTCCGCTTCACCAAAAACAAAACCCAACAAAACCCCTCTCACACCACCAACATTCCACCACTAAAAACCTTACATCACTTCCCTTAGAATGATTGTGGCTAGATCGACTTCGCGCTCACCAAAAAGGTAACGATTTGATACTCGATCAAGCCTATGACGATAAACAATACATGACTGGCGTTCTGAGCGATTGATATAATAGAATAGAAAACCCAAAACACTTTGAGTGATTGGAGTGACCACCTTGAGAGGATCGCCTAGTCATGTATCAACGATCAATGATCAAAAGCATGCTCCTAAAGATTACAACCTTGCTTTCTAAAATACCAAATATCTTTATTTTTCCAAAACCCCCCTTAGTAAAAAGTTCCCATCTTAAAATAATTTCATTATCTGCTTATCTTTAACCATGTTGAACGTTAGTTTGCTTGAGGACAAGCAAAGTTCTAAGTGTGGGATACTTGATATCGCGTAAAAAGTCACGTTTTTACTACCGATATCTCTCTCATTCTGGAACGATTCTTGGCAAATTAACTCGAATATAGCACAAATCAGTAACATTATGCCAAGAAGGTCAAAACGAGGTTGCACGATAAAAATCAAGTAAAACGGATGTGAAACGAAGATTCCACACACGTTTGAAGATTCAAGGCATAAAAACGAGATTTCAAGACCAAAGTGCCCTTCACCAACATCCATTATTTCCAAGATGTTCGTTTTCAAAGTTCGGATCCAACAGAAGAAGAATCAACTGAAACGGGTAAAAATTGAAGATTTCGCGCCCGCCGGAAGATCCAAATGATCCATACGCAATATCTGGAGCTAGGAACCTCATTTTAGGGCATATCCTATGTCAAAATCTTCGTTTTTGAATTACGAATCCAACAAAAAAATAATCAACTCAAACGGACGTATAACGAAGAAAACACGCACGAATCAAGAAACGAAACAACAACCCGCGCAACGGGGCGGGGTGGGGACCACCGCCGCCGGCCACCTCACCACCGCCGCCGGCAGGTGGCCCACCGCCGCCGGCCACCACTCCCCTGCCCCGGTTTCCGTTTTTGGTAACTTTTGGTACCCGATTCGCCTACTTTTCGCGTTGTACGGTACCCGGTTCGCCCACTTTTCGCGTTGTACAAGCCACTTTTGGAAAGTCTTCTAACATGAGCCTCAAGGACAACTTGTGCTAATGTGAGCCAAAGCTCACCTATAAATAGGAGGCTTTTGGTTCATTTTAAAAAGAGACACTAACACACCAACACATCTTCACATATATCACATATGCACTAGTTACTTTCTCACTTTCTCATTCTACTTTCTTTAAATTAGCATTAGGTTAGTTTAGCATCTTGTTTAAAGTAGAAAGAAAGCTAGGAACGTGTTGTAATCTTTGGTGTACGCTTGGAGTTACGCTCATTAATTCAAGTCTATTCCTTCTCGCACATTAATCTCGGTTATCTCTATCATTATCTATCTTAATTAAACATGTTTGCTTTAATTATGTTTGCGATCGTTATTACCATGATAAGCGAGTAGATTACTATTGTATTTGTTGTGATGTAGTTAGTATATATAATTGTGGGATGACTTTGAATACGTCGTGAAATAATATGACGGCCCCTATTCGACTGATTACTCGGTATAGTATTGGAAATGCTTTGGAGCATAGTAAAAATATATGGAAGCCAGTAACGACCGAAGGTAGTTGTATTATTGATCGACGTTGTAAAATTGGAAACTTTGTGGACGGACTTATCTTGTGATTTTAAACCTAAAACTTATAATCGCCTTTCGATTAACAAACGTGATTGTAACCTTGTAAAGAGGAGTCGCGAACCTCAATACTCGGTCAATAGTTATCTATGTAAAAACTATGTTTTTAATCGCAACGTCATGCAAGCATTATAAAATGCAATGTGATTACGTGGACTTGCCATGAGTATTGTACACTTCTGATCACATCGTGCTTATCATGTGAACATCGCGAAGCGATTGAACTCACAACAGAAACGTTGGTAAACAATTTAATACGTTGTGAATTACCATAGTATTTTCCGACATGGTCTGGGTTTAACTTTCTGTAAAAAGCCGTCAGCATTTTAATTAGTTGTTTAAATTAGATTAGATTAGGTAGGCTAAAGGCTAAATGTCCATTTACGAAAACCTAGGGATTTGTTAATTGTATCGAGAAAGGCAAGTTTAAAATCCAACTTAACCCGATACTTTTTATTAAAACCATGAAACCTAAAGTACGGTAAGCAAGAAACCGAAAGGCTTTCCCTCGTTTATCATGCTTAAGTTTCATTGGTAGAATTGATTAGATAAGTCCGGACACGAATTCTAAGTTAGTTGTTTAATGGATTCATAATCATTGTGGTATTAAGAACGGCTAGACATGTTATGGACCTGCTACTCTATTCCTTCGCCCACGAGTGAATACGTTCAATAATATGGGCCACTGACTCCGTCACAGGAGAGTGTGGAGAGTTGAGCATTGTTTGTCTGGTCAGAATCACGACACCTTAGTTCCTCGTGACATATTAGTTGATAACCAACTAATAAGGAATCTATTGGTTATACCATAAGTTAATGAATCTCATAAGCAACCCAATTTAGTTAATCGTTTTCCCGTAAAAGTCATCATCCCATAATTATTAACTAACGAACTCACAACAAATACTACTTTGCCATATCTGATATCCTATTACATTTTATCCGCTTTATTTAGTTTAATTAGTAACTGAACCAAAACCCCCAACGCACTCTTTTAAAACATTTACTAGAAAAGAAAGATTGATTGGATCACCTCAGTTTCAATTCAGTTTCTCTTTAAGAACGACTCTAGGTCCAACTTACCGCCTACTAACCTTTTGGTTCAGTATCAGTAAGTCACACTTAGACCCCAGCAATTATAAATTTAAAATCACCCGTTGTTTTCAATAGCAACAATGTCTTGCCTAGCTTAGATATCTTTGTATGTGTAACACCCCCAAATTCGTTTAGCGGAAGCATTGGTGTTAGCTGGGGGTGCCACGTCAATATTGTACATGCATACGTATCAGAGCTTATGATTACAACCAAACATATATTAAGATGCCAAAAATATTAGTTACAAAGTTTACGATTCATCGAATCGTACAAATGTAAAAGTGTTTAAGTTACAAAAGTAGATTTCGTAAATATGACTAAACAGTTTTAGTTATGCAAAAGAAATCCAGTTGTCAAAATTTGGCATCCTAAAGCTTCACGGGTCGCCTATATTCTATGTGTGCAGGCGGTTCTTACATGCGCAGCTAATTCCCTGAAAAACATAGTAAAAGTCAACAACGAGGTTGAGTGAATTCACAGGTTTTATGTTTGCAATAGTTGGATCAAGTTTGTAAGCACAGTTGTTAAACCAAATACGTTCACAATAGTTATTGCCATAACAGTTAAGTAAGTTTAGTGGAATGTTATCCAAATACAAGTTATGTGGGATGTCAGCCCAAAATACGGTTTACATTGGGATGTTACCCAAAGCACAGTTTACGTTGGGATGTTACCCAAAACACAGTTTAAAATACGTTGCTGGTCGTTCTCTAGCGTTTTACAAACAGTACCGGTCGTTCTCCGGCCAAATACGCACGGTTCGTTCTCCCTTCCAAACAAAACAGTTTACCGGTCGTTCTCCGGTCTAGATACGCACGGGTCGTTCTCCCGTCCAAACACTGCTGGTCGTTCTCTAGCGAAACACAGTACCGGTCGTTCTCCGGTCTAAAGACGCATGGGTCGTTCTCCCATCCAAAACCCACGGGTCGTTCTCCCGTCCACTTGGCCAGTCGTTCTCTGGCACTAAAATACGTTGCTGGTCGTTCTCCAGCGTTTTCACAAAATGTACCGGTCGTTCTTCGGCTAAATACGCACGGGTCGTTCTCCCGTCCAAACAAAACAGTTTACCGGTCGTTCTCCGGTCTAGTAAAACGGTTTGTCAAATAGTTTACCATATTTGTTTTAGTTTATAGTTTGAAAATGTCATTTCATAAGCATTAGTTTGCACAACAGTTCAAAGTACTCTAATCGTTTGAGTAAACACGTATACAATCATGTAGTAAAAGCAGTTATGGCAATTGTACAATGTATAACACAATAGTTATATAAAAGTTTGCTCATGTAGCAAAAGCGTTGACTATGTTTTCCACCCCTGTTCAAAAGCAGTTAAAACAGTAAAAGTAGGGGCTGTGAACTCACCTGTTGAGTTAAGTAACGTGTGAGCGCTAGCAAAGCCTAAAGCCCGAATGTAATCTAGTCGAAATCTCCTAACGCCCTAAACGTATGAGATTTAATAAGTATGTGGATGTCTAAGTCGACCATCCATGCTAGTGTTCGTACAACCAAGTTATGTCCAAGTGTTAGTTCGATGTTCATGTTTGAAGCTTGAAAATGTATACGACTTGTTGGTAACGGTTCGTAGTTATAACTTTTGAAAGCGTTTATCATTTTCATTCCTTTTTGAGTTTCATAAAGTACGGAATTGTGTACGGGAGTCCGGGGGCAGCGCCCCTGGTAGCGGGGTCTAAGGGGTGGCAACCCCTGGTGGGGTCCAAGGGGCAAAGCCCCTGGTTGGGGTCGAGCTGCCAAGTCAGCTTGGAAAATTTTTATTTACACTATGTTGCTGTAGTAAAAACGCGTTCGAAATTCCATTTCGGGGTAAAATCAAGTGATAAAATACTTAGTGAAATCATGTGTTTTTAAGGGTCTGAAACCTGCGACGTTAAGTGCGACATTGCGTGCGACGTTATGTGCGACATTGGCACTTGTGTCGCTATATGCGACGTCGGGGTCTAGTGCGACGTAAGGGTCGACGTCGCTATGTGCGACTTCGCAATTTAATGCGACGTTGAGGGTGATGTCGCAGTATGCGACGTTGTGAAGTGTTCTGCGACATTGTGACTGATGTCGCAATTGGCCCAAGCCAGATGCGACATCGGGGTCTGATCGGACTCCGATGGCCGGAAACATGGCCGGACGACTTCGTTTTGGCCCGAAACTTTTACCCAACCCTTATTTGGACATTTCTTAGTTATATAAACACCAAACATGCATAAAAGACCAAAATATAAGTAGTTTCGAAAAAGTGTCGGAAACTTACGCGTGTCGGTTTTAAAATCCGAAAAGGTAGAAGTGTAGATCGTGATCCCGTGATCGTGATCCCGTGATCGATTTTCTCTAAATGGGCTAGATGATTCGGTGAGTTTTTGTTGTAGTTTTGTTGATTTTTGTGGAGTTTTAGAGTGAGAAAGAGATGAGAGAAAAGGAGGTGAAGAGAGAGAGATGAAAGAGTGAAATGAAAGAAAAAGGAGGTGGGAAAAGGGGTTTTGTTTCCCTTTTTCGTCTCCTGAGTTTGCGTTCCGTGTTTGTTTACCCGATCGTTAATTACTAAATTATTTTTAGTTGGTAACTTTTTAAATACCTTTTTAGATTATATTTTAGTGGAGATATTTTCTTACAATAATTTAGTTAAGTTTATTAAATTTTTAACTTTGTTTCATTTTAGTTTACGAACTAAACGTTTATACGTTATAAAATTCTTTGTAAATATTATCAACATAATATTTAATATCAAATAATGTTATTTTAATAAAAATTCGTTTCATTAAATAAATTTGTTCATCAACAGTCGTATACTTTTGTTGCGTTTGTTCCAATTGTCGTGTACATAATTATAACTAATTATGAATCGTAATACTACGCGTATTAACTAGTTGTGCTTTACTAGACTTACCTCTAATATATGTTGTGAATTCACTCAAAGTAGGGAATTAGCCTAAAAATGTGTGCAATTAACGTTTATAATTTAGTTGAAAATGCGAGGTGTTACAGTATGTGTTAAAGAAAGGTCAGTGGATAAATTGCGGACTGTCGCCCTATTCCTGCACCCCATCAGGAGGGTCACTTGGTCTCGTTAAGAGACGGTGTGGAGGGTTTCAAGACAGTCCGATCTGATCATACTCTCGATAGCCTAGTACTCAGTGACATACCGATCGGTTAACCTGATTAGTAGGGTGCTAGTGTTTACACTACAAGAATTCTACGTGATAGCAAGACACAAATCTTTAAAAGACGTTTTCAAACTCATCATCCCAGCTATCCTAAGTCATGGTGAACGACGTCCTTGTCATCCTTAAGTGTTATATATGCTAGTCTCCCTTTAGTTTTATGTTTTATTAGTTTAGTAGTTTAAATTAGACAGAAACCCAAAAATAAATACCTTCTTTTTATCAAAACCCTAGCTTAATTACTGACTTATCAGAACTAGCTCTGTTTCAATTCTACCGTCGTGAGGAACGACCCTGGATCGTCCTTACCGCTTACTTGTATCAGGTATTCATACCAGTTCCAGTAGGTAGTACGGAGGATTAGGCTCCCCCCGACTATTATAACTATCAAAACTACCACCATCGTCCGTCAGTAGCTGGACTAACAACCGGAGTAAAATCCGACCGACCGTTGATGGTGCAACAAGATGCTCTGATGATTATGGATTATGTGATTATTTGATACGTAGCCCTCGGGCATTACGTGATATAGAGGTCAACACTGGTTGGGCTTGGTTGCTATAGGTTAGCCAACATAGGTTTTTGTACATGTGTTGTTTATATGATTCTATGTTGGGTGAAGATAGCAACAAGCTATCGGTTAACCTCTGTATTGGCCTGCAGTTGGTTTCAAGTGTTCTTGGAGGGCCACCGCAGCATGAGGGTTCCTCAAGAACCACCGATCATCAGTGATATTATTTGTTTACGATCATTTGCTGTAAACAGATTATGTTATGCTAAGTTGGACCGTTGGTTATACATCTATTCACTTAGCTTTGTGCTAATCCCACCACCCTACTTCTTGCAGGTTATAGTTTTGATAACAGGTTGAGGCAAGAAGCTTTTGTTTTGGAGGAATGTTTGACGACTCGCTTACTCTGATATGGTTTTGATAACTTAATGTGTATTTGAATTATGTAACACCCAACCGGATATGCTATGTTTTGTAATAGTATGATTTCATATGTACACATAATATGTAATGTGAATTAACAGTATACGTTTTATTTTAAAGAAAATTGTCCGTTTCGTCCCTGTATTTGTCCAAAAAATCACGTTTCGTCCCTTATTTCAATAAATGTCATTGGTAATCCCTGTATTTGTCGTTTTTGCTCACTAGTCGTCCCTCCTAACGAATTTCGTTAATTTTGTCCGTTAAGTCAAGTGAAATGACCGAAATACCCTTCATCTTTTTTTTAAAAAATCACCTAACTAATTCTCAAACCCTAATTTTGTCCTACCTAAAATCATACACCATGAACATCATATCTTTACACCTCCAATAAAAAACATCTCTCCGATACACATATGCTTTAATCGTAAAATAAAATTTCATGAACCAAAAAATAGAGAGATAAGATCTTATTCAACCATTCAACTACACACTATATTTGATCTGCAGCAAAGAAAAAAAAGTTTATAAAAATCAATAACTTCAATCTACTCAACACTTTCAGCATATTCTTGTGTCATGATCCCCTTTAATCAATTATAAGCCCATCTTGCGGTCCACACATCATCCGATCAACCACAAAGAAGTAAATCATGATGCCAATCACACCACGACCGACCACCACCCATCACCACCACAGCCGCTGCTAATTCTCTTCCGTCACCATTTAACCTTTTCCTTTCAAACTGATTTCAAAAGTTTCGTGCCCAAATTGTGGAAACGGCAAATTAATCACCACCGCCTAAAGCCATCACCTCCCCTGTCTATCATCAACCTCTGGTGACAGCCATTACCGCCATCATCACGACCACTACTCATTACTATTTTTTTTAGTGTCTTTAGCGGATCTTTCTAGAACGGTGGTTTCAGTACCTGATTTAATTGAACGTTTTCCATCGCCGCCATCGCCGATTCCACCGATTTCTTTTCTTTTTTTGTTTGTAGGTCTTCGTATTAAAGCTCCAGCAGGGTCTTCGTAATAAAGCTCCAGTAGATCTTCTTGGTCCGGTGATCTGCGGTGGTGATGGAGTTGGTTTGAAAGAGAAATATATTCTTAGATGGAGACTAGTAATATTAGGGTTAGGGTTCAATTGATGTGCAGAATTAATCATGGAGAACATGGCGGTTCAAGGGTGTTCCGCTGCTTGAGTTGTGGCGATGTCAGAGATGCCACTGAGGTGTTCGAAGTGAAAGGTGCAGAGAAATGAGCTGACACAGCTTAAAACCCTAGCCGTACAACGTAATTCGATCTCCGGCGACATACCGGTTTTATCAAGAAACGGCAGCAACCCAAAAAC
Organism: Helichrysum umbraculigerum; assembly: GCA_949592205.1. NCBI lineage: Eukaryota > Viridiplantae > Streptophyta > Magnoliopsida > Asterales > Asteraceae > Helichrysum > Helichrysum umbraculigerum. The sequence goes on along the minus strand of CATIUR010000002.1, from coordinate 159,905,567 downwards.
GAATTAGAATATAACCTAAACGAATTCAGATTAGCGATCGTTCTTGAGGGAGAATCAGAAACCACGATTCCAGAGCAAACAAACCCAGACCCAAATATGGTTGAAGAAATCAAAACCCTAAAACGGAAGGGTTTAATTTGAAGAACGAAATCAGTATATGGGGTTCTGGAAATCGCCAAACAGGGGAGAGAAATAGGTTCCAATGGTCAGATTAATCAATGAATTAACAGAGATGAATACAGACCATAGAACAAGTAAACCAGATGAGACATGGTGATTTTTAAAGAAAAAAGAATGAATTCGATGGAAGTATGGTTTCGCAAAAAAGTAAACCAGATGAGAGATGATGATTTTTTTTTTTTTTTTAGTGTAATTATAAAAAAGAGGCTACCAAAAAGGGAGGCTTTGAAATGAAGAAGATGAGGGTAATTTAGTCATTTTATTATCATTTAACAAAAAAAGTTAACTCCTTTAACGAAAAAGACTACCAGTGAGCAAAAGTAGTAAATACAGGGATGCCTAGTGACATTTATTGAAATAAGGGACGAAAAGTGATTTTTTGAACAAACACAAGGACGAAACGGGAAATTTTCTCTTTATTTTACGCTTCCGATGTATAAAAAAAAAAATTGGTTCTAAATTATGGGGTGTTATAACTACCTTAACAAGTGTTCAAAATTTACAATGTTGCTTCTAATTAATTTTAACATGTGATTAATTTGAGAATTTTGCACACAACCTTTGGTAACTTGGGTCAAAAAAGTGTCAACATATAAATTACCATTCTAAGTTCTTACGGTCTTACCCCACTTCACTTGTTTTGTTCCAAAATCAGTGCATGTGGCCATCTTTTTGTCCTTTAAAGAGACCTAAAATTATGTGAGGTTCCCATTGATGAACAACCATAAATGGGACCTTGCATGGTCGATCATCTCGCACTAGAGTCCCATAACTATAACGAACCGAGCCGAACCGAGTATCAAGATGCTCGAACTCGACTCGAAATATTTTTAGTATGCTCGAACTCGACTCGAACTCGAATAAGTTTTTTAAATTGGGCTCGAACTCGAGATCGATATTTTTTTTATTGTTCGAGTTCGAGTTTTAAACTCGTTTAGTAACTTAAACTTTTCTTATTTGCATGAATATTCAAGTTTAACTCGATCGTTATTGTTCATTTCGTTCTCATCTGAGGCTCGGGAGGCTCGACTCGAGATATATATATGAGCTTTTTGAACTATTTGAGCCGAGTATGCTCGATTAACTCGTTCGACTCGGAGTATTATACGAGTTTTTGAGCGAGTCGAGTCGAATATTAATTTTTATGACTCGGCTCGTGAAATTAATCGAACAGTAATTTTTGCTCGAACTCGACTCGAGTTCGAAGTAGCTGATGCTCGAACTCGAAATTAACGAGTTCGAAATCGAGTAGCTCGTGAGCGGCTCGGTTCGTTAACACCCCTAGGTGAAATTTACTTTAACACTCCAAACATGTGTACATTTTGACAATTGACAGTCGGGGACAAACGATTTTAGAAATTTTAGAAAATTGAAAATTTCAAAAAAGCCATTAATGACAATTTTAAAATTTTACCTCCTTAAAACTATGAAGAATAGATAAAAAAATTTTGCCCCCTCTATTCAAATTTCGTGACTCCGCCCTAGCTATCGATAAACATAGGATACTTATTTGTGCATGTATCTTTCATCTCGGAAAGGGACTTTTGTACAATAAAGGTATATTGTGACTTGTGAGATATGACATAACAAATGGTAAATTTGAGAACAATTCAAATGTAGAAAACAAGCTAGGCATACCAAGTTGGTATTTATGTTTGCTCAAAATCGATTGTAAACTTATTATAATTAAAATAAGTAGTAAAAACTAACCTAACTTTTAAATTTTACGTTCATTAATTATTTTTCATAATCTAATTTTTAAAATATACCTTATCAAACGTGTCTTGTATAAAGAGAATCATGAATTTTTTTATTTATTTTAAATTGATTTTTTTTACACAATTATAGTGATACAGAGAGTATAACTAATAATTAATGATCAATAATTCTCATATATGTTCAAAGTAGAAATTATACTCGTTAAACTCTTACGATTCACGAGTCGTGTCAAAAATTAAAAAAACGGGACGACTCAGACGCCGACTCTTCAATGATTTTAATTCTTACGGGTCGTTTATTGACTCTTACGAGTCGTTTAATGACTCTTCTGAATCTTGTGTGACTCTTCCGAATCTTGAGCGACTCTTACGAGTCAGTATTGGACAAACTTGTAACGTAATGTAAAAAAATAATATGACAAAATAGGAAAATAAATTACTAATAATCAATTTTAAATTAAGCATTTTTGTTAATTATTGACTTCCATCATTTTTTACTTCATTTAAGAATAAAAATCTAAACACTAATATATATATATATATATATATATATATATATATATATATATATAGGGTAGTGATCTAGTGGGAAGTGCAAATGAAGGAATGAGAAGTAAATCACCACCACTAATCACATGAACTCTATAATAATTAGTTTGGGGTGCACACATATGATCACCTCTATAATAATCAACACTCAATTACTCATTTACCCATTTACCCCTAAAACAAATTATCTCACAAACGACAAGTCAAAAAATTATGAAAATTGTACCATAAAATTCAGCATTTTCTTCTCTTCGATTCAAGATCCATCAAGACATATTTTCGACAAGTTTTTTTTTCATTTTTTGATGGGTTTTACATATACTAACACATGTGTTAGTGACTTAGTGTTGCGTTTAGGGTTTAGGGTTTAGAGGTTAGGGTTTAGGGTTTGAGGTTTAGGGTTTAGCAAAAGCCCTAAACCCTAAACACTTTGATAAACCCTAAACCCTACTAAATTCCAAACCCTACTAAACCCTAAACCCTACTAAACTCTAAACCATCCTAACCACTAATCCTAACCCTAAATCTAATTTATAACAAAATAGTAGCATATGTGTTTATAATACCCTACTACACTCTAAACCTTACTAACCTCTAATCATAACCCTAAATCTAAATTATAACAAAATAGTAACATATGTGTTTATAATTTGTAAAACCCACCAAAAAATGAAAAAAAAAATAAACTCGTCGAAAGTATGCCTTGAGTGATCTTAAATCGAAGAGAAGAAAACACTGAATTTAATGGTGTAATTTTCATAATTTTTTGACTTGTCATTTGTGAGTTAATTTGTTTTAGGGGTAAATGAATTTTCTTTGTACACATGGCGTATTCTCATTGGTACTTCAATGCTTTCATTAAATTTCCATGAAGTACATACCACAAGAATACGGTGCATCTTAATTTGGTTTGATGAGATGTATGGTTAGATCAACACTTCCCCAAAATTGTACCACTTCCCTCTGGATCATGCCACTATATATATATATATATATATATATATATATATATATATATATATATATATATATATATATATATATATATATATATAGTGGCATGATCCAGAGGGAAAAGAGTATTTTTGGGGGAAGCGTTAATATGCATCAGGAAGCATATTACCTTCACCCATACAAATCTCGAAAAAAGTAAACTGAAATTTAGTAAATGTTAATCAGAATCGATGCTATGAATGTTAAGCTTCCTTGATAAATTCTTTCTTCAAGTTATAACATCGATTTATGAATATTAGATCCAAATCCGTTAATATGCATCGCGGTGCATATTATTTAATATGCATTGTGATGCATATTAACAATAAAAATATTTTTCAAATAATGTGAAGTTTTAATATGCATCGCGATGCATATTAGTTAATATGCATCACACTGCATATTAACAATTTATTAAATAAATATTCATCAATTAATGTTATAATTTAAAAATGAAATTCATTCGTTAAAATATTCTTTATAGCATCGATTTTGATTACTATTTACCGATAAAAATAATTTTTTGTTGACTTTTTTATTGATAATTGTAATATGCTTCTTGATGCATACTAACGCTTCCCCCCTTCCCCCCAAAAAGACACTTCCCTCTTGATCACTACCATATATATATATATAGTAACGGGATCAAAAAAGAAGAAAAATTAGGTGGAGAAGAGGGACAAGCAATATGATTCAGTATTTTTATTACTATGATTCATTTTTTATTATTATAATTCAAGTAATTAAAAGTTGAATCATAGTAATAAAAATACTGAATCATATTGCTTCTCCCTCTTCTCCACCTAAATTTCCTTCTCCCTTGATCCTAACTCTATAATATATATATATATATATATATATATATATATATATATATATATATATATATATATATATATATATATATATATTAACGGGATCAAAAAAGAAGAAAAATTAGATGGAGAAAAGGAAGAAGCAAAATGATTTAGTATTTTTATTACTATGATTCATTTTTTTATTATTATAATTCAAGTAATAAAAAGTTGAATCATAGTAATAAAAATACTGAATCATATTGCTTCTCCCTCTTCTCCACCTAAATTTCCTTCTCCCTTGATCTTAATCCTATATATATTTTTTAATTCAATTGATAGTTTATTTAAACATTGAGATGCACCAAATGAATATAAGTGGTATCACTCTTAAAGAACCAGTATATTTTTAACTAATTTTACACTAAGTCAGTTTAATTGACTGGTGTTACATGATACCGCTAACTATAACGTGGATCCGCCCTTGTTTAAAATGTCCATGTATGGCACCTGAGTCCATCCTAAATACTCCCCAACTAATCATTTAAAAGTAACATATAGCCAACTCAACCGTAGAACTAAACTTATACGACAAATAATGCGACGAAAAAGGCATGATTGAGTGACTAGACAACACCACTAGCGCTCTCTTTCTCTCAACATGCCATTGATCGATCAACGAATACGACGTCACTACACCCGTCACTTTGGGTCATTCTGGCCAGATTCGATGTAAATGACATTGTTTGAATGTTTAGTCCTTTCTGATGTTAACATAATTAGGTGATCTATTTGATTGATTTATTTATTTATGATTATTTGAATTTTCTTTTGGCATATTTAAATAGTTAATTTACTCATATACTATCACTTTATGTTACTACTATGAAAATTGAATGAATAAACTATTGTATTTGATTAAGTGCATATTATGTGACAATGAAATTGATACTCCTACACAAACAAACAGTTCACTTAGATAAATGTTGTCAATATAAAACTTTTGGGTACGAGATTCTGCAGAACATGAAACGGGTCCATTGGCACGTACTCTTTGTAATTGAATCAATCAATCGCAACGATAATGTCCTTCGTACGTCTATCAATTTTCCTCAAGACGTTTTAAACAAAGATTGTAACAGTGCAACTAATGAATGATGTAGTTCGTAACAAACACAGATCTTTCAATATATGAGAGTTAAATCAAGATCACTTAACAGTCGTTCACATGGTGACATAAAATATTGATTCACCCTTGTGATGAAATTTTTGTAGGAAAAATAAGTTTCTTCTTGCATCATATGGGATTGAAGCCGAGATTATTTTTCAAATGCTCACTACTTTGAAACCAACTATGCCAAATTGGTTGAATATATTTCCACATTTGTTTCAAAACACAAAAAAACACTTAGATTCATTAATTCTATTGCCATGAAACATTGAATATCTCCTGAATTATTCATGATGAATTTCGTAAATTCGAGGCTATTACATGTAGGATCAGAGCTAGGATTTATTAATTTGGAGCAAAAAAAAAAAACTTTTTTGGTTATTTGTTTGGTTTGGTGGTGGTGGTAGGGGCAAAACTTATAAAATATTTTATAAATAATTTTTTTTACGTGATTTATATATTTTTGGGCAGCAGCTGCCCCCTTCGAGATTCGCCCCTGCTTATATGGTCGAAATATTATCTTTGAAATGTGATTTACAAACACGATTCAAAGAGATTATGTATGGTCATTTGAGTCTATTAGTGTCTTCATAATTTTCAACAACTACAAGCCGTAAACAGTTTTCAATATTAGTCGCTAAAATTAAAATTATCTGCCTACTAACAAAGATATTAGAGTATTGGTGTCAATTACATGCCAACCTTAGGTGCAAACTCCATATACGAATCAAATTGAATCATTTAAAAGCTAGTGGACATCTATGGAACAACTGAAGCTCCCAAACTAGAATTCCAACTTCACATGGTCATGAGTAAAGGTGAACAAACCGGGTTTTTTCCCCAACCCGACCCGACCCATTACCCGAACCGGGTTTTGGTCAACAAAATGAAAACCGGTTCGTTGACCTACCCGAACCGGGTTTTTTGACCCATTTCAACCGGGTTTTTACCGGGTTTTTTACCGGGTTTTCCAACCCGACCCGACCCCTACCCGGTCCCAACCCGATTTTGAAATCCGAAACCTCTACCCTGTTCCCTACCCGCCGGGTAGTGAAAAAACCCGAACCGGGTTGGGTTATACCCGGTTCTTACCGGGTCGGTTTTTCGGGTTTGGGCCGGGTCGGTTTTTAAAACCGGTTTATATGTTCACGCCTAGTCATGAGTCATGACTATCAAAATGTGGGTTGTTCAACCCCTTTGAAAAGCACCCAATGGTCAGGCCCAAATCCCTTTATTTGGGCCTTGGGAATGTTGAGTTCAAGTTTCTTTAAATTAAATAATTATTACTAATCACTAATCACCACGATTTTGAAACATATGTATAATAATAATGCTCTTGAGTTATTATTACTCGTCCGTCCCAATATAATGTTCACATTTTTATTTTTGTTTGTCTCAAAATAATTGTTCATTTTATATTTCAATCAATTCTAAGAGATTTTAGTTGGGCTGCCTACAAAAAGTTTATTCTTTAAGCCCGTTAATCAAACCTCATCCTTATTTTCAACTCCTTCCGTCCCAGTCAAAGTATTCACTTTGATTTTACACACAGTTTTAATACATGAGAGTGGACACTAATTGGGACAATCCAAAATAGTAATGTGGACACTTGTAGTAAGACGGTGGAAGTAAATTAATACCAAAAAAGTTACACCAGAAAAAATCAACTATTCTACGAACAAGATTACAATAAATCAAACTTAGATCATTAAAAACATTTGATTATCAAGACATTATATCATTTCTATAGTCATTAAACTCATTGTCACAGATAACTTGTATAGTAATTACACATCTAACTTAAATTTGTTCCAAAAACTCTATTGTACCATACAGAATGAAGAATTATATGAAACAAATCATACTTAATCGGCTCGGGATGCCAAAAAAAGTGTTCTCGCACTTTTTTCACTTTCTCGTACATCTCAAGATACTTATCGTCAGTTATCGAAAGCAGCACCTTCTTTAAACTCGATAAATCCTTCTCCAATATAAAAACAGCAAAAGCTTCCCAATTCAATACCTCAAAAAATGGAGGAACGTAATTATCCGATATAATCACAGGGACACAATTATAAAACAATGACTCCACAACTCTTGGACTATGGACTGCAAAACCTCGAGCACAAATACAAAATTTGCTTGTTTTCATGTGATCAATGTAGTTTTTGTTACCTTTAACATGAGGCATTCGGCTGAGTATTCTCATATCAGTATCGTTTCCCCAATGGTTTAATAAAACTGGACGCACATAACCGTGCATGTATCCTGCAAAAAAGGCTAAAATGGGTCGGTTAGAGGGTGGCTCGCCTCCCACATTTTTTAGAGGAATTTTTGCAGATTGTACATATGTTGTTGGAAGTGAAACATCTTTGCCTATGCTGAAACCTGCTCGAATATCGGCATTACAAAGAGCTCTGATGGTATTCAGCAAACGTCCCCTTGTTTCAGCTGGGGCCTGCACAGATAAAACGATAAAACAGTGATTAGCAAGTGAAATGACTAAAATAACCTTCTTTCACAATCAAAATAGGTAAGTTTGGTTTGGAAGCTTCTGAGGTACATTGTGCCCAAAAGACTAAGAGGGTGTTTGAGACTACGTTTATCAAATAGAATTTGCATTCTTAAAACAACGTTCTGAAAAGGCATGTCTCAACCTGTTTTTCCAAAGACGTGTTTTCTCTCTACCAAAACACAGATAATCAACTTTCTTGACACACACTTTTTATTCCGATTAATTGCGTTTTGCATCTGTAATAATCAGATTATCTGTTCAAAACGTAATCCAATGACACCTGCTAAAATACGCTTCAGAAATTGTAATTTTGGAATGAACACATACTCCAAGAGTCTCAAACTTATCGTCCATTTCCTTAACTAACTTTGTCCATAATAACATATGCCTAAGTATCTAAAATACCTCTAAAACGGAAAATTAATTTGAACCATGTAAAAATGACATATTTTAGCTTAAAACTTGACCACTAAGGGGAAACAGAACATCGTACTTTTGACTACATCTAAATTTTCATAAAAAAAAAAAATACTTAACAGAAATAAGGCCTTATTATAAGAAACTAGATGAAGGAAAAAGGGCATACCCAATCATGACAACCAGCTAAGAAATGATCTGACCCATTAGTTCTGTTCCAGAATGGATATTTAGTTATAAGCATTTCTGTGTGGTTCTTCATGAACTGAATCAGATTATCACGACTATGCGAATGAGGAACATATAGCGTCAACTGGAGTAACCGTGAACTAAAAGGTATATAAAACAGATGAGCTTCATTCGGGTCATTTGTGACAAACTGTTTGTTCTCTTCCATTTGTTTTAAGAACCACCCCTCGCTAGCGTATATTCCCTCTAGTATCCAATCATGAAAAATCGGCTTTTTTCCATCTTTGTAAATGTATACTTTTAGCATCTTTTCCATTGTTTCATAACTCCTGCAAAACACATGTTATGTTTCAAATATTTTTATTTTTATCTTTTATATTTCATTTTCTTTGTGAACTGAAATAACAATGCGGTATTTGAATGAATGAAATATAAAGATACCTTTTAAACATGGAATTATTCCGATATATTGGGGCATAATGCCCTGTATCATTGTCTGTGATGACATCATTTTCAATTTGTGATTTTACTTCAAGCAGCTGTTGATCCACTTTTGAAGACAATTCAGCCGGCTGTCAGGCAATAACAATAAATAAAATCACAAATATGAACATAATATTGGCGATGTTTTTTTGTAAATACAACTTGACTAACCAAATCACTATACGAGCTCATATACATACGACTAAGTTAGGCGAAGAATGACTCTTTTGAAGAAGTTCATTCATCTCTGAAATCGACATTACTGGCAAAGTTTCCATTTTGGGCTTTTTCTTGTCAGCAACGGAAACATTAGTCATAGATGATCCATTTTTAGTACTGTTCTCTATGTAACTTTGGGATAATGATTGATTACTAGTTACAAAAGAATCATTTTTTGTACCAACATCACTTGCAGGATCCTGATCACTATTGATTATTGCTCCGTTAGCAGTAGTATACGAATTGTTTAAGCTGTGTGAGCCGAAACTTTCTTTATTGAAGGAAGCCTTGGTAGCAGAAAGTAGAAATGATATACTGCTGATGATTGGAAGTTCATAATACTGAATGATCACTACAACAGCTGATGCAATTCCAAATAGCCAAATCCATTTTGTAGTTCGGTTTGGATATAGATAGTGAAGAAACCGGTGATCCATGTAGATCAAACGGATTGAAACCCAGGTTAATAATCACTCAGAAAGTAGTTAATCTTGAACCCTTTACCATAACTCGAAAAATAGCATGATCCTGATTCACATTATGCAATAGTTTTTGTAAGAGATCAAATCCCAACGATAGGCAAGTTATGAAGCGACAATTTGTTAGGTTGATCAAATCTGTGAATGTATAACAATAAAGTCAACAAAATTGTGGATTTTGCGCCAAAATGTTACAAAATGTCACCATGTTGACAGTTACTTGTATGTAATGAACTATTATAAGATAAGACAAGTCCTATCTCAAGGAATCTAATCCAAGTACAAGTTTGATGGTATATTCTCTGAACATGCACACCTGAATAACTCACAAAGAAAAGACCATAATTCTTAAAATTAGTGATCATTAAGTTCTATAGAATTCAATCATGATCATTAAGTTTTCTGCACATACTCCACGGATTGGATCACACAGAAAGAATTTTCAGTATTCTTCATAAAATATACAGATTAAAACATATTAATTAAACAAAGAGCATGTAATATAAACAGATGCATATAATTATAAAAATTAAATAATAATTACATAATGAAAAATGAAAGAGAGATCACAACTTACAGGTATTGTTAAAACTTATTTGATGGCTATAGCTGAATGAAGCTGTATGATAATCAGTAGCACTTTATATCAGATCCAAATCACACGGAAAACAAGTAAACTTGATGTGGTTTGAATGTGTGTAACCAAGTCAAATAAAAATGGGAACACAATATATAGTTGCTTTACAAGTGTCCCAAAAGAATGAATATTTTAGTTGGTCTAAGGTGTGAAAAAAGATGCATATTTAATCACTCATGTGCCATGTTCCTAGTGCTACACTTGATTTTATTATTATGAAAGATATAATTATTTTGAAAAAATATGTATAACACTTATGTTAATTCATTCAAGAATGACTCCTCTGGTTTAGCCAGACTTATAAAAATTGCCCTCAACTTTCATTTTCGCTCTTTCGGTCCAAAAAATGTACATTTTGTTTATTAAACAGTTATCTAAAATAACTAAGATACCATTTTGCTTCTTGTTTTCTTAAATCTCCAAACAATCTCAAAGCCAAAAGAACATAATTTTAACCTGCAAAAATATATCGGCATCAAATTCAAGACCTTATAAAACTCTGATCCACAAGAACATAATTTTATTTGTGACCATCTTACTTTTTTAATTTGTTGTGTTTAAATCTCCTTGTTATACATGCTTTTATATATATATATATATATATATATATATATATATATATATATATATATATATATATATATATATATATATATATATATATATATATATATATATATATATATTGTAAGGGTGATGATAAATTTAACAAATATCGTTTTACTTTTGGTGGAGCATAACCTTTGAATTCATTTGATTAAATTTTGTTACTTTATGATCTTATTCCCCTGCTTTAGAAGGTTTCTTTTGTCTTTATCATTATTAATTACTTAACCTTGTACTCTACTAAAAGAATATCTAAATATTAATAAAAGAAAACTTGTCCTATAGAAATTTTTAGCAAAATTGAGACCTATTGACCAATCAAATTCTTTAATTTCAACAAACTTTTAATTAACCAATCAAATACATTAATTTACCTAAAAAAACTCTTTCAAAAATAAATTTTAAATTATTTTAAATAATATATAAATCCCTTGCCGATAATATTAATTTGAGTTAATAAATGGGCATCTAAATCTAAATTATACTAAAAGTAACAACGAAAACCCCATATCACAAACTAACCAAACATCCTTACTAGCAATTTAATATTTTATACTTTATTAACGTCTTTTTTTATTTATTATTTTATTATTATTATTATTATTATTTTTGAAAATGTTTACTTTTCATAAAAATCATACTCCTTCCATTCTAATTTAATTGTCCACTACTGAAATGCATACGATTTTAAAAATATGTATTGATTATTGTGTCAACTAATAGGATCTAAATAAAAAGTGAATAATAATTTTGAGACATTCCAAAAATATTGAACAATTAAATTGAGACGAAAAGAGTAATATACAACGTTTTCATATGTTATTGTGAAACCACTTAAAGCTCACTTAAAGTGGTAATACATGAGAATTAAGCATGTTAAAATGGAAACTTTACATAAATCCTGTGCACACATGTTTTTTCAAACATAATTTGCTTGAAAAATAAATACCTATCAACCAATCAAATTCTTTTATTTTGTATACAAATAAATAAATATAGTTTTATTCGACTTTTTGTGTATTCATGGATTTTACGTTCATAAGCGAAGAAACCTTAATTCAACATATATGTGTATGCATGGATTTAACATTCACATAAATAAAATGTATTTTAATTTGATGTCTATGTTTATACACGGGTTTAAAATCTTGCTTACTATTTTTTTGAAAAATTAAAACCTATTAATCAATCAAATACTTTAATTTCATTAAACTTTCAATTAATGAATCAAATTCCTCTCATTCCTTGAAAGTTCTAAATAATAAAATTGTAGATAAATGTGATCCTTCTCCAAAGAAAACAATAATTGTATACCTAATTAACAACTAATTTTAACCATCAAAAGTTATTATTTCACTTATCTACAAACATATTTCAAATCGGATATATAAAATCGAGATAATTGATACATATGAACGGGTCTGTTATAAACTTCTAAGTTAAAAACTTCATTATTTGTTATATATCAACTTTAAATATTTTGAACTCCTTACATAGTGATTATTAATCTGCAGTACTTTAATTCTTTTGAAATTTATTAAAGTGACACACACACACACACACACACACACACACACACACATATATATATATATATATATATATATATATATATATATATATATATATATATATATATACTTTTAAACAAAATATACAATTAATCATTTAAAACCTAATAGTTGTATTGGTTATTTAACTATTCTAACAAGGTATTTATTAATGAGCATATTATTTAGATTTTAACTAAAGTACGGCAATCTAAATATAGTATATATGTTTATTGAATCTCAATAATTATCATTTTCACAATTCGTGAGACTCAACTCACAATTCATTCATAAGAATCAAATAATAGAGTAATATATTTGTTACTATGAATATGAATGAAAATTAAATCTAGGGTAAATGACAAAAATCAGCAACAAACTGCCAAAATTTGTTCCAAGTATGCAACCTACCAATATAATTGCTCAAGTATACAACAAACTGGGAAGTTTCGTGCTTAAGTCAGTAATATGGTAACCTGCAACCGGTTTAACCGGTCAACTTATATTTTAAACAATTTTTATTTATTTATTAATGGTGACATGGAATAAAAGATGACGTGGATATTTAAAATTAAAGTACGTATCAATATTAATATCATAATTTAGTTTCACGTCTCATTTAAAACACAAAAAGACTTCGTTCGAAAAACCCGATCGTCACCCTCATTCACTGCACGAAGAATCCTTACTGAAAGCTTTTAATCAAAAGCCAAACTTAAAAGCAAGAACTACACCAGCTCTTTGCTGCCTCATTTCTCTACTTACACATACCACTGGTTTCACTTCATTTTTATCATCACTAAGAGATTTCACAAAATTCAAATCAACCCTCAGTCTGATTCAACCATTGAACTTTAGTTAACCAATTTTAAGTGTGAATCTTCTGGGACGACACTAATGTAATCGAAGACAATTATGCGATGACGGGGTGACGACAGAAATGGGAATGAAAATGACGTGTTGATGGTGTTGGCGGACAGAGGCACGACAGAGCAAGAAACCTTAGATCTGAAAACGAAAAGAAAACCCGATAGTTGGATTTGCGCACGGAATCGAAACCAAAAAGACTAACACCCAAACCTATTTGATCTGTAAGCGGTGGAGCCGTGGAGGTGGGTGGTGCTGGAGCAAATTAAGGGAGGGTATGGGGTTATAAGGATTAGATCAGAGACATAAATATATACTCTGTATAAATATAGTTATTGATAATTATTGATTTTTCTAGATTTAAAATGAATTAAATATTATATGAATTTAAACTAATACAGTTTTTGTTGTTTGTTATCCGAAAGCTTTTAACATGTTTTTTTCTGGTGTAAAGTACGAACTTTGGAAGGGTTTAGACATTCATGATCTCCAATTGCCTATTTTCATCTGCTCTCTGTAACTAAGCATGAATATTTGTGAGGAAGAAGATAGTATTATGAGTTGTACCTTGAGTATTAAATGTTGTAAATGTAATGTACAGATGGCGCAAAAAAATCTAGTTGGCGAGTGATGTGAATGTCTAGTCAAACGTCTTTAAATGGTAACTGGTAAAAATCAACTTGTTTATGAATGTGGAAAAATAAATGAGAAAAAATTGTTTTAAATTGGAAAACGAGGTGACGTGGACGCCACGTGTCAACGTGACGTGGAAAAATATGACATGGACACTGACGTGTAACCACAATCAGCATTACAAAAAATGAAACGGTAAAACTTTAACTTTCATAAATCCCAGCACGAAACTTCCCGGTTTGTTGCATACTTGAGCAATTATATTGGAATGTTGCATACTTGGAATAACAATATTTTCATGACCGTATGACCAACATTATAACAACAATATTTCAATCATTGAGTGACTATATCATCATTAGTTCTATATGTTTTCATGACCATATGACCAACATTATTATATGGCGCCCCAAAATTCTCATATCAATACGATCTAACCCTTTTGCATATATGCATATATGTAATGATTATTAGCTATAAATCCCTATAATAATAACAATAATAAAATATAAAAAGCATTTTCTTAACTAATTGATTTCACTCTAATAATATGGTTTAAGAACCACCGGATAATAAAATCAAGTGGGGGAAAATAAAATTTAAAATCCAAATATACGAAATATTATTTTATTTAACATTCATGTGTATATATTCACGGGTTTAACATTCAAATAAATAAAGAGATTGATTCGAAATCCGTGTATAATCACGGGTTTGACTTAATATTCAAATGAACGAAGAATATATACGTGTATTCACGTATTTTACATTCACATAAACAAAAAATAGTTTGATTCAACATGTGTGTGTATTCATAGGTTTTACATTCACATAAATTAGACATACATGTGTATACACGGGCTAACATTCACATAAACAAAAGATAGTTTATTTCGACACCCGTTTGAAATAATGATTTAACATTCACATAAGCAAAATGTAGTTATATGTATCAGTTTTGAATGTGACAATGTCAAAAATGATTGAATATACAAATTTGTGACGAACACGATCAACTTACAAATAATACGTCAAATATAGTATACACGAAGGTACTGCAAAAAAATATGATGCCTTACGATCGATGCTCGGGACTACTCTATTACCATTTTATCGATTAACATTTTTCATGCTCGGAATATTCTTATTTCTACATGTACCGTTGGATATTTCATTAGTATTCTACAACTGTTATTTTCATTGTTAATATATTATTGTCTACATATTTTGCTGACATATAATCTATAATTACGCAATTTAACCGATAATTAGTACCTACTTAACTAATATCGACATTATTCAACGATTACATATTAGCAATGGTAAATGTTACTTATATTTGGATAATTAAATTATCATACAAAACCCGTGTATACACGGGTCTATAATCTAGTAATAATATAAAAGGGAAAAATCCATTGTATCAAGAACACTATATGACCAATTGTAGACTTTTCATATTGGTCGAAACTCGACACCGTATACAATAAGGCCACTCATAGTTCCCTCATAACATCTCAGTTTTAAGTGCATAAGAAGATGATCATTATTGAGCTTGTTACTTGAGTTGAACTCCCACACAATGACTTCCATCAATCATATCCATCTTTTCTCAGCTTCGGAACCCTTATAAGATCGTGTATATTCACTGCCCTAGGAACTCTGAAATAAAGAAATTTGGTCTCTTTGTTTTTCCTAAGGAGTACATCCCGTACTTTCACCGGACACTGCAGACCCTTACATTTTTTTGATAACTTGAATACGAGATAACATGCATAATCTGTACTTGATGACAACTCTTGAATTTTAAGCTCGCATTTGATCCGAAATACTTGGTGTGATAGAAACTCAGCCACTTCTCACCATCTACATGTATGAGTATGACACACTGTATGTGAGTAAACTTCATTATTTACAAACATGAGAACCCACTCCTATATATTGTAAATTGTTTTATCTTCAAATACGTACATCGATTTTTCGTGGTTTATTTAAAAATATGTAATACTAAATTATGTTCACAATAAAAAGTTATCCTTCTATATACCAGGCAAATGGAAACGTAATCAGAATATTAAAACCTCCAGTGTGACCGAGAATATAAAAGCACATAAGTTGGTTCGTATAACAAACCTGGATTCAGGAAGAGATATCCAAAAGATACATTTCACATTACAAAAGAATCTGGGTTAATTGTTTCATTATGTATTTAACTTTACCTCTTTTACTATTGTATGCAACCAACTTTCAAACGTTATATTGTATGTATCCACCTTTCAAAAATGTCTATTGTATGTATCGGGTGACCGGCTTAGCCGGTAGCCGGTTTTTCTGTGTGTGCAACCAAATGCCACGTAGGATGCCACGTCAGCATGACCGGTGCCACGTAGGTGCCACGTCAGCAAACAACAAGTTTCAGGTCACTCGATACATACAATAGACATTTTTGAAAGGTGGATACATACAATAGAACGTTTGAAAGTTGGTTGCATACAATAGTAAAAAAGGTAAAGTTAAATACATAATGAAATAATTAACCCTAATCTAAAACCATATTCGCTGGTAGCATATGCCATTTCTTGTCATTCAGATTACTTGGTGAGAACACCTATCCATCAAAAGGATAACATTAACAAACAACAATAATTCAACTAAACTATCACAAAAAGTATTTCAGCTATATAAAAGTAACCTTTTCAACCTCATTGAGGTCGCTTATTTCGTTATCATTAATTTCCAAGGATTGCACACAGTCCGATTTTGCTTTCAAGACTGTTTGCACTCCTAGTTTCTCATATACTTCAGGCTTCACACAATCCGAACTCGATTTCAACACTTTTTGCACTCCTTTCGGGTTTTCACATACATCAGGCTCTACCTGTGCAAAAATTGTAAGTCCATGTCAAACGTACAGTTGTAATATAGAACAATGATTTATTATGAATTATTTATTAGTACCTTCAAACTTGCATCATCGATGGCTCGAAATTCAATGCCTTCAAGATAGATTCCACCACTTACACAATAGTATCGTGAAAAGCTTTCTAACATAACTTCAAAATCAACGCCATTCTTGTAATGTAAAAATCGGCATAATTCGATCATCATCCATCCATCGTCTCTCCATCTTGCAAAATATGCATGTAAGGTTTTGTTCCCCATTTTGTACTTCAGGTTCACATACATTGGTTGACTTGATGTTTTTCTTGGATCACAAAATTTGAAGACAAGATGTGCACCATATATCACATTTGAAGATAAAAATCGAGTTTTTATCTTGATTTGGATCTTTAGATTTGAGATATTCAACATTTTCGCAACTATCTGAAACCTGCACATGTTATATGATATTGAAGTCTAAATTAGTTGTTGCATCTTTTCACAAACCACCTTCTACACCCTTTTAATACATTTTCTGCCTTTGTCAACTTTGAAATGAACAGGAACACAAAACTTTTAAAACTAAATGACAGATGAATAAATACATCTGATATGGTGCCAGAGAAGGAGCGAGACCTTGATTTCTGAATAGATCTCCATTTACGTGATCCACGATTTCCGTAGGAAAACATTCTTGCTGATATCATTTCATTCTTTTCTCCATAATTGCTCAATGAAAACCACTGATACACGTGAAAATAAAACATATCAATTCCAGTTTCTAATGTATATATCTAATATAATTCATACCTGAACTTAGATTATCACTTAGAAAACACTTTATAACTAAAGGTTTCGGATTAAAAAACAGAGGAAAACGCGATATACACTGGATTTTGTAAGAGCCTAAATTATACACTTTTTTTCATGCACATCTACTGAAAAACTATGTAGAAGAGTGTCATCCATTATTGGTAATATACTATAGTTACTACTGTAACTTGTTTTTTTTTAGGCCACCCTCATTTTGAGGTAAATGAACTACAACATTATCCCCAACAAATGGCACGTCACTATTTCTCCATTATTGCTCAATGAAAACCACTGATACACATAAGAAAACAAAACATATCAATTCCAGTTTCTAATGTATCTAAATCCTTTCCTGAACTTAGATTATGATCACTTAGAAACCACTTTAAATCTAAAGGTTCGGGATTAAACAGGGGCGGATGTAGAGGGGGGGCATTCGCCTCCCAAGAATTTTCAAATCATGTAAAAATGTAAATTTTTTTTAATATTTATAATATTTTATAGGTTTTGCCCTCCAAAGATGAAGAAATAATTATAAAAAATCTTTTGCACCCCCCCCCCCCCCCCCCCCCAATATATAATTCCTAGCTCCACCCTTGGGATTAAAGACACAATACAAGCCAATTTGCACTGGCTTTTGTAACAGCCTAGATTAGTAACTTCTAATGTACATCTACTGAAAAACTATGTAGAAGAGTGGTATCCATTTGGGGAAATATACCTTAATTACTACATCTTAATTTATTTTCTAGTCCACCCTCATTTTGAGGTAAATGAAGTACATTATACCCAACATATGGTATTAAGTACTTAAAAACACTTTAAGTGACAACTCTAACCATTTTGACTCCCATGGAAATAAAACATGGTCATTTTGAGAACTTGAAATTTCACATCTAAAAGAATTGATCACAAGAAAAAATCAAGTGAATTAAATGTCATACACCAATGAGACATCATAGTTTACTTAGAGAGCAAAACATACGCAAACTAAAAGATATACAAGATAAAACTAATTACCACTTTGCCATCTTGAAGGAGGATTCCTTTGGAGAGCATGTCATAGAGATCCTTTTTCTTTTCAATGGAGTTGATCATGTCAGGTGTTTTTGACAACAGAATAATTTCTTTGTAGTCTGTTGGTAGTCTTGACTTCCAAATTTCAAAATCCTCCTGCATGTAGATTAAACACCATATAATTAAATCTAATTTTAGTATACAAGACAGGAAGAAAAATAAATGAACAACAAAAACGGCTTTCAAACATATTTGAACTGTTCTTTAATGTGTGTATGTGTAGGAAGGATAATACAGTATACATGGATTTGGATAAGGATTTTATAAAAGAATGAATACTTACTTGGAATTCTAATGCATTCTTAAGCTGTACTAACACTTCTTTTGCTGTTGGTCGTTCCTCTGCCACATTATGTAAGCACTGATAGGCGACTTTCTGAAATGTAATCAGTGATTGTGGCACAATGTGTTCCCTTATACACTCAAGTACCATATCAACAAGCTTTCCTTCTTCATAATGGCTTACAATCATAGAGTGTAGATTGGTAGGACCCTCAAACGCTAATCTCCCACACATGAGCTCAAATAAAACCATACCAAATGAATATATATCAGATTCTCTTGTTAAGAAACTTTTAATGCACAAAGGGTCAACATAACCGTATGTACCAGAAGCTTCTTTAACAACAAAGTTAATGTCCTCACTAACTGGAGTTATTAATGAAAGACCAAAATCTGCAATTTTTGCTTTCCAATCAGCATGTAGTAGAATGTTTGAGCTTTTTATGTCCCTATGTATCACCACATCATGTTTGACAACACCTCCATGGAGGAAATTTAACCCATTAGCAACATCGATGGCTATCTTAAGTCGTTTCCTCCATGTGAGACTAGCATCTTTCACATACTTATCAAGACTTCCTTTAGATGCATACTCGTAAAGAATGATCTTCTCATTTTCTTCGTCACAGTAGCCTACAAGGCCAATTATATTCTCGTGCTTGTACTCAAAAAGAATTTCAAGCTCACTAACGAATTCATGTTCTCCTTGACCTAAGCTTTTATCCAACCGCTTTGCAGTAATGGTGGTATGTCCATTAGCATGTACAACTTGTCCTTTGTATACTTGTCCAAATCCTCCTTTTCCAATCAAATTGTTAGAATTGAAGTCTCCTGTGGCTAATTTTATATCAGCAAGTGATACTTGGAGGTTGTCCTTGTGATTTTCCTGTCAATCATAAAATACGCGTCTTGTTAAACAGAAATGAGAGGATATGAGCTGAAAGATTGTAATTTCTTATTATGAACTAATGACATACATTTGAGTATATAAACACGTTTACTAATCTACAGCTAACTAACTAACTTTCTAACAAACTAAAACATATTTACAGAAAACACCCTATAGTTTCATAAGTTACATTCTGGTACAAACTAGTAGACTTTTGGTGTGCATAAGCTTTGTCTTGTGAAGTGTAGTTGCAGTAGATCGAGTACATTGAAACACTTTAGCTTGAGAAGTCTGTACAGCAGCAGCAGCATATGAGCCATTATCCCCCCTACAAGTTGGCATTGTATATGGATTACAAGTGCTCAACTTGGACAAGCAATTATAGTGCAGAGGTCGATGAAGAGCTTTTGTAAGTATATCTGCTGTTTGAGACTTAGAAGGCACAAAGGTAGGAAGAATAGCACCAGCTTTTATTTTGTCTCTGACAAAATGGCAATCTATTTCAATGTGCTTAGTGCGAGCATGTTGAATAGGATTAGAAGCGAGAGCTATAGAAGAAGCATTGTCACACATCATGAGAACTGGAGTAGGAACAACTACATCAAGGTCTTTGAGCAGACTTCTTAACCATGTAACTTCACAAGTACTATCTGCTAGTGCCCTATATTCTGCTTCAGTTGAAGATCTGGACACTACATGTTGTTTCTTTGACTGCCATGAGATTAAACTTGATCCCAAAAAGATTGCATAACCAGAGATGGATCTTCTGGAGTGTAAACAACTAGCCCAATCACTATCACAGAAAGTAGTGAGGGTAAAGTTGTTTTGAGCTGGAAAGAACAAACCTTGACTAGGACAGAGCTTAACATATCTAAGAACTCTAGTTAAGGCTTTCATATGAGTAGTTCTTGGAGCTTGTAAAAACTGACTTAAGGCTTGAGCAGAGAATGAGAGGTCAGGCCTAGTAATAGTAAGATAAAGTAATTTACCCACCAAAGTCCTGTAAGTTGCAGGATCAGGAAGCAAATCGCCATCTAGATGAGTGAGTTTAATATTGGGATCAAGAGGGGTTGCTGCAGGCTTAGAATCAAGAACACCGGCAAGTTGTAGTAGTTCAAGAGCATATTTCCTTTGAGTCATAGCTAAGCCAGTATTATTTCTAAGGAATTCAATGCCCAGATAATAATGCAAGGGACCCAAGTCTTTGATACTAAAAGTGGTATGTAATTTAGCTTTGATAGATTTGATAAAAGCTAAATTATTGCCAGCAATGATAATATCATCAACATAGATAAGTAAAGCTGTAAAGTTGCCATCTTTTCTCAGAGTAAACAAGGATGTGTCAACATAACTTTGTGTAAATCCCAAAGAAGATAGATAAGTGGTAAGTTTAGCAAACCACTGTCTAGGAGCCTGTTTTAACCCATAGAGAGACTTCTTGAGTTTACATACAGATTGAGAAGAAAGAGACTTAGGATAACCTGGTGGAATGGTCATGTAAACTTCTTCATTAAGATCTCCATGTAAAAATGCATTGTTAATATCCAATTGTTCAATATTCCAACCATTTTGAACACTTACTGCAAGCAATGTTCTAACAGTAACCATTTTTGCAACAGGAGCAAAAGTTTCTTTGTAATCCACACCTTCTTTTTGATGAAAACCTTTGGCCACAAGCCTAGCTTTATATCTTTCTATAGAACCATCAGCTTTATACTTAATTCTATAGACCCATTTACAACCTATGGGAGATTTACCTTGTGGTAAATTAACAATGTCCCACGTACGATTTTGTTCTAATGCAAGAATCTCTTTGTTCATTGCTTCTATCCAATTTAAATCTTTTGATGCTTGAATAAAAGTTTGTGGTTCAACTGATTTATCAACAGAATTAACAAATCTCAGATTTTGTGGACTGAGATTATCATAGTGAAGATAGTTAGAGTGATGATATTTGGTGGTGGTGGTGTTAATGGAATGTGTTGGAAGAGTACATTGAAAATCTTTGAGTTTGGTTGGAAGCTTTTTGGGTCTTGTTGAAACCCTGACAGGAGGAATAGAAGGAGTTGGGTCAGATTGAGGAATCTGAATAGGAGGAGTTTGGTCAGAGTGAGAAGTAGCAGATTGAGGAGTTTGGTCAGAGTGAGAAGTAGCAGATTGAGGAGTTTGGTCAGATTCAGAGGAGGAGGAAGATGCAGCAGCAGATGGTGAGAGAATAGGAGTAGTAGTAGAGGTTGAAGATGCATTAGATGCATTTGATGAAGGTGAGTTAAGAGATTCAGGTTCAGGAATAACAGATGAAGTAGGCGGAAGCATGACAGTGGAATAAGGAGATAAGAAAGGAGTAGTAACATCAGATGAGAAGGAAGAAGAAACAGTATGAAATGGAAACACAGATTCATCAAATGTGACATTTCTGCTCACTATCACTTTGTGTGTGTCCAAATCATAAAGAATATATCCTTTTTGAGTTTGAGAATAGCCAAGTAACACAGTAGGAATAGCTCTAGGAGCAAATTTATCAGAAGTATGAGTGTAGGCATAAGCTCTGCACCCAATAATTCTGAGATGATCAAGAGATGGAATGGTATTGTAAAGGAGTTCATAAGGACTTTTATTATTTAGAACTCTGGAAGGAAGTCTATTTATGAGATAAGTAGAGGTTAAAATGCAATAACCCCATAGATGTTTGGGAAAATTGGCTTGAAATTGAAGTGATCTTGCCATTTCTAACAATTGTCTATGCTTTCTTTCAACTCTAGCATTTTGTTGAGGAGTATAGGGACACGATGTTTGATGAATTATGCCATGATTTTGTAGAAAAGATGTAAGTGAATGATTTAAGAATTCTGTGCCATTATCACTCCTAATAGTTTTAATGTGAGCTTTGAATTGATTTACAACATAAGCATGAAAGTTTTGCAAAGTGGAAGAGACATGATGTTTACTTGGAATAAGATATGTCCATGTGGCTCTTGAAAAATCATCAACAATAGTCAAGAAATATTTGCATTTATTGATTGTTGAGTATTTATAAGGACCCCAAACATCTACATGTATAAGATCAAAGACATTTTTAGCATGAGATGAACTTAAAGGAAAAGGAAGTACATGTTGTTTGGACATAGGACATACAGTACATTTATTATCAGAATTACAAGAAACAGAATTGGAAAGTGACTTGATTCTCTTTATGACTTGAAAAGAAGAGTGACCAAGTCTTGCATGCCAAAGATAAGAAGTGTTGAAAGTAGCTAGAATTGTTGAAGACTGAGGTTGTGATTTGTGAGTGGTGAATGAAGATGCAAATGGTAGAATGTACAGCCCACCACACAAGGATCCATGTGTTGAGCTACCATTATGGCCCTGAAAAGTGCAGTTAGTAGCAGTGAATGTAATGGCAGTGTGTGTTGACTTGAGAAGTCTGCTTATTGAGATAAGATTATGACTGAAATGTGGTATGTATAACACATCAAAAAGAGTTAAATCTTTATTGATGGTCACTGTGCCAGTGATGGTTACTTGTGTTACATAACCATTTGGCAAAGAAACATATATTGGTGAAGTGATTTTATGTGGATTTGTCATTTGTGAAAGAGAAGTGCAGACATGATCAGTTGCTCCACTATCTATTATCCAAGTATTTAAAGATTTTGAAAATGAAATAGAAGCAATAAAAGATTTTTTGATACCTGCCATGTTGGATTCAGTGAGATTGACTGCAGAGATTGAAGAGTCCTTTTCTTGCAGCATTAGAAGAACTTGATTGAGCTGATTTTGTAACTGATCCATTCTTGCATTGACAAAGTCTGGTGATGGTGTTGCAGATGTGAAACAGTCAGCTTCTTTAGCTTGAAATGGAGTCTCATCTTCAGATTGCATCATATTAATTCTTTTTGCTCCAAAATAAGATTTCTGTGATTGAGGTTGATACTTGTTGTGCAATGGATGACCAGAAGGATATCCAACAATTTTGTAGCATTCACTCTTGTAATGTCCTTCTTTGTGACAGTAAGAACAAGTCACACCTGGCTTGAAATTTGACCTTCTTTCTTGGTGAGAACTTCCAGAATTTGAACTTCCAGTATGATTCTTGAATTGATTTGAGATGCTAGATGATGCTGATTGACCAGTTTTGCTTGAAGAAGCATTATAGAAAGGTTTTGCATTGTTGGACATTGTATTAAGCACAATAGGAGTAACAGCAGGTTGCTTAAGAGTCTCTCTCTGTTTTTCTTCTTGCCTCAACATACTATAAGCTTTTGCAGTCATTGGTAGAGGTTGCATCAACAAAATTTGACTTATAACACCAGAATAACTTTCATCTAATCCCATGAGAAACTGAAACAAACGTTTTCTTTGATCTCTTTCACCATTTGTTTTACCATTATCACATACACACTTACAAATACAAGCATAAGGAGATTCTAATGCATCAAACTCATCCCACAGACCTTTCAACTTGTGATAGTAGACTTCAATTGAACTATTTGCTTGTTTAAGTTCTACTATTTCATTTGAAAGTTGATAGATTCTATGTCCATCTAACTGAGAATAGTGATCTTGCAGTTCTTTCCACAGTACAGCAGCAGAATTAACAAAGCTCAAATTGTTCCCAATTTGATCAGAAACAGTATTTAGAATCCATGAAATTAGCATGTCATTTGACCTATCCCAATGAGGTTTCAAAGAAGACTCGTTCTCAGGTTCTTTATATTCTCCAGTGATAATTCTCAGTTTATTTTTAGCATTCAGTGCTATTGACATTGACCTCTTCCAAGAACTGTAATTTTCAGATCCAATGAGTTTCTTTGAGATAAGGATTATACCTGGATGATCGGTAGGATGAAAGAAGAGAGGATGATTCGCTGAAGTAACATCATCAGCTGTGGTGCTCGTAGCAGGATTGCTTGATAACGTCATGTTGATGCTGTAATTTGACCTAATTTGACCTAATTTGAGAAGTAATTTGTGCAAATTGTTCGTTGATCACAGTTGTTGATTAACGACTTGTAGATGATGATTCTTGATCACAATTGATGATTTTGATTGTATTAAGAACAAAATTTGAAGTTGTAAGTAATCGATTTGATTGAAGAAATCAAAGCAGAAAATAATCAATTTGATTTTAGAAATCAAATCAATGATTGAATGAATGATGAATTAAGGTAATGATATGAATGAATGATGAATCGATTGGATCAATTGATTGATTTATTGATCGATCATTTGATCTCTGATACCATCTTGTTAAACAGAAATGAGAGGATATGAGCTGAAAGATTGTAATTTCTTATTATGAACTAATGACATACATTTGAGTATATAAACACGTTTACTAATCTACAGCTAACTAACTAACTTTCTAACAAACTAAAACATATTTACAGAAAACACCCTATAGTTTCATAAGTTACATTCTGGTACAAACTAGTAGACTTTTGGTGTGCATAAGCTTTGTCTTGTGAAGTGTAGTTGCAGTAGATCGAGTACATTGAAACACTTTAGCTTGAGAAGTCTGTACAGCAGCAGCAGCATATGAGCCATTAACGCGTTATTTAATCGAACTGTTATTTAATGATCGAACTGTTATCTGATCAACTTGATAATTTCAAATTTATGTAAAATTGTATTTGATCGAGCTGTTATTTAATGATCCATGATAAAAAGTTCTTATTATTACGCGTGCATGATATAGCAACCAACTATCACTTTCATGTTAAGTTTGGTAATTAATGTTTGTTTTCAACTTAAGTCACTCAACTAACATAATTTATATACATTAAATAGGTTCCCTAGCAATTACTTTTTTTATGTTTGGTTAAGTAGGTCACTAAACCATTATTTTGTTCTGAATTTAAATCCTATGACACGGATGACGGAAAGTTCGTAGTTCAACCTACAGTACATAGCAAAAATTGATCGTTATTACTACCGAGTCCCAAGTTTATTATCCACCTTACTATTTTAATTTGTCACAAAATGATTGTCCATTTACGAAAATGGGTTGACATAATTAATTAAGTTTCCCATATTGCCCCTAACTAGAGATGTTATCACAACTATCAAAGGAACATATAACTGATGTAGGAAAAATAACTCTATGGCAAATCTGCCATCCCCTCAAACAAAAATTGCATTGATTATCTTTTTTCTTAAACTGTATTATTGTGTAGTGGATCAAAGCTTTAAATTGTGTCTTTGTGTGGTTGATCCAAGCTCTATTAAACAAAAGTTGCATAGTTTTGGGACGGATGGAGTAGTTCGGTAACTTGTATAATGCTGCGTCATATTATGGAATTGGCAATACATTGACAATATATCATTTGGAATATCTAATACTTTGATGAGAATCTGAACACATTATGCAAGTAGCATGAAATCAGCACCATGAAAATCAAAGCTTTCGCAGTCAACTTGTTTTGGGGAAGTATGAAGGAGCTAAGAGAGCAAATCAAGCTCTTTAAAGTGAAAAACTTAGGCCACTCCCATCGGGCCAACCACTTACTAATCGGTTGGTAAGTGGTTTGGTTTTTGGTGCCATCCAGGTAATCACTTCCAAACTGGTTGGGACTCCAACCGGTAAACCGATTCCCAATCGGTTGTGATAGTGTGGAGCCCAACTAAAAAAAAACTTTTTTTATTTTTTTATTTTTTTATTTTTACCAATTAAATTTTACCTACTCACTACTACATATATACACACTTCACACTATTATTTTCATCAAATACTCTCTATTTTCATACAATACACACTCATTTTATACACCAAAAATTATACACTACGACACCCAAATTATAAACAAAAGCTACACACTATACAAAATGCCTAAAAAGAAAAAATCATCTTCATCACAATCTCTACCAACCGAAGCAGGTTCGAATGAAGACGAAGCCGAAGACGAAGAATCAAGAATCAAGAATCAAGCTCCATGGAAAATAATCACTAAACCTCATGTTGCAACCGACGAATAGAGACAAGAACAGTATATGGTGCTAACATATTTCAGCAGTACGAATGAAATAAAGCAGATGTGTTGGGTTAATCGGGTATTGTTCACGAGTCAGTGGGTTACGGTTTGGTTTATGGGTGGGTCAGTTGCTAGTCATTATGGACGTGGATGTTAGTTTAAAAAAAAAAAAAAAGAGAGGATGAATTAGTCTTTAGCATGTAGTTAATTAGTGCCTTGATTTTAGGAGTCAAGAAGTGGCACATGATAGCCACGTTTCCAGTAACTTTCCATCATTTGAGGATGGTTAGCTATTTTGCTTTCTTATTTAAGTCATGTATTCATCTTGATTTTAGTGTTAAGAAAGAAGCAATAAAATGTAGTCTTTAGTGTTATTTTTCTTTAGCAGCCAACAAGAAGTTTTGCTGGCGTGAGTTTTTTTTTGTTTCATATGTTCACCATTCGTGAGTGTAGTTTTGTTTTGGTTGCTGTTTGGCCTACGTTTGTTATTGTGTGTTTGCCCAGCAGCTTCTGATTTCCAACAAGATGGTGGAAAAATTGAAATCTTTTATCTGTCTTTTGTAATTAACACACGCACCATAACAATTCCCAAAACTCATTGCCTGAAAGCATGTTCACGTATGTAATTTATAAGATACTTTTAAAAGCCTAAGTTTGTTGCTTCTTGTACTTCAAGATAATATTATTAAAAGTCTCACTTTTCTTTCGACAAATATCGAAAAAAAAGCCCGGCTTATCACTGTTAAAGTATTAGTATATAATTATTCAGTTTCCTAGTTTTATGTATCCTGTATATGCTAGTTGTCTTGTTTCTGATTTTCCTGTCTATTAATCATGTACATGATTTAAAGGTCTTTCACCTCTCGTATAAAGAATACGCATATTTTCCTGAATCTGTAACAGTTACTAAATAGCAAGTGTATGAAAAGGAAAATAGGAAGAAAAGGGAAGTTACTATTGTATTACATTAACTTACCTGAAAGTATAATGCCTTCTCGAGTTCTTTGATGACAATTTCCATTTTTGGACGTTGGGCTTGAGCTTCAGCCAAACACTCGTACGCAATTTTCGAGAAAGTGTCCAGTGAATTTTGATTGGGTCCTCTACTTAAAGTAAAAATGCTTTCATCAATTTCTTCCTTTAGCTTAGGATCCACCAATTCGCTTAGTGTTCCTTTTATAAAGTGTTGTCGTGCAATCGGTGCAAGCCCCTTATCATTTTTCTCCATGTAATATGGATCATAGGCCAACTTCCCAGACAAGATCTCAAATAAAACTACTCCGAAAGAGTAAATATCTGATTCTATTTTCAACTTGCGTGTCTGCATATATTCTGGATCCAAGTAAACATCGGTACCTGCAACATTAGTCTCAAGATAACTAACTTGTTGATAGGTTGGGCCAAATTTGGAGAGCCCAAAGTCAGCAATCTTAGCCACCCAATTATGGTCCAACAGAATGTTGTCACTTTTTATGTCTCGGTGTATTATCCTCTTCACGTCCTTTGTGTGAAGATAATTGATTCCATGTGCAATATCAAGGCACATTTGCAAACGTTGCGCCCATGTAAGATTAGTCATATTATCACGGTTTCCCAAAAAGTCATCAAGGCTTCCATTAAAAGCATGTTCGTAGACGAGGATCATCTCAGGACTTTCGTCACAAAAACCAAGAAGAGAGATTACGTTGCGATGCTTACAGCTAGAAAGAGTTTCAATTTCTGCAATGAACCCTTGTTCTCCTTGTTTGTCTTCTCTACTAAAGATGCGTTTTATAGCTACCATGCTGCGTCTTTTCGGTAGTTCACACTTATTCACATCTATTGACGTGGAATATGTGCTATCAAAATGTTCAAGTTCCGCTTTGAAGACCATACCATAACCGCCTGAACCGATGCAGTGGGATTTAGCAAAATTTCTGGTGGCGGACTTTATATCATCAAGTTCAATCCTCAAGTGTTTCAAGCTTTTCAAGCGCAACTATTCATGTTTACGGAAAATGTTAGTAAATATACTTTCAATCATTTCATTCCTTTGATTTGAAATGAAAAAAATCCTATTTAAGAAACGAAATAGTATTTAAACCTTTCTGAATAAGATTAAATAAAATAAAAATAAATACATAAGATTAAGTACTATACCTTCCGGTGATCCAGTGATCTTTCAACTTCAGTGGAACATTCCTGTGATATTAATTGTAACAACAAGCATTAGAAAAAAATAAAAAATAAATAAACATAAAGAGGGATATGTTAGAACTTAGAAAGATGGTTGCTCTTACAAGATTTTCACTTTTCCATTGAAATTCCAACGCCTTTCCAAGTCTTAAGACAATCTGATCAATATTTGGGCGTTCTGCACGTCGTTTCTTCAGACAGTAATATGCTGTTTCTGAGAAGATTTTTAATGACTCTGGGTCCATTTGTTTCTTTAAACCTGGATCAATAATGTCATCCAGTTTGTTCTCTTCATAATGGGACACGGCCAATGGACCTAATAATTTAGGAACATCAGAGACTTCCTGGAGTACCGCTTTCCTACAGCACATGACTTCAAATAATACTATGCCGAAGGAGTACACATCCGACTTGTGGGTCACACTTCCCGTGCTAACGAACGTTGGATCGGCGTACCCCAATGTCCCACAAGCAGCAGTGAGGTGAAGACGATTCCTTCGACTTGCTGTAACTTTCATGGAAATCTCAAATCCAAAAATCTTGGGTTCCCAGTTGTCATCTAATAAAATTTTATTGCTCTTGATGTTACGATGTATGACACTAAAATCACGTCCCGCATCATAATGGATGTAACTTAATCCATGTGCAACATCAAGACATATCCGCAAACGGCGATTCCATGAGAGCGTGACCGTGTCATGTAGATGTTTGTCCAAGGTTCCATGGATTGAATGCTTGGTTATGATGATCTTTTCATTCTCATCAATACAAAACCCAACAATAGAGACCACATTCTTATGCTTGAGTCTGAAATGCGTTGAAATGTCCATCCAAAACTCAAAGTCTCCTTGCTGAAATATCCGATGTAACCTCTTTGCAACGATCATGATCCACTGTCCTTGCCAAAAGAGGTTTCCTTTATAAACCTTTACAAATTCACCGAACCCTATGTAATTTTCATCAGCAAAGTTGTTGGTGGCCTTTACTACCTCTTCAAGTGGGATTTGTAAGTGAGCAAGCTCTTTGGGCGTAGAAGACATGATGTTTTAATCTGTTCATCAAGAACGATAATAGTATTCAATTTACCGCACAACATCAAAATACCCATTTTTACTATTTCTCACAACTTTACTCCAAATGTTCTTACATTTAACACTATAACCCCCGGCACTAATATAAACAAAAAATAATAGTACAAATAGTACTCCCTCCGTCCTAATTTTATTGTCCCCAGACAAAAAACACGCAGTTTAAGAAAAACATCACCATCTCTCTTACTTTTTGGTAACAAGACAATTTTACCCTTTACTTTTTACATACCTTTTTGTCTTACATATATAAATTAGGGGCATAAATGAAATTTATCTCATTATTCTTTTCCATTTATGGAAGTGGACAATTAAATTGGGACATCCCAAAAAGGAATAGTGGACAATAGATATGGGACGGATGGAGTACTAATTTGAAATTATTTTAACGGAACTTAGCTTTGACTTATTTCTTTTGTTTTTTTAAATTGGCAAACCAAAGTATGCACCTAATAATTACGTAGATTTGAATAGAATTTTTGGTGAGGATAGGGTCGGGAACCAATAGAAATCAAATATCTCACAAATGGTAAGTCGAAAAATTATAAAAATTGCACCATAATAATTATCGTATAATTCTCTTCGATTAAAGATGTGACAAGGTATACTTTCGACGACTTTTTTATCTTTGGGTTTTACAAATTGTACAAAATTAGTACCACATTTGGTACTCGCTGGTACCACATGTGTTACTATCAGATATCACATGTATTACTAGCCGGTACCACATGTGTTACTCGTTTTCAAAACCCACCGAAAAAAAAAAAAAAAAAATTCGTCGAAAGTATACCTTGTCACATCTCAAATCGAAGAGAATTAAACACTGATTATTATAGTGTAACTTTTGTGATTTTTCGACTTACCGTTTGAAAGATATTTAATTTTTAAAAATGTAGAGAAAAGTAAGGTTAGTGACACATGACACATTTCTATTGGTTCCTCCATTCTCATTCAAAAATGATATATTCATTTGAACTTTAGTCTAATTATGTACTCCGTATAATCTAATCACACGTAATATATGCACATTATCTCACTCAAACCCACAACGACCGATTATAACGGTTACTGAATTAGATTATTCATATAGGGGCTTATGAGCCAATAAGTTCCATTAAACATGCTTATGAGGTTATCACTTTGAGATTAGAAAATTAAAGTAATAAGTGAGTAACATTGAACTTATTGACATTTTGAAAAATCCGGTAAGTTCACGTCCAGAAAATAAACTTTTGAAAGTAAGATGAATAATAAACCATACAAATTTATAAGGGCTAAATTAATCGAGAATCTATTACACAGATTTTTACCCATCACTTTGCGCAGTTTGATAATAATGAATTCATTGACTTTGCGAAAAAAATAACTTAACATCACTCACCGGAGTAGTAATTATATATGACCGTAGTAAATCCCTGACTTCCAGCCACTCTGTTGAGACGATAATTAGGGTCTGACCCCACCGGATCTAGTTAGTTGCTTCAGATTTCTTTTCATTTTTGGTGCACAGAAATATCATCATGATTCATGAAATATGACTTCAATGTACTTACGATAGAGATGATAGATTATTTAGAAAACAGAAAATCAAAGTTTTTATAAAAATAGCGCATGATATGAATGTAATGGTGGATTGATGGGACTCTTATAGTCTTATAGATGCCACCAGAGACCAGTCAAATGGGCCTCCAAGTGTTATTTTTTTTAGTAATTCTGAATAGGTCTATGTAATTTTTAGTAATTCTGAATAGGTCTATGTAAAGTTGGTCAAATATTCTAATTAGTTCTATTAATCTCATCCAATCATTTTATAGGTTCTATTTCCCGTATGGTTAGACCACTTGGAGTGCGCTCGGCATGGGCGGTATGGGGCCGAGAACGCCCATAACACTAGCATCGGGGCGTGGCAAGGCGTTCTGGAGGTTTGCACGGGTCGAGAACGGAGCGTTGAGGGGTCCCATGTGATTTTTTTTTCCTTTTCTTTCTTGTTTTAAATTTTAATAAATTTTTTTTTTTTAATTTTAAAAACTAAACTTTGAGGGGTTTAAAAAAAATTAAATTTTTTTTTACCGTTGGAAGGCCAACGGCTATTTTTTTTTTAATTTTTTTTTTCCTTTTCTAATATGTGACAACCGTCACCCGAACTAGGTTAGTTTGACTTAGCCATTACGTGACTTACTTGATTTTAGTCTTAATCTCTATGTCATGCTTAGCAAACTTACGTGTCTAACTTGCTTATGCAAAACTTACTATTAATGGATACTTTCTATTTTTGGAAACTTATAGTAATCGCATGATGAATTCATTTCATTAAGATTATACACGGAGTGTGTAAATATGAGCTAGTAGTAAACCAATAAAGGAATGTAGACTTTTAAGTGACGTAATATTATCGAGGCTTGATAGGGTTTCGTTAATGATCACATATATATTCGTTTCGGGTATAAAAACATTACCTTAATTATTTATGGAAAATATACAATTTATTAAAATAAGCGAATACGAAAATAAATTGTTTGGGATCAATAACTTTTGGACAGTGTGACCTGAGTCGATTTTGTGTGTCTTCCTTTGTTTGGCCCAAAAACCGGCTCAAACCTCCCCTTGGAGAGTCCATTCGGCCGGCCCAACCCAACCCCCCTCGACTTAGCCTCCAAGAAATATTATACCTATAAATATAAACCTAAATATAACCCTAAAACTCTTGATCATTAAATTAAAAAAATCGTCCCTGGGGTTGCTTGTGTGCGTCTACCGAAACCAAGAAAGAAGACAAGATCGAGTTTGTGTTTTGCTTGCGTGTGTTACATAATCATGTATTCGCGTAGGTAACTTTATAACCCTTTTTAAATAAACTTCTATTATATTTTCTGAGATTTATAAACCTCAGCACCGATTTATATGTATCACGAGTCGATGGTATGATTTGACCTTAGTTGTGTAGTTAAAAACATAATCCGTAAGCCCTAGTTTAAGCGTATGAATTTTGATGCTGATTTGATTAACCCCAAATATATAAATTTGAGAACTTTAATTATGAATTTATCCTCATAGGTCTTTAAATATGTTATATATTAAGTTTAGAAAACTTATATGATGAGGATAAAGCGTTATTGAACTTGGAATTAGTTATACGATAATTGTAAAAACTGATGGAATTTTTCAGTCAAATTTAGAGGCAGTTTTGACCCACTTAGAGTCGTTTTCAGGCTTCGGTCAAAACTAAAAAGTTGTAGATCTTGGTGTTTTACACAAACCTTAGAGGTTTCGGCCTCTGAAACAAAATATATTATTTTATAAAAATTATTTAGTAAACTGCTGCAGTGTATTATGAATTTTATGAAAACTTTGGTTAATTTAAATTGAGTTGATTAATTTCTTTCTAGTTTCTTTGGGACTTTATATATATTCAAACATGGACATTTCTGTATGAACTTATATTTTTATAATCTTAAATTGAATTTATTTATTTATTTTAATTAAAAGTATTAGTTAAATTAATGTGTTTTAAGGTCTAAATTGTCTAAACTATAGTCTTGTTTTCTTAATTCTTTTAAATTAACATTTTCATAAGTGATGTCTATATAACATGGTTTATAAAATGTTTTCTAAGTTTAGATTAGATATGGATTTCTTAATAAACATGTTGGTGAATATTTACGAAAGAATTGAATTTGAACTATTATAACTAGCAACACGTAGACATAAGCTTGAGTAACTATAAGACTTATTTCATTTGGAATTTGTGGGAAATACATCATAAGGGTATAAACTTGAGATGGACGTGAATGTATAGGAACCCTTCGACTCGACTCGTGCACATAATCTTTAAGACACATAACTCATGAACATTTCACTTAAATACTATAGGACGCTCATAGTTCACTGCGGCTTGTGTGTGATACGTGACTTGCTTTAAGATGTTATTCAGGTGAGTTTCATGGGCCCATTTTATTTACTTATTTTTCTTTGGGGGAAAAGAATGCTCAAACTGATTTTGAACTATTTCTTATGCTGTGAACTTATCTGATTTTCTTTTGGGCAATATGATTAAACTATGTGACATACTTATTTATGTGTTGGACTTATGTTTGTGAACTTATTGCTTATTGGACTGATTTGGTAGGTTGAGTCTTGTGTCCTTAGGATCAAGACAACAAACCTCGTACATAGGCTAATATTAATAATACTATTGTGATAACATCAAATAATATCATATTTATATATTAATATTCTCTATATTTTATATACTTTTATTGCATTTTTGTAGATTTAGATACTTAATTCGTTTATATTTGCAATTTAGGTATTTTAAGATGAAGAATGAAGAAATGAACGAAAAAAGAAGTTGAAATGAAGAAAAACGAGAAAAGATCAAGACTTAGAGAGAATTGAGCTTTATATGAAGACTTAAAACATATTATTAAAAGATTGGGCCAAGAAAAGAGTTTAAACCCGAAATTATGAAGAAGATAGTCCAAGAAAGAGCCTGGTCCGTATTTGGAAGATTCTGGAATTGAAGACCAACTGGCGGTTGGGATTGTCAGCCGGCGGTTGAATATAATAATATCAGACGTTGGAAGATCGCAGAGTTGAACTTGGACTCCAAGTACTCCAACCGACGGTTGGACTGGCAGTTTGGAAAACTATAAATAGAGGCTTCAGCTAAACTATATGATATACGAATTTGGAGAAGCAAAGTCGATTGTAAGGGCTAAAGAACGACTTTAGGTCGAATTTGGAGGCTAGGAGGCTAGGGATTGAAGACCTTCAACCCTAACTGTAACACCTGCATAATTAGGGTAATTAATTATGCCTAAATGTTTGTAACTAGTTGTAATTAGTATGTAATAGGACTAATTACAGGCTCTATTTGTATATATATAAGGTGAATTATATATATGTGTGTATACTTACGCGATTTGGATAAATCGTACGAATTAACCGGACGGAGTCCGACACTGTTATTTGGATGTTGGTGACAGAAATTTACTTAAATGATGAGAACGTATTTTGTTATATAAAATACGCAACCTAACGAGCATTATTTATATATTATCGCGACGACATTTTAACTAACGCAACAAAACGTAATAAACGCGACTTAATAATTTAAATATTTCGACAAATGTTTTTACTATTAATTTCAAAGTATTTTTACTTAAATACTCCAGTTACGTATTAAAAATATAAACGTTTGGTTAAATATTAAAAACTAGTGAATTAACCGATTAGGACACGGAGTAAATACCGTGTTTTGAGGGACGTTTTCCCCTCCTTCCTCCTTTGGATCAGCCTACACCCTTCCCCTCCTCATTTTTCCTTTCATTTTCATTTCTCCAAAAACACACACACCTCAAAAACACTCTCACTAAAAATACTACCAAAATTTCGGAGTACAAACCGACCCACGAAAATTACATATTCGGAATCACCATCACGAGTGGAACAAGAATATCAAGATCGTTTTCATCATTTCATCCTCCATTTGGCTCGATTTGCAAAAGTAAGAAATTCCTAAAATCTTAGATCTATTCAAATTGGTGTAATGTTTTGATGTGTACACAACTTAGATATAACCTAATACATGAAGAATACACGATTTTATAGCTCAAAAGTGGGTTAAATTTGCGTTTTTGGTCGGAAATTCTTGAAACCCGAAAGTTTCTGGGCTGGTGTTCATACATGCGACACAAGCCTTGTGTCGCATGCTGTGTCGCATAAACCCATTTGTGTCGCACCTTGTGTCGCACTCTATGTCGCATACTATGTCGTATTTTATACGACAACCATTATGTCGCTATTAAATTAGCATCGCAAGCTTTTGCGACACAACCACTGTGTCGCAGAGCTCTTGTGTCGCACTTTATGCGACACAACCACTGTGTCGCATACCAAACTTTAGTGTCGCAGATTGTGTCGCAAAAACACAGAAAACCAGAATTTTTAAAGTCAAAGTTACTGTACAAAAAAGTCAAATTTTACTGTAGCAGTACTGTAGCAAATCTACTGTAGCAAAGTCAACAATTTAGAATTATTTTGATGAACCGTCACCAATGGGCCAAAACTGTTTTCTCAAAACAAACGACTACGAACATACAAACGAACATTGGCTATACTAGTTGTGTACAACTAAGCGAAACGTCTCGGGAGACGCATACTTACATAACTTCATATGAATAGGCATTTGAAGGTTACGGGTTCGGAGAACCTACTTGCTATATTTACTACTTGCTATTTGCTACGGCTTATTACCAGGCTCAGGTGAGTCTTACGGCCCCACTTTTACTGTTTTATCTTATTGGGGGAGATACATGCTACTGATTTTCTTGAACACAAGTACTAAACTGCTTACTATACCAAACGGAATTGCATGAGTTATACTACTTACAGAAGTCTCTCCATCATATATCGTTAGTTATGGACTTAAGCGCGAACACTAGTTAATGGATCCATTAGGGAAATGACCCTCCCCACCCGGGGCAGTAGCGCTGCCACGTACTGATTTACACGTAGAAACGGGTGACTACTTATTCGTTACTGATGCTTGCTCATTTACGAGCATGTCACGGGAGCAAACTTATTACTTACGGGTTAAGCTTCGATTATGAGCCTCATGGCAACGGTATAAACTTACTTACTTACATTTGCGGGATTGCAAATACTGGTTTACGATTTCTGGATTGAAATTATTGATTTTACGCCTACGGGCATTACTGATGAAATCTCGTGTTCAAAGCTGATATTACTTACAAACCTGTGAGATTCACCAACCTTTTGGTTGACACTTTTTAGCATGTTTTCTCAGGTACCCGGATGGAGTAGGATTACTCCAGGATTTAGCTAGAGTCGCATGATTTCAACACAACTGCATTAACGGAGATTCTTAGCATTATCTTTTGTATATTACGATTATGTAATAGAATCTCCCGCTACACGCGCGGACTCTAGGGAAACTACATTTTTGTATACGGAAACACTAAGTTTTCAAACAATATATCTATGGAATGTAACTAATTTACAAACGTTGCATATAGATGTCGTTTACTTTATCTTTGTGCTGTGATATATGATTAGTAACACCCCAAACTATGCTTCCGCAAAATAGTGAATTTCGGGGGTGTTACAGATTGGTATCAGAGCCTAAGGTTATAGTGAACTAGGTTGCATTTAGTGGGCCTAGACTATGACCGTTAGGCAGTATTTTCTCATGAGGCATGACTGGTTCAGAAATTACAGCATACAACTTTAATTTAACATAGCCTGATCAACTATGTACAATTAAGGAAAGATGATGTAAAGTCTGAAACGATTATGTTGAACGGGAATACGTTAGTTGACTCTGACCACGAGAGAATCGGACCATTACTTGATACGTGCTAGACACTAGGCTGGATATGATATATGTATATATATATTAGCCTCGTCTTACTTACACTCTGCCACAGAAATGGCAAACATACCACCTAATCCGTCACACTCTCACTCACATGGGTCACGGAACCCACGAGTAGCCAGGAGGAACACAAGGTCACCTCGAAACAGCCCTTATCATGTACATAACTCTCAGAACTCGGCACATCTCACATTGCCAGTACTGGCTACCCAATTCCGCCGTCAGGAGCAAAGACTCGAAAGTCTTGAAAGGGAACAACACCGAATGACCTACCTGCTTCGCCAAGCACTTGATCACATATCCCAACTCCAGCGAGAACAAGAGGATACCAACCTCTCTGTAAGCATAATTCAAGATTCAATGACCGCCGAATTAGGTGCGGATGAACTTGTAAGAAATCGACTAGAGGAATGTGAACAACGTTCACAGGAGGCTGAAGATCACTCTCGAGCACTAGCACAACGACTGGCTTTGGTTGAAGACAATGCCAGGCAGACCAACCGACTAGCAGAAACCGTGGACCGCCTTGTCGCGCTGATGGAACAAATTAATCTACATTAAGACTAGTGTAGTCTTTGTCTTGTAATCTATCTCGTAATCTAATGACTATCTAGCGCTACTCTATAAACTAGTCGGATGTAACAATTCCCGACACCTTTTGTAATATCTCTGTAGGATGTAACCTTTGAACTCACATTATCTATCAAACTTCCCTTGATATTTCAACTCATAATAATTGTCATTTTTCCATGTTGATGTTATGTATTACTGCTTTTATACATGTACATCTGTGACAATTACAAGTTCCTACAAAATCTCATGTATCTTCATTTCTTTTATTGAAGAATCATGCCGCCAAAGACAAGACCATACACCGATGCCCAGATTACCTCCCTTATAACCCAGGCTGTTATTGAAGCCTTGGCTCGGAATACTCCACCAAGTTCCACGAGGAACAGCGATACCGCTGAAACCTCTGCTGCTAAACCTTGTTCTTACAAGGACTTCCAGAACTGCAAACCCCTAAACTTTGCAGGTACTGAGGGAGCTATCGGTCTGGTACGCTGGATCGAGAAAGTTGAGTCTGTATTTCTGATCTGCAACTGTGCGGAGGGAGACAAAGTTAAGTTTTCCGTTAGTACTTTTACTGACACCGCACTCACCTGGTGGAATACTTATGCCCAGACTGTGAGTGTTGCTACTGCTTACCAACTCCCGTGGGAGGAGTTGAAGAAGATGTTGAGGGGCGAGTATTGCCCCAGGGATGAATTGAAACAACTAGAAGTGGAATTCTGGAACCACAGGATGCAGGGTGATGACATCACCGGATACACCAACCGTTTCCACCAACTGGCACTTCTGTGCCCAACCATGGTCGATCCTGAGTACAAGAGGATCGGGAAATTCGTTGATGGTCTTCCTGAGAGACTCCAAGACCTGGTGACTTCATCCAAACCAGGTACTATTCAGAGCGCCATCCGTATGGCCCATGAACTAACGGCAAATTCTGTCCGCCGTGGCACAACTTCAACCCCATCTGCAAACAACAAACGCAAGTGGGAAGGAAACCCCAACTCATCCAACCAAACCTCCAACAAAAAGCCTGAGTACATTAAGGCTTATTCATCGGGGACTTCGGAAAAGAAAGGGTACAGCGGGAACAAGCCTTACTGTTCCAAATGCAGCCGCCATCATGACGGTTCTTGCCCTTGCTCCAACTGCAAACGGTTCGGGCATTTAGCCAAGGATTGCCGAACCAACATTTCTACCCCCAACACCAATGCACCAAAGGCCTGCTTTGGGTGCGGAAATTCAGGGCACTTCAAGAAAGATTGCCCAAAGCTGAAAAACAACAACAACCCTGCTCGCGGCAGATCTTTCGTTATCAAGGCTGGGGAAGCCAGACAAGACCCGAATGTCGTGACGGGTACGTTCTTTCTCAACGACCTTACTGCTTCTGTGTTATTTGATACCGGTGCCGATAGAAGCTTCATTTCTGAGAAATTTAGCCCTTTACTTGATATTACTCCCACTGCCTTAGATGCTAAATACATTGTAGAATTAGCTAACGGCAAACTGATTGAAACTGATAGCATCATACACAACTGTACACTTAACCTCACGAACGAAACGTTTTCCATTGATTTAATCCCTGTCGAGATCGGCAGCTTCGATATTATTGTCGGTATGGATTGGTTATCCAGGCACCGAGCTGAAATCATCTGTCATGACAAACTCGTTCGCATACCTCTTGTCTCCGGTGGAACCTTAGTCCTACAAGGGGAGACCGGTAGACGGAATCTGAATATTGTATCCTGTCTGAAAACGAGAAAATATCTACGAAAAGGGTATCAAGCCATCCTCGCACATGTAACGGAGAAGAAGTCGGAGGAGAAGCGACTTGAGGATGTTCCGATTGTGCGGGATTTCCCGGAAGTCTTTCCTGAAGACTTGCCCGGACTTCCACCACCTAGACAAGTTGAATTTCAAATCGAACTTGTGCCCGGAGCTGCACCCGTGGCACGAGCCCCTTACCGTTTAGCACCATCAGAAATGCAGGAGTTGTCTAACCAACTACAGGAACTCCTGGACAGAGGATTCATTCGACCAAGTTCCTCGCCTTGGGGAGCTCCGATCTTATTCGTGAAAAAGAAAGATGGATCTTTCCGCATGTGTATCGATTACCGAGAGCTGAATAAGCTAACCATAAAGAATCGGTATCCACTTCCCAGAATCGATGACCTATTTGACCAACTCCACGGATCGAGTGTTTACTCAAAGATTGATCTACGGTCGGGTTATCATCAACTCCGAGTCCGTGACAATGATATCCCAAAGACAGCTTTCCGAACTCGTTATGGGCATTACGAATTCCAAGTGATGCCATTCGGTTTAACCAACGCACCGGCCGTATTCATGGATCTTATGAATCGGGTGTGCAAACCATATCTTGACAAATTCGTCATTGTGTTCATCGACGATATTCTGATTTATTCTCGCAACAAGCAGGAACATGCTCAACATCTGAAAACCATTCTAGGACTCCTGAAACACGAAGAGTTATATGCCAAATTCTCTAAGTGTGAGTTCTGGATTCGAACCGTTCAATTCCTCGGGCACGTGATTGACAGCCAAGGAATTCATGTTGATCCCGCCAAGATTGAAGCAATCAAGGGCTGGGAGTCGCCGACCACTCCAACCGAAGTGAGACAATTCTTAGGTCTTGCTGGTTATTATCGTCGATTCATCGAAAACTTTTCAAGAATAGCTGTTCCCCTAACCACACTGACTCAGAAAGATAAGAAGTTCGATTGGACTGATAAGCAAGAGTCAGCTTTCCAGCTATTGAAAAACAAACTTTACAGTGCACCAATCTTGTCCTTACCCGAAGGCACCGACGATTTCGTAGTTTACTGCGATGCCTCACACCAAGGACTTGGTTGTGTGTTGATGCAACGGGAAAAAGTCATTGCCTATGCCTCACGACAACTAAAAATTCACGAGAAAAACTATACGACCCACGACCTCGAGTTAGGTGCTGTGGTCTTCGCATTGAAAATCTGGAGACATTACCTCTACGGTACGAAAAGCACTATCTTTACCGATCACAAAAGTCTCCAACACATATTCGATCAGAAAGATCTAAACATGAGGCAACGTCGCTGGGTTGAGTTACTTAGTGACTACGACTGCGAGATCAAATACCATCCGGGCAAGGCTAACGTAGTTGCCGATGCCTTAAGCCGAAAAGAACGAGTGAAACCCCTTCGAGTCCGAGCACTTTCTATGACAATTCGTAACGAGCTTCCTGCTCAAATCCTTACCGCTCAACTTGAAGCACTCAACGATGAAAACTTGAAAAATGAAGCCTTGCGAGGCTTGGATAAACAATTCGAAATCAAACCTGATGGAACTCGATACTTCTCTAACCGGGTGTGGTTACCTAAATTCGGAAACTTGCGAGATTTGGTGATGGCTGAAGCTCACAAATCTCGATACTCTATACATCCTGGATCTGACAAGATGTATCACGGCGTCAAAGGGTTGTATTGGTGGCCTAACATGAAAGCTGACATCGCCTTGTACGTCAGTAAATGCCTAACCTGTTCCAAAGTCAAGGCCGAACACCAAAGACCCTCGGGGTTGCTCCAACAACCTGAAATTCCTCAATGGAAATGGGAACAGATTACCATGGACTTCATTACCAAACTACCAAAAACCTCGAGTGGTTGCGATACCATTTGGGTGATCGTGGACCGTCTCACGAAATCTGCTCATTTTCTGGCCATCAAGGAAACCGACAAGATGGAGCGTCTGACTCGCATCTACGTCAAAGAAATCATCTCGCGACACGGTGTGCCTATCTCGATCATCTCGGATAGGGACAGCCGTTTTACTTCTAACTTTTGGCAATCACTACAGAAATCTCTTGGTACTCATCTGGATATGAGTACTGCTTATCACCCGCAAACCGATGGCCAAAGCGAGCGAACTATTCAAACACTGGAGGATATGCTGCGAGCCTGCGTAGTTGACTTTGGTACTTCTTGGGAAAATCACTTACCGTTGTGCGAGTTCTCGTATAACAACAGTTACCATACCAGCATTAAGGCTGCACCTTTCGAGGCACTCTACGGACGTAAGTGCCGATCACCTATCTGTTGGACTGAGTTAGGAGATTCCCAACTAACGGGTCCAGATATCATTCAGGAAACTACTGAGAAAATCATCGGTATCCAAAACCGGCTGAAAGCCGCACGTGATCGTCAGAAAAGCTATGCTGACGTGAGACGCAAACACCTTGAGTTCCAGGTAGGGGACAAGGTACTTCTAAAAGTGGCACCGTGGAAAGGTGTTATTCGATTCGGAAAACGAGGCAAACTAAATCCTAGATACATCGGACCATTCAAAATCCTTGAAAGGATTGGTCCAGTGGCGTACCGCCTGCAACTTCCTGCTGAGCTTAGCAGTGTTCACAACACATTCCACATTTCTAACTTGAAGAAATGTCTGTCTGACGAGACACTGATTATACCGCTCGACGAAATTCAAATCGATGATAAACTTCATTTTGTCGAGGAACCTATGGAAATCATGGACCGCGAGGTCAAACGATTGAAACAGAGTCGTATTCCCATCGTAAAAGTCAGGTGGAATTCTAGGCGCGGCCCTGAGTTCACCTGGGAACGGGAAGACCAAATGCGACAGAAATACCCACATCTCTTCCCAGATAACGCACCGTCCGTACACTCAAGCTAATTTCGGGACGAAATTTCTTTAACAATGGGAGAATGTAACACCTGCATAATTAGGGTAATTAATTATGCCTAATTGTTTGTAACTAGTTGTAATTAGTATATGTAATAGGACTAATTACAGGCTCTATTTGTATATATATAAGGTGAATTATATATATATGTGTGTACACTTACGCGATTTGGATAAATCGTACGAATTAACCGGACGGAGTCCGACACAGTTATTTGGATGTTGGTGACAGAAATTTACTTAAATGATGAGAACGTATTTTGTTATATAAAATACGCAACCTAACGAGCATTATTTATATATTATCGCGACGACATTTTAACTAACGCAACAAAACGTAATAAACGCGACTTAATAATTTAAATATTTCGACAAATGTTTTTACTATTAATTTCAAAGTATTTTTACTTAAATACTCCAGTTACGTATTAAAAATATAAACGTTTGGTTAAATATTAAAAACTAGTGAATTAACCGATTAGGACACGGAGTAAATACCGTGTTTTGAGGGACGTTTTCCCCTCCTTCCTCCTTTGGATCAGCCTACACCCTTCCCCTCCTCATTTTTCCTTTCATTTTCATTTCTCCAAAAACACACACACCTCAAAAACACTCTCACTAAAAATACTACCAAAATTTCGGAGTACAAACCGACCCACGAAAATTACATATTCGGAATCACCATCACGAGTGGAACAAGAATATCAAGATCGTTTTCATCATTTCATCCTCCATTTGGCTCGATTTGCAAAAGTAAGAAATTCCTAAAATCTTAGATCTATTCAAATTGGTGTAATGTTTTGATGTGTACACAACTTAGATATAACCTAATACATGAAGAATACACGATTTTATAGCTCAAAAGTGGGTTAAATTTGCGTTTTTGGTCGGAAATTCTTGAAACCCGAAAGTTTCTGGGCTGGTGTTCATACATGCGACACAAGCCTTGTGTCGCATGCTGTGTCGCATAAACCCGTTTGTGTCGCACCTTGTGTCGCACTCTATGTCGCATACTATGTCGTATTTTATACGACAACCATTATGTCGCTATTAAATTAGCATCGCAAGCTTTTGCGACACAACCACTGTGTCGCAGAGCTCTTGTGTCGCACTTTATGCGACACAACCACTGTGTCGCATACCAAACTTTAGTGTCGCAGATTGTGTCGCAAAAACACAGAAAACCAGAATTTTTAAAGTCAAAGTTACCGTACAAAAAAGTCAAATTTTACTGTAGCAGTACTGTAGCAAATCTACTGTAGCAAAGTCAACAATTTAGAATTATTTTGATGAACCGTCACCAATGGGCCAAAACTGTTTTCTCAAAACAAACGACTACGAACATACAAACGAACATTGGCTATACTAGTTGTGTACAACTAAGCGAAACGTCTCGGGAGACGCATACTTACATAACTTCATATGAATAGGCATTTGAAGGTTACGGGTTCGGAGAACCTACTTGCTATATTTACTACTTGCTATTTGCTACGGCTTATTACCAGACTCAGGTGAGTCTTACGGCCCCACTTTTACTGTTTTATCTTATTGGGGGAGATACATGCTACTGATTTTCTTGAACACAAGTACTAAACTGCTTACTATACCAAACGGAATTGCATGAGTTATACTACTTACAGAAGTCTCTCCATCATATATCGTTAGTTATGGACTTAAGCGCGAACACTAGTTAATGGATCCATTAGGGAAATGACCCTCCCCACCCGGGGCAGTAGCGCTGCCACGTACTGATTTACACGTAGAAACGGGTGACTACTTATTCGTTACTGATGCTTGCTCATTTACGAGCATGTCACGGGAGCAAACTTATTACTTACGGGTTAAGCTTCGATTATGAGCCTCATGGCAACGGTATAAACTTACTTACTTAC
Organism: Helichrysum umbraculigerum; assembly: GCA_949592205.1. Classification (NCBI taxonomy): domain Eukaryota; kingdom Viridiplantae; phylum Streptophyta; class Magnoliopsida; order Asterales; family Asteraceae; genus Helichrysum; species Helichrysum umbraculigerum. Next base: position 159,860,836 of record CATIUR010000002.1, on the reverse strand, counting down.
ATTTGCGGGATTGCAAATACTGGTTTACGATTTCTGGATTGAAATTACTGATTTTACGCCTGCGGGCATTGCTGATGAAATCTCGTGTTCAAAGCTGATATTACTTACAAACCTGTGAGATTCACCAACCTTTTGGTTGACACTTTTTAGCATGTTTTCTCAGGTACCCGGATGGAGTAGGATTACTCCAGGATTTAGCTAGAGTCGCATGATTTCAACACAACTGCATTAACGGAGATTCTTAGCATTATCTTTTGTATATTACGATTATGTAATAGAATCTCCCGCTACACGCGCGGACTCTAGGGAAACTACATTTTTGTATACGGAAACACTAAGTTTTCAAACAATATATCTATGGAATGTAACTAATTTACAAACGTTGCATATAGATGTCGTTTACTTTATCTTTGTGCTGTGATATATGATTAGTAACACCCCAAACTATGCTTCCGCAAAACAGTGAATTTCGGGGGTGTTACACTAACGAAGAATAATTCAGTTTCTTTGGTTTGATTCTAGATATTTTACTTACTAGATGAGCATTTATTTGTATATAGATCTTGTTTTCTTGCTATTTGAATGTTGATTACTTCTTTAACATATTTGTTTAGATGAATGATGTTTATATGATTATTTAAATATATGTTTATGTTAACTGATTTTATGAATGTTATTAAGGTTATATCTATATCGATTATATGATTATGAGATTCATATTATAGCGAAAGTTTGTATGATATTGATTAATAATTTAGGTTTATGTTTTAATTATAACTTAAAGACTCTGACTGCGTGATAGGTTATAATTATTACTGGATTAAACTATAGTTGATTAGATAATAACATTCGAGACCTCGAAGTTAATTAACCTTAGTATACGTTGAAGAGCTTAATCATAGGATAGTTAAACCCGACCCAGGAGATTATCTACTTTTATATTTCAACATAAAATCAATTAGCTAACAAAAATAAACATATAGGAGAATTTGAATATAAATATAACTAATCTAGATAAAATATATCTTCTATCTACCTTATTTACCTTAGTTGTATTTTAATTACTTTATTTACTTTAATTTAGTATCAAAGTAAATATATGTTCGATCAGAACTAAAACATCCCCTTTTATCTGTCACATTAATTGTAAATAATTGTAAATATTAGTTTAGGGTTAAATTAAGAATTCCATTTTCCCAGTGTTCGACTCGGACTTACTTATAAAGCTATATTATATGAATGGGTTATTGTGACACCCGCCAAATTAGGACTTGTAATTAGTGCCTAATTCTCTGTAATACATGTAATTAGTCCTTTGATTTGGTTAATTAATGTATCCTTATATATATTGTTGAATATATATACTCGTACGCGATTTGGTTAAATCGTGCAATTTTATATCGAATGTAGTTCGATACAATCTATACGGACGTTGGTGAACAAAAGTATTAAATAATACGAAATTATTTAATAAACTCATTTATTACATCATATTATCTTGATAATATATATATATATATATATATATATATATATATATATATATATATATATATATATATATATATATATATATATATATATATATATATATACATATATATATATATAACGTTAATCGTATCGTATAAGGTTAATTGTACGCGATTAAAACGTGCAAAACGTATATTGTGAATCAAATAATCATAAGTTATTTTTATATAACTCAAAACAAAGTATTTTGATAAAATACTTCCCTTAAAAATATTGTGATTTAAATCGAAAACGAATACGCATTCAAATAACGATACGCGTATAAATAAACGTTTAAACGAACGAGTAAACGAACACCGCAAGGAGCTCAAACGCGGGGAAACAAAATTGGAGACTTCTCCTCCCAAGTGGGGCCCACCTAGGCCGGCCCACCCCCTCCACTCTTTCCCTCCTCTTTCTTTGACTAACTCACACAACACACACACACACACCTCATTCACCAACTTTTCACACACACTCTCTCTCTATAATCTCTATCTCCATCTTTTTTTTTTCTCTCCAAAAATCCTCACCAAAACCTCAATATCATCTTCAATAACTCATCATCGTCAATTACTACTTCAAGATAAAACGACCACCACAACACGATCTACACTTCCACCTTTTCGGAATCTTCAAGTGACAACTTTGTAAGAATCCCGACACTCTCGAAAGTACTTAGTTTTTACTTATTTACATGTTTAGTTGTTTATCTAGCTTGATTATGTCCAAATAATTAGTTAAAACTTGTTTTCGAAACATATGTCAAAATGTTGCGGTTTTGGGCATTTTAAAGAACCGACACCTCGGGACATCCCCAACACAAACCCATAACTTTCCTAGACTCTATAAACTGTTTTAAAGCTTGTGTAAAAGTTTCGGATCAAACCGAGCCCGTTTGACCACAAACCCGACACCTTGAATCCGATCAGACCCTTTGTGTCGCATCCGGCCTGGAGCCTTTGCGACACAAGCCCTTATGTCGCAAATACCCCCCAACGTTGCACATAGCGACGCAAAGCCTTATGTCGCATTGAATTGCGAATGTCGCATACTGCGACACAACACCTTACGTCGCATTAAATTGCGGATGTCTCTTAATGCGACACAAATATCTACGCGCAAATCTTGACACAAACACCTATGTTGCACGTAGTGTCGCACCCAGTGTCGCACAAATCAAACCCTTGAAAACTCAGATTTTACTAAGTGTCGAGACTTGAAAATTTATCACCTAACGATACCCAGCCAGGGGCTCTGCCCCTTGGACCCCGCTAGGGGTTGCCACCCCTTGGACCCCGCTACCAGGGGCGCTGCCCCCGGACCCCCCGTCAACCAGGACTCAAAAATATTTTTCCCAATAAGTGTTGAACACTTACTACCACAAAACCTTATACGACGATACTCGTACATGATATACATATACTTTTATAAGTATACAGCAATCAAAGTATAATAATAATAGTTGAGATTTTTATTACAAAACTGTCACACCCCCAAAATCGGTAATTGTGTTTATTTAATGTTTAGCGGAAGCAAGTTAAGATTTAGCGGAAGCATCTTGTTTCAACAGTTTAACAACGGGGGTGATGACGTTACAATTGTGCATTCATCGTATCAGAGCATATGATCATACAGAACATAATATATTAAGGATGCCAGTCAAATAGTTATTACAAAAGTAGTACGACTGTGTAAGTCATACAGTAGTAATAAAGTTTAAAACATTTAAGTTTTACAATACATATGTTATAATAAGATTTCATGAGTATAACTGCAATGTCTGCAGTAATACAGAGGAAATCCTCAAAAGCTGTCCCATAAAGTATGGCATCCTAAGTAGTCCAGGGTTGTCATCCTGAATGCATGCGATCCTTACTTACATAGCTAATTTCCTGTAAAACATAGAAAGAAAGTCGTCAACAAATATGTTGAGTGAATTCACAGGTTTGTATAAATATGTGGTATGTTAAACCATTTATGTTAAAGTTATTGAAATGTTATTCAATAAATAAATGTTTGCAGGTTTTGCAGTTTATAAGATGTTAGGGATAGTTACCCTAAAATATAGTTTTATGTGGGTTGTTACCCAAAATGTATGTCTGGTTGTTTACCAGTATATAAATATAATCAGTAAGTATACTGACATAACACAGTTGTAGGATATGTTTATCCTAAATAATATGTGTGGGAATGCTTAGACTATAATCCCCTGAAAGGTGAGCTAAACCTCGCAGGTTAAAGTAACGCGACCTAACCCTATAACCAAACCACAACCAAAACTTATGTTGTTTGCCTGAAGGACAATTAAGTATACGCTCCATCCACAGGAGGGTCGTCACGGCAATAGTACTATTCGTATACTCAGTGGCTAGAGTCACCTAGCTAATGGTTATAGTCTGCATGACATAAGGTCTTTCATGCACACATCTCAAGTCTGGTCCGTACTAGGATACAGTGTCTAATTCCCAAAACAGTTGTGAAAATGTTATTTCGTATCAAACAGTTGTATAAAGCAATAAAGCATTTATATAATTTGCTGCATGTGTTTGCATGCAGTTTCTATGTTTACACCCCTATGTTTAAAAGCATAAAACATTTGCAAAGTAGGGGCTGTGAACTCACAGTAGTTTTGCTCGGTAAGAAAGCTAGCAGCCAAACAGATAACAGCCCAAGGTATGTTAACCTATACAATAAATATATTAACATAAGTACGTTTGATTTGTTTTAATCACTTATGTTAACAGTTTGTTTGTTTGAAGAAATGGTTGATTTCTTAGTAATATAAGTTGTTGACTTTATTAATGACATTGCGTTGAAATATTGTTATTATTTCATAAATCGTATACTTGTTAAGTGTACAAACCAATATGTAATTGTTTATTTAACAGAAGGTCGTTTTGTTTTCATTTGTACATGTACTTTGTATATAGTTGTTCGTATAATTTGAACGTTATTCAATTATCATTGTTTATATATATATATTTGTGAATATATATTCTTAAGTGTCGTATGTATATATATATATATATTTAATCAATACATTGTTTACGTATATCAAAATATATATATAAGTTTTCATTTGTTTAAGAAAACGTATACGTTTGTGTCTATATATATCGTGTGTCCTCGAATATATATATATATATATATATATATATATATATATATATATATATATATTGTAATACGTTGTTTCGTATTTTAAAAAAAAAGGTTGTAAGTTTTATTTGTTATAAAACTTGATAATATATTTATCCCGTTTAATAAATATCATTTGTTTTTAATATCTTTACGTTTGTTTAATAAGTGTTAAATATCCCGATAATGTAATCGTATTCAAATTGTATAGTTCATAAAGTTCATATATATATATATGTCATATATCGTTTGTTCGTACGAATTAAATAAGTCCAATGTCCGTATTCATAGTTTGTCTCGGTTTATAATGTCATTTAACAATTTATCAAGTCTCGTATACGTCTTGCACAAATAATATCGTTAACGGAAACGTTTTGTGTTTTAAAATAAAAGTCAAGGTGTTGACCAGACACGGGAATCCGCCGGATTCTATTTGAATCCGCCGGATTCTCGTTAAATGAAAAGGTGTTGCCGGATCTTCGGTTCAAGCCGCCGGGTCGGGGTCAAGAATAGGTGAATCCGCCGGATTTAGTTGAATCCGCCGGATTCTTTTGTGTTCACAAAACGTTCATGTGAAGCTTTGGGAATCCGCCGGATTTAGGTGAATCCGCCGGATTCGAGCGTGTCTTTTACTCGTTCACCGTTTTAGCCGAAGATTTGTGTGCGAGTTTCATAGGGGAATCCGCCGGATTCTACATGAATCCGCCGGATTCATGTTACTTCCAGGTCCTGTTCGAACAGGGCCATAATGATGCTCGATTATTTTGGTTCCAAATTCTTTGTACATCAAACCCAAACGTTTATACAATCAATATATAGCATTTTAACAACTTATTACACTTTTATAACATGTTTTCATGTATTGATTTTGTATTTGAAGTTTTGGGTTATAAAAACATTTTCATGATCAAACCTTCAATCTTTCATATATATATGTTATATACATAGATTAAGTTATATAAACATGTTAGAACACGAATTTAGAGTAAAGAAATTAAGAATTTGGAGTTTCCTTACAAAGAGAAGAAGATGAAAATGATGAACGATGATGATGATGATGAGGTGGTTGTTCCTGGCCTTGTTGTTCTACCACAGCTACTGCTTCCTGGTTATGATCTTGTTGTTGTTCCAGATGAAAGAAGAAGAAGATGATATGTGTGTGTGTGTTTGTATGATTACAGAGAAAAGAGAGGAGGGAGTAAAATAATTTGAACGAGTATGGGAGATCACAGTTGTGGTCTCTCAATTATTGAAGTTAGGTGCCAGATTTTGGCACCTCAATTCCGAGTACGGGTATAATTTTAGCAATATAAAAGTAAACTTTTTATATTTTTATTATGTAGGTGTTCTACTGGTTCGTATTTTATAATCAGAATAATGACGTTATCATTATTTTAAATAGTTGTACAATTTTGTACATTTTACTGCGCACAGTTAATTGAGCGCAAAATTTCAGTTAATTTAGGATTTCATATTTTGAGGTAATGTTCTAAATGTTATCGAATGAACTAGAAAATTTGCCTTTTTATGATTTGACGTCGTATGCGCGTTTTAGAATTATTTCTGTTCGTGTTATAATACGTTTTATGTTAAACGTAAAATTAGACCTTTATATCTATATGTTATAGATATATAAATACTCGTAATTAATAATTATATTATTAATTATTTTTGTATCACGAAACTTTTGTCATTTATTTTTGTCGGGTTCGTTCCGATACGTTTGTACGTAATTATAGTTAATTACATATTTTGTAATACTTTTTGTTTAAAAGTATTGGGCTTGCTAGGCTTACATCACGACAAAAGTTTTGTTAAAACTTAACCAGGAAATTAGCATAGTAATGCACATGCATATTATTTAATTAATACCTAAATTGGAGAGTTGTCACATTCTCCCCCCGTTAGGGAAATCTCGTCCCGAGATTTAATTTGTGTCGTGAGTCGTGGTCACGGGTTCAAATAGTTGAGGGTACTTCTTGCGCATTTCATCCTCGCGTTCCCAGGTGAACTCTGGGCCTCTTTTCGAGTTCCATCGAATTTTGACAAGTTTGATCCGACTGTTTCGGAGTTTCTGTGTTTTCGTGTCCATTACTTCAAGCGGTTCCTCCACGAAGTTGAGTTTTGCGTCGACGTAGATTTCGTCAGGAGGTATGATTAACGCTTCGTCCGATAGACACTTCTTAAGATTACTCACGTGAAACGTGTCGTGAATATTACTAAGTTCTTGCGGCAGTTTAAGCTTATAAGCTACAGGACCAATCCTTTCTAGGATCTCAAAAGGTCCGATGTAACGTGGGTTCAGTTTGCCACGTTTTCCAAATCGCACAACTCCTTTCCAAGGAGATACCTTGAGTAGAACTCTGTCACCTACTTGAAACTCTAAAGGTTTCCGTCTATTGTCTGCATAACTCTTTTGTCGGTCTCGTGCCGTTTTTAATCGATTAAGCACTTGAGATATTTTGTCCGTTGTCTCTTGGACTATCTCAGGACCTGATAATTGTCTGTCATCCATATCTGCCCAACATAGTGTGGATCGGCACTTGCGTCCGTACAACGCCTCGAAAGGTGCCATCTGTATACTCGTATGATAACTATTGTTGTACGAGAATTCAGCTAAAGGGAGATGAACATCCCAGTTTTCTCCAAAATCAATCACGCATGCTCGTAGCAAGTCCTCAAGCGTTTGTATCGTTCGCTCGCTTTGACCATCAGTTTGTGGATGGTAGGCGGTACTCATGTCGAGTCTAGTGCCTAAAGCTTGTTGCAATGTTTGCCAGAAGCGAGAGGTGAAACGTGCATCTCTATCAGAGATGATGGATAATGGAACTCCATGTCTAGAAACAACTTCTTTTATGTAAATTCTAGACAGCTTTTCCATCTTATCCGTTTCCTTAATGGCAAGAAAGTGAGCTGACTTTGTCAGTCGATCGACAATCACCCATATGGAGTCCATTCCAGATGATGTTTTCGGTAGTTTCGTGATGAAATCCATCGTGATGTGTTCCCATTTCCATTTGGGCAACTCTGGTTGTTGCAAAAGTCCGGATGGCTTTTGGTACTCAGTCTTAACTTTTGCACAAGTCAGACATCTACTAACATAGGTGGCAATGTCTCTTTTCATGCCAGGCCACCAGTAAAATTCTTTCAGATCGTGGTACATCTTATCTGCACCAGTATGTATCGAGTAATTAGACTTATGAGCTTCGTCCAATACTAGGCTACGTAGCTCATCAACACAAGGAATCCAAATTCGATTCATGAAGTACAATACTCCATTTTCCTTAGACTCCAGTTGTTTCTCCATCCCTTTGAGGGATTCGTCCTTTATACGTTCTGGAGTAAAGGCCGCTTGTTGAGCGTCACGAATTTGGGAAATCAGATCCAAGTGGATTGTCAGTCCTCAGGCTCGAACTCTTCGAGGTTTCACTCGTTCCTTACGACTCAAGGCATCCGCTACTACATTAGCTTTGCCTGGATGGTACTTGATTTCACAGTCGTAATCATTCAACAATTCAACCCAACGTCTCTGTCTCATGTTGAGTTCTTTCTGGTCAAATATGTGTTGGAGACTTTTGTGATCGGTAAAGATCGTACACTTCGTACCGTATAGGTAGTGTCTCCAAATCTTTAGTGCAAAAACGACTGCTCCTAGCTCTAAATCATGCGTCGTATAGTTCTTCTCGTGAATCTTCAATTGACGAGACGCATATGCAATGACTTTGTCGTTTTGCATTAGCACGCAACCTAATCCTTGATGTGAGGCATCACAGTAGACAACAAAGTTTTCAACTCCTTCTGGTAAGGATAGGATAGGTGCAGTACTCAATTTCTCTTTCAGCAGTTGAAAAGCATTCTCTTGCTTCTCGCCCCAATCAAAATTCTTGTCTTTTTGCGTTAGGGCGGTAAGTGGCTGAGCTATCTTCGAGAAATTCCCAATGAACCTTCGGTAGTAACCGGCTAACCCAAGAAATTGTCGTATCTCAGTTGGGGTCTTTGGGGCTTCCCAATTCTTAATCGCCTCAATTTTGGATGGGTCCACATGAATTCCTTTGTTATTGATCACGTGACCCAGGAAATGAACCTCACGCATCCAAAACTCGCATTTAGAGAACTTTGCATAAAGCTTCTCTTTTTCCAGTAATTCGAGAATCAGCCTCAGATGTCGTTCATGGTCTTCCTTTGTTCGCGAGTATATCAAAATATCGTCAATGAACACTATGACGAACTTATCCAAGTAAGGTTTACATACTCTATTCATTAGATCCATGAATACTGCTGGCGCATTCGTTAGCCCAAATGGCATAACTAGGAACTCGTAATGACCATATCGAGTCCTAAACGCAGTCTTAGGGATATCTTCATCCCGTACCTTCAGTTGATGGTAACCCGATCTCAAGTCGATCTTTGAGTAATAACTTGACCCTTGCAGCTGGTCAAACAAGTCATCGATGCGTGGTAACGGGTATCGGTTCTTAATCGTCACTTTGTTCAGTTCTCGATAATCGATACACATCCGCATTGATCCATCCTTCTTTTTGACGAACAACACCGGAGCTCCCCACGGTGAAAAGCTCGGTCGGATGAATCCTAAATCCAACAGTTCTTGTAACTGTGCAGACAGTTCTTGCATTTCTGATGGAGCTAAACGGTAAGGCGCACGAGCAATCGGTGCAGCTCCCGGCACTAGGTCGATATGAAACTCAACCTGCCGAGGAGGTGGTATCCCTGGTAGCTCGTCAGGAAATACTCCTGGGTATTCGCGTACTACGGCCACGTCGTCTATGCGTCGCTCCTCTGGTTTCTTATTCACAACATGTACCAAAAATGCTTGGTACCCTTTTCGTAGATACTTATTTGCCTTCATGCATGTAATCGTTTTCACCACACGATTACTCTTTTCTCCTTGAACCATCAACATTTCTCCTGACGGTAAAGGTAACCGTACAATCTTCTCATGACAGATGATCTCTGCGCGGTTTAGTGACAACCAATCCATACCAACCACTATATCGAAGCTCCCTAACTCTACCGGTAGTAAGTCTATTTTGAAAGAATGACCTTCTAATGTTAAGGAACATCCTGGTACTATTTCTCCTGATTCAATCAACTTACCATCAGCTAGCTCTACTGTGTATTTGTTATCTAGCTTAAGGGATTCGATCTCTAATAGTGGTCTAAACTCAGTGGACACAAAACTTAAATCAGCACCGGAATCGAATAACACAGAAGCAAAGTGGTTGTTTACAAGAAACGTACCAGTGACTGTGTTAGGATCCTGACGTGCCTCTGGTGCTCCTAACATGAACACGCGTCCACGAGCTGGCTGATTGTTGTTGTTGTTAGCATTGTTGTTGTTGGTTCGGTTGTTGTTGTTACCACGGTTGTTTCCATTGTTGTTGCGGTTACGAGCGTTGTTGGCGTTACGGTTTTGATTATTGAGTTGAGGGCATCGGTTTCGATAATGCCTCATGTCGCCACATTCAAAACATCCTTGGTTTTGGCGAACAGTGTTTCCCTTAGGGGTAGGGTTTACCTTACAGTTTTGGGTTTTGTGACCCCATCCCTTACAGCTGTCGCAAAACCAGCACTCACCCTCGTGGTGTTTGCTACACTTATCACACTTAGGTTTGTTACCCAAGTATGGCTTTGGTTCCACAATGGTGGCAGCGTAAGACTTTGGATTTCCAGATCCTTTCTTGTTGGATTGACCCTGACGGTCATTCCACTTACGCTTCTTACCTCCAGAACTACCAGCTTCAGCACTGCTCTGCTCAACCTTAACCGACACAGTCTTCTTGGTCAGTGTCCCCATTCTAACTGCTTCATCAGTCAAACTCTGCGATAAGGTAACAGCGCTCCTGAAAGTGTCAGGTTTGGAGGACGTAACTAAACTCCTGATCTGTGGTGCCAGTCCATACACATAGCGTTCAATACGCTTATACTCAGGCGTTACCATATGTGGCACAAGACGAGCTAGTTCTTGGAACCTAGTTGTGTAACCAGTGATATCAGCACCAATCATAGCAATGTTCCACAGCTCAGTCTCAATTTTCTGCATCTCACTGCGAGGGCAGAATTCTTCCATCATCATACTCTTCAATGTTTCCCATGTCATGGAATAAGCAGCTGGTCGTCCCATCGACTGGACTTGACTGTTCCACCAAGTCAAAGCTTTATCAGCTAATGTACAGGCGACATATTTCACCGCAGTGTCTGGTAGACAATCACTGATGTCCAACACAGAATCCATCTTTTCTATCCAGTGTATAATACCAATAGCACCTTCAGTGCCACAGAAGGGAGGTGGTTTACAAGCCTGAAATGTCTTATATGAACACCCTCGGCGAGTATTCACAACAGTCTCAGCATTAACAGGGGTCGATCCACTGTTATGAATCCCATTCTCACGGTTTCGACTTGCCTCATACTCGGCAATACCTTCAGCTATGCGTCTAGCTATCAACTGCTCAGTAGTTTCCTCAGGGTTAGGGGGTGGAATGGTTTCAGATGTAGGGGGTACAGTTGTCTTCTGACTGTTCCTAGTAATTCGTCGTTTTGGAGGCAAGATTCAGTTCTGCGATGAATAGAATGCAGAAGTCAATGCCAAAATAATGAATGTGATGAACAAGATTTCACATTGTCTATCAAATGAATAGTATGAAGAATTTGAAAGAATAATGTTTCACATTGCATGTCGCACGATTTTGAAACACCCATATGTACTTTGTACAATATAATCACGTTGGCCAGGCGTCATTATATAATGCCAAATACATATTTCTTTTCATCATCGTTTAAGTGCAATCAATGTTTTATGGAATTCAAGATAAGATAAATAATTCATAGTATGGTAGGTTTTCAAAGTTTGCAAGAAATGGTTTCAACAATTATTACGTGATAACTTTTCTATCACTTGTATATGGAGATGAATATAATTCGCACGAAATTTCGAATCGAACCTAAGTTATATTATACATTAACTAGAACGTTCTTACATCGTTTCATTACAAAACTTGATGATATCTCCTATATCCATCAAGAGTGATTTCCAACACTACACGAGTTAATACAATACTAATTAGACTAAACTTAGCTATACATATGTCCTAACAAAATGATTATACTCCTACGACAGTTCTTCATCAGTTCTTTATTAAGCTATCTTTAGCTATGTTCTCTGTCGTAGTGCAGTTCTTTTTCTTTCACTCCTGGTCCAGGTTAGGAGAGGAGTAATGCCTTTCTAGCATAGTCTTGTATCGTAGAGTTGGATAATAGTCCAGATCATTCTCAGTTGAGCATTTGCTCAGACGTTTAATCCAAGTCTTGACTCTCTTCTTACGATCACTAGCTACTTTCTTCCAGAAGCGAATTCTATCCCTAACTCGGACAGACATAGGCCTCTTTAGGATTCTCAACTCAGTTTCATAGTTCTTGCATTTAGATGCAAGTTCCCAGTTTTGACCATCTAGCTCTTCAGCTTGGTCTCTAACTCTCTCATATTCCTCTATGTCAATCAATCCAAAGTGGTGGTTCTCAATCTCTTCTTCCACCAGTTCCACTATCGGAATTGTTTCTGTATCGACATATTCATATTGTATCTGCTCGTCGATGGTTATGTCATCATCTGATGAATATTCACTTATGACAGGTTCTGCCATTTTTCCAGTTTCAAGAGATCTATAGGTTACAAAGACATATTTCAGTATCCACAGTTATGTAGTCTATATTGTCAATATATAATCCAATCACAACGCACAGTAATATAAACAATAATAATAAACCAAATACATACGTCATATCATATAATTGATTATAGTTAGTTCACAAGTTTTTATACAAAACATGATGGATCTATCCTAGATATCCATCGATCCAAAGACTAATCAAAGCATGACGGGTCTGTCTACACACCGTCGATCCAAATGATATACAAAACATGACAGGTCTGTCTATACCCGTCGAACCAAAGTTCCAAGTCTAATACATAGTATATATACAATCCTAAGTAGGCACATCCCGCCCTACATAGGTCTAACGGAAATACGGTAGAAATGATCCCACGACTGTCCTCAACACAGCCATCACCACACAAGTACCAACCACAAGCCCTGCAATCCTAACATGTCTCTCAAGTGTCCTCACACGAGCACGTGCGGACTCAGCTATCTCCTGGGCAGTAAACACATGGTTCAACAAAAAGTGATGATGCTCATGCATACCAGCCATGTCCCCATACAGACGAGAGATCTCATCCTGTACCTGTCCAAGGTGAGAACCCCTGCTAGAAGTAATACAAAACAATGTACGCATAACAGCAACTAATGTAGGGAGAGTCTGCTCTATCGGCTCTCCAGTGGTAGACAGTGGTGCTGGGGGTCGTGAGGACTCTCCTGTCTCAAATGTGGAGGGAAAACGCTCTAATGACCACCAGTGCCTCAACATAGGAGTCATCCATTCTAGATGAGCAACCCTGGGTGCCCTCTGTGGAGACTCAATAGACTCGTCCGCCGATGCTAACGGACCAATAGGAAGATCTCGGACACACATCCTCGGTGTCCTCCTAAATACATGCCTGCGAGAAGTCTCACCGGCCTGATGGTGAATACCTGTAGTGATAGGGGTAACCTCATGTGCTGTCGGTGGTGGCGCGATGTAAGCGTCACTAGTGTCATCTGACATGTCTCTCAAATGAACAGATGACTCATCCCCTACAGTGATCGCGGGACCCTCAAATGTAGCCTCTGTCGGCTCCTCATCCGAAGCATAAACATGAATGAGTGATTGACTAGACATACTGTGACAAAAGAATTTGTGTGTGACGTGTCAGTCGTATGTTAGATATATGCACACGTATGTATGTATGAATGCATGAATGTTCTAGCCAAGGCTATAGTCTAGGTCTCTAAGGTTTTCAGTCACCTAAAGACTTCTAGTTCGCTATAACCAATGGCTCTGATACCAAGTCTGTCACACCCCCAAAATCGGTAATTGTGTTTATTTAATGTTTAGCGGAAGCAAGTTAAGATTTAGCGGAAGCATCTTGTTTCAACAGTTTAACAACGGGGGTGATGACGTTACAATTGTGCATTCATCGTATCAGAGCATATGATCATACAGAACATAATATATTAAGGATGCCAGTCAAATAGTTATTACAAAAGTAGTACGACTGTGTAAGTCATACAGTAGTAATAAAGTTTAAAACATTTAAGTTTTACAATACATATGTTATAATAAGATTTCATGAGTATAACTGCAATGTCTGCAGTAATACAGAGGAAATCCTCAAAAGCTGTCCCATAAAGTATGGCATCCTAAGTAGTCCAGGGTTGTCATCCTGAATGCATGCGATCCTTACTTACATAGCTAATTTCCTGTAAAACATAGAAAGAAAGTCGTCAACAAATATGTTGAGTGAATTCACAGGTTTGTATAAATATGTGGTATGTTAAACCATTTATGTTAAAGTTATTGAAATGTTATTCAATAAATAAATGTTTGCAGGTTTTGCAGTTTATAAGATGTTAGGGATAGTTACCCTAAAATATAGTTTTATGTGGGTTGTTACCCAAAATGTATGTCTGGTTGTTTACCAGTATATAAATATAATCAGTAAGTATACTGACATAACACAGTTGTAGGATATGTTTATCCTAAATAATATGTGTGGGAATGCTTAGACTATAATCCCCTGAAAGGTGAGCTAAACCTCGCAGGTTAAAGTAACGCGACCTAACCCTATAACCAAACCACAACCAAAACTTATGTTGTTTGCCTGAAGGACAATTAAGTATACGCTCCATCCACAGGAGGGTCGTCACGGCAATAGTACTATTCGTATACTCAGTGGCTAGAGTCACCTAGCTAATGGTTATAGTCTGCATGACATAAGGTCTTTCATGCACACATCTCAAGTCTGGTCCGTACTAGGATACAGTGTCTAATTCCCAAAACAGTTGTGAAAATGTTATTTCGTATCAAACAGTTGTATAAAGCAATAAAGCATTTATATAATTTGCTGCATGTGTTTGCATGCAGTTTCTATGTTTACACCCCTATGTTTAAAAGCATAAAACATTTGCAAAGTAGGGGCTGTGAACTCACAGTAGTTTTGCTCGGTAAGAAAGCTAGCAGCCAAACAGATAACAGCCCAAGGTATGTTAACCTATACAATAAATATATTAACATAAGTACGTTTGATTTGTTTTAATCACTTATGTTAACAGTTTGTTTGTTTGAAGAAATGGTTGATTTCTTAGTAATATAAGTTGTTGACTTTATTAATGACATTGCGTTGAAATATTGTTATTATTTCATAAATCGTATACTTGTTAAGTGTACAAACCAATATGTAATTGTTTATTTAACAGAAGGTCGTTTTGTTTTCATTTGTACATGTACTTTGTATATAGTTGTTCGTATAATTTGAACGTTATTCAATTATCATTGTTTATATATATATATTTGTGAATATATATTCTTAAGTGTCGTATGTATATATATATATATTTAATCAATACATTGTTTACGTATATCAAAATATATATATAAGTTTTCATTTGTTTAAGAAAACGTATACGTTTGTGTCTATATATATCGTGTGTCCTCGAATATATATATATATATATATATATATATATATATATATATATATATATATATTGTAATACGTTGTTTCGTATTTTAAAAAAAAAGGTTGTAAGTTTTATTTGTTATAAAACTTGATAATATATTTATCCCGTTTAATAAATATCATTTGTTTTTAATATCTTTACGTTTGTTTAATAAGTGTTAAATATCCCGATAATGTAATCGTATTCAAATTGTATAGTTCATAAAGTTCATATATATATATATGTCATATATCGTTTGTTCGTACGAATTAAATAAGTCCAATGTCCGTATTCATAGTTTGTCTCGGTTTATAATGTCATTTAACAATTTATCAAGTCTCGTATACGTCTTGCACAAATAATATCGTTAACGGAAACGTTTTGTGTTTTAAAATAAAAGTCAAGGTGTTGACCAGACACGGGAATCCGCCGGATTCTATTTGAATCCGCCGGATTCTCGTTAAATGAAAAGGTGTTGCCGGATCTTCGGTTCAAGCCGCCGGGTCGGGGTCAAGAATAGGTGAATCCGCCGGATTTAGTTGAATCCGCCGGATTCTTTTGTGTTCACAAAACGTTCATGTGAAGCTTTGGGAATCCGCCGGATTTAGGTGAATCCGCCGGATTCGAGCGTGTCTTTTACTCGTTCACCGTTTTAGCCGAAGATTTGTGTGCGAGTTTCATAGGGGAATCCGCCGGATTCTACATGAATCCGCCGGATTCATGTTTCTTCCAGGTCCTGTTCGAACAGGGCCATAATGATGCTCGATTATTTTGGTTCCAAATTCTTTGTACATCAAACCCAAACGTTTATACAATCAATATATAGCATTTTAACAACTTATTACACTTTTATAACATGTTTTCATGTATTGATTTTGTATTTGAAGTTTTGGGTTATAAAAACATTTTCATGATCAAACCTTCAATCTTTCATATATATATGTTATATACATAGATTAAGTTATATAAACATGTTAGAACACGAATTTAGAGTAAAGAAATTAAGAATTTGGAGTTTCCTTACAAAGAGAAGAAGATGAAAATGATGAACGATGATGATGATGATGAGGTGGTTGTTCCTGGCCTTGTTGTTCTACCACAGCTACTGCTTCCTGGTTATGATCTTGTTGTTGTTCCAGATGAAAGAAGAAGAAGATGATATGTGTGTGTGTGTTTGTATGATTACAGAGAAAAGAGAGGAGGGAGTAAAATAATTTGAACGAGTATGGGAGATCACAGTTGTGGTCTCTCAATTATTGAAGTTAGGTGCCAGATTTTGGCACCTCAATTCCGAGTACGGGTATAATTTTAGCAATATAAAAGTAAACTTTTTATATTTTTATTATGTAGGTGTTCTACTGGTTCGTATTTTATAATCAGAATAATGACGTTATCATTATTTTAAATAGTTGTACAATTTTGTACATTTTACTGCGCACAGTTAATTGAGCGCAAAATTTCAGTTAATTTAGGATTTCATATTTTGAGGTAATGTTCTAAATGTTATCGAATGAACTAGAAAATTTGCCTTTTTATGATTTGACGTCGTATGCGCGTTTTAGAATTATTTCTGTTCGTGTTATAATACGTTTTATGTTAAACGTAAAATTAGACCTTTATATCTATATGTTATAGATATATAAATACTCGTAATTAATAATTATATTATTAATTATTTTTGTATCACGAAACTTTTGTCATTTATTTTTGTCGGGTTCGTTCCGATACGTTTGTACGTAATTATAGTTAATTACATATTTTGTAATACTTTTTGTTTAAAAGTATTGGGCTTGCTAGGCTTACATCACGACAAAAGTTTTGTTAAAACTTAACCAGGAAATTAGCATAGTAATGCACATGCATATTATTTAATTAATACCTAAATTGGAGAGTTGTCACAAAAACCGTCACCAACAGGCCGTACATATTTTCAAAACTCAAAAAAACAATCAATCATTTGGACATAACTAGTTGTATGAACAACTGACATAGATGGTCTGTTGAGACATCTACTCATTATATTAACCAACGCGCGTCTTGGACGCCCCCAGGTTAACGGTCTGCGGACATCACTTTGCTTGGCTAAGCAACTCACGTTTATTGGTTTAAACGCAACAGACTCAGGTGAGTCTTATGGCCCCTCTTTTACTGTTTTCTCAGGGGTGTGATATACTGCTCGTTTTATTTTACAATATGAACGCGAGTACAAACTTTTCATATACTACATGAGTTATTTTCACTAATCATTTCAAAGCCCTCCATCAGCATAGTTTGGTAATACGTTGTAGCGTGAATATTAGTATATGGTACCATATAGGATTGACCCTCCTCGTCCGGGTTAGCATGCACTAACTGGTTAAACGGACGTACTAATATTTGTTCAGACGAGTGTAGATTAGGCACTCGTGGGAGGCACCTCGATCAGGTCCTTGAATGTGGATCCTGACCCCTCGAGTTAAGCTCAGACTATGTGCTCATGGCTGTATACAACTTTATTTGCTTGGTTGCAAATCAGTATTTAAATCTTGCGGTTCATATGATCTTATTTGATATACAAACCTGTGAGCTCACCAGCGTTAGCTGACCCATTTTAGCATGTATCACAGGTACTCAGCAGTAGGTTGGACTGCCCCCAGGATTACTGTAGCTCGAGTCATCATGCAGACATTAGAGATTTCCTTGCATTAGTATATTTTGTACAAGTATTTATGTATTGGAATCTCTCATTTAAATCGAACACTAGCTATGTAAAGCTTTGTATGCTGTAAACATTTCTTATCTCTACCCCTTTATTAATCATTTCTGAGTTTTGGCTTAAATGACTTAGTAGAGGGATATGGGAAATTCCCGTAATACCCCTAGCACTAATCTTTACAATCTTACTCCTATATTTTTAACCATACAAAAACTACATATAAATATAACATAACCTTACGTAGACACATACTCAAACAGTCAAACCCCATAGAAAAACACACTTCCTACATTTCTCTATCAAAACCCCTGCTCTTGTTTTCTCTCCCTTAAATCGTCAGCAACCACAAACTTTCTGCCTGTAACACATTTCTCGCCACCAGCATCTAATCGCCATCACTAATATATTTTTTCAAAATCACGATTATCATACCTCAAATTTATGCCTTCAATAGATCTTAATCGATTACTCAAATTTTACGGGTTTCCACCTCTTGGTGTCGAGACCCGACGAGTTTCGACAGATCCGCTTTTTATAGGCCATTTTTGTTCGGTTCATCTTCATTTATGACTGGGTTCATCAAAACACGTGGTTTCCACCATTTAGTACCCGACGAGGTTTAGATAGATCTACCGTTTTTAAGGCGGTTTACGTTGGTTTTTGTTTAGATATGTGTTTATCTATTGAAGTTTTTAATTGTTAACGTTAGATCTGTATTTTCATCAGGTTTATTTTTTTGTTAGATCTGTAGTTTCTTCATTGGGTGAACGGAGTTTAATGGAGAATGTTCATGACATGGAGTCAGTGTTTGTGGGCTCCGGGTAGTCGCTTGTGGTGTTTGGTTTTTTTATAAAAGTCACATTAATGTGTTTTAAATCTCTTACTTTATTGAGATGTTGATAATTGTATTAAACACTTACGGCCAATAATTTTGAATGGGTTTGACTTGGGGGCCTACAGTCCTACACATCAGAAATCAAGAAAATTGTTTTATATGTCTGTCTATTCAGAAATCAAGACAATGAGGTAGTAGTTATTAAATCTGTATAACTATATCTATCTATCTATACTACTTACATAATGCCATAATGGATATACCCGTTTTATGAACTCGTAATAGAGTTTTTTTGTAGTTGTGGCGTTGTTGTGAAGTTAATTCTTTTGGATCTGAGTTTATTTGTTTAACTTTTTGTTAGATCTAAATGATTTTCTATGTTATTTATAATTTATGATCCGTTTAACCTTCTGTCTGTAAATCTAACTTCCGCTTTATGATTTTTTATATGAGCTAATTTCGTTTCATTTTTGTTAATATGCGCAGGTTTCAAATATCCAGGATTGGATCTAGATTTTTATTTGGTTGGAAATCTTGGATTTTAGGGAAAAATTGAAACTTTAACCATGTTCTTTTTCTACCAGATCCAAGTGGCATGTCATCGGAAAAGTCTGGTTTAGTACATTTCTTTTGGGTTCTTGAACAACTATATTTACTTTGTTCCCTTTAGTACTACTACGTAGTAAACATTATGAATGTAAGAAATTTAAATTCGTAGTTTTTATTTTTGAGTAGACTAACTTTTCCACTTCTATATAAGCAAACTCCTATAAAAGAATGTTGTTTATTATTTATTTACGGAGTATTAATTTTTTTACTTTTCGTGTTTTGATTCTATACTCTCTTTTTTTCAGGTTGTGGCTTACGAGAGTGTTCGACATATATATTGGTTGAGATGGTTCAAGAAGTAGCAAAAGTTTTAGACTCTTATTACATAAAAAAAAAAATATCTTGATTACTGTTTTTTAATCTCCTATTTTTGAATGGTTGGTGACAGAAATCACGGAGACATATCTAATAAATCACGGAGAAAATCTTTTCAAATTTCGTTTGATGGAAAGATTCCCTGGCATTTCTTTTCAACTTTTGTTTATTTTTTCCTTTTGATTTGTTTTTATTATTTTGTGTGTGATTATAATCCGGGGTTCACTGTCATAATTGTTGGTTAAACAAAACTAACTTACAAACATTGAAAGGAAGAATACCTAAATGACGGAGAATCAATAAGTCAATGAAGGGCATGATCAATGGAGACAAATGAGGAAATGATTGTGCATGTTTAGGGGGTGTTTGGGGAAGCGTTACGGGAGGGCTTTTTAGCTTTTGTGATATCATAACGCAGAAAAACTATATTTTAGTGTTTGGGTATATGGAGCTTTTCCTTGTTTTAAAGGGTTAAAAAGCTACAAAGCCATAATTTTGGAACTTATAGTTAACGCAGAAGCTAAAAGCTTAAAGCCACCCCAAACACCCTCTAATGGAGGCAATGATGATTGAAAAGTAGGAGACTTTAATAGCTTCGCCCTTTGTGTTTTCAATTTCAGCGTATTATTTGACTAATTTTGTAAAATTTTTATGTAAACACCCCTTCGACTGTCCATTGAGGTAATCCTTCATTGCTCCGTACAACTTGAAACACTTTGTATGAAACAACCAAGAGTTTTAATTGAAGGCAGGAATATTCCATATTCCATTTGTATGAATCCAGAGTTGTAATCAAAGGGAGATAATGTCAGCCATGGACACTATTTTTACCGGAGCTACCCGGCATTCAATAAAAAGAATAATGTAAATTACTAGGATTGGAAATCTTCAACACGAAAAGAAAAGTTGAACTCTATTAACATAATGAACTAAATTTTTTTTAATGTGATTATCAAAGCCTTATATTGTATGATGTTTAATGTTTTTCAATTGTTTTCTCTTTTTTCAAAAAAGAAAATTAAACAAAAAAATAGACATGATGATTCATCGTCACGAGTTATTTAAATTTGAACAAAAATGTACTTTGTATATCAAACCTTTTTTAATGTTTGTCATTTTCTTATAGTACGGAGTAACTTTATTTTAGCTTTTGTTGGGGCTTTTGGGCTTCTTTTGAAAAAAAAAAAGGGCTTTCGGGCTTCTTTTGAAAAAAATTTGGGCTTTCGGGCTTATTTCGGGCTTCTTCGGGCTTTCGGGCTTAACCTGGCACGGGCCTCGGCCGGACCGGGCTTTCACGAATGATTTCAGGCCCCTTAAGGGCCGGGCTTTTTCAGGCCGACCTTTTCAGGCTATTTCGGGCTTTTTCTAGGCCCGGGCTAATATGAATATAGCATCTATAATGTACACATCTAAGACATGCGGTGTTTTTTAATTTTCTAAGGTTGTTTTTTCTTCAAGTGTTGTTCATCATATTACTTCATATTATTATTATTTGTTTGATTTAAGACATATATTTTATATACATTTTTCAACTGCTATTTCACTACCTTTTTTCACGAATTTCAAATATCTTCTCCGCCGCATTGCGCGGGTTACCAGCTAGTATTAATATATTTTGTTAAAACGACGCATATAGAGTCGTTCATTATATCTTATGTGCTGTGATTATTGATTAGTTGCGCCCCGACCCGAATCGCTTTCGCATCTTAAATTTGGGGGTGCGACAATTATTCTTGCCTGTATTGTGTGATAGTAATATTTAGTATTTCCTTTATTTAAAACTTGTTATTATGTTAATAGACTATCCCAATCACAGATCATATTGGACGACGGTCTCACTCATGCTAGTGAATATGATCCATCAGCGCTGTGACGCTTGAATCGAAATGTTAATCAAGGACTGAGTTATTATCTTTATGTGCATACTTTATATCATATGTCCTACTTATCTAATTTACACAGCAAACTGAGTTTATGTGTGTCTTATTAAACCTGCGAAGCTCACCAACCATTGTGTTGACATTTTCGAGTATTTCTTTTCAGGTAACACTAGTGGTGCTAAGGAAGAGAATAAGAAAACTTAGTGGGCCGTTAGGTTGCATTAAGTGATTATCACAAGATACTTGGAATTATCTGTTTGTTTGATTTATTGATTATGGAAATGCGTGTTTTGCCTTATCCTTATTTGGATATATTCATTTGGTTATGAGATTATGTTTCATTGTTGGTGTGTATGTCCTTGGCACGAACCGCCATTCGTGTTGGTTGACTTCACAACACATTGATTTTATTTATATTTTGTGATTCTATATATTGATGTGTTGTGATCCTATCATGGTTGCATTCCGTTGTTTCTGCTTTAGACGGGGTGTGACATAATCCATCTATAAATACTACACCATTCCACTACCAAAAAATACACAACAATTCTTACAATTCACTCCAAAAACACACACAATTAATACCAAAAACATACAATGGATTCAATCAATTTTCTTTTGAATTCTTCTTCGGATGATGAACTTCTCATGCAAGTTAGGCAACAATACGCTGAAGAGGAAAGGAGTGAGGCCGGTTCAAGTTTGAGACCACCACGTAATCGAATCTATATTCCAAGGGATCATGAAGGTGACGAACAACGTTTATGGGACGGCTATTTTTCCGAGAACCCAAAGTATCCTCCAAACTTGTTTAAACGACGTTTTCGTATGCGTCGGGAATTATTTATTTGGACGTTTCGACCAAACTTTCGCAGCTTACCTTTACCTCCCGCTTAATTATTTATGTTGTTTTTATTTTTAATTATTGTGCTTTTTTAATTAAGTACTTTTATTTTTATTTAAGTGTATTTTGTTTAATTATTGTATTGTATTTTTATTAATTAATGAAATGTATTTGTTTTGTTAAATAAATCAAATTTAAATTAAATTGGTGGGTCATATGGGTAAAACTGAACGTTCTGGGTTTACCACTGCACGTGCTGACGTGGTGTTGACGTTGATGTGGTGCCCAGAATACCCCATAATGCCCAGCACCATTGCAAATGGTCTTAGCTAAAAACAGATAAATGGTAAAGTTGTTTATTTAAAGAGAATAATAATATCAACCATAAATAAAACATTTAGTTAATGTGTATAACATTTGGTCTTCAAAAATCAAAAAATTGCAATATGAAGCCATTACATAATCAAAAATCAAAAAATTGCAATATGAAGCCATTACATTGTGGTCTTCAGGAATAAGTTCCTTAGACCCCGAAGAAAAAACACATGATAAAGTTAAAACAAACCGGATGGCTTCAACTCCGAAAATAAGGCCTACATTACATAACTAACTTATCAATCTATCATACCATGGCTTGTAATATTCTTTGAAACCCATAATCCAATAAACGCCAAATGGTCATATCATCAATGTACAATGAGCCAGTAACATATTTATATAGAACAACTAGAGGATTATCCTGGTAAATGGAGGAGGTTTTCCCTGTTCAGGTTACCCGGGGAGGGCGAGCATTTTTGCTCAGATGTACGCAGCCTAACCGGGTTATCCCGTAACTGTTTCCGACACTTTCCCTAGCCACCCCAAGATATGTTATTAGTGAGGTTTGAACTTGAGAAGACCTCTTGTGAGGATAACAGGACGCCAACCACTAGGCTATCTTGTGATGGTTCATTTGAGGATTACGTATAACACCCCTCAATTTGAACCATTTTTTTTATATATACATTACTTCGGAAGCGTTGGTCAAAACACATATTGATAATTTACATTATCAAATACAGTATATATTATACATCACAATCGTACTGATTTAAAACAAAATATATATCAATCTGGGCGTTATATAATACCAAATACAACATCAAGTGTCAAAACATTATCAGAGTATCGGGGTCGTCAAACATTCCATCAACACATAAGCTTCTTGCCCAACCCGTTATCCAAAAACATAACCTGCAAGAAGTATTAAAGTGATGGGATTAGCTCAAGGCTAAGTGAGTAGACATGTAACCAACAGTCTAACTTAGTATAACAAACTTGTCTATAGTAGATAATCGTAAACAAACAGCTTCAAAGAGGATCGGTGGTCCTTGAGGCACCCTCATGCCACGGTGGCCCCCAAGCAACACTTAAAACCCAACTGCATGCCAATACAGCGGTTAGCCGATAGCTTATTGCTATTACCCTACACGACACAGGTTCCCATTAACGATATGTACAAGGAACCCCCTGTCGGCCAAACAATAGCAACAAAGCCCAACTCACGTTGACCTCTGAATAAATCACATAATCCATAATCATCATGGCATCATGTCAGACTAAACAGTCTATAACAGTAAAACTACGTTTACCCGTTGTAACCAAACCTGTTACAACTAAATCACACTGAGAGTTTCAGATCCACTCACCTGATGATCTCAGTCCAACAAGCTTAGAATTCTTATATTACTGAGTCTTCTCCTTGTCTGAGAACAAAACAAAATATAAGTTAATAACTCATTTCACAATTGGTATACTTAATTTTAAGCACATAACACCAAACAAATAAGCATTACATAATTTAAGCCATTGCTAAACTTATACAACATCAGTACTTAGACTAAAACAACATCACAACAAAACAATGGTTAAAATTAAAAAATTTCACAAAACAAAAGAGTACCCGCCGGGTTCTCTCACTACCCGCCGGGTAGAAAGAGAATCAACCGGGTAACCGGCAAAACAGCCGGGTGATTTAGCATTTGGTGGTAACAGAATGAAATCCCCGTTTTAAGCCCAGAGTAGCAGCCAGGTTCCCGGGTTACCAGCCGGGTTCCCTTTCTTTGTCACACTACCCGCCGGGTAAGGGGTCTACCCGCCGGGTACCAACCCTGTACCAGCAACTTTCAACCAGCAACCTCAAAATCGAAATTTCATAACCAAATCATAAAAACTCAGTTCCAAACCTTTACCACTACTTCAAATAACATCAAACAACTGCAACTAACATTGACAAACATCATATATCATCAAATATCATCAAATTGCAACTTCAAGCTTCAATTCCATACTATCTCTCATAATTATAACATGAACCCTAACCAATTTAGTCAACTTAAAAATTGAAGAATCAATCAAGAAACTTGATTATTAGCATCACATAACAATTAATATCATCATTTCAACTTCAATCTCATAAGATTTCAATCAAAATCAAACTTTAAAGATAATAACCCAAAGATTCACTTACAGTCGTATAAAGGAACAAGATGATGATGATGATGATGAAGTTGATGAAATTCTATCAAGATCACTAGTAAATGATTTATTAGTTTGGTTCCTCTTTTGATTTTGAAGTCACTAGGTTTTCAAAGAGAAATGAAGCAAGTTTCAAATTTGGGAAAGTTAATAAGTTTAGGTCGACTTCATCCTTTAAACCGACCCCAATATCTTTAAATTTTAGTCCCCTTCTAAACCTATTGTCTGGAACCTAAATAAAACATTTACGATTCCAACAATTTTATTTTACCTTCAACTTAATAAATTTAAAACAAACTGTTATTTATCTATCACAATAACTCAAAGTAAACAATAAGTTTCCTAACATATTAAATAACAATTTAAAGCTAGGAAAATTACTAGAATACCCTTAGGCCCTTAAAGTGGGTGTTACAAATCTTCCCCCCTTAAGGAGATTTCGTCCCCGAAATCTTGTCACGCTCAAATAAACTAGGGTATCGCGACCGCATACTAGACTCAGTTTCCCACGTAAGGTTTGGACCCAAACTATGTATCCATTTAACCAAAACCATTGGGAGATCTTTCTTATGAAGTTTGGTAATCTTACGATCTAATAATTCAATGGGTTCCTCCACCAGTTTCTGACTTTGATCAACATGCAAATCCTGAAGTGGTAGCATTTGCGACTGATCTTCTACATTACACTTTCTCAAATAACAAACATTGAAAGTATCATGAATACCCGCGAGTTCAGACGGAAGATCCAATGCAACTGTCTGGTAATTAACAACCTAACGAATTCTGAATGGGCCAATGTACCTGGGAGCAAATTTTCCTTGTTTTCCAAACCGAATCACACCTTTCCATGGAAAAACTTTTAAATAAACTAACTCGACCTCAACAAAAGGAACAGGTCGCCTACGTGGATCTGCATATTGTTATCCCGGGCGGCTTTCAGCTTATCGCGTGCAATAGATACCTTATCAGCTATAATCTGCACAATATCAGGACCTACAAACTGTTTCTCTCCAGCCTCTAACCATCAAGTAGGCGTTCTACAACGTCGCCTATATAACATCTCATATGGAGGCATGCCAATACTTGAATGATAAGAATTATTATAAGCAAATTCAACCAATGGTAGGTGAGAATCCCAAGAACCTCCATACTCTTACACTCAAGCACGCAACATGTCCTCAAGAGTCTGAATGGTTCTCTCAGTCTGACCATCTGTCTCAAGATGATACGCTGTACTCAAGTTTACTCTAGTACCCAACTCGTGCTGTAAACTCTGCCAAAAACGAGATATAAACCGAGAATCTCTGCCTAAGACAATCGATAACGGAATCCCATGCCTCGAAACAATCTCATTAACATACAACTGGGCCAATCTGCTCAACGATGCTATCTCACTGACAGCAAGAAAATGAGCACTCTTAGTCAATCTATCAACAATTACCCAAATCATGTCATTACCCCGAGAAGTTCGTGGAAGTTTAGTGACAAAATCCATTGTCAAATGTTCCTTTTTTCACTCTGGAATCTCAAGTTGTTTCAACGAACCATAGGGCATCTGATGTTCAGCTTTAACTTGAGAACAAATATGACAAGATTCCACAACCCGTGCCACATATGTCTTCATAGTAGGCCACCAATACAACGGTTTCAAATCATTATACCTCTTAGTACTACCCGGATGAACAGACAAACGAGACTTATGAGCCTCAGTCAAAATCAAATCACGAAGACCACCAATCAAAGGAACCCAAATATGAGACTGAAAAGTCTTCAAACCCCTCGAATCATCCAACAATAAATCTTTCCTTTTCAACATAATCTCATATTTCAAATTTTGATCCAGTAATGCCTCAAACTGAGTAACTTTTAACTTATCTACCAAATCAGAAGAAACTTTTATACGCATAAAGTAAATCTTGTGAGAAGTTACCTTACGGATCAACGCGTCTGCAACAACATTAGCCTTTCTCGGATGGTATCGAATTTCACAATCATAATCTTTTATCAACTCTAACCATCGGCGCTGACGTATATTAAGCTCTTTCTGTGTGAACATTTACTGAAGACTTTTATGATCTGTACAAACCACGCGTTTAGTACCATATAAATAATGTCTCCAGATTTTCAAAGCAAAAACAACAACTGCAAGCTGCAAATCATGGGTAGGATAATTCCTCTCGTGAGTCTTAAGCTGACGCGATGCATAAGTAATAACCCGATCTCTCTGCCTCAATACACAACCTAATCCAGCAAAAGATGCATCACAATACACTACGAAATCATCAGAACCATTAGGTAGTGCTAAAACTGGAGCCTGACACAAAAGCTGTTTCAAAGTCTGAAAAGCTAATTCCTGTTGCTCATCCCACTGAAATTTCACATCCTTGCGAGTCAATTTAGTCAAAGGACCAGCAATTTTAGAAAAATCTTTAATAAACTTGCGATAATAACCCGCTAACCCAAGAAAACTCTTTATCTCAGAAGGTGTCTTAGGAGCATTCCAGTTCATCACAGCCTCAACTTTAGATGGATCTACTTTAACCTCATCTTTACAAATAACATGACCCAAAAATTACACCTCCCGAAGCCAAAGCTCACATTTCGAAAACTTAGCATAAAGTTGTTCTCTTTTCAAAGTTTCAAGAATCAAACGCAAATGCATTTCATGCTCAAATTCAGACTTAGAATAAATTTATATATCATCGATAAACACAATAATAAACTTGTCAAGAAAAAGCCGACATACCCGATTCATCAAATCCATGAATATCGCAGGAGCA
Source organism: Helichrysum umbraculigerum (assembly GCA_949592205.1). Lineage (NCBI taxonomy): Eukaryota > Viridiplantae > Streptophyta > Magnoliopsida > Asterales > Asteraceae > Helichrysum > Helichrysum umbraculigerum. The sequence continues at coordinate 159,833,092 of CATIUR010000002.1, read as the reverse complement.
TTAGTTAACCCAAACGGCATAACCAAAAACTCATAATGACCATACCTGGTGCGAAAAGCAGTCTTAGGAATATCTTCCTCATGAACACGCACCTGGTGATAACCTGACCTCAGATCAATTTTAGAAAAATAAGAAGATCCCTGTAACTGATCAAATAAATCATCTATTCTGGGCAGAGGGTACTTATTCTTTACAGTTCTCTTATTCAATTCCCTGTAATCAATACACATTCAAAGAGTAGCATCTTTCTTTTTAACAAACAAAACAGGTGCACCCCACGGCGAATAGCTAGGTCTAATAAACCCCTTATCCAACAACTCCTGAATCTGATTCATCATTTCACGAATCTCTGACGGAGCCAATCTATATGGAGCTCTAGCTACTGGAGTCGAGCCTGGAATCAAATCAATCTGGTACTCTACCTCTCTAACAGGGGTCAAACCAGGTAATTCATTAGGAAATACCTCTGAGTATTTAGAAACCACTCGGACATCAGAAACAGATTTCTTTTCTATCTTAGCATCAATGACATAAGTCAAATAAGATTCACAACCCTTAGCTAGAGATTTTCTAGCTTTCATCAAAGAAATCAAAGGAAAATGACCACTCCCCCGCTCTCCTCGAGCCACGACATATGAATCATCAAAGATAGGGATTTTTATCAATTTCTGATAACAAACTATATCAACTTTATTCTGACTTAACCAGTCCATACCAAGAACCGCATCAAAACTAGGGATTGGCATTAACAGAAAAGAAACCGGGAAAACATGACCCTCTATCAATATACTAGCTCCAGTCACCGACGTGGTAACATGAACCATTTTACCATCAGCTATCTCTACCTCAAGAGAATTAGCTACCACTTTCAGTTTGTCACAAAGGCAAACAGATATAAAGGAACAATTTGCTCCAGAATCAAATAACACACGTGCTAGTACATAATTAATAAGAAAAGTACCAGTAATAACGTCATCTGTTCTGACAGCCTCATCAACTTTCATCTGAAAAGCTCTACCAGCTGCTGGTGGCGGAATTCTTCCACTTTTGGCCAGAAGATGACGACCCCCCGACCATTCCCGACTCTTGTTTCTTAGCCTCTGGACACTTACCAGCTCGATGACCCTCTTTGTGACAATTCCAACAAACATAATTAGGATAATTACAATCCTTAGCCTCATGTCCAAACACTCCACATTTAATGCATTTAGCAGTCTGAGGAGTACACGGTTTAGTATGTCTGGATTTACATTTATAACACCAATTAGATCTGTCAGCCGAACCACCACGGTTACCTTGCCTCCTGTTCTGATGACTACTCTGCTCTTTCTGTTTACCTCTACCAGAAGAATCACTTTTAGATCGCTGCAAAGCCTTTTTTTTATTTTGTAAAGTCCGAGCCCGTATATCACTATCAACTGAACGAGCTAATGTAAAGGCCTGTGAAAGTGAACCTGCCAATCTCACTATCATACGATAATGTGGAGGTAAAGTTCCAGCAAAATGTTCCACTTTAGTTCTATCATCAGGCACCCACTGCTGCACAAAACGCAGTTTCTCTGAAAACTGAGTAATAAGCTCATCCATAGACATCTGATCAGTCATCTGAAGCTCCATGAACTCTCGCCTAATACGAGACATGTCAAAATCAGAACAATATTGTTGACATACCTCATTATAGAAATCCTGCCATCTAATAGATTCTTTCTGTTGCGGAGTTAAAACTGCTGTAATGGAATCCCACCATGATATAGCCGGACCCTTCAATAACTGTACAGCATAAGGAACTTTAACTTCCTCCTCACATTGACAAACCCCAAACTTTTTCTCAATATCCCGCAACCAATCCAAAGTAACCGAAGGATTAGAACTTCCCTGAAATTCCGAAGGTTTACTAGACATAAAGGTTTTAAAAGAACAAACCTTCTTCAGCTGTGGTGGAAATACAGGTATTGGATAGCTAAAAGGTCCTGCAGCTGAAAATGGAACCGAAGTCCGAAAAGTAGTACCATAAGGCTGCTGAGAATAAAATGGCAATGAAGTCGAAATCTGAGAAGAAGACACCAAAGGAGGTGAAATACTACTCATAATCGGAAACTGTGACTAAGAAATTTTCTTAGAAGTTCCCGCTTGCAAAGTTCTCTGTCTAAAACCTCTAAGCTCCTGTAACTCATCCTCTAACTGTAGGATATACTCTTCTCTATCGGTATCCTCACCAGCCGTGAATGAAGTACCAGACTGACCATGTCGTTATCTCTGTATCTCTGGAGGAGGGACATCAGTTCTAGAGTCATTATTGAGAGTATTGGTCGTGTAACACCCCTAAAATACGTAAGTTTTTATAGTTTAATATACGTTTACGTTTCAGTTTTATATGTATTTTATATGTTAAATGTTTAAAGTAACGAAAAGTTTAGAATTTGGTTAGAAGGATTAACCAATTAAAAGAAAAGTCGTTAGGGGGGGGGGTTAGATATGTAAAGAAGGAAAGTACAGGGGATTAAAGTGTAAAAATGGTAATACTTATCTCCTACATTCAGAAATGTTCCAGATTTATCATATGTAAGTATGTGTGCGTGAGGTTTGGAGGGAAAACAAGAAAACAAGAGAAATCAGAAATTAACCAAGAAATTGAGTGAATTAGAGCTTATAAATTCGAATTTAACATCTCCAAGGTATGTATTGTTTCTCTAGTTGCTCAATTTAAGTTAGGGTTTAAGTTTCTATAAACCCTAGATGATGGAAAGATCATGTATGGTAATTAATTTGATGAATTATTGTTCCATGAGTGTTAGTAAGTTAGTTTCTATATTTCGTTTATGTTAAATTAGTTAAATAAGTTATGTTTATATGTAATTGGGTTTTGATAGATTATGAGTTTATGAGAATTTAAGAATTTAGATGAATTAGTGATGATTATGATTATGAAAGTGATGTTTACCCAATTACATGTGATTATAAAGCCTAATTATGGAACACTAGTGGTGTATGATAGGTGTTAGTGAGTAACACCTAGTTATGAGATTAAGAGTAAGAAAGTAAGGTGTTATGTTAATTGATCATGCTATGTATTTAATTGTATAGGTGATCAAGAGAAAGAAGTGAATTGAAGTTAGTTCAAGTATATTGCTTAGTCAAGATAAAGGTAAGTAGATGGATATGAATGTGGAATCAAGTAATGGGTGAGCCATTAGCTTGATGGTTTTCCAAGTAATGGATCATGACCATTAGCTTGGTATAAATGTTAACTAGTAGTAGTTAGCATGATGATGTTTAAGGATCCTTAATGTGATGTTATGTTTATGTTTATGTAAAAGATTCCATTACTTACTAAGCATTAGCTTACGTGTTATGTTTAAACGTTTTCAGGTGAGCCAAGTGTCAATAGAGGGGACTTAGGCAAGGGACACGTTTAAAAGCTTTTGGTGGAGCTTGTTGCACGGTTTTGGTAACAAGCTAATCCCTCTTAATCATGCTCGTGATATGTACACCCCCGTTGTAAAGTTTAAGACTTGTTGTTTGATATTTTGGAAATATTATGTAGTCTCACTTATAGTATATGTGATGTTTTGAGAAAAGTCAACTCTGTGGTCAAAGTTAAAGTCAAAGTCAGAGTTGAGGTCAAGGTAGTGAGACTTGTATGTTTAAAGTTTGAATTAGTAATGAATGTATAAAAGTTTGACATAAACATGAAATGTGCCTTTTATGAGTATAATGGTTAAAGGTTGATGTTTATGAGTTAATTGGACTTAGATTAGTCAATTGAATGTGGTTTGACCAAAAGAGATGGGTCAATATGGTTAAAGACCCAATCGGGTCGTTTGGTGCCCAAATGGGCGACCAATAGTATAAAGAGTTAAAATGGGTTACCTTTGGTAAAAGTCAAATGTAATTATGCTCCTAAGTCCTAAATGTAGTATTGAAATTATGGTCAAAAGCTTGAGGTCAGATTTGATGTGGTTTGTAATATGAAGTGTTAAGATTTTTGATGAAAAAGTGTCGAAAATGAGTTAACGGGTCAAAATGGGAATTATCGCGAAATTTGAAAAAGTGTAAAAAGGGAAGTCTCCGTTTTGATCATATAAAGTTGCCTGCAAAATTTCAGGTCACCAGGAGTTGTCGTTTAAAAGTTATGCAAGTTTAAAGTTCGAGTTTTTGTCATAAAATGTGCAGGCTGCTGGAACTGGATGAATCCGGTCGTATTCATAGGAATACGGTCGTATTCATGGGAATACGGCGTATTCCCAACCGTAATTAATAACGTATTCCTTAGTTTCAGTTCTGTCACCGAGTTGAGCTTGAATTTCTCGGGAATACGGCGTATTCGTTGGAATACGGTCGTATTCAATTGAATCCGGTCGTATTCCAGGGAATACGGCGGATTCAGCAGGATTTCAGAAAATATTTGTTTTAGCTTCTAAGTTAAATGTAACAAGGGATAGAATGAATGTGAAATAAAAGTCTGTAAGTAATAACATGTAAAGAAAGAAACAATATGTTTTAAAAAAAAAAAAAAATGGTGCGTTTTCGGGGTGTTTCAAGTTGGTATCAGAGCACGGTTTAAGGGATTCAGGTATCCATCATTAGTGGGTACTTGGACTTAGACCAATTTTATTATGATGTTGAGCATGATTTAGTAAGATATGTTATAGGTTAATGAATTGTTAATGATTCCTTACTCGAAGTGTGGCGTGCAGACTATGGATGTGTTTAATGTAATACGATAATTAGAGCGTCTGGCCAACGCAATGATTACTATATTACCTTATATGTATCCATGGAAATCACGAGACATTAGAGGATTGAATGTTAACAAGCTATTAACTGTTTATAGCAAAGTTTGTGTTAAGATAGATGTTAAATGTTTAAGTTATTATGTTAATGTGTTAGAACGTTTCAGATAAGATGAGTAAAGAAGTAGAGATTACTGATACAGGAGGCAGTCAAGATAAGTCTCAGTCTCCTGTTCAAGATATAGATCCGATAATTGAAAAGATGAAATCTTTTATTTCACAAGAAATTGGTATTGCTCAGAAAGCGTCTATTCCTCTTCTAAAGTCAACGATTATAGAGACTGTTAGAGAGGTGGTTAGTGAAGAGTTTCAGAAACAAAAAGATAAAACAGTTGGAGTTAGTAAAGAAGTACCTCCTCAAGCTTCGATCTCGGAAGAAAGTAGAAAGTTTAGTTACAAAGATTTTTCAACTTGTAACCCACCTGAGTTTGAAGGGGATTTAGATCCGATTAAATGTTATAGATGGGTTATGGAAGTTGAAGGGGCTTTTACTACTTCACGTTGCCCCGCCGATTTGAAAGTAATCTTTGCTGCTAATCTCTTGAAGGCACGTGCTAAGAATTGGTGGGAAGTTCAACGCCGTACCTTAGGGGATGAGGTTATAAATAAGATGAGTTGGGGTGATTTTAAGAAGATGTTTGAGAATACTTATTCTCAAGAAGCAGATTTGAAGAGGATTCGTCGGGAGTTTCTTGCAATGGAACAAACGACTGAATCGATTAATGAGTTGGTTGGTGTATTTCTGGATAGAGCTCAATTCTGTCCGGATTATATGGAGAATCCAAAGCGGCTTATAGATCATTTTCATGAGGTGTTAAAGAAAGAAATCAGTCAGTTTATTCAACCTAGTCGTTGTAAGTCTTTTGAAGAGATTGTGAATGAAGCTCGTTTTCAAGAGTTAGAGTTAAAGAAAGGTGAGAAGACTGTGACAAAAAGAAAAGCTGAATCAAGTCCCATTCCTTCAAAGAAGTTCAAAGCTAGTGATAGTTCTCGTCGAGAAGAGAAGAAGACAGAAAAGTCTGTACCTCCAGAATGTAAGAAATGTCACAAGAAGCATTTTGGAGTATGCAGATTCGGGTTAAATGTTTGTTATCAATGTGGTGAGGAAGGTCATTTCAGCAAGGACTGTCCTCATCCATTGAAGGTATGTTATGGATGCTACGAGCCTGGTCATGTGAAGTCAGAATGTCCAAAGTTAAAGTCTCAGTCAGCTTCTTCAGCATATCGTAAGCCATCCGATAAGAAGTCGACTGAAGTTCCAAAAGCCAGGCCTCGTTCATTCCAGATTACAGCAGAGGAAGCTAAAGGGACCCCAGATGTAGTGTCAGGTACCTTTTTAGTAAACCTAATACCTGCATATGTTCTTTTTGATTCGGGTGCCTCTAGATCTTTTGTTTCAGAAAAGTTTAGTAAAAGTTTCATGATTCCACTTTCTGACTTAGACACTCCCTTAGATGTTGAAATAGCCGATGATAGAACAGTATATGTCACGAAAGTTTATAGAGGGTTTCGGTTAGAAATAAGTAATGAGCCTTTTTCCATAAATCTAATCCCTATGCAAATGGGGGAATTCGATGTTGTAATTGGTATGGATTGGTTAGCGGCTCATGATGCAATGATTCAATGTGAACAAAAGATTGTAAGAGTTAAGTTACCTCGTGGTGAATTGTTAGATATTTATGGAGAAAAGAAAGAAATGCCTATCCCAGTTTGTACTTTTGCTAAGGCTAAGCGATATTTGTCACATGGTTGTCAAGCCTTTTTGGCACATGTGATAGATGCTCAGATTCAAATTCCAAAGATTGAAGAAATTCCGGTAGTAAAAGAGTTTATTGATGTATTTCCCGATGAGTTACCGGGCATTCCGCCCGATAGGCAAGTTGAATTTAAGATTGAATTGATGCCTGGAGCTACACCTATTGCTAAGACACCATATAGGCTTACTCCAACCGAAATGCAGGAATTAATGAAACAGTTGCAAGAACTGTTAGATAAAGGTTTTATACGTCCAAGTAGTTCTCCGTGGGGGGCTCCTATTTTATTTGTGAAAAAGAAAGATGGTTCAATGAGAATGTGCATAGATTATCGAGAGTTAAACAAGGTGACTATCAAGAATAGGTACCCATTACCTAGGATTGATGACTTGTTTGACCAGTTGCAGGGTGCTAGTTACTTTTCAAAGATCGATTTACGCTCTGGTTACCATCAATTGAAGGTCAGAGAGGAAGATGTTTGTAAAACTGCTTTTAGGACGAGGTATGGGCATTATGAATTTGTGGTAATGCCATTTGGTTTGACGAACGCACCTGCAGCTTTTATGGATTTGATGAATAGAGTATGTCGCCCAATGCTTGATAAGTTTGTAATCGTGTTTATTGACGATATTTTAATCTATTCTAAATCCGTTAATGATCATGATTGTCATTTAAGACAAGTGCTACATATGTTAAGGAAAGAGAAGCTTTATGCTAAATTCTCGAAGTGTGAGTTTTGGCTTCGAGAAGTGCAGTTTTTAGGTCATGTTGTCAATAATGAAGGTATTATGGTTGATCCAGTGAAAGTTGAAGCAGTCATGAAATGGAGTGCTCCAACAACTCCAACGGAAGTTAGAAGTTTTCTTGGATTAGCTGGCTATTACAGACGGTTTATTCAAGACTTCTCAAAGATCGCAATGTCACTTACAAAGCTTACAAGAAAGAATATCAAGTTTGAATGGAATGATCAAGCAGAACAAGCCTTTCAGATTTTAAAGCAGAAACTCAGTCAAGCACCAGTCTTAGTACTTCCAGAAGGTACTGACGATTTGGTGATATATTGTGATGCATCGTATAGTGGTTTGGGCTGTGTTCTTATGCAACGTGGCAAAGTAATAGCATATGCTTCTAGACAATTAAAAGAAAATGAGAAGAATTATCCAACGCATGATTTAGAACTTGCAGCAGTGGTCTTTGCCTTAAAGATATGGAGGCATTATCTCTATGGTGTGAAGATTACCATATATACAGATCATAAAAGTTTAAAGTATTTCTTCGATCAAAGAGATTTGAATATGAGACAAAGAAGGTGGTTAGATCTTGTTAAAGATTATGATTGTGAAATATTATACCACCCGGGAAAAGCTAACATTGTAGCTGATGCTTTAAGTAGAAAGGCAGCTCATCTTTCGCTAACAGTTAAATCTCTTAGAATTACTGTTACTCCTAGCTTGTTTGATCAAATTAAAGAAGCACAGCAAAAAGCTTGGAGAGAAAAACATATTCGATCAGAACGGATCAAAGGTCAAGTTGATAGTATTGTGGAAGATTCACGTGGGTTAAAGACACGTTATGGTAGAGTTTGGATTCCAAATTCTTGGAATTTGAAAACATTATTGTTAGATGAAGCTCATAAATCAAAATATTCCATTCATCATGGCGCAACAAAGATGTACCACGACTTAAGATCAGAATATTGGTGGCCAGGTATGAAAAGAGATATTGTTAAATATGTTGAACAGTGTTTAACTTGCTTACAGGTGAAGGCTGAGCATCAGAAGCCATATGGGAAGATGCAGCCTTTAGACATACCTGTTTGGAAGTGGGAACACATAACGATGGATCTTATCACCAAATTGCCAAAGACTCAGCGTCAGCATGATGCGATTTGGGTGATAGTGGATAGATTGACGAAAAGTGCATTATTTCTACCGATTAAAGAAACGATGTCTATTGAAGCTTTGGCAGATTTATATGTTAAGGAAGTAGTTGCACGTCATGGTATGCCAGTATCTATTGTCTCGGATAGAGATAGTAGATTTACTTCAAGGTTTTGGGCCAAATTTCAAGATGATATTGGTACACGTATTAATCTTAGCACAGCTTACCACCCGCAGACAGATGGTCAAAGTGAAAGAACGATACAGACTTTAGAAGACATGTTGCGGGCGTGTGTTATAGATTTTGGAGGTAATTGGGATATGCATTTACCGTTAGCAGAATTCTCCTATAATAACAGTTATCATGCAAGTATAGGTATGCCACCTTACGAGATGTTATATGGGAGAAAGTGTAGAACTCCAATATGTTGGGGTGAAGTCGGGCAAAGAGAAATGGGCAGTACAGATATAGTGCAACAAACGACAGAAAATATTGATCAAATCAGAGAAAGATTAAAGATTGCTCAAGATAGACAGAAGTCGTATGCTGACAAAAGAAGACGTCCATTAGAGTTTGAGGTTGGAGATATGGTTATGTTAAAAGTATCTCCATGGAAAGGTATTATCAGATTCAGGAAACGAGGCAAGTTAAGTCCTCGGTTTATTGGTCCTTTTAAGATTATTGAAAGAGTTGGAAAGGTAGCTTATCGTCTTGAGCTACCAAGTGAATTGGCAAGTATTCATAGCACTTTCCATGTTTCGTATTTAAGGAAGTGCTTAGTGGATGAGGCATCTTATGTGCCATTGGAAGAAATAGAAATCAATGATCAGTTGAATTATGTTGAACAACCAATAGCTATTCTAGATGAGAAAGTCAAGAAGTTAAGAAATAAAGATATCCGGTTGTTTAGAATTCAATGGAAGCATAGAAAAGGTTCAGAGTTCACGTGGGAGCCGGAGGAAGAAATCATTGTTTATTATCCGGCTTTGTATCAAGAATGGATTGTGAGGACATAATCCTAAATAAGTAGGGGAGAGTTGTAACACCCCTAAAATACGTAAGTTTTTATAGTTTAATATACGTTTACGTTTCAGTTTTATATGTATTTTATATGTTAAATGTTTAAAGTAACGAAAAGTTTAGAATTTGGTTAGAAGGATTAACCAATTAAAAGAAAAGTCGTTAGGGGGGGGTTAGATATGTAAAGAAGGAAAGTGCAGGGGATTAAAGTGTAAAAATGGTAATACTTATCTCCTACATTCAGAAATGTTCCAGATTTATCATATGTAAGTATGTGTGCGTGAGGTTTGGAGGGAAAACAAGAAAACAAGAGAAATCAGAAATTAACCAAGAAATTGAGTGAATTAGAGCTTATAAATTCGAATTTAACATCTCCAAGGTATGTATTGTTTCTCTAGTTGCTCAATTTAAGTTAGGGTTTAAGTTTCTATAAACCCTAGATGATGGAAAGATCATGTATGGTAATTAATTTGATGAATTATTGTTCCATGAGTGTTAGTAAGTTAGTTTCTATGTTTAGTTTATGTTAAATTAGTTAAATAAGTTATGTTTATATGTAATTGGGTTTTGATAGATTATGAGTTTATGAGAATTTAAGAATTTAGATGAATTAGTGATGATTATGATTATGAAAGTGATGTTTACCCAATTACATGTGATTATAAAGCCTAATTATGGAACACTAGTGGTGTATGATAGGTGTTAGTGAGTAACACCTAGTTATGAGATTAAGAGTAAGAAAGTAAGGTGTTATGTTAATTGATCATGCTATGTATTTAATTGTATAGGTGATCAAGAGAAAGAAGTGAATTGAAGTTAGTTCAAGTATATTGCTTAGTCAAGATAAAGGTAAGTAGATGGATATGAATGTGGAATCAAGTAATGGGTGAGCCATTAGCTTGATGGTTTTCCAAGTAATGGATCATGACCATTAGCTTGGTATAAATGTTAACTAGTAGTAGTTAGCATGATGATGTTTAAGGATCCTTAATGTGATGTTATGTTTATGTTTATGTAAAAGATTACATTACTTACTAAGCATTAGCTTACGTGTTATGTTTAAACGTTTTCAGGTGAGCCAAGTGTCAATAGAGGGGACTTAGGCAAGGGACACGTTTAAAAGCTTTTGGTGGAGCTTGTTGCACGGTTTTGGTAACAAGCTAATCCCTCTTAATCATGCTCGTGATATGTACACCCCCGTTGTAAAGTTTAAGACTTGTTGTTTGATATTTTGGAAATATTATGTAGTCTCACTTATAGTATATGTGATGTTTTGAGAAAAGTCAACTCTGTGGTCAAAGTTAAAGTCAAAGTCAGAGTTGAGGTCAAGGTAGTGAGACTTGTATGTTTAAAGTTTGAATTAGTAATGAATGTATAAAAGTTTGACATAAACATGAAATGTGCCTTTTATGAGTATAATGGTTAAAGGTTGATGTTTATGAGTTAATTGGACTTAGATTAGTCAATTGAATGTGGTTTGACCAAAAGAGATGGGTCAATATGGTTAAAGACCCAATCGGGTCGTTTGGTGCCCAAATGGGCGACCAATAGTATAAAGAGTTAAAATGGGTTACCTTTGGTAAAAGTCAAATGTAATTATGCTCCTAAGTCCTAAATGTAGTATTGAAATTATGGTCAAAAGCTTGAGGTCAGATTTGATGTGGTTTGTAATATGAAGTGTTAAGATTTTTGATGAAAAAGTGTCGAAAATGAGTTAACGGGTCAAAATGGGAATTATCGCAAAATTTGAAAAAGTGTAAAAAGGGAAGTCTCCGTTTTGATCATATAAAGTTGCCTGCAAAATTTCAGGTCACCAGGAGTTGTCGTTTAAAAGTTATGCAAGTTTAAAGTTCGAGTTTTTGTCATAAAATGTGCAGGCTGCTGGAACTGGATGAATCCGGTCGTATTCATAGGAATACGGTCGTATTCATGGGAATACGGCGTATTCCCAACCGTATTTAATAACGTATTCCTTAGTTTCAGTTCTGTCACCGAGTTGAGCTTGAATTTCTCGGGAATACGGCGTATTCGTTGGAATACGGTCGTATTCAATTGAATCCGGTCGTATTCCAGGGAATACGGCTGATTCAGCAGGATTTCAGAAAATATTTGTTTTAGCTTCTAAGTTAAATGTAACAAGGGATAGAATGAATGTGAAATAAAAGTCTGTAAGTAATAACATGTAAAGAAAGAAACAATATGTTTAAAAAAAAAAAATGGTGCGTTTTCGGGGTGTTTCAGGTCGGGTGCTCATGTTCTGCCATATCTGCATTCAAAACAACATCTCACAGCTCGTTAATTGTTAGTACCCTACATACTAACCAATTTCTATACTGTAACTAAATCCCACACCCTGGAATGTTTGACATGACACAATCCTAGATTTGGGATTGAACACCTTACTCATGTTCAATTCACCCAAATCTATTCTCTGATACCAACTAATAACACCCCTCAATTTGAACCATTTTTTTTATATATATACATTACTTCGGAAGCGTTGGTCAAAACACATATTGATAATTTACATTATCAAATACAGTATATATTATACATCACAGTCGTACTGATTTAAAACAAAATATATATCAATCTGGGCGTTATATAATACCAAATACAACATCAAGTGTCAAAACATTATCAGAGTATCGGGGTCGTCAAACATTCCATCAACACATAAGCTTCTTGCCCAACCCGTTATCTAAAAACATAACCTGCAAGAAGTATTAAAGTGGTGGGATTAGCTCAAGGCTAAGTGAGTAGACATGTAACCAACAGTCTAACTTAGTATAACAAACTTGTCTATAGTAGATAATCGTAAACAAACAGCTTCAAAGAGGATCGGTGGTCCTTGAGGCACCCTCATGCCACGGTGGCCCACAAGCAACACTTAAAACCCAACTGCAGGCCAATAGAGCGGTTAACCGATAGCTTATTGCTATTACCCCATACGACACAAGTTCCCATTAACGATATGTACAAGGAATCCCTGGTCGGCCAAACAATAGCAACAAAGCCCAACTCACGTTGACCTCTAAATAAATCACATAATCCATAATCATCATGGCATCATGTCAGACTAAACAGTCTATAACAGTAAAACTACGTTTACCCGTTGTAACCAAACCTGTTACAACTAAATCACACTGAGAGTTTCAGATCCACTCACCTGATGATCTCAGTCCAACAAGCTCAGAATTCTTATATTACTGAGTCTTCTCCTTGTCTGAGAACAAAACAAAATATAAGTTAATAACTCATTTCACAATTGGTATACTTAATTTTAAGCACATAACACCAAACAAATAAGCATTACATAATTTAAGCCACTGCTAAACTTATACAACATCAGTACTTAGACTAAAACAACATCACAACAAAATAATGGTTAAAATTAAAAAATTTCAGAAAACAAAAGAATAACCGCCGGGTTCTCTCACTACCCGCCGGGTATAAAGAGAATCATCCGGGTAACCGGCAAAACAGCCGGGTGATTTAGCATTTGGTGGTAACAGAATGAAATCCCCATTTTAAGCCCAGAGTAGCAGCCGGGTTCCCGGGTTACCAGCCGGGTTCCCTTTCTTTGTCACACTACCCGCCGGGTAAGGGGTCTACCCGTCGGGTACCACCCCTATACCAGCAACTTTCAACCAGCAACCTCAAAACCGAAATTTCATAACCAAATCATAAAAACTCAGTTCCAAACCTTTACCACTACTTCAAATAACATCAAACAACTGCAACTAACATTGACAAACATCATATATCATCAAATATCATCAAATTGCAACTTCAAACTTCAATTCCATACTATCTCACATATCTCACATAATTATAACATGAACCCTAACCAATTTAGTTAACTTAAAAATTGAAGAATCAATCAAGAAACTTGATTATTAGCATCACATAACAATTGATATCATCATTTCAACTTCAATCTCATACATATCAATAGCACATATGATTTCAATCAAAATCAAAGTTTAAAGATAATAACTCAAAGATTCACTTACAATCTTATAAAAGAACAAGATGATGATGATGAAGTTGATGAAATTAATTCTATCAAGATCACTAGTAAATGATTTATTAGTTTGGTTCCTCTTTTGATTTTGAAGTCTCACTAGGTTGTCAAAGAGAAATGAAGCAAGTTTCAAATTTGGGAAAGTCAATAAGTTTAGGTTGACTTCATCTTTTAAACCGACCCCAATATCTTTAAATCTTAGTCCCTTTCTAAACCTATTGTCTGGAACCTAAATAAAACATTTACGATTCTAACAATTTTATTTTACCTTCAACTTAATAAATTTAAAACAAACAGTTATTTATCTATCACAATAACTCAAAGTAAACAATAAGTTTCCTAACATATTAAATAACTTTTTAAAGCTAGAAAAATTACCAGAATACCCTTAGGCCCTTAAAGTGGGTGTTAAATTATGTGATCCATATATTTCAATCTATGATACCTATTTAATAGCGTCATTCCCCATTTTCACACCTGATTCGAATTAAGCAGGAATCATTATACCTATTAGATTAAACTATAATTTTCACTACTAAAAAAAAGAGTTCAAAGAAACCTGTTTTATTAGAGAGATCAGTTTGTTAGAAATCAACAGATTTCTAACTTAGTCAGATTTGGACCCACCTCCGAGCAATGGGTCTCTATGTGAAATTTTTAATGGCTAGTCATAGAGACCAGTTGGGTACGTGTCAAAAGGTTTCTATACTTTTACATAACTAATTTTTCAACATTTAAAATAAATCAAATAATATTATTTAGATGTCCATACAAATCTCTAACTGACTCATTGTTTTAAACCAACGGTACTTCCATCACATTTATTAATTTCAATATTTTATTTTTTTACTATGTAAAAATTGCAATGCTCATCTAATATTTAAAGTCTAGAGTTAATTTAAAGTCTAGAGTTAAGTAATATGTACATACGAACTTTAAATTAATGTACATTGGCAATCTTCCTTTAAATTATTAAGAATGGAAAATTTGGTGAAAATAGAGGAACCAATATAAATGCGTCACGTATCATAAAACTCATTTTCATCCACATTTTTAAAAATAAAATATCTTATAAACGGTAAATCGAAAAATTATAAAAATCACACTATAAAAATCAACATTTTTTCTCTTCGATTTGCCATCTCACAAGGTATACTTTCGACGACCTTTTTTTTTGGGGTTTAACAAATTTACAAAATTAATAACACATGTGTTACTGGCTGGTATCACATGTGGTAACACGTGTGTTAGTAGTTTTCAAAACCCATCGAAAAACGAAAAAAAAAGTTCATCGAAAGTATACCTTGTTACATCTTTAATCGAAGAGAATAAAACGCTGATTTTTATGGTGTAGTTTTTGTGCTTTTTAGACTTACCGTTTGGGAGATATTTAATTTTTAAAAATGTGAAAGAGATGTACTCATTTGAACCTTACTCTCTTAAAAAATAACAACTACCAATTATCTTTTACAATTTTTATTTTACAGTAAGTCCACTAATTTGATAATTATATTTTATAATAACTAAAGATATATGCTTTACCTTTTTTTATTTATGATGATGATGATGATGATGATGATGATGATGATGATGATGATGATGATGATGATGATGATGATGATGATGATGATGATGATGATGATGATGATGATGATGATGATGATGATGGGGTTTGGTTCAGAGGGGATGGGGCATTAAGAGGAGCAGCAAGGGCAGGAAACATCTTGACCCTTCATTCCATTTCAACGGCCAAGATCTCACTATTCAACAAGGACACTCCTGCAAAAAAATATGGTCAAAGGATCAAATGTGTAAAAACGTTGATATCATCTCTCTCATACGGTCAGATCGGTCAACCATTCTCAATTTACTCTCATCACTTTCCCCTCTCTCTGTACTGAAACAAGAACACACCATCTTTTACAAAGAAAATCATCGATTAAAAATCACAAAGGAAGATCACCGTCAATATCTCACCGGTCAACGATTAAATCACCGTCAATTACGATCAGATCTACCATCGAACACCTTCGCCGATCATCATCGTTGCATTTTTTTAGGTTAAAATCATGTCAAAATCACTTACAAACAAATTATCTGTTACACCAGATTATGATTTAAAAATGGCAAAAAATGACGTAACTCGTAAGTTTTTCCAGTCATAATATGTTTACAACAATGTCTCCACACGCAATCTCCACGATCTGTGCACTAATTCTGTTCGCCGACGCTGTCGAAGTCGTCGGAGATTATGGTTCCCCAGTTGAATTGATATCAACAGTAGCTGAAAAAGAGAATTTGATTATTTTTCTTTAGCTCTTCAATGGCCTCCAAGTTACTGTTCATCATCCACTAAATGCTGTGCTACTGGCGGTTGTTGCCGAGGGTAATTTTATTAATCAAATTTTACTCATTAATTTATACTGTTAACTTTTTTATTCATTAATTTATATGTGAACTTACTTTACTACAATGAACTATGATCTGGTTTAATAAATGTATTGCTCGGATTTTGTTACAAGAACTGTACAAAAAAAATAAAAAAATAAAATAGTAATTGTCTGTACGGGGCCTCCAAAAACCTTGATGATTTTGTAGAGATAAGAGTTTATTTGTTGTCGAAGTCGGAATACTTTTATGAAAGATGCCATCTGGTATGTTAACTTTGTTAGTTATAGAAGTGGTAAGTGTTCAATGCGCTTTAGTAACAATGCACTCAATGACTAGTTGACACATTGTGAGTTACCGATACTTGCAGCGATTTGTTAGATCATAGGGATAGTAAAAGTTTGGTTAATGTAGGTTACCGGATGCTTGTTTCTCTTAGCTAGCAAGCCAAATATGATAAAAGGCTCCTCATGTCAAGTGACTTTTAATGATTTTGGATGAAGAATGAGTTCAGATATATGTTGACAACTTTATTTAGATAGATATGGTTTCTCAATATGAGGGCTTTGGTGATAAAAAAAACTAACTTCATACTTTTCTCACTGTGTTTTCCAGAGAAAATAATCCATCAGTATTCACAATACGTAAGTTGTCTATGAAGACTCTCAGTATTTTTTTTTTACATAATGAACACGTGAATAGCCGTTTATCTTACTAATATCTTGTGCTACGGATGGACTATGGCCAGACTACAATGATGGTACATGGCCATCATGTTGTTCAGGTCCTGCTTTTGAAAAGTCAACTTTTATTAAGATACTACTCTATCTAATACTAGTCTTGACCTTTTATTTTGACCCATTTACTTATGGAAAAGTCAACTTGGTTTCAAGTCTGTTTTAGATGCATACAACCTCATACATCGTTTTAATCCAAAGATTAAGTATTCATTGTAATATTATGTTTCTGTGATGACAATAAATACATGAATTAGCTACAAAAAATGTGTCATTAGCACAAATTTTTTTCATATTAGTTTTACATGAGCTTAAAAATCTAAAATGCATTAATTTAAACGTAAAATGCAGTTGTTTAAACGTAACATGCACTGATTTTTTTAAAAGCTATTGTTCATATCAGTTTTTCACCTCATTAAACATAAAATGAAGTAACTTAAACTTATAATGCGGTAACTTAATTATAAAACGAATTAAGTTTTCAAGATCTAGTTTTCATATCAATTTTCAACCTCCTTAGACCTAAAATGCAGTAACATAAACGTAAAATGTAGTGATTTTTTTATCTATTTTTTCATATTAGTTTTCCACAAGCTTAAGATATGTAAAATAAAGTAATTTAAACGTAAAATGCAATAGCTTAAAACTTAAACAGTAAGTTAAAAGTAAAATGCAGTAAGATCTAGATCAGTTTTTCAACATCTTAAACATAAAAATGTTAGTAACATATAAACGTAGAATGCAGTGATTTTTTTTATCTATTTTTTCATATTAGTTTTCCACGAACTTAAGATATGCAAAATAAAGTAATTTAAACGTAAAATGCAGTAGCTTAAAACTTAAAATGCAGTAAGTTTTTTATATCTATTTTTTAGATAAGTTTTTCACCACCTTAAACATAAAAATGTTAGTAACATAAACGTAGAATTCAGTGATTTTTTTCTCTTTTTTTCATATCAGTTTGACATATAACTTTAAAAATGTAAAGTGCAGTAACATAAACGTAAAATTAACTAGTTTATCCTAGATCTATTGTGCATATCAGGTTTACACCACCTTAAAACTTAAAATGTAGTAAGTTAAATGTAAAATGCAGTAAGTTTTCGATATCTACTTCTTTTAGATCAGTTTTTCACCACCTTAACATAAAATGCAGTAACATAAATGTAGAATGCATTGACTTTTTAATCTATTTTTTTCATATCAGTTTTACATGAGATTAAAAAATGTAAAATGCAATAATTTAAACGTAAAATGCAACAATTTAAACGTAAAATGCAATGATTTTTTTTTAAATCTATCATTCATATCAGTTTTTCACTACCTTAAACATAAAATGCAGTAACATAAACGTCGAATGCAATGATTTTTTATCTATTTTTTCATATTAGTTTTACATGAGCTTAAAAAATGTAGAATGCAGTAATTAAAATGTAAAATGCAGTAGTTTATACGTAAAGTGCAATGATTTTTTTTAAATATATTATTCATATCAGTTTCCATCACATTAAACTTAAAATGCAGTGACTTAAACTTATAATGCGGTAACTTAACGTAAAAAGAAATAACTTTTCGAGATCTAGTTTTCATATCAGTTTTCAACCTCCTTAAATTGCAGTAAGTTAAAAGTAAAATGCAGTAAGTTTTCGATATCTACGTTTTTAGATCATTTTTTCACCACCTTAAACATAAAAATATAGTAACATAAACGTAGAATGCAGTAATTTTTTTTATCTATTTTTTCATATCAGTTTTACATAGGCTTAAAATGTAAAATGCAGTAATTTAAACTTAAAATTGAATGATTTATCCGAGATCTATTTTGCATATTTACACCACTTTCAAACTTAAAATACATTAAGTTAAAAGTAAAATGCAGTAAATTAAAAGTAAAATGCAGTAAGTTTTCGATATCTACTTTTTTAGATCAGTTTTTCATCAACTTAAACATAAAATGCAGTAACATAAACATTGAATGCAGTGATTTTTTATCTATTTTTTCATATTAGTTTTACATGAGCTTATAAAATGCAAAATGCGGTAATTAAAACGTAAAATGCAGTAGTTTAACCGGAACATGCAGTGAATTTTTTTAAATCTATTATTCATATCAGCTTTCCACCATATTAAACTTAAAATGCAGTAACTTAAAAATTAATAATGTGGTAACTTCAACGTAAAAAGAAGTAAATTTTCGAGATCTAGTTTTCATATCAGTTTTCAACCTCCTTAAAATGCAGTAAGTTAAAAGTAAAATGCAGCAAGTTTTCGATATCTACTTTTTTTAGATCAGTTTTTCACCACCTTAAACATAAAATGCAGTAACATAAACGTAGGATGCAGTGATTTCTTTATCTATTTATTCATATCAGTTTTACATGAGCTAAAAAAATGTAAAATGCGGTAATTAATATGTAAAATGCAATAGTTTAAACTTAACGTGCAATGATTTTTTTAAAAATCTATTATTCATATCAGTTTCCACCACATTAAACATAAAATACGGTAACATAATCGTAGAATGTGCTGATTTTTTTATCTATTTTTTCATATTAGTTTTACATGAGCTTAAAAAATGCAAAATGCAGTAATTAAAACGTAAAATACAGTAGTTTAAACATAACGTGCAGTGATTTTTTATCTCATCATCTTCATGATCATCGTCGTCTTCATCATCAACATCGTCGTTATCATCGATCCCGCTATCATCATCTCCAGTTTCCTCCAAATCGAAATCATTTTCTGCTTGACGTACCTATCAACTCCATCTCACTGACCATTTAAGTTGTATCTAAGCCTATAATGGCTTGCTGCATTGAGTTTATTGGTTAATAAACACGATAAACAATTTTCTTTACTCTTTATATGCATCTAATCTAAAAAATAATGTACTTTATAGTAGGTATATTACATGTCATATATAGTTGGTCATGACTTCCTGACATGTTGCAGAATTTGTATTTTATGTTAGATACATATCAACAACTTAGTCATAGATTGTGGGCTGCTAATAACTACCATTCTAGTATTATGGTCTTAGAGAGTTAGACGGGTATCAGAGTGGTGACCTGACTCGTGCAACCCTAGGGGATATTTATTTTGGCATGATTTTGTTTCCATGTATGCATTTGTGGTTGTGACATCTGTCTCACATGGCTTATTAGTTACGTACTATATTACTCCGTAAGAACTTAGTTCAAGGTTGTAGACTACATGTAACTTGATAGTTATAAGTTGATTTGAAGGTCAAAGGGCTAATATATATACTACTACTTCAGGTTATGGTGCATAAGCAAATTGGATACAATTCAACAGCCTAATTGAGTTCATGTTCCTTACCAAAAGGGTATCCTCGGACGTAAGAGTTTGAAGAATGTCTTCATCATTTTTCACTTGAAAATATACCTCTGCGGTATCATAAAAGGAAATGAGTGTGCAATTAATTTTTCAAATTCAAATAGTTAAGCGACATTAATGTTAGACAAGACAACTTACTTCCATGTTTATCAGTGACATACGGCAAATCTGGCCAGAATATATTCTCATGAACGCTGTCACCTACCAAGCCTGAAAACATAAGCATTGCCTTGCTATTTACCTGACCAAATAGCAATGTGTATCAAGTTTATACTGTAATATGTATAAATTTCCAGCGCGTAAACGTTCAAAATCTTGTAAATGTTTCGTCAGCATTTTCTATTAGCTCAAATGTTTCAATAATATATTTGTAACGGCTTTGTTTACTCGCTTAGTTGCTTTTGAGTTTTGATTATAACCTTTAAGCTTTTCAAACAAAGCTCTACCTACACTGTAATACATATGCTACAAAACTAAGCTACTATATACACAATTTTTTTCTAGAAGCAAGCAATAATATACAATGTTGGAATTACCTCAATAACAGTCCTACTAGTTTCAGCTGGTCTGAGTATGGTGTCTCCGTTCTCATCGGAATCTTCAGAATCAGAAATGTCCTCAGACAGATGATAGCGTTGCGGTTTAGCTTGTTTCACTGGACCACCACCTGATACCTCCTCAACTGAAGCCCTAATTATGTTCTTGGCTAATTTGTTCCTTCTAGTAATCGTATTACTAACAAAACAAATACACACCAATTAATAAAATCATAAAATCACTATGTAGTTAACTTATGAAATTGTTGTATGATCAATCAAGTGACTGCTCCTTTTCTAGCATCCTACCAATATGATGTCCATTCACATTCATCACAGCCGTCTTGTTCATAATTAATTCTGTATCGAATCATTTTCCAGAAAAGCATCCATTCCTGCTACTACAACTACTATTATCCACCTCCTGCACATTCTCATCAATCCAAAACATCACCATCCCCTGATCCTCACCTAAACTACTACACACACTACTACTCCTTTGCCTCAACTCAGGTGTTTACCTAACCGAACTACTCACGGGATAAACTCGCTTCTCCTCAGGCGGCACATACACTACCTCATACACCACCGCCATCTATGTCATCATTACCGCAATACCACAACAATTAATATTGATAATCAATCTATCAGAATTGAAATTACAATCGTTACTAGTAGTAGAGCTAGGGTTAGGGTTACCAGACGTATTCAGATTATCATCATTAACGAAATCAAGTTGCTTTTGTTCATCATCTGCATCTGTAGGTTAAAACTTTTTTTCTTCTTCTTTTTGTTTTTTTCTCTTCCGTCTAGGCATTGTGTTAACAAGAGGTTTGGTTTAAACGGAATCGGATCTGAGTAAGAAAGGTGGATGGTCATCACCGTCGTCGAAAAAGGAATCAGTGGTGACTAGAACGTCGAACGAGATGTTACGGACGCCGGATCTCAGGTCCGACATTGGTGGTGTGGTAGGAAAGAGTGATAAGAAGAATTCAAAGTAGATAGCAAGTGATGAAGATGATGATGAATTTGGAACTGGAATTGGAATTAAACGCCAAGTGTTTGAACAATCGAATCTCTGTGAAGTTCAGTCCGATTGATTTGGGGACTTCAGGATTAAAACTTAATTCGTACTATTTTATTGTGTTTTGCGGTCAGCTCCAGATGTTTGTAAAATGAGCAAAACTAGTCCCTGGTCAACTGCTATGTGGGGGACAGAAATTACACTTGTACATATCTAATTAGAGCATTTGCTGCCTTACCTGCTCCTAAAAAGGGCGCTGCTCCTAGGATCCATTTCTATAATAATAATAATAATTTTTAATCTTGTTATTATATATAAGATTTACAAATTTATTTTATTTATATACGTGCGTCTGTTTTTTATTTTTTATTGTTTCATGTGTGTATAAATAAAACTAAATTGGTAAATGTGGGATTCAAAAATTAAGGTTACGGTATCACTGATGGCAGGGGTCCGTCAGTTTTAGTCACGGATGGGAGTGGTCTAAGGTTCGAAAGAAAATTTTAAACATCCTGAAAAAAATGAGAAAAACATATTAAAATATTTATAAATATAAACAGCTGTTTATAAGGCTGATTATTTATGTAAAGTACAATTAATTATCAAAAGATTCCATCCCATTAATTCTCAGAGTCAAAGACATCCCTCACTTATCGGCTAAATTATTAACGGTCTATACCAAAGTCCATTTCCTCTTAATTTTCAATGACTTTTCCCACCTATTCCATAACCAATTTAATTTTCGTTGAATTTTCCCACCTATTCCATAACCAATTTAAAATAATTTTCAATTAACATACAGTAAAACAAAACCCAATTCATATCTTCAAGATTGCGAAGCCAGCCAACCGCTAATTCGATCTAACATATTTCGTAGAAGATACGTACATATATATGCATTATTTTTCTTATCTCCATGAATATTAACCACATGGTGCTGTAAAAGCAATCGATTAATGGGATAAAATATCACAGCATTTTTCTAATTTTTAATTCCATGAGTCTTTATTATTTAATAAGAATGATGGAGAGCATCTCCAATGATGCAATTTCTAAAGCTTTTTCTAAAGCTTTTTACTATTCAAAAAAGCTTTCAAAAAAGCTTTAGAAAAAGCCTTTCAATTTATAGTGTAAATATTTTGCCAAAGGTTTTTATTTCTCAAGTTGTAGACTAGTAGACTTCATGTTCTTTTTATTATTATATACATGTTTAATGGCAAAAAAGCTTTTGGAAAGTTTTTTATTATTGGAGCAAAAACTTTTTTTAAAAAAACTTTTGACAAAAAGCTATTGCAAAAAGTGTTGGTGTGGATGCTCTAATGAAAGAGAGTTGGCGGTTAACAATTTAGCCGATATATGAGGGGTGTGTTTGACTTTGAGAATTAATGGGAAGAAATATTTTAATAATTAATTATATTTTATATAAATAATCAGCCCTATAAACAACCCAAAGGGTTGTTTATATCATTACCCATATTTATAAAACACTTTGTTTTTGAAACTTTTTGATGATCTTTAGTTGACTAACTTTAAAGAAGATATGATACAAATATAAATTATTTTTTTTACTTTTAGGAAAAAAATAGTTCTTACATTTGCAACTCTTATGATTTGTGATTATTCAAGAAAATAATATAACGTGATCATCAAGTTATCAAAAGTTATCATTAATTATAATAATGTATTTTTGTGTTTGATTGGGGATCATAGGAGAAGGGGTCATATGAGGAAAAGGAGGAGAAGTTTTATTTGTAGCCATTGGATCATCTTTTGGGTTAGATCAATGGTTAAAAGGGGTGACAATTTTGTAATTACATTAAAAAATAAGGGTATTAGTTAACAAAAAAAAACATAACATTAATTTTCACTCCACACCCCTTCCACTATTTAGACTTTTACACGTTAACCCTTCCACTTTATTTTCTTCCCCCTCCTACCTTCTTCTTCCTCCAACCCCACCTACCACCACCCCACCACCCCCACCACTTGCTGCCACCATCTGACTGCCGCCGGCCGCCGTCAGCCGCCACCGGATTCCGGCCGCCGGAAAAAAAAATTCAAATTTTTTTTTTTCAAAAAAAAAAAAAATTTTCAAAATTTTTTTTTTTTCAAAATTTTTTTTTTTCAAAATTTTTTTTTTTTCAAAATTTTTTCCCCATAAATTTTTTATTAGATATAGTATTCCTTTTCCTACTACATTTTTAATAAAACTATACGTTTTTTCTACTGCATTTTGTATATTATTGTTAATTAACTAAAACTTGTATATATTTTACCGCATCTTCTATACACAACGTCAACAAAATACCGTACAAATGGATAATATATATAATCTAAAATGCAGTAAAAAGAGAACAATATGTCCTAAATGATGTATATGTAAAATGCAATAAAAACAACAATATGTATTATGCTTTAATACAAAATGCAATACAAATAGATAATATATAAAATACAAAATGCAGTACAAATCGATAATATGTAAAATACAAAATGCAGTGAATAACAAACAATATATAATAAATGAAATATATGAAAAATGCAGCAAAAATAACAAAATGCAGTGAAAATAACAAAATGCAGTACAAATAGATTATGTATAATATAAAATGCAGTGAAAATAACAAAATGCAGTAAAAAAAATAAAATGCGGTACAAATAGATTATATATAATATAAAATGCAGTAAAACGAACAATGTGTACTAAATAAATATATGCAAAATGCAGTAAAAACAGTAATATGTGTTATACTTTCATACAAAATGCAGTAAAAATGGATCATATGTATAATATAAAATGCAGTAAAAAATAAACAATATGTAATATATGAAATATATACAAAATGCAGTGAATAATAATAAAATGCAGTGTAATTTTAACAAAATGCATTAAAAAATATATTATGTATAACTTAAAATGCAGTAAAAAACAAACAATATATATAAGATTGAGGTGTATAAATAAAATGCAGTAAAAACGAACAATATCTACTAAACATATATACAAAATGCAATAAAAATAATAAAATGCAGTACAAAGTGATAATATGTAAAAAAAATTGGAAAAAAAAATTATGAAACAAAAATTTTAATTTTTTTTTTAATTTTTCTGACGACCGGTGGCGGGTGGCGGCGGCGGCGGCGGCGGGTGGCAGCAGCTAGTGGTGGTGGGTGGTGGAGGGGAGGGGTGGGTAGGAAGAAAGTAGGAGGGAGTAGTGTACACTATTAAAAAGGTGGAGGGGGTAAAAATGAAAATTTAAAAATTCTTCTCCTCCTTCTCCTCAAATAATACCTTCTCCTCTGAACCTTACCCTTTGTGTTTAGTATAATGTATTATGTTAACGTTAATTTGGTTGGTTTTTAAGAAATATTGCAAATGCGGTATCCACGGATGAACAGTTGAAATTAAACGTTTGCTTTCGGTTCAAAAGAGTGTTTGATAATACCAAACCTATGTCAACATTAACGACTATACGTATTATATAAAACATCAAGATGTATAAGGTACCTAGCAAAACAACGGAGTGACAATAATAACTGCAACCCCGACTTTCTTAAGGAGGGTATCGATTGCAAAAGATTCATATTATAGTACTATTGAGGAAATCGTTGAAATGAATTATATATATCATTCATTCAGTATACCGTTGCTCAAGTGTGAACGGGAAAACGTATGATGAGTTAATGTTGACAAAATATATATATATATATATATATATATATATATATATATATATATATATATATATATATATAAAGTAAAAAGGATAAGAAACAATGTTAGATTTCATATTTGCTTTAAAGAAAATGGTTCATGTGGATCAATACAAAATGAAGAAACGTATATTTAACTTGTACAAACATACTTCGCCAAGTTGATACAATTTCATTTAAAGAATGATACATATTCTCGATAAACCTTAAAAAATGATACATATTCGATTGTAGTTTGATACATCATGATTTTGATACATAGTAGTTTGATACATGATTATATCTTCATTTAATGTAATTGAATGCTATTTGTAAAGGACACGTGTCACTATATCATGGCTTCTTACCCCTTTTT
The DNA here is from genome assembly GCA_949592205.1 of Helichrysum umbraculigerum. Lineage (NCBI taxonomy): Eukaryota > Viridiplantae > Streptophyta > Magnoliopsida > Asterales > Asteraceae > Helichrysum > Helichrysum umbraculigerum. Next base: position 159,807,506 of record CATIUR010000002.1, on the reverse strand, counting down.
ACGTTAAGCTTCTTTTTATTTGAACCAAAGCCTATATATATATATATATATATATATATATATATATATATATATATAGTTTCACTTTGTTGAACTTTACACACACACAAAAACAACGCATCGAAACCATTTAAGTTAGCTAGACTTGCCACCTAACTAATATTAACAGATATTTGTTGAGGACCCAAGTAATTCAAGACGACACATTGGCCTCCATGAAAAATGATTTGCACTTGATATTGAGAATGTTGTAGAAGAGGAAGATTATGATCAAATTTGACGAGCTACATACATTCTCTACCGTTATTTCAAAAACAAATGACACTAACCGTATTATTTATGGTCTTTGTAAATGTATTACTCTCATTATATTGTTTGCAATAAAAAGCAAATTATAATGTTAATTATTTGTAAATGAGATGTTGATTTAAAAATTGAATAAAAAAATATAAAAAACCGGATTCGAACTTGCGACCTAAAGCATCAAATAGGTAGTTCTAGCCAATTATACTATATAGCAATCTCTCCTATCTAATATGGAGTAGAAGGGAGTTGATGCTGATGTCATAAAGCTGACTTGACTCCTTCTTAAACAATAATTATGATGATGTGACACATGGAGGTGCAATGAATTTTATGGTTTTTTTTTAGTTTTCTTAATAATACATAAATTTGTTTGTTTTAATTTTGTTGAGTTTCCAAACATGCAAATGCTTTGGGTCGCCCATTCTCTTGGAAATATGAAATTTAGATTTTTCAAAAGGGTCTGATGATATTTCCTCTTGAGACTATGAAACTTACTTCATACGCTTAAACTTCATTGGCTTTTTAACCGATCAATAGCATGCATGTTTGCTTCCCACTCTTTCATTGGTTCCCTTTAATAAGATTTCAAATGTGAAATTTCTCTTCTTGATTACGGAGTAAACATCTCCATCGTCGTCTTCATCTTTCATCATATGAATGTGTTGGGATATGACCACGTAAAATAAACGCATATCCGAAAAATGTTTAAGCCTACGGGGTCACACACATTAACACGTAGATACCGTTCTTATAACCAAATTAAGTTAATTATAATAAATAGTTAAATTATTTAATTAATTTGAGATCATTTAATAAATGTTATTAAGTGATAGAGTTCAAAGTAAAAGTTATTAGGACTAAACTGTTACTTCTAATTACTTAAAGGGTTTATACTTAATAACTAATAAAAAGATTATTATTATTTAATTATAAAAAGATTATTTATATTAATATATATATAACCTTTCCTTGCTTGACATTAACCCTCCGTTCCCTTTTTCTTCCTTTGCGCTTTGTTCCAGAGATTTTCAATAAAAGAAAAGGGGAGAAAGGAAGAGGGGAGAAGGGAAGAGAATTGAAATCTTCCCAAATTGGGAGGAAGGATTGGAAGGAAAATCTTCCCAAAATTATTCATTCACTCCCTTCCATTTCCCTCCTACAAAAACTCTGGAACACTTTCTTTCTTTCCTTTCTTTCCAAACGCTTCCCTTTCTCTAAAAAAAATCAGTGGAACAAAGCCTTGGTGTTCGTACGGACGAAAAGAAAAAAAAACCCCAAGGGGTTGTTGGTTACGTTTGATGTTAAAACACAAAAGAAAGGATGTAATTAATTTGGTTAATTGAACTACCATTCGGGTGGTAATCAACAACGTGTTGTGTGTGCGATCGTAGAGGGGTTTTATTAAAACTTTGCTAAAAGGTACAATTCTATTTTAACTAATTACATATACGTGTTTATTTACTTTCGAAATTGTGTGACAATTTGTATATATATCTGTAGCGTATACTCTAACAGTGGTATCAGAGCTACACGTATGCTGTAAATTAGTTAGATATGTTAAACATCAAATTTGTGGGGTGGTTGTTTTGATCGACTATCACAAGGAAAGAAAAATTATTTTTGTTGTGGGGATCAGTCGACGAACTCATGGAGGAAAACAAAATAAAATTGTTTGAGTTGGTGATGGGGATCAAAGTCAACAAAAGAAATTGTTTGAGTTGGTGATCGAGATCAAAGTCAACGAACAATGGAAGAAAAAAAAATTTTGGTTGATGGGATCTTTCCAAATACAAGGAAAAAAAAATAATATTTTTTTTTGTTTCGTGTGCAGCAAGTCGACAAATAGAGAAACAAAGAAAAAAAAATATATTTTTGTTTGGGTTTGATGGAAGCTAAGAATTTTTTTTTTTTTTTTTTGAGACTGGGATCATGCCGACTATCACGTTGAAGGAAAAAAAATTGTTTTTTGGTTGTGGTGGTTACAGGATGTACGAACATAAGGCAACAACCATAAAAAAAAAATTGGGTATAAATTAAACTTTATATTAAAGATGTTAAATTTTTAAATCTCATTGCAAATTTGATGTTTTAAAAAAATAATAACATGGTTAAGGTAAATTGTTTGTTATTATTAGTGTATTTTTAATTAACTAGATAAAGGGTATCCATGAAATCATGCATAATTTGTCATGGATACCACTTTAATATATTGATATGCTAGTTAGAATTAATTGTTAATTGAGAAAGCATGCTTTAAAAAAGATTAATGTAATTAATGGTTAAAATATATGTGCCTAATTCTATGTCCCTAGTTGGCTACTTGGCTATGTTTTAGGGTTCACCCACCAAATGTTGCATGAAAATAAATTGTTAATTGTTTAGTAAGTTTATTTATTTTGCTTATTATTATTGTAACTTGTAAAATAAAATTGTTTTATGAAAAAATAAACTGCACTAATAAATAGTATGAAATAAGCTTTATTATTTTCTTGCAAATCTTATGTGTCAACTCGGGTTGGGCTCATATACCGTAATGTTTCCCACGACGAGATTTGCAAGTTAATAATTTGTTTTAAACCATGACTAGGAGCTTGTGTAAGAGAGGTATCTTCGTTTTGGTGACTAAGACGACGGGTTGGATAAACGATGTAAAGATCCTTACCCCTCGACTGACCTCTCTTATACATGGCCGAAAAGGTTTAAAACATGTTGAATCGTCATTTTTAATAAAAGTGTTGATAAATATGGTGTTACAAAAAAATTTTCACACTTTTAAGTGTTTCACTTATATAAAGACGTAGTTGATGATCCTATGTGTTTAATTGTGCTTGTATAATCAAGCAAACACAAAACGGTAAAAAGTTGTGTCGCAAATATGTAGCAATTCTGTATATTTTGTGATGATTTTGCTACAACCTATATTGTTTAATTTTTAAAAAAATATTTTTAGATAAAAAAACACACATGTATGCTTATACATATTACTATATGGTTCAATTATTAGGTAAAAAAAATTAAAAGTGAATGAATATACATAACTTTATATAAATATGTTTGTACTTTAACTTCGACATATACAAGCGTATGTATCTATCAATTAGTAGTTTAGACATACATACCTAAAAATATATTACCATGTACATATATTGTGTCTTTGATATGTTACACTTATATAATAACGTATTTGATGCTACTATGTATCTAATTGTGCTTGTATAATCATGCAAACAAAAAATGGTAAAAAGTGATGTAGCAAATCTGTAGCAATTCTGTATACTACTACCTCACTAGCTATATTTTTTGATTTTATTATCAACTATTAAATTTTGTGACCGTTTTGTGTCAAATTTCCTTTATTATTATTTATTATATATTCTTATTTTATTTTTACTTTGCGATCATTCTGCTACAAATATTATCATTGTAGATTTAGAATTTTTGTGTTATTATTTATGTGGCTTAGTCGTCGTAAATTTGACACAAATCTGTCACAAAAACTTAGTTTAAGATTTGAAAATTTAGTTAACTATCATAATTATGATAAGCTGTTGCAAGTTCGACACTAATCCATCGCAAAACTTAGTCAAAAGTTTAAAATTTTAGTCAACTATTTGAATTATGATTTGTCGTCGCAAAATGGACAGTATTCCGTTGCAATATTTGGTCAAACGTTTGACTTTTGATATGCCGTCGCAAATTTGTCACTAATCTGTGTCAAAAATTAGTCAAATGTTTGACTTTTTTTCTTTCAATATATCGTCACAAAGTGGTGGCATATGTGTCGCAAATGCAATAAATTTGCCACGATTTAAATTACGTCGCAAAATTCTGTCGCTGTTGCCTATTTATGTAGTAGTGGTTGACAAGTTGTAATTTCTTCACAATTTTAAGTGTAAACTTTTTTTTTCTCACCATTATATATGTGAAGATTGTGGTGATTTTCACACTTATTAATGTAACAATTTTCTACACAATTATAAGTGTAGATAATTTAACATAATTTCACACATTTTTAAAACGTGTGGGAAAAAGTGTGGATAAATGATATATTTGTTGTAGTGCATATAGCCAACTCAACCGTAGAACTAAACTTATACGACAAATAATGCGACGACAAAGGCATGATTGAGTGACTAGACAACACCACAAAGGCTCTCTTTCTCTCAACATGCAATAACCATTGATCGATCAACGAATACTACGACACTACACCCATCACTTCGGATCATTCTGGCCAGATTCGGAGTAATTGACATTGTTTGAATGTTTAGCCCTTTCGGATGTTAACATAATTAGGTGATCTATTTGATTGATTTTATGTATTTACTATTCCTTAATTTTCTTTTTACACATTTAAACGGTCTTTTCGTATATTATCATCACTTTATGTAATGAAAATTGAATGAATGAATAATTGATTTTGATCAAGTGCATATTGTGTGACTATATATGAAATTGAAACACCTACATAAACAAACATTTCCCTGAGATAAATGTTGTCGATATAAAGCTTTTCGGTACGAGATTCTGCAGAACATGAAAAGGATCCATTGCACGTACTCTTTGTAAATAATCAATCGCAACCCACATTGTCCTTCGTACATCTATCACTTTTCCTCAAAACGTTTAAACGACGATTGTAACAGTGCAACTAGTGAAAAGATGTAGTTCATACTTCATAACAAACATAGAACTTTCAATTCGTGGTCCAAAACCCGAGGCAATTATTGTTAGCGGGTTATTATTTAGATATGTTTATTTTATATTGGGCTTAGCCCATATACACTTTGTCATATATTTATATGATGTATTGACACTTTTACATGGTATCAGAGCTAGGGGTATAATCGATTGGAGCATAATTATTCTCCGATCATCGGCTAATAACAGGTGATCGCGGGGATCATATCCTAGTTTGTTTGTTTTTTTTCTTATTCTCCTCAAATATTATTCTTATCGTTTATTTATTTTTTCCTGTTTGGATGTCTAATTTAATAGTTTTATTAAGTCATAAGTTCTATGCATCACTAGTTTAATCTTATGCTTTCATAGGAATAGCTTTTATTATTACGTGAGTTCATTAACACATTAGTTACATTGTTTCTTTTTATTTTCTTAGTTCAATTCTACCTCTCACAGACCTCTCATAGTCTGCAAAATCCTAATTTAAAATATTCTAATTCATGTATGGGGTATTATCCTAAATATATAAAATGGGTTTAGTATTTTACATATTATCAATCCAAATTTTTTTTCTCACAAAATATACATCAATTTCGCAAAGCATGGGAAAATCGCAATATATTAATTTCAATTCGCAAAATGTCTATTAGCGACGACCTGGTCGTCGCTAAAGCCCTTTAGCGACGACTAAAAGAAAAAACTTGCATTTATTTTCGCAAGGATGGGGAAAATCGCAATAAGGCTTTAGAAATTCGCAATATTCATTTCGCAATATAGGTTTCGCAAAATACAGGTTTCATTTCGCAATGTAGCTTTTAGCGACGACTTTAGCGACGACTGTGTCGTCGCTAAAGGCCTTTAGCAACGACATTGTCGTCGCTAAAAGGTATATTGCGAAATTAAACTGGCTTATTGCGATTTACTCCTTGCGAAATGACATTTTGCGAATTGAAATAAGTATATTGCGATTTTCCCATGCTTTGCGAAATTGATGTATATTTTGTGAGAAAGAAAATTTGGATTGATAATATGTAAAATATTAAACCCATTTTGTATATTTAGGATAATATCCCTTCATGTATTCATCGTTTTCTTTGTTTGTTTCTATTTTTTTTTTGGTTGTCGGATATCATTGTCATCGTCGACAAAAGTTTATCAAAAAGTTGTCGCTCCTACCTAGGCAAAGCAAGTCATGACGTGAAAAAAAAAAAAAAACGTATTCACTTTGACAATTATAAGGTCGTAATATTATCTTTTAAAAGTGAATTTTAAATACGAACCAAAGAGATTATATCCGGTCATTTAAATCTATTACGATGTCCATAATTTCCAACAGTACAGGAAGTAAACAATTTCCAATATTAGTCACTAAAATCAAGATTAAGTAGTGGCCTACTAACAAGTAACAACTATAACAGAGTAGCGCCAACCCTTTAGACAGATCAAAGTATCAAACTGAAACATAACTAATATAAGCTAGTGGACGCATCTATGCAACAATCTTTGAAAAGCATCCAATGGTCAGGCCCAAATCCCTTTGTTTGGGCCCTGGGGATTTGAGTTCAAGTTTCTTTAAAAATTAAATAATTAATTATCAGTAATCACCACAATTTTGAAACATATGTATAATCATAATGCTTTTGAGTTATAACTAATCCGTCCCAGTTGACATTTTTATTTTATTTTGTCTCAAAATAAGTATTAATTTTATATTTCAACCAATGTTTTGAAAACCGGTTGAGCCGGTCCGGTCCGACCAGTTCGACCAGGGAAAATAGGAATTTCGGCTGGTTGAAAACTGGTTTTGGGCTAGATTTGACCCAGTCAACGAACCAAGTGGTTCAATGGGAAATGAACGGTTCAACCGGGAACAGGACCGGTTTTCAACCTGGTTTTTAATTTTTTTTATTTTTATACGGTTTTCAACCGGTTTTGGTCCGGTTTGAGCCGGTGGTCCAACCGGTTCGATCGGAACCGGACTCCTCTCTGGTCCGATTCAAATTCCGGTTTTAAAAACATTGATTTCAACCAAATAGATTTTAGTTGGTGTAATTGATATTTAATTAGTAAAGAGAATAGTCGATGAAAATTCCTAAAATTATGTGGAAAGTGGTGAAAATTCCTAAAATTATATAGAAAGTCAAAGTGTAAATGGAGAATTAATTTTTATAGAAAGAAAAATGAATAAATGATGCAGAACGTGGGCTAGATACACTTATATATACTGAATGGGCTTGCAGCTTTGTGGGCTGCCTACGATATTTTTATTTTTTAAGCCCGTTAATCTAATTCAAACCCCACCCCTATTTTCTATAATAACACCAAAAAAGTAACTTACACCTGAAAAAACCAACTATTCCATTCCACAAACAAGATTACAATAAAAACATAATTCAAACTTAGATCATTAAACACATTTGATTATCGACAGAAAATATCATTTGTATAGTCATTAAACTCATTGTCACAGATAACTTGTATAGTATTACACATCTAACTTAAATTTGTTCCAAAAACTCTATTGTACCATACAGAATGAAGAATCATATGAAACAAATCATACTTAATCGCTTCCGAATGCCAAAAAAAGTGTTCTCGCACTTTTTTCACTCTCTCGTACATCTGAAGATACTTATCGTCAGTTATCGAAAGCAATACCTTCTTTAAACTCGATATATCCTTCTCCAAAATAAAAACAGCAAAAGCTTCCCAATTCAATACCTCAAAAAATGGAGGGACGTAATTATCCGATATAATGACAGGGACACAATTATAAAACAATGACTCCACAACTCTTGGACTATGCACTGCAAAACCTCGAGCACAAATACAGAACTTGCTTGTTTTCATGTGATCAATGTAGTTTTTGTTACCTTTAACGTGAGGCATTCGGCTGAATATTCTCATGTCAGTATCGTTTCCCCAATGGTTTAATAAAACTGGACGCACATAACCGTGCATGTATCCTGCAAAGAATGCTAGAATGGGTCTGTTATTGGGTGACTCGCCTCCCACATTTTTTAGAGGATTTTTGGCAGACCGTACGTATGTTGTTGGAAGTGAAACATCTTTGCCTATGCTGAAACCTGCCCGAATATCAGCATTACAAAGGGCTCTGATGGTATTCAGCAAACGTCCCCTTGTTTCAGCTGGAGCCTGAGGAGATCGAACGTTAATTAGTAGGTAAAATGACAAAAATACCCTTCATTCCACGATAAAATTTTGGGCTTCAAAGTTCTTTAAGTACATTATACCCAACAGACTACAGATGCTTCAAAAATTGCCATTTTGGTATAAGCATATACACCAACAGTCTCAAAATTCTCGTCCACTGTTTCAACTAATTTGTCCACAATTATATATGCCTAAGTGACTAAAATACCTCTTAAACAGAAAATGTTTTGAACCATGTAAAGATGACAAATTTAGCCTAGAAATTGACCATAAGGGAAACAGAACATCATAAGATTGACTATACTTAAAATTTTCATGGAATAAATCGAGTAAGAAACAAAATTTAGACCTTTCTAAAAGTAGATACTAGATGAAGGAAAAGGGCATACCCAATCATGACAACCAGCTAAGAAATGATCTGATCCATTAGTTCTGTTCCAGAATGGATATTTAGTTATAAGCATTTCTGTGTGGTTCTTCATGAACTGAATCAGATTATCACGACTATGCGAATGAGGAACATATAGCGTTAACTGGAGTAACCGTGAACTAAAAGGTATATAAAACAGATGAGCTTCATTCGGGTCTTTTGTGACAAACTGTTTGTTTTCTTCCATTTGTTTTAAGAACCACCCCTCGCTAGCGTATATTCCCTCTAGTATCCAATCATGGAAAATCGGCTTGTCTCCATCTTTGTAAATGTATACTTTCAGCGTCTTTTCCATTATTTCATAACTTCTGAAAAATAAATGTTATGTTACAAATAGACCCACAAAAAAAGATACTACTGTTACTTTTTTTTTTTCTTTCTGTTGGTGAACTGTAATAAAGATAAGGTACTTGAATAAATGAAATATAAAGATACCTTTGAAACATGGAAATATTCCGATAACTTGGAGCATAAAGCCCTGTATCAATGTCTGTGCTGATGGCATTCTCAATTTGTGATTTTGCTTCGAGCAGTTGTTGATCCACTTTTGATGACAATTGAGCAGCCTGTCATTTACATACGATATATCAGGAATGTGAACATAATATTAGCAATGTTTTTTTGTAAATACAACTTGACTAACCAAATCACTATACGAGCTCATATACATACGACTGATTTAGGCGAATAACGACTCTTTTGAAGCAGATCATTCATCTGTGAAATCGACATTACCGGCAAATACTCCATTTTGGGCTTCTTATCAACCATGGAAACATTTGTCACAGATGATACATTTTGTGTACTTTTCTCTATGGAATTTTGGGATGATGATTGATTACTAGATACAGAAGAATCACTTTTTGTACCAACACGACTTGCAGGAGCCTGATCACTATTTATTATTGACCCGTTAGCAGTAGTATATGAATTTTTTAAGCTGTGTGAGCCGAAACTTTCTTTATTGTAGGAAGCCTTGGTAGCTGAAAGTAAAAACGATATACTGCTGAAAATTGGAAGTTCATAATACTGAATGATCACTACAACAGCTGATGCAATTCCAAATAGCCAAATCCACTTTGTAGTTCGGTTTGGATATAGATAGTGAAGAAACCGGTGATCCATGAAGATCAAATGGATTAAAACCCAGCTTAATAATCACTCAAAAAGTAGTTAATCTTGAAGCTTTACCAAAAATCCAAAAATAGCATGATCCTGATTCACATTATGCAATAGTTTCGTAAGAGATCTAATTCAAATGATACACGAGTTATGAAGCGATAACTCGTTAAATAACTTAAATTGATCAAATCTGTGAATGCAAAACTAGTTATGCCCAAATGTAACAAAATCCCACCATATTAACAATTATTATGACAATCAAGAAATCTAATCTAAGTACAAGTTTCACTGCACAGGTTAAAAAAGTTTGATGGTATATATTCTGCACATCCACACCTGTAAAACTCACAAAGGAAAGACCATAATAATACTTAGAATTAGTGATCATCAAGTTCTGCAGTATTCAATCATGATCATTAAGTTTTCTGCACATAATTAAAATAACTTATAATTTATGTATATCTGATGCCTGCAAAAATTAATACAGATTCGATCAAACAGAAAGAATTTCTAATATTCTCTATAAAAAATACAAATTGAAACTAATTATTTTACTAATTTCCATATTAATCAAAGAGCATGTAATATAAACAGATGCATATAATTATAAAATTGAATAAAAGTTACATAATGAAAAATGAAAGAGAGATCATTAATTACTTACATGTATTGTTAGATCCAAATCACAGGGAAAACAAGTAATTTGATGTGGTTTGAATGTGTGTAATCAAGTCAAATTAAAATGGGAACACAATATATAGTTGCTTTACAAGTGTCCCAAAAGAATGAATATTTTAGTTGGTCTAAGGTGTGGAAAAAGATGCATATTTAATCACTCATGTGCCATGTTCCTAGTGCTACAGTTGATTTTATTATTATGAAAGAAGATATAATTATTTTGAAAAAATATGTATAACAACTATGTTAATTCATTCAAGAATTGATAAATTTGTTTAGTTATTTGAGTAAATTTCATGAATGACTCCTTTGGTTTAGCCAGACTTATAAAAATTGCCCTCAACTTTCATTTTCGCTTTTTCGGTCCAAAAAATGTACATTTTGTTTATTAAACAGTTATCTAAAATAACTAAGATACCATTTCCTTCTTGTTTTCTTAAATCTCCAAACAATCTCAAAGCCAAAAAAACATAACTTTAACCTGCAAAAATATATCGGCATCAAATTCAAGACCTTATAAAACTCTGATCCACAAGAACATAATTTTATGTGTAACCATCTTAATTTTTTAATTTGTTTTGTTTAAATCTCCTTGTTATACATGCTTTTACGCATATATTGTAGTCTTGAGTATTTAACTATTTATCGTTTTACTTTTTGTGGAGCTAGCCAAGGATGGAGCTAGGATCTATAAATTGAGGGGGCAATTTTATTTTATTTTCCAATCATTTGTTCAGTTTTTGGGGACAAAACTTATAAAATATCACAAATACCCTTCAATTTTTTTTTACATGATTTGAAAATTCTTGGAGGGCCAACGCCCCCGTGCCCCTCTACATCCGCCCCTAGAGCTAGCATAACTTTTAAAATCATTTTGATTAAATTTTGCTACTTTTATCTTATTCCCCTGCTTTAGTAGGTTTCTTTTGTCTACTTTAACTTTTATATACTTTATCACTATTAATTATTAAACCTTATACTCCACCAAAAGAATATAATATAATAGAAGGAAAAAAATAAAAATAAAATTTATTCTAACTAGAACAATGACATCCTATACAATATTTACACACTGATCCACAAGAACATAATTTTATTTGTAACCATTTAATTTTTTAATTTGTTGTGTTTAAATCTCTTAGTTATACATGCTTTTACGCATATGTAGTCTTGAGTATTTATCGTTTTACTTTTTGTGAAGTATAGCTTTTGCATTCATTTGATTAAATTTTGTTACTTTTATTTTATTCCCCTGCTTTAGAAGGTTTCTTTTGTCTACTTTACTAAAACTTTTATATACTTACCACCTTTTATTACTTAACCTTATACTTTACCAAAAGAATATTACTCTCTCTGTCCCAAATTAAGTGTCATATTTTAAATATATTTAAAATCTAATCCATACATATATTTTGCATCAAGTATTATATAACACAAACAAAAATATTTAAGGTCAAAGTTGAAAAGGGAAGACTTAAAAAGTCAAAACAGGACACTTAATTTGGGACGGAGGGAGTATATGATAGGGAAAAAAAAATACAGGTTTATCAATTCTAACTTGAAAATAACAACCTATACAATATTTACACACCGGTAATAAGAACATTGTAAACCATTATAAATGACACAACCATCAAAATGTTAATTTCAGACTCTAATTCAGATTGGGTTACATTAGCAGTATTAGTGACAAAATGAATGGGTTGGATCGAGTTACGGGTTTAAATGGGTTTGGGTCTAAACGGGTTCGGGTTAGATGAGTCACTTAGGAGGATGGGTCTAAACGGCACCTGGTCAAATGGGTCTCGAATCGGGTCGACCTATTGGTTTCCACCAAATTTCTTTTCTATTTGAGTAAAAAATGAAAAAAAAAAAAATTAAATGAGGTGTTCAAAAAAAGAAAAATTAGACCCATTTAAAAAAAGAATAAATAACAAAAATCGGCTACATAATGCCACAATTTATTCCATGTATGCAATCTACCTAATACTCTATATATTACCAAGGTACGCAATGAACCGGGTAATTTCGTGCTAATATCTTTACAGACTATAATTTTACTTGCTGGAATTTTTAAATGCTGACTAGATAGCATTGTCAAGTGCCAACTAGATTCTATTGCAACTTGTACATTACATGTGTAATTAATCAACAAAAACATTTTAAATGCCTTCTTACTCAATAACACATGAACTATCCCTAACAAACCTAATTTTCTAACAAGTTTCTTTTTTTTCTTTTTTGTTTTACCAAATCATCACATCATGGAACTTCCGAAAATCAAACAAATATATAAAAAAATATAACATTCACCGTTATAGCAACTATCAACTATTATAAAGCAAATAATTCAATAAAACACAAATCTCATCGAATAAATTAATTATACATACATAATTTATAAATAACCTATAATCATCATCATCATGGAAGTGTAAACGCAACTGTGCGCAGCCTCAACCAACCACCACGGTACCACCGTCTCTTGTCGGAATTTGCAGCTGTAGTCCCAACAAACATATCACCTTATAAATATTGCCCAACTTCACTCATAAATAACCAACGGGTCTAAATTGCCAACTCTAATTAGCATACCATATGGTGAAAGGATAGCCTTTACTTATGAGGAAATACATATGAAAAGTGAAGTGAAGGATCACTTTCAATACTACAATTATAGATGAGTATCAAGAGCGCAAAATTATTTTTTAGAAAGCCAAACTTATAACCTTCTACTACATATAATGTACAATATATACATTAATACACACACATATATATATATATATATATATATATATATATATATATATATATATATATATATATATATATATATATATATATATATATATATATGCCTTAACCAACAACAGCAGGCCAAATGTCCATTGTATTAAGACCACTGTATGACCAATTGTAGACTTTTCATATTGGTCGAAACTCAACACCGTATACAATAAGGCCACTCATAGTTCCCTCATAACATATCAGTTTTAAGTGCATAAGAAGATGATCATTATTGAGCTTGTTACTTGAGTTGAACTCCCAGACAATGACTTCCATCAATCCATCTTCTCTCAGCTTCGGAACCCTTATAAAATCATGTAAATTTACCGCCCTAGGAACTCTGAAATAAAGAAATTTGGTCTCTTTGTTTTTCCTGAGTACATCCCGTACTTTCACTGGACACTGCAGACCCTTACATTTTTTTGATAACTTGAATACGAGATAACATGCATAATCTGTACTTGAAGACAACTCTTGAATTTTAAGCTCGCATTTGATCCGAAATACTTGGTGTGATAGAAGCTCAGCCACTTCTCCCCATCTACATGTATGAGTATGACACACCGTATGTGAGTAAACTTCATTATCCAAAAACATGAGAACCCACTCCTATATATTGTAAATTGTTTTATCATCAAATGCGTGCATCGAATTTGCATGGTTTATTTAAAAATATGTATTACTAAATTATGTTGACAAGAAAAATTTATCCTTCTATATACCACGCAAATGGAAAAACGTAATCGATCAGAAAATTAAAACCTCCAGTGTGACCGAGAATAAAAAGGAGATAAGTTGGTTCGTATAACAAACCTGGATTCAGGAAGAGATATCCAAATGATACATTTCACATTACAAGAGTAATCTAAAACCATCTTCGCTGGTAGCATATGCCATTTCTTTTCATTCAGATTACTTGGTGAGAACACCTATCCATCGAAAGTAGAACATTAACAAACAACAATAATTCAACTAAACTATCACAAAAAGTATTTCAGCTATATAAAAGTAACCTTTTCACCCTCATTGAGGTCGCTTATTTTGTTATCATTAATTTCCAAGGATTGCACACAGTCCGATTTTGCTTTCAAGACTGTTTGCACTCCTAGTTTCTCATATACTTCAGGCTTCACACAATCCGAACTCGATTTCAACACTTTTTGCACTCCTTTCGGGTTTTCACATACATCAGGCTCTACCTGTGCAAAAATTGTAAGTCCATGTCATACGTACAGTTGTAATATAGAACAATGGAATACCTCACTTCCAAAATACAAATGTGAAACAACAAAACGACAAAAACACTATTTGACATCTACACATTTTGTAATTAAACGCTGAAGATTAAAAGCTCTTATCATATTCCGATTTGTACCCTTACAACCAAAGAATGTGCATATGTTGACATAAATGAATGAAGTCACAAATGATAAGAGATGATAAGGATACCACAAGTCAACAAAATTAACTAGCTGTAGATAGTTGACATTCACTTTAGTTGTAATTGATTTTCATTTATTAGAAGATTGCCTCACCTAGAATAGAGATCTTGTAATCTTGTATAAGTCAACAGATTAGATGGTTGTCGTTCAATTATTAGGATATTGTCTCACCTATATTGCAATTGCAATCTTGTATAAGTACCTAACATCTATCAATAATATACTCAAGCTTCATTTCAATTTCATTCTCTTCTATTATGGCATCAGAGAGTTAAAAGATCCAATTTTTTTTCTTCATCTCTACGTTTCTTTCTTATCTTTTCTATCTTCATTCTCCATGGCAGCCAATGAGCAATCTCTAATCCCTAACCATATTGAACCTACTAATCCTTTCATCATCATCTCACTTTCCCACATCATCAAACTCACTCCCACTAATTATATCTCATGGAAGACCCAACTTGAAGCTACACTTCTTGGCTATGATCTCCATAAATTTATAGATGGTTCTCATCTTGCTCCCCCTAAAACGATTACTGAAAATAATACCACTAAACCCAACCCTTCATACACCACATGGTTTCGTCAAGACAAACTAATTCTTGGAGCTCTGGCAGGGACACTAACCAGTCCTCTCGTTCCTCTTATTTCACAGTGCTCTACTACCCATGATGCTTGGCAGACTCTTGCTAAAACCTATGCCAATCCGTCCAAAGGCCACTTAAAACAAATCAAAGATCATCTTCGCAATATTACCAAAGGTTCTCGTACAATTTCTGAATATATGCAAGACATCAAACGTTGCACAGACCAACTTGCATCTCTTGGTCGTCCCCTTGATCCAGAGGACATCGTTGACAAAGTCCTTGACCAGCTTAATGATCCCGATTATGATAGTGTTATCAACGCTGTTCAAAGTCGTGAAACTCCCATCACTTTTGGCGAGTTACATGAAAAACTCATCAACCGTGAACTGTCCCTCAAACACAAAACAAATACACCAACTACCTTCCCTGCTAGTGTCAACTTCGCATCAAAAAATCAAAATCAACACTTTCAGACCCGTTCTTTTCCATCTAATAATGGTCTGCTTCCCACTCCAAATCAATCTGTTCCTCAAACTCGTCCTTCTCAACCCTTTAAAGGGCGATGTCAATGGTGTCAAAACCAAGGTCATTATTTATCCCAATGTCCAATTTTCCACCAACAATATCCAAATGCCATACTACCTTCTGTTACCCAATCTCGTCTTGCACCTAAAGGTAACATCAGATCATTACTTCCACGTGCCTATGCCGCCACCTCTGTCGACTCTACCTCTAATGGTTGGCTTCTTGATAGTGGTGCAACTCACCATGTCACTCACGATCTAAATAATCTCGCTCTTCACTCACCATATGATGGAACAGAAGAACTCATTATTGGAGATGGCTCTGGACTACCCATCTCAAATACCGGTTCCACTTCAATTCTTACTCCTACCACTAAGTTTAATCTTAGAGAAATTTGCAATTTTTGTCCATGTGGTTTTCTGTTTTTGCCAGTTTTGTCCTTTTACTTTTTTTTCGCTTTTTTTGTCCCTGTGGTTTTCTGTTTTTGCCAGTTTTGTCATTTTAATTTTTTTTCGCTTTTTTTATCCCTGTAATTTTCAGTTTTTGCCGATTTTATCCCTATGGTGTTAAGTTTTTGCCGATTTTATCACTCCCTTCTATCACGAGATTATGTAAAATGGGCAAAAAACTGAAAACCACAGGGATAAAATCGGCAAAAACTGAAAACCACAGGGATAAAAAAGCGAAAAAAAAGGAAAAGGACAAAACTGGCAAAAATATCCCTGTGGTGTTAAGGTCATTATTTATCCCAATGTCCAATTTTCCACCAACAATATCCAAATGCCATACTACCTTCTGTTACCCAATCTCGTCTTGCACCTAAAGGTAACATCAGATCATTACTTCCACGTGCCTATGCCGCCACCTCTGTCGACTCTACCTCTAATGGTTGGCTTCTTGATAGTGGTGCAACTCACCATGTCACTCACGATCTAAATAATCTCGCTATTCACTCACCATATGATGGAACAGAAGAACTCATTATTGGAGATGGCTCTGGACTACCCATCTCAAATACCGGTTCCACTTCAATTCTTACTCCTACCACTAAGTTTAATCTTAGAGAAATTTGCAATTTTTGTCCATGTGGTTTTCTGTTTTTGCCAGTTTTGTCCTTTTACTTTTTTTTCGCTTTTTTTGTCCCTGTGGTTTTCTGTTTTTGCCAGTTTTGTCATTTTACTTTTTTTTCGCTTTTTTTATCACTGTAATTTTCAGTTTTTGCCGATTTTATCCCTGTGGTGTTAAGTTTTTGCCGATTTTATCACTCCCTTCTATCACGAGATTATGTAAAATGGGCAAAAAACTGAAAACCACAGGGATAAAATCGGCAAAAACTGAAAACCACAGGGATAAAAAAGCGAAAAAAAAGGAAAAGGACAAAACCGGCAAAAACAGAAAACCACAAGGACAAAAAAAGCAAAAAAAAAAGTAAAAGGACAAAACTGGCAAAAACAGAAAATCACAGGAACAAAAATTGCAAATTTCCCTTAATCTTAATAATATTCTTCATGTTCCATCTGTTTCACGCAATATTATTTCAGTTTCTAAATTTTGTAATGATAACAATACTTCTTTTAATTTCTTACCTAAATCTTATCTTGTGAAGGATCTTCGAACGGGGGAAGTTCTTCTTCAAGGTCCAACTAACTCCGGAATCTATGAATGGCAACCGACCCGTCCTAGTCTCCACTCTGTCAAAATCACATCTACAATCGATTGGCATCACCGATTGGGACATCCATCTTACTCAATTCTACGTCATCTCAGCAATAACTTTAATTTAGATATTCCAAAGTCAGCTTCTTTTCATTGTAATTCATGTGATTGCAATAAAAGTCACAAAATGCCATTTTATAATAATACAATTCAATCTCATGGACCTCTTGATGTTTTATATAGTGATGTTTGGACTTCTCCAACCCTTTCGTATGATGGCTACAAATACTATATCATATTTGTTGACCATTACTCTAAATATGTGTGGTTTTATCCTCTCAAACACAAAAATGATGCTATTGCCATTTTCAATAAATTCAAACTCTTGGTTGAAAAGTTTTTTAACAGAAATATAATCACTATATATACTGATAACGGTGGTGAATATATTGGTCTACGTCCTACTCTCGAATCTCATGGCATAAATCATCTTACTACCCCACCTCATACGCCTGAACACAATGGCTATTCTGAACGGCGTCACCGTCATATTGTTGAAACAGGCCTCTCTCTCCTCACTCACTCATCAATGCCGCGAATTTACTGGCCTCTTGCATTTGCCACTGCGTGCTATTTAATTAATTGTATGCCCACTCCAACACTTGATCTTCAATCACCATACTCAAAACTTCATAATCAATCACCGAATTATCTTAAACTTCGTTGTTTTGGATGCCTTTGTTATCCATGGTTACGCCCCTATACCTCAAATAAACTTGATCATCGCTCATCTCCATGTGTTTTTGTGGGTTACTCATCTACCCAAAGTGCATACTACTGCCTTGCACCCACCTCACACAAAATTTATGTTTCTCGACATGTCAAGTTTATTGAGAATGAATTTCCTTTTTCTGCCACCCAACTATCTGCAACACCTCACACATCTACTGAAACAGATGATTGGTGTTCAATCTCACTTCCTGTTATTTCTGATGCATCACACGGATCACTGAACTCCTCGCAAAATACACAAAATTCAACATCCGCATCATCAACCCCTTTGACAACTACGATAGACACAGTAAACCATACTCAGCCCACAGTAACATCCACTCCTTCACCACCTCCTCCACCTCCACCTCCACCTCCATCCCGCCCTGTCACTCGCTTACAAAATAATATTCGAAAACCTATTACCAAAATGAATCTGCATGTCTCTTTCCAACCCTCTTCCATCGAGCCTACCACCATCACTCAAGCTCTCAAAAGTTCAGTTTGGCGTGATGCCATGCAAACCGAATACAATGCCTTAATAAAAATAAAACATGGGATCTAGTGCCTCCTTCCTCATCACAAAATCTCATCGGTTGTAAGTGGATCTTTAGGACCAAATACAACCCGGATGGGTCCATAGACCGTCACAAGGCCCGCCTAGTAGCTAAAGGGTTTCACCAACGTCCCGGGTTAGACTTCAATGACACTTTTAGTCCGGTTGTTAAACCAGCGACCATTCGTATCATTCTCTCTTTAGCTGTAACCAATGGGTGGTTACTACGTCAAGTTGACATTAATAATGCATTCCTTCAAGGTTCTCTTAAGGAAGACGTTTATATGATCCAGCCACCCGGGTTTGTTAGTCATTCTCAACCTACTCATGTTTGCAAACTCCGTCAAGCTCTTTATGGCCTTACACAAGCCCCACGAGCTTGGTATAATGAACTAAAATCATATCTTCTTAATCTTGGGTTTAAAAACTCCATTTCTGACTCCTCATTATTCACTCTACGAAACAATCACGATCTAATCTACTTACTTGTTTACGTAGATGATATAATCATTACCGGCTCAAACACTACCCTTTTAAATGAATTCATTTCAAAACTATCTTCTCGTTTCTCTTTAAAAGATCTTGGTAACCTGTCATATTTTCTTGGCGTTGAAGTGTTACCACATCCTAATGGCATCTTTCTTAGCCAACAAAAATACATCCGAGATCTTCTAGCTCGTGCTCATATGTCTGATGCCAAACCTGTTCCGACACCTATGGCCACCCATCCCGCTCTATCTGTAAATAATGGCACTCCTCTAGCCAGCCCTACGGAATATCGAGCACTTGTGGGAAGCCTACAATACCTATCTTTAACGAGACTTGACATTTCATTTGTTGTAAACAGGTTATCTCAATACATGCACAACCCAACAGAAGAACATTGGGCAGCTCTGAAACGGCTATTACGCTATCTAGTAGGGACAACTACACAAGGATTACTACTTCATCGAGATTCACCTAACACTTTGCATGCATTTACAGATGCTGACTGGGCACGTGATACAGATAACTATATTTCGACAACAGGTTATATTGTCTACATGGGACGAAACCCTATATCTCGGAGTTCTCGCAAACAACGCACTGTTGCTTGCTCTTCAACTGAAGCCGAATATCGAGCTGTTGCAGCAACAACTGCTGAAGTTCTTTGGGTTCAAAACTTACTCACTGAACTTGGATACATACCCATAAATAAACCAGTCATATATTGTGATAATATGGGTGCTACATATGTCGCTGCTAATCCCAAGTTTCACTCCAAAATGAAACATTTAGCACTTGACTATCATTTTGTTCGCGAAAATGTTCAAAGTCAAAACCTTCGGGTATCATACATTTCCGGCAACGATCAACTTGCTGATGCTCTTACTAAGCCGCTCGCTCGCACCCGATTTTATGAACTTCTGTCCAAGATTGGCCTCACCAACCGATCGTCCATCTTGCGGGGGCATGATAAGAGATGATAAGGATACCACAAGTCAACAAAATTAACTAGCTGTAGATAGTTGACATTCACTTTAGTTGTAATTGATTTTCATTTATTAGAAGATTGCCTCACCTAGAATAGAGATCTTGTAATCTTGTATAAGTCAACAGATTAGATAGTTGTCGTTCAATTATTAGGATATTGTCTCACCTATATTGCAATTGCAATCTTGTATAAGTACCTAACATCTATCAATAATATACTCAAGCTTCATTTCAATTTCATTCTCTTCTATTAACAAATGTATTCTTGTTAATTTGATCAAATTTGGACGAAATTTTTTAACATGTTATCATTTGACAATATTATTGTTCATATAAATTAATTGTTATAAATGTAAAACTTGGTAAGTAAAAACAATGATTTATTATGAATAATTAATGAGTACCTTCAAACTTGCATCATCGATGGCTCGAAATTCAATGCCTTCAAGATAGATTCCACCACTTACACAATAGTATCGTGAAAAGCTCTCTAACATAACTTCAAAATCAACACCATTCTTGTAATGTAAAAATCGGCATAATTCGATCATCATCCATCCATCGTCTCTCCATCTTGCAAAATATGCATGTAAGGTTTTGTTCCCCATTTTGTACTTCAGGTTCACATACATTGGTTGACTTGACGTTTTTCTTGGATCACAAAATTTGAAGACAAGATGTGCACCATATATCACATTTGAAGATAAAAATCGAGTTTTTATCTTGATTTGGATCTTTAGATTTGAGATATTCAACATCTTCGCAACTATCTGAAACCTGCACATGTTATATGATATTGAAGTCTAAATTAGTTGTTGCATCTTTTCACAAACCACCTTCTACACCCTTTTAATACATCTTCTGCCTTTGTCAACTTTGAAATGTTTTTTCAAAAAACAAAAAACTTTGAAATGAACAGGAGCACAAAACTTTTAAAACTAAATGACAGATGAATAAATACATCTGATATGGTGCCAGAGAAGGAGCGAGACCTTGATTTCTGAATAGATCTCCATTTACGTGATCCATGATTTCCGTAGGAGAACATTCTTGCTGATATCATTTCATTCTTTTCTCCATTATTGCTCAATGAAAACCACTGATACACGGGAAAATAAAACATATCAATTCCAGTTTCTAATGTATATATCTAATATAATATATACCTGAACTTAGATTATCACTTAGAAAACTTTATAACTAAAGGTTTCAGATTAAAAAACAGAGGAAAACGATACAATCCGATATACACTGGATTTTGTAAGAGCCTAAATTATAACCTTTTTTTCATGCATATCTACTGAAAAACCCGAAAAACTATGTAGAAAAGTGTCATCCATTATTGGTAATATGCTATAGTTACTACTGTAACTTGTTTTCTAGGCCACCCTCATTTTGAGGTAAATGAACTACAACATTATCCCCAACAAATGGCACGTCACTATTTCTCCATTATTGCTCAATGAAAACCACTGATACACATAAGAAAGCAATACATGTCAATTCCAGTTTCTAATGTATCTAAATCCTTTCCTGAACTTAGATTATGATTACTTAGAAAACACTTTAAATCTAAAGGTTCTGGACTAAAGAGACGATACAAGCCAATTTGCACTGGCTTTTGTAACAGCCTAGATTAGCAACTTTTAATGTACATCTACTGAAAAACTATGTAGAAGAGTGGTATCCATTAGAGGTAATATACCTTAATTACTGCATCTTTATTTATTTTCTAGGCCACCCTCATTTTGAGGTAAATGAAGTACATTATACCCAACATATGGTATTAAGTACTTAAAAACACTTTAAGTGACAACTCTAACCATTTTGATTCCCTTGGAAATAAAACATGGTCATTTTGAGAAAAAAATCAAGTGAATTAAATGTTATACACCAATGAGACATCATAGTTTACTTAGAGACCAATGACTAAATAGCCTAGTGGTAAGGGCATCCCATGACTTCCTAGAGGTCATGGGTTCGATTCCTGCCATGGGTATTATTTATCATAAAGGTACCTACCACCAATGAAGCACATAGCCCACAACGTTAATGCTTAGTCGGTGCGAGTTTCGGCTCGGACGTTGTGGTATATGTGATGGAGGTGATTTACCCGGCGATGTTGGACCTTGTGGGGGGTTCGGTCGTGCTCCATTGAAATATGGAGCGGCTCCAGTGGGTGGCCCAAATACCCATTTTTTTTTTTATAGTTTACTTAGAGAGTGAAACATACGCAAACTAAAAGATATACAAGATAAAACTAATTACCACTTTGCCATCTTGAAGGAGGATTCCTTTGGAGAGCATGTCATAGAGATCCTTTTTCTTTTCAATAGAGTTGATCATGTCAGGTGTTTTTGACAACAGAATAATTTCTCTGTAGTCTGTTGGTAGTCTTGACTCCCAAATTTCAAAATCCTCCTGCATGTAGATTAAACACCATATAATTAAATCCAATTCTAGTATACAAGAGACGAAGAAAAATAAATAAACAACAAAAACGGCTTTCAAACACAATAGTCAAGTAATCTTAAAAAAAAAAATTACTTTTCAACGTTAAACAAACATATTTGAACTGTTCTATATCTCTTAAGATATATAATACTACAAACTTTTTTATCCTTCTTACACATAATATATGCATTCTTTAATGTGTGTATGTGTAGGAAGGATAATACAGTATACATGGATTTGGATAAGGATTTTATAAAAGAATGAATACTTACTTGGAATTCTAATGCATTCTTAAGCTGTACCAACACTTCTTTTGCTGTTGGTCGTTCCTCTGCCACATTATGTAAGCACTGATAGGCGACTTTCTGAAAAGTAATCAGTGATTGTGGCACAATTTGTTCCCTTATACACTCAAGTACCATATCATCAAGCTTTCCTTCTTCATAATGGCTTACAATCATAGAGTGTAGATTGGTAGGACCCTTATTATATTCAATTGCTAATCTCCCACACATGAGCTCAAATAAAACCATACCAAATGAATATATATCAGATTCTCTTGTTAAGAAACTTTTAATGCACAAAGGGTCAACATAACCGTATGTACCAGAAGCTTCTTTAACAACAAAGTTAATGTCCTCACTAACTGGAGTTATTAATGAAAGACCAAAATCTGCAATTTTTGCTTTCCAATCAGCATGTAGTAGAATGTTTGAGCTTTTTATGTCCCTATGTATCACCACATCATGTTTGACAACACCTCCATGGAGGAAATTTAACCCATTAGCAACATCGATGGCTATCTTAAGTCGTTTCCTCCATGTGAGACTAGCATCTTTCACATGCTTATCAAGACTTCCTTTAGATGCATACTCGTAAAGAATGATCTTCTCATTTTCTTCGTCACAGTAGCCTACAAGACCAATTATATTCTCGTGCTTGTACTCAAAAAGAATTTCAAGCTCACTAACGAATTCAGGTTCTCCTTGACCTAATGTTTTATCCAACCGCTTTGCAGCAATAGTGGTATGTCCATTGGCATGTACAACTTGTCCTTTGTATACTAGTCCAAATCCTCCTTTTCCAATCAAATTGTTAGAATTGAAGTCTCCTGTGGCTAATTTTATATCAGCAAGTGATACTTGGAGGTTGTCCTTGTGACTTTCCTGTCAATCAGAAAACATTATTTAATGATCCATGATAAAAAGTTCTTATTATTACGCGTGCATGATATAGCAACCAACAATCACTTTGATGTTAACTTTGGTAATTACTTAATGTTTGTTTACAACTTAAGTCACTCAACAAACATAATTTATAACATACATTAAATAGGTTACCTAGCAATTACCTTTTTTATGTTTGGTTAAGTAGGTCACTAAACCATTATTTTGTTCTGAATTTAAATCCTATGACACGAAGGACGGAAAGTTCGTAGTTCAATGACCTACAGTACATAGCAAAAATTGATCGTTATTACTACCGAGTCCCAAGTTTATTATCCACCTTACTAATTTAATTTGTCACAAGATGATTGTCCATTTACGAAAATGGGTTGACATAATTAATTAAGTTTCCCATATTGCCCCTAACTAGAGATGTTATCGTGGAAAGCAAGTGGCATCTTCTAGTGTGCAATTGGATAATACGAAACAAGTGCGTGGGAAGAAGGTGACTCCTAATATTTATGATAATTCTAGCTTGTATTCTCATTGGAATGACACTTATGGTCCTCATATCTCTGCTGACTTCATGGCCGGTGAAGCTTCTGAAGAGGATGAAGAAGAAGTTCTTATTGATTATGCTGATAATAAGATGGATGAGTACATGGATATGCATGATAGGAAAATGGATAAGAAGAAATGATGATTGTTTTGTCTGGTTTGTGATGTATGTTGAGTAATATAGCTTTTGTTTGATTTATGTTGAGTCAAATAGTGAGTAGTGGTTCTTTCATTGTTATATAGTATTGCGTATGTAACGGGCTGAGGTGTGAGATTCATTCACATCCTTTGTTCTTAAATGCTTTTGGGAATAAATTTACCGGGCAACTTTTTGCCCTTTACCCAAAAAAAAATATCAAAGGAACGTGTCTATGGCAAATCTGCCATCCCCTCAAACAAAAATTGTATTGATTATCTTTTTCTTAAACTGTATTTTTGTGTCGTGGATCAAAGCTTTAAATTGAGTCTTTGTGTGGTTGATCCAAGCTCTATTAAACAAAAGTTGCATAGTTTCCGGACGGATGAAGTAGTTCGGTAACTTGTATAGTGCTGCGTCATATTATGGAATTGGCAATACATTGACAATATATCATTTGGAATATCTAATACTTTGATGAGAATCTGAACACATTATGCAAGTAGCATGAAATCAGCACCATGAAAATCAAAACTTTCGCAGTCAACTTGTTTTGGGGAAGTATGAAGGAGCTAAGAGAGCAAATCAAGCTCTTTAAAGTGAAAAACTTTGGCCACTCCCATCGGGCCAACCACTTACTAATCGGTTGGTAAGTGGTTTGGTTTTTGGTGCCATCCAGGTAATCACTTCCAAACTGGTTGGGACTCCAACCGGTAAACCGATTCCCAAAACTCATTGTGTGAAAGCATGTTCATGTATGTAATTTATAAGATACTTTTAAAAGCCTAAGTTTGTTGCTTCTTGTACTTCAAGATAATATTATTAAAAGTCTCACTTTTCTTTCGACAAATATCGAAAAAAAGCCCGGCTTATCACTGTTAAAGTATTAGTATATAATTATTCAGTTTCCTAGTTTTATGTATCATGTATATGCTAGTTGTCTTGTTTTTGATTTTCCTGTCTATTAATCATGTACATGATATAAAGGTCTTTCACCTCTCGTAAAATGAATACGCATATTTTCCTGAATCTGTAACAGTTACTATATATATAGCAAGTGTATGAAAAGGAAAATAGAAAGAAAAGGGAAGTTACTATTGTATTACATCAACTTACCTGAAAGTATAATGCCTTCTCGAGTTCTTTGATGACAATTTCCATTTTTGGACGTTGGGCTTGAGCTTCAGCCAAACACTCGTACGCAATTTTCGAGAAAGTGTCCAGTGAATTTTGATTGGGTCCTCTACTTAAAGTAAAAATGTTTTCATCAATTTCTTCCTTTAGCTTAGGATCCACCAATTCGCTTAGTGTTCCTTTTATAAAGTGTTGTCGTGCAATCGGTGCAAGCCCCTTATCATTTTTCTCCATGTAAAATGGATCATAGGCCAACTTCCCAGACAAGATCTCAAATAAAACTACTCCGAAAGAGTAAATATCTGATTCTATTTTCAACTTGCGTGTCTGCATATATTCTGGATCCAAGTAAACATCGGTACCTGCAACATTAGTCTCAAGATAACTAACTTGTTGATAGGTTGGGCCAAATTTGGAGAGCCCAAAGTCAGCAATCTTTGCCACCCAATTATGGTCCAACAGAATGTTGTCACTTTTTATGTCTCGGTGTATTATCCTCTTCACGTCCTTTGTGTGAAGATAATTGATTCCATGTGCAATATCAAGGCACATTTGCAAACGTTGCGCCCATGTAAGATTAGTCATATTATCACGGTTTCCCAAAAAGTCATCAAGGCTTCCATTAAAAGCATGCTCGTAGACGAGGATCATCTCAGGACTTTCGTCACAAAAACCAAGAAGAGAGATTACGTTGCGATGCTTACAGCTAGAAAGAGTTTCAATTTCTGCAATGAACCCTTGTTCTCCTTGTTTGTCTTCTCTACTAAAGATGCGTTTTATAGCTACCATGCTGCGTCTTTTCGGTAGTTCACACTTATTCACATCTATTGACGTGGAATATGAGCTATCAAAATGTTCAAGTTCCGCTTTGAAGACCATACCATAACCACCTGAACCGATGCAGTGGGATTTAGCAAAATTTCTGGTGGCGGACTTTATATCATCAAGTTCAATCCTCAAGTGTTTCAAGCTTTTCAAGCGCAACTATTCATGTTTACGGAAAATGTTAGTAAATATACTTTCAATCATTTCATTCCTTTGATTTGAAATGAAAAAAATCCTATTTAAGAAACGAAATAGTATTTAAACCTCTCTGAATAAGATTAAATAAAATAGAAATAAATACATAAGATTAAGTACTATACCTTCTGGTGATCCAGTGATCTTTCAACTTCAGTGGAACGTTCCTGTGATATTAATTGTAACAACAAGCATTAGAAAAAAATAATAAATAAATAAACATAAAGAGGGATATGTTAGAACTTAGAAAGATGGTTGCTCGTACAAGATTTTCACTTTTCAATTGAAGTTCCAACGCCTTTCCAAGTCTTAAGACAATCTGATCAATATTTGGGCGTTCTGCACGTCGTTTCTTCAGACAGTAATATGCTGTTTCTGAGAAGATTTTTAATGACTCTGGGTCCATTTGTTTCTTTAAACCTGGATCAATAATGTCATCCAGTTTGTTCTCTTCATAATGGGACACGGCCAATAGACCTAAATATCTACGTACATCTTGGAATTTCGGGAGTGCCGCTTTCCTACAGCACATGACTTCAAATAATACTATGCCAAAGGAGTACACATCCGACTTGTGGGTCACACTTCCCGTGCTAATGAATGTTGGATCAACGTACCCATATGTCCCACATGCAGCAGTGAGGTGAAGACGATTCCTTCGACTTGCTGTAACTTTCATGGAAAGCTCAAATCCAAAAATCTTGGGTTCCCAGTTGTCATCTAATAAAATTTTACTGCTCTTGATGTTACGATGTATGACACTAAAATAACGTCCCGCATCATAATGGATGTAACTTAATGCATGTGCAACATCAAGACATATCCGCAAACGGCGATTCCATGAGAGCGTGACCGTGTCATGTAGATATTTGTCCAAACTGCCATGGATCTCATGCTTGGTTATGATGATCTTTTCATTATCATCAGTACAAAACCCAAAAATAGAGACCACATTCTTATGCTTGAGTCTGTAATTCGTTGAAATGTCCGACCAAAACTCAAAGTCTCCTTGGCCGAGTTTCCGGTCTAACCTCTTTGCAGCGATGTTGATCGACTGTCCTCGCCAAAAGAGGTTTCCTTTATAAACCTTTCCAAATCCACCTCGTCCGATGATATTTTCATCAGCAAAGTTGTTGGTGGCCTTTACTACCTCTTCAAGTGGGATTTGTAAGTGAGCAAGCTCTTTGGGCGTAGAAGACATGATGTTTCAATCTGTTCATCAGAAAACATAATATGACTCCGTATTCAACTTACGCACAACATCGAACATCCATAAGATGATTTGAGGAAAGCAGGGAATTTTCGCCAACTGGAATATGTTCAACAATATTATGTATCCAATATTCCAATGAATATAAATATTATGTCAAGTCATATTTATTAATGAGTATTTTACAAAGCTATTGCTTACTTGCTTCCCTTTCAAAATATCCATTTTTACTTTTTGTCCTTACTTTACTGCAAAAGTTCCTTCATTTAACATTCGAAATTTAAATAAACTCTACACACTCGATTTTTACAGAACTTACAAAGCTTTGACTTATATTTCTGTTAGATTGGCAAACAAGCAATTATCATAGGGGAAATCCGATAAGGTCATGGCCGGAAAATAAAGTACTTCTACCCCCACCCATCCATATACGACGGAGCTAGGATTTTTTTATATAAGGGGAAAAAATTTATTCTTTTTCTATCATTTTGAGAGCCAAAACTGTTAGACTGTTAATAATAACTTTAAAATTTTTATTTTATTTTTGAATAATTTTAGCTTTTTAGGGGGCTGCCCCCTCTAGATCCACCCCGTACACAAAGGCCCTTCGGTTTATTTCTTATTTACATCCATCCATATGTTCAAATTGGTAATTAGCTAAAAGCTGTTAAAAATTAGTTCATTGACTTTGGAATTGGAAGAGTTTAATAAACTCATAGACTGAAAAAAAATAATACTTAATCTAACATCACTTGCCACTTACCGGAGTAGTAACTATCTATGACGGACGTAGTAAATCCCGCCGCTATGTTGAGACGATAATTAGGGTCTGAAGTCACCGGATCTAGTTAGTTGCTTCCGTTTTTCATTTCTTTTTTGGTACACAGAAATATCATCATCATAAAATGACTTCAATATTACGCGAGAGCTGATATTTTATTAGAATATACAGAAAGTCAAAGTTTTTTTTAAAAATAACGCAACATAAATTATCCTTCTAGTTTGCTTCAAATTTCACTAGCAATCCCTTAATTATTTAATTACGCAGATCATTTTCTTATGATATTTGTTACATCAATAGTCATTTACACTAACGATTGTTAACTCTCCGTGAAAAAATGACCATACATGTAAAAAAATTTATTCATTTACATTTTTTGAGTAAATTATAAATTCTAAAATCTAACATATGTGTAGATACATTGTTAGATGCACATAATATTATTTTCATTTCTTTCATTTAATTATTCATCAAATTTGATCGTATTCTCCTATAAAACAACAAGTTTTATATTTCACCACCCAATTCACCACTATCTTTCTCTACCTATAATTGATGTATAAGAGGAGAATATGATCAAATTTGATGATGATAAAATAAGGGAAATAAAAATAATGTTATGTACACCTAATAATGTAACTATACATATGTTATATTTTATAATTTAAATTTACTCATAAAAAAAATTACATACATGATTCTTTTTAACGGAGAATTAACAATCGCTAGTGTAAATAACTATTTACGTAACAACTTTAAAAAAGAAATTATGTATAATTAAATTAATTAAAGGACTACGAGTGAAATCTGGATCAAACTTTAAGGGCGGTTTATGTAATTTTCTTATTTGGATGTGATGGTGGATTGATGGGATTGGTATCGATGCAAACAGAGACCACTCAAATGGGCCTCCCAGTGTTATTTAATTTTTTTTTTGGGTTTGTAGTTTTGTACCAAGACATTTAAAGAATTAAAAAAATGTGAAACTTGAGCACAAGGTGTGCTACCGTTCTCATCAAATTTCTTCTTCCATAACACTGTGTTACACTGTTCTACCACCCCACTTCAAAGTTCTCAATGGTGTTCTGGGCATTTTTTTTTCCTGCCGTTCGTATGAAGAAACTGACCATGACAATGTTCTCATAATAAAATAATGTTTTGTTTTGTTTTGTTTTTTTGTGGTTCTTTTTGGTTGGGGTGTCACGAGAATGAAAAAAAAAATGTTTTGTTTTGTTTGGAAATTCCCACATGTACGCGTTGTTTATTACTTTATTTAATTTGTTTTGTTTATTTTTAATAAATAAAATGTTATTTATTTAATTTATTTGTTGTTTATATATTAATTTATACAAATAACTTTATTAAAAAAATCAAATAAAACAAATAACAAAAAACTTCATAACACTGTCCAGAACACTGAGAATTCAGTTTTACCACACCACAAAATCCTCACTTTCAACATTCTTCAGAACACTGTCCCAGAACACCGGTACCACACCCTGTGCTCTTAGAGCACACGGAGTGGTGACGGCCTAAACACAGTGTTCTGAGTGAGAATTTTGTGGCAAGGATTTTGTGGAGTTGTAACAGTGTTCTGGAATTTATTTTTTATACAACGTGATTAATCCCCAAAAAGCAAAAAAAAAATAATTAAATATTGAAGAAACCGTTCGAAACAGCGTCGGTTTGAAAATTTTGACGCCAGAACGCCGTCCAGAACGCCGTCACGGAGTGGCAGAACGCCGTTTTACGGCGTTCTCGACGAAATTTTTTGACGAAAACGCTGCCACTCCGTATGCTTAGCGACCCACAACTTTAAATTAAACCGCAGCCCATATTGTAAAGGATCACGAACAAAATGCAGTAAAATTTTAAATGTGTAACACATAGACACATATATGCAGGAACTTGAACTCACACCTCACATTATTATTATTATTATTATTATTATTATTATTATTATTTAACTACACATATTATATATACATTGTCTCTCATGAGACTTGAACCCACAAACTTCAAGAAAACAACTAAAATTTGATGATATCCATATATATGTTTTTTTAGTACAAACTACATCCAGAAAACTAAAACATGATCATGTAAAAACAGGGGAACCATCGTGAGACGCACCATAAAAAAATAATATGATATTCACATATTTGTGTACGGTATTTACAGTAAATTAATCGACAATTGCAATATTTACATAACTGCCACAGTATTGGCGAAAATTGGCCAAAACTATCTAAGAAATTCACAGCTTTTCACATTCTTACGATATTTGTGGTTCACATCAGGATTGTACTCCTAAGTTTGTCTAACCTACTCGATCACCTCGGTTTAATTTACTCTTGAAACTCTAGTATACCATATCGAATGTAGTATCATGTGAAAAATGTCATACTTGACTGGCTTAACATGCCAAAGAAAATGTTGTTGTACCTCTTTAACCCTCTGATGCATTTGCAGATACCTCTCTTTCGTGATCGAAAGAAGAATATTTTTCAGATCAGGAATATCTTTCTCACGGATGAATACTGCAAACGATTCCCAATCTAAAACCTCAAAAAAAGGTGGCACGAAATTGTCAGATACAATCACAGGAACACATTCATAAAAGATAGCCTCTACAACTCTAGGACTATTGACTTCAGAACCTTTGGCACATATACAAAATTTGGTATTCTTCATATAATCAATGTAGTTTCGGTCATCTTTGACTTTTGGAAGTCTTTTGAAAATTTTCATGTCAGGATCTTTGTTTTCCCAGTGACGTAATAGAACTTGACGAAAAGAACCGTGCATTTTTCCAGCAAAGAATGCAAAAACCGATCGTTTTGAAGGAGGTTTACCTCCAAGATTTTGTAATGGATTTTGAGGGTAACGAACATGTGTTTCGGGGAGAGAAACGTCTTTTCCTAATTCGAAGCCGGATTTTTTGACATCTGTGTTGCAAATGGCTCTTATGCAAGTACCCATGAATTGTCTTGTTTCATCTGGAGCCTTTAAAATAAAAATCAATTTTTAGAATGCCAAATTTGGGTTTTATATGTAAAGAAAATAGGTATGTTACTTGTCAAATATAGTGTTGTTTTACTCGTAGAACATTTGGAGGAAGTAACATTCATTATCTTCAAATATATGAACTACAATGCCATAATGGTGGAAACATCTGAGCACGTATCATAACAGATCATGCACTTAAAACAAGAGGTTTCAGTTTCAATCGATTTACTCCGCTTTGGGTTATGTTTGATCACCAATAGGTCAAATGATTTACAGGGATATAGCTATAAAGAAAACGGGTCAAATGGGTCAAACGGTTCAAAGTCATCCAAAATGTATTTATATGCATAAAAAGTTTAAAACCTCCTCCTCACTTTACTTAAATAAAGGTCAGATTGTTCATCATCTTATATCTTCTGTAATCATACTTAACACTCTATTAACTTTAAATTAAATTTTTTTTTGAAGGAAATGTGTTCCCAGATCGACCCGACCCAACCCAACCTGCTTCAACACGCACTTTTGAACAACCCTTTTGACCCGTTACCCAACCCACCTAGCCTGACAATCAGATACGATATTTGAAAGAAAATTATGTCATTTTCCGATTGAGCTTAAGAAAACATGGCTTACCCAATCATGACAGGCAACAAGAAAATGATCAGCCCCACCAGTTCTATTCCAGAAACTGTATCTCCCTGCGACCAAGTCAAGGTAGTTCTTCAAGTACGGCACTACACTTTCCCGATCGTAAGAGTTGGGTGACAGAGTTGCTTTCAAAATTTTTGAGCTATAAGGAATGTAGAACAAATGAGCTTGTTTTGGTTTTCTAGTAATAAATCTTTTACTTGCTTTCATTTGCATCATGAACCAACCCTCAGATGCATATATTCCCTTCAGAACCGCTTCTGGCTGGTGGAATATTGGTTTCTCTCCCTCTTTGTAGATGTAAACCTTGAGAGTCTTTTCCATTAACTCATAGCTCCTGCATTTGATAACAATAAAATTCAATATTTCGGTGCATCGTTCAGTATCTAGACATGTTTTGACTACTATTCAACAGATATGTTAATAGTGTTTGACTATTAGTCAAAAGGTTAGATTTTTGCAGTTAAAAAAAAATTACTTTCATGGGACAGAGTTGCATCAACATGTTATGGTCTAAATTACCGTTAAGCCATGAAGTTACCCTTTTGAGTATTAATAGGTTCAACCAGCATCAAAAACACCAACAAAATGGACAATGCAATCAAAAGTATATTTCATGTTTCACATCTTAAGACTAATATTAAGGTAGGTGTACCTCCTAAATACTGAAACATTACGAAACACAGAAGGATAAAGATTATGATCATCTACAAACGAAGCATTTTCAATCTGCAACTTCGCTTCCAGTAACTCCTGATCAGCTTTTGAAGGCCACCTTGGTTCCTACATAATCGTACACAGAACTGTGTAAAAACAACTGAAAGCACAGTTTCACATATCACTTATAAGAAGCCAATTTTAGATTTCATCATTAGTCATACCATTGAGTGAGAAGAAGCACGATTATGTACTAAAATATCATGCATCTCAGAAATCGACACCACATTCCCCTTTTTCTTCTTACATGGGACTTCTATCACAGAAGATACATTCACAAACGGAAAAACACCTCTCCTTGATGCGTCATGTTTTCTTATAGTCTGAACTGAATTTGACACATTATTAGTAGAACTATTTGTAGAGTAACCGTCACCAGTACTATAAATTAGAGATGAGTTCTCAGGTGGGTAGCTTGCGGTTTTAGTTATATGCGTCTTGCTAACAGCAAATAGAACTGATATTTCATCACCATAAGGATATTCAAAATATCTAAACATTATAACAACAGCAAACAGCATTCCACCAAGGCATGCCACTTTGTGAACACCCAACATATGCCGAATTCCGTGACCCATTTTTATACAAGCAGAGTGACTTAGTTCTGTCAATGGGTCAGCGATTTATCTAAATCGGATCCGTTCTGATTCACGAGTTAAACAGATTATAAAATTTGATCCACTGATCCAATACATGTACACCGTACACGATCCTGCCCCTGCAATATTGCAAGAAAAGATACTAAGATTTTATGTGAACCCTAACTAATCAGATATAATTCTAAATAAGAGATGTAGTACTACGGTAAGAAACCGGACCGTACCTTTACATTTGAAAGTGTACTGAACTATGAAGTGGCAATTTTAGCTTAAATTTTCACTAAAACAACGTCGAAAGGTAAAAAAAACGCAATAATCAAATAATCAATTTTAAAACGCAATACAGTACATTTCTAACAAAAATTTCGGGTTAAGTGCATAGAAATGCCATTAACTAAGATCTGACATTCATAGTGTGTACCCAACTATTTAGGAGTACATTGTGTGTAACAAACTTGTAATTTCTTTCTATTGTATGTATTTTCGTGACGTGTCAACTTGTAAGGATGCCACGTGGTACCCTAGATAGATGACACGTAGAAAAAATACCGTAAATTACATACAATGACAGCAAATAACAAGTTTCTTACACACAAGGTATATAGTTGGATACACAAACCTTAGTTAATTGCATTTCTATGCACTTGACTCAAAAATATTATATAGAAAAACAGAAGTGAAATATGTGAGTTCAGTCATCATCTATAAACAAATTAATTGAAAAATAAATTAGGACAACCATAGACTACATTATTATCATAAATCTATAATCATCACTCATAAATGACCATTAATAAATAAAAACTGTCAGTGATCTGATCATCTACAAACAACAGCATAATTCCAACAGCAGGATAATGATAATGATATAGATGCAGTTATAACTCATAAACCCTAGCTAATCTAACAAAAGTTGAAGTTTGATCAAGCATATTTCGGCTTGAGTTCTTAACATAACATATATATTTCGAATATATGTATCAAGCTACATATATATATTATGGGTATATATAGGACCTGTAAGTAGCGAAGCTTTCTGAATCACCGGAATATAAACACTAAAACAGAGACGGACAAAATTGAGGAGGAAACAGCATCGGTGAATCATATATTCAGCATCGGTGAATCATATAGTCAGATTTGTATAGTCATTTTTTTTTGGTCAAATCAATTGGACTGGGATAGAGAAACGGGTTCTAATAAAGCTACCCCTTTTACCATTTTTTTTTCAATCTCATACCTCTCACACCCTTTTAATCAATCACATCATCCTTTTTTTTTTACTTTTCTGGGTATACCCCCTCCTTTTCTAATCTCTACCCCTGATTAGTCTAAAACTGAAAGTGATTATGTACTGAACTGATACCGATCTTAGATAAAACTGAACTGAAAAAGAACTGGACGGGGACTGCACTGGGCCCGGGGTATCCCAAGGGGGGTGTCTTTATAATTCCCCTAGAGAAACTTTCCTTTTTAACTTTGAAAATGGACTTGTCTCAAATATATTACTTGCTTTTGGGATAAACAATTTTTTGAAAAATGTTGAGATCTTTGTGGATCCATTGATATTAATATGAAAGAAAACGTAATGAATGATGGATCATATATATATAGGGTTATAAATGAAGAAGAATTATATAATTAAGAAAAGATTTGAATGAAATACATTTTTATTTTAGATAGTTATGATTTTGCTTGAATTTATGAAAAAAAAATCGTTAATATTAGGAATATGTCGTGAAAGTTGTGTTGGATTTATTTTTTGTGTTATTTTATTTTATTTAATAGTATTATTATTAGCTGGATTTTTTTTATCAATGTATTTAATACGGAGTAATATTTAACCTTTTAAGGGGGGAAGTGTAATTATTTTAAATTTAGATCGTTGGATCAAATTGAAAACCCACATTAAAGGGTCCAGATTGCTCCATGTGGTTTTGGTTTAATTATATAATAATAATAATATAAAATATTATTACTCCTCCGTTCCAAAATATAATAATCGGTCCGCATATAGTTTAAAAATGTATCGATTAGGAGATTGTAAGAAGTGTACCAACGCCATTCTTCGGTTTCAACCGTAGAAGGCTTGGAAAGCTGACGTGGTTGGCACCGTTTGTTCGGTTGCTTCTTCTGTTTGCACGCTTCGGTTAGCCGACGAAAGGAGAGGAGGTAATTATGGGGCCCAGCTTATATTTAATGTATTGTTATTTTTTGTTTAGTGTATGTAAAATTAGGTATATTGGTAAATGTGGGACCCAAATATTGAAGTGATGAAAGGAGGGTTAAGAGTGTTTAATCAGTCTTTTATCGATTGTGGATGTGCTGACGTGTCGCTGAGCTGGCACAACTGAAGAAGCAAATGAAAAGGCTGGGGTTGGGACTGGTCTAAGAGCATGTTCGGTTAGAGGTTTTCATGGGATTTCATGAGATATGTAATTGAAATCCCTTCAAATGTTGTGTTTGGTTGGAGATTTAAAGGAAGGATTTGGATTTAAAATCCCATCAATAAAGGATTTAAGAATACTCGTAATAAAGGTAAGGATTTCGAATGCTTCGGCACACGGCAACTAAACTGTAGTTGTAAGATATGGACAAAAACACCCCTACAAAGTAAACACATTTGTCCTCCTGCTATGATGTGGTTGTAAGATATCACAAAAAAGGTATTTCTTTCTCCTCACATCTACCAAAACACTCTTTCACTCTCTTATATTACCAAAACATTCCTTTGACCAGCGAAATAAAAATCGATGGTACAATATATTTCGATGGCATTCACTTTTTAACTTTTTGTTTATATAAAAGTTCAACCAAATGGTGACAAGTGGCAGCTAGGGACACTCACCGATGATTATTTATGTATTCGTGGACCCCATGCGATGGTTGGAATAAAGCTTAATGTTGGGAGGATGCCACCTCACCAAAGAAACACATTCCCAATGGACTTGTCATCGACGGTCAAATCAGTTCTAATGAAAAAGGGGACCACCATCGAAATGTTTGATTAATTTGATGGAAGGCACCATTGACTATTTATTGCACCATAGAAAAATCTTTCAATGGTTGCCACTTGTCACTATTTGGTTGGACATTTATCTAAACAAAAAGCAAAAAGTGAATGCCATCAAAATATATTGCACCATCGATTTTTATTTCGCTGGTCAGAGGAGTGTTTTAGTAATATAGGAGAGAGAAAGAGTGTTTTGGTAAATGTGATGAGAGAAAAGAGCATTTTTTTGATTTTCTCTTGGCCTTGCTCCATTACTCACATCTTTGCAAATACAAATTCTTCTTTGCAAATATAAATCCATGGCATCTACTCCCCTTTGAAATTTCAAATTACGTAAAAAAAAAAAAAAAAACTTTTTTTAAATTACCTAATAGTATTTTTATGATTTTTGCTTCCTTAAAAATGACCGAAGAACGAAAGAAATTTTTTTGCCCCATAAGATACTTAGTCCTAGCTTCGCCCCAGAATTTATACATTACTAAAATACTAAATATATTTAATGTTATTGTATTACAACATCCGAAAATTTGTTTGCTTTTAAATGACCAAATGTTGATGTCGTATGAATCAATTCTCTTTCGGTCAAGGCAAAGCGAGCACCCACAATGAGTCGAGTTATCCAAAAGCTTTTTTTCGGAACACATCACCTTGCACTAGTTTATATGTAAGACTAAGCTTTACACTCCAATGGCAAAAGTTTTTCTAAAGCTTTTTGTTCAAAGTTTATACACACAAACTAGTTTTTTATTTAAAAACAAAACACACATAATTTTAATTGAGCTATTGAGCAAAAACTCAATTTTGGCAAACCCTTTGCCACAAAAAGCTTTTGACTCCAATGATATTGAACTTTTAAAAAGATTTTTTATACAAAAAACCTAAAAAAACCCCTTGTTGAAGATGCTCTTTATGCAAAATTCAATATGATATATATTTGTTCACGAATATATGGCACATTTTAGTTTTTTAGGTAAAAACAAATAAAACAGGAAGTACAAAGTTCAAAAGGAACATAGTAATATATGTTATGGTATATCATTTTTCACATTTAAATGTACCAGAGTAGGTGAAAATTGCTTATAGGGCATCTTCAACAAGAGGTTTTTTCTGAGGTTTATTTGACAAAAATACATTTTGATAAGCTCAATTCCGTTGGAGTCAATATCTCAATTTAGCAAAGGGTTTGCCAAAATTGAGCTACTGATCAATGGCTCAATAAGATTACATCCTTTGTTGATTTAGAAGAAGAAAGCTTTGCTAAAACTCAATCCATTGGAATGTAAAGCTTAATGTTTTATAAAAGTAAGTGGTATGTTACGTGTCACTAAAAAAAAGTCTTACAAAATCTCAAAGTGCATGATTTTATCAAAATGTACGTTAAAACTTAAAAGTAGATGGACCTACATTTACTCTTATATTTTCATTTATAGTTTTCTTTTAAAAACTTTTTTTGAACCGCAAGTATTCTTATACTTTTTAATTGGTTATATATTCTTTTCCTAGCGATAATTTAATCTTAGATCACCTACAATCGTAACATCAAAACGTCCATTTTTTTAGGTGTCACATCAGTACAACACCACAACACCATTTTTAACACTAGCAATAGTAATACCAGAATGCCCCCTTTTTTATTCTTAGGTCCTGCAACACCATATATTTTGAATTAAAACAAGGGAAGAAAACAAAAAAGAAAATCGAAATGATTGTGAGTCTTGCACGAATGACCAATTTTTGCCCGTTTTGGGCTACACAACGCCCCTCCAGAACGTCCTCATTACGGGCGTTGCGAGCGTTCTCACTCAAAAAGTGACTCATAACGCTATGTTGCAAGTGGTTTTATACGGAGTACTTTATACTAGATCGTGGTAAATATGTCAAGTTAATTGGTTACTTTTTGACATGTTTCCTTTTCAATATTCGAGAATTATCATTGGTTATAAACATATAGTCTACTAAAGTTAAATGTGACCCACCTGCATATTGAATTATTGATACGGACATCTCAACCGAAATTGAGATTACATCGCCGGAGCTAGGATATTTAAATTGATGGGAAATAAAAATTATAGTGTTATTCGTTATAGTTTTAAAATGACAAAAATTTAATATTATTGTTAATACCTTATAAAAAGAATTTCTTTTACATAATTTCAAATTTGTTGAAAGAGTAGCTGATCGCACTGCTCCGATTCTAGATCTGTCCCGAATTTACTTTAACCTAAACTTGCAAGAAAACACGTTGCATTACATAAGCGTGTTGATATATATAACAAAAATTTTACTTCATACACCAAAAGTAAGCATTACAGGGTTATACAGTACTGCATCACAATGCATAAAAATTGTTGTACGAATCAAAATGTACGTTGCATTTATTTATCGGCTGCCATTACATAACCTGCTGGAAATATAATGAAAACACTATGATTATATTTTATTCAAAATCAACAAAAATGAATGTTTCATTATATATTCACAGCAACAAAATCTGTTCAAACTCGAAACTCTAACTCACTCAATGGCATTTACTCTAAAAACTCTGTTATACCATATTGAATGCAATAGCATATGAAAGATATCATATTTCACAGGCTTAACATGCCATAGAAAATGTTGTTGTACCCTCTTAACTCTCTGTTGCATCACCAAATACCTCCGTTTCGATATCGACTTAAGAATGTTCTTCAAATTCGGTATATCTTTCTCCTGAACAAAAACCGCAAACGACTCCCAGTTCAAGATCTCAAAGAACGGTGGAACGAAGTTGTCAGATATGATCACCGGAACACATTCGTGAAAAATGGCTTCCACGACTCGAGGACTATTGACTTCAAAACCTTTAGGGCATATACAGTACTTGCTAGTTTTCATGTAGTTGATGTAGTTTCTGTTGCCTTTGGATTTTGGAAGCTTCCGGAAGATTTTCATGTCGGGATCTTTGTTTTCCCAGTGTTGTAAGAGAATGGGGCGGACGTCACCGTGCATTTGGCCAGCAAAGAACGCAAGAATCGAGCGTTGCGAAGGGGGTTTGCCTCCAAGTTCACGTAACGGGTTTTGAGATGACCGAACGTATGTTTCAGCGAGTGATACATCTTTGCCTAATTCAAAACCTTCTCTCTTGACATCCGAATTGCATAGAGCCCGTATACAGGTATCCATAGATTTTCTAGTCTCATCTGTTGCCTGGAAAAAATAAGGGATGAGCCGATTAAAAAGTCCAATCGAGTTCAAGCTGATTTATTAACTATTACTCTAGAACTCAACTCTGACTCGATACTTCCACACAATCGAGCTCGACTTGACTATGAATTTATCATAAAGCACGGTAGATATGCAAAAGTATACATATAAATGAAGGGTAAGAGCAAACCAAGTATCCTTATACTTATGATCAACTCGAATGTCTACCTTTAGTAGTTCAAGCTCGAGTTATTCGAAAAATTTCGACTCAAATAACCAGTACAGAATATATCACATTATCAATTTGACAATTTAAAAACGCACATCCAAAAATGTGTAAGAGATCAAAAGGCATACCCAATCATGACAAGCAACGAGGAAATGATCGGACCCACCAGTCCTATTCCACGAATCATATCTCCCTGCAATCAGATGAAGATAATCTTTCAAATGCTGTACCAAATTATCTCGGCTGCCAGACCCCGTTACATACAGCTTTTCTTCCAACATTCGAGAGCTAAAAGGAAGGTAAAACAAATGGGCTTGTTTCGGGTCATTTGTAACAAAGTGTTTGCTTTCTTTCATATGCTTCATGAACCACCCCTCAGATGCATAAATTCCAGTAAGCACAGCCTGTGGTTGGTGAAATATCGGTTTGTCGCCCTCTTTGTACACGTAAACCTTAAGAATCTTTTCCATTAACTCATAGCTCCTGTTTGCATACACGTGTCAAAAAGCAAAAAACTTGTATCTGATTCGGTATTCAAAAAGTAATCGAAATTTTCATACTTTTTAAACTTTGAAACATTACGGTACAGAGGAGGATAAAGTTCACGATCACTGACATCAGCAGGAGCATTCTCGATCTGCCATTTTGCATCTAGTAATTCTTGATCTACTGTTGAAGTCCATAACGGTTTCTACAAGAGCATAATTGTATATACGATAGTTAAAACAACAAAGATAACCATACCCAAATAAGAACGTGTTTGTAACAAGAACAATATAATACCATTGAACGAACTGTAGCACGATTATGAAGTAAAATGTCGTGCATTTCAGAAATTGTCACTACGTCGCTCATTGGCTGCTCGTGAACTTCTTGCACAGGAGTAACTTCTTTCACTGGCGGAACTTTCTTCACTGATGCATCAGCAGGTGAAATGGGAGGGCTTTTCTGCGATATCACCGGTTCCTTCAAATTGGGTCCCGAACTCGGTAACTCTGTCACTGGTTTATATGTTATATTATTGTCCAAAGCCACTGAAGGCTCAATTACTAATATCTCAACTGAATTAGGTGTCGGGCTGGCTGCTGTCGAATCTTTCTCTTGTAAAGTCGAATTATTAACATTAGTCATAGACAGATTCCCGTTATGCATCTCGTCTACCTGATCTCCAGAGACCCGAATACTGTCTTTTTCTGCAAATTTATCAACGCCCTCATCCCTTTTCGATTTACTATTATTTTCAAGGCTTACATTACTATCCTTCTGAAGTGAATCAGCATGATTATTAGATCCATCCCAAAGCGTATTATTCCCTAATGATTCAGGAACTCGAGATGAAACTTCAGTCCCACTAACCGGCGGTTGAGCCCTGCCCGTAGTAAACAACGATGACGCAACATCACCGTACGGAAATTCAAAATACTGAAACATTATAACCGCAGCAAAAACCACCGCTACCAGCCATACTAATCTCTTGGATTCCAATATATACTGAACTTCATGACCCATTGTTATAACCCACCAAAATCACTAGCCGTCAGAAACACATGTGTGATATACCCTACCACCACTGCAAAATCACCAACCAGTATTACCACATATGTTCTATCCCATATACACAAAAATGATCCGTACTGCCAGCTGTACACAATATGCGTACCACACACAGTTTAACGTGTAACGGTACGCATCTTGTGTGTACTGCTACCAGTAAAAATCATATCATCTCAAAAAAACTAACAATTAATTAATAAACATTATAATAAAATTTAAAAAGCATTAAAACAAAATTATATATCACCATTAAGCTTGAGTGTCAAACCAGAAAACTAATTTCTTAAAATTCTGGTGTACTTACAAACTGAAGTATAAAATATATAAATTATAAATTAAATACCTCAAATTAGTAGCAATAACAGAGAATGAACATGAACAGCTTACTTAATTACCAAAATTCACCTAAAAAAAAAACAAAATCACAACAACATGCATACGCAATCCCAAATCAAAAAACCCGGAAATTAAAATATTCAACAAAAAAAAAAAAAAAATTACCTCAACCGAATTACGAAACCTTTTACGATCATCAATTGACAAAAAAACAGAGTATTTAAAGAAATTAAACTGATCAATTTATTCAGTTGAATTGTAATAAAGAAATTTAGAAGTACTGTATATGTTATTGCGTCGATTTGTACGTGATTTTCATTGATCAAAGCGGAGAAACATTGAAATTGATAACAAAAGTAAATGTATATGCATGAAGATTCATGAACGATTAAAGAATTGAGAATTAATTATACCTGAGAGAGTGAAACGTGGTTGAATTTTTGAGGTTTTATGCCAGATGTTTCAATGGCGGCACAGAATGTATGTATGTATTTATTATTTTTATTAAATATTTATTTATTTATTTCTATATTTGTATTTATTGTTTAGCTAAGATTGGGTAATGATGTATGAATGGTATGATTCATTCCTTATATACTCGAAGTACTCAACTGAATTTTGGTTGAATTTACATTTTATGTCCTTGTTGTTGTAAGAATTTCAAAATTTGACGGTAAACTTTTTTTTTAAACATTCAAAAAGTAAAATTAGTGTTTATATCGTACGTATTCTAGGTCAAAAATGTCACATACTAATTGAATATTTGAGATTTAAGCCCCGCAGTAGTTAAAACCGATCAAAAATTAAAAGAGAAAAAATGTAAAAATAATTACACCTTTAATTAAACTTTATTGATAAATTAAATCAATTTATAGCACGATTTTAAAATGTAAGTCCTTTTTGAGCATCAACAAAACTCATATTCCCTTTATTGTCAAATTTTGACAAGTTAGTTACCTTTTCGGACCATTTGCCCATTTTTAAATAAATCACACTTAAACATTTCTTTCACGCTATTAGTCTAAATGATTACTTTCATCTCGTAAATGGTTTGCCGTTCATCTAAATTGACTAAAATACCGAAAGTTATCTCAATTTTAAAGTAAGAGGATTTAGTCGATTTAAGTGGATGATAAAAGCATCTATTAGATAAAAAAAAAATCTTTTTTACTGATAATACGAACAAAAGAGTTTAAGGACAACTTTTGTTAATTTATATGGATATCAATCATAGCATAGATCATTCATGAAATATATACATCAACTTTATTTTAGTCAATTTAGATAGACAATGGACCATCTATTAGATGAAAATTGAACTTTTTGAGTTGATAGTAAAAAAAAAAGTTTAAGGACAATTTTGTTAATTTATATGAATAACATGACATCATTTATGAAATTTAAGGGTCTTTTGTTCAAGCTTATAATGTCTTAAATGATATAGATTATATTATTGAGTAAGACATATGCCATTAAGCTGTTTTGATTTTATTTTCTAATTAGATCTGATAACAGCTTAAAAACCCCTTATTGGGTAAACTATTTTAAATAGCTGAAAACTTCTAAATTGATGAAAAATTCCCGTGGTTGAAAACATTTTTTAATATATGTTAATTTACTGATTCAATGATATTCTTTTCCTTTTTATGGTACTTCCATATTTCTTTTTATCAATGACAATTTTTTTAATTGAAGTTTAGAACTACATGTATAGGGAATTCTAGTAATTTTTGAAATGTTTTTTTTTCCTCCAAATATTGAGTCGTTTATAAATTGATGTTATATTCGTGTAATGAGATAGCTATCTCACGTCAAAAAAGTGATGAAACGTGTATTCAGATGTTTGTATTTTTTATATATCAAACAATCATAATAATTATATATTCAGATTTCAGATGTCATATCTTATTATTCAGAACTGGTTCTCGGAGTTCAGCATTAAGTAATCAGATAAAACAAAAGACCTCTTACTCTTTCTTTTTTTTTGGTTTTATTCTGCACAAAAAAGGGGATATGCTTTGATCTTTTACTTTCTCAAAGGGAAGAAAAGAACAATTTCGATGACGTTATGAGATTCTATTTTTAATTGTGTTACGTAATGATTAATTCTGGTATGTTTTATTTTGGATATAATAAAAAAGTATGGAAGTGATGTGTTATCTAACACCTCGATCAATATGGATTGTGTCAAAAATAATACAGTATTTATTTTGAAAGTTACTTATGTTATCGATGATTTTTAGTTTGATTTATGTAGAAGGAACGTTACTTTAAGAAGATATATTGCTTAAGCTTATGACATAGATTATTCAAACGCAGGTAATAAAGCGATTTTATCAGGGAAAAATACTGAAAAAGATATCATACTTTTCACCTATTTCGATTTACGGTACACAACTTTATATTTTTCAATTTAAGGTATCAAACTTTAATTTTGTAATCAAGTTAGAGACGTATTTTTTGTGAAATTGCACAAATGACGAGTTGTCACATAATTTATTCATTATAAATAATATACTTGCAAAAAATTGTCGATGTAGGTAATATGAATCGTAA
Source organism: Helichrysum umbraculigerum (assembly GCA_949592205.1). NCBI lineage: Eukaryota > Viridiplantae > Streptophyta > Magnoliopsida > Asterales > Asteraceae > Helichrysum > Helichrysum umbraculigerum. The sequence continues at coordinate 159,763,010 of CATIUR010000002.1, read as the reverse complement.
GTACATTACGTACCTTGAAAAAAATTATGTAAAATACATTGCTAACTAACTTTATATTTTTCAATTTAAGGTATCGAACTTTAATTTTGTAATCAAGTTAGAGACGTGTTTTTTGTGAAATTGCACAAATGACGAGTTGTCACTTAATTTCTTCATTATAAATAATAGTTGCAAAAAATTGTCGATGTAGGAAATATGAATCGTAAGTACATTACGTACCTTGAAAAAAATTATGTAAAATACATTGCTAACTGTAGTACTTTTTACCGGTACATTACCTATCTTTGTAATAAAATCGGTTTGTTATCTAGTTTGAAACAAAAGTAAAAGTACGTAGTCAATTTATACATTTAAACCAACAAAATACCTTTTATTTAACGTATAAATCATTTTTTATCATATACAAATGATCTTTATTACATGTATATGTTTATAGCAATATATAGCCATTCATTTGATTTTAACGTCTTATTATTGAATTAAAATTATATTTGAATTTAAAAAATTAAACATACGAGGACCTCATAATCATCACATGATTTAAACACACGCAACGTAACACACTTTTAAACTACATAAGACTTGCACAATGTTTTGAGTGGCGAGTCCATAATTTAGAGTGACATCTAGTTTTAGTATTTCGATTTTTTAAAACCCGTATCACAAATAAAGAATATAACTAACAATGCAATTATTTATATTTATAAGATATTTACAATACTTAATCTAATCTAATCTAATACCCTTATAAAAGGTTTAGACCTTTTCTTAACAAAACTTATAATTTAAAGATGTAAAATTAGTAATATACCATTTTTATCAACTCATAAAATACAACTATAATCATTAATTACATAATTAATAAATTGACGCACCTGCCATATTAGAATTATGAAAAGTGTAGTAATCTTTAATGGTTTGATTCCTCTACTATCAAACATAAACATTACTAAATCATTTTACTATCACAATAACTATTAGATGAGCATACTGGAATCGGTGACGTATCAACATCATTTATAATAAATTTTCAAATTCCGCCGCTTAGCGCGGGTGTCTTTCAAGTTATAACGAAATGTTTTGCAGTAATATTTTTTAAATACTTTTGCTTGCAATGAAGGGGGAAAGAATCAAAGAAACAACTAAAAAACACCGAATAGTGGACTCAACTATGAGACCCATTATCACTCCAGTCATTCAAGAAGAATCCATGTGGCCCATTAAAACTCGAGCCTTATAATTAGACATGGCCCATTATCACTACAGTCTACTTTTAAAACTGCTCCTACATTTCACGAAAAGTGAAGACCTTTACACTCTACATCAATAGAATTCAATGTTGACCGTTAAAAAGCATTTTGATCGGTTAAATGTTTAATATAGACACTTGTTTTGATAAAAACTAGAGGTGTCAAAATGAATGAGTCGGGTCGGGTCACGGGTCTAGATGAGTTTGGGTCTAAATGGGTCCGGGTCATTTAGAAGGATGGGTCTAAACGGGTCCGGGTCAAATGGGTTTCGGGTCGGGTTGGGTCATCGGGTTCACCAAACTTTTTTTTTATTTGAGTGAAAAATGAAAAAAATGAAATGAGGTGAAAAAAAAAAAAAAACCCGCTAGACCCGTCTAAACCCGTTGGTTAATTTTTACACAATTAGAGGTTATATTAAAAAAATCCATTTAGACCCATCTAAAAAATGTGGAGGAGACCCAACAAACCCATCCCCTCCTAAAAATTAACCAAATTGACCCAAAATTAACCAATGGGTCTAAAATTGCCACCTCTAATAAAAACCAAAATAAAAAAGAGAACATTTAATTTGGGACAGATAGAGTATTTATTTTCATTTTCTTATAACACCGTATGATATATATATATATATATATATATATATATATATATATATATATATAGGGTTTGGATCAAATAGAATAAAGGTTAAAGTAGAATAAATAGAATAACATTATAAATTAATAAATATTCCATATTAGTTAGGGGCATTTTAAGTATTGCAAGTTAAATTTAATGTATCACATGTATATTATGTATGAAAACAAAAACTGCCGTCCCTATTAATTCTCTACCCTGCCATTTGACTACATCTTAATCCATTTAAACCTAAAATAACTCCATCTCTAATGATTCATTTGATATAACAGAACTAACGTCGAGGTGGTGGCAACCAGATTTCATGATGGCTGTGATGTGATGTGGCGGTGAACTGAAACAAAGACGGTGGAAATCCAGAGACCGGGATGGATGTGAGGATTTCCTGATGTTGCGACAACAATAAATGTCAGAGAAACTAAAAATGTTGGCTTACTATGAATGAACCACACATCTCTTGTACCCCTAATCGCCTCCATCATTTTCTTCTTCTATAATCATGGCACCTGAGATCGAGACATAGCTACGACACAAATCTGCACCAACTGACCAAAGTATGATCATTTGTTGACGCCATGGATGCTGCGACAGAGTGTGCATCAACTCTACATATATATGTGAATCGTTTTTTGGATCTATGTGTTGAATTTTTTAAGATAATTATTAAGGTTTTGGGATTTGACAGGAGTAGCCATGTCAATCCTAGTGTGCATCATAACCCTTTTCATTGTAAATAATCCTAGTGTGTATCACGTTATAGATATGTGCACCAACTCACTTGTATTTCTGGGCATCAACTTGAATTTAATTTCTTATTCATGATTTGTATATTTTCTCATTTGTTGTACGAATAATAACGAATCATATTATTGTTTGTGAATCAATGTTTGTTAGCTTTATGGTTTAAATTGTGAAAGAGATTTTACATTAAGTTTGTGCATCATGCTTTAATTAGATTCTTGGTGAATCATGACTCGTCAGCTTCTTAATTTGTGAATCATGTGTCGTTTCGAGGATCAAAATTGTATATTTATATAAATGTGTGGTTTTAATCTGATGGAATGAACTGCCGAATTACAGAGATGATGCACTCTGAAGTTTATGAATCACGGACTGAATAACTACTACTTATTTTAATCCATCTAATTGATGCACAAGGATAAATGACAAATGAAGACCGAGTGTATTCCTGGTCAAATTCCAACTGCTTAAATCTCTCTGTGTTTTGAAGTTAAGATACCAAATTACATATATAACCCTATGACTCATTTAATTAATTTAAAAAGTCAATTGAATACAAGTTTAAATTGATCAATTAATTACATGATCCAAGGGTCCGAAATTTATTCTATCTATTCTACAATAAACTCTATTTCACAATAACCAACCCCTATATATATATATATATATATATATATATATATATATATATATATATATATGCGTGTGTGTGTAGATTACAATAAGTATTTTTTGTATAATTAACATTGTATAAATTGACTATGGTGTGTTTGTTTTGAGAGTTCGAGTGATGGAGTGATGGAATGATAATGTGAATACTCAAGAGAAATGTTTGATTGTTAGCTTAGGAAGCAAAATATGATAATCAAACTTATAGATTCATATCTAGTTTAGGTGTTGGATATTTTTCATTTCCATATATACCAACCAAGTAGAGGTGGCAATTTGAGATCCAGGGTTTAGTTGGGTTTTTCTAATTTTTATAGATGAGTCTAATTGAGTAATTAAAATAAGGCTTAAATATATCATTATTACCTATTGGGTCATAATGAGTAATAATGTTATACTTAAGCTTTTTTTTTTAATTACCCAACTAGACCCATCTATAAAGATTAGAAAAACTCAACTAGACCCATGGGTCTTAAATTGCCACCTCTACAACCAAGTAATCAACTATCAGTCTTATACTCATTGTGAATCTTAACTTCAAACCAAACTCACTTAAATTGAATGGATTTGCTGTAAAAATGTTTTTGCAAATGGTTATATATATATATAGTAAGAGGATCTAAAAAGAAGCAAAATTTTTGGGAGAAGAGGGAGAAACGATCATAGCCATTCATTATTTTCTTAGGTGAAAGGGTAGGATTGTCTTTTATTATTTAGTTAATAATTAAAAAAACATGTAATTTAAAATCTCTCTTTATTATAATAAGACAGCTTGATTACCCTAATCAAATTGTATTTAGCTTTTATGTTTAAGCCTTACCCTAATTATGATTTGCAAATAATTCCCTAGCCTTATTAGTCAATTACCTTACTACCCCTACTTATGCAAAATCAACCCTCCTCTGTGATCCATATTTAGCGCACGATTTCAAGTTTTTCTGTGTGATTTGAAATTCAAATTTAGGGATCTAAAAATTGGGGATATTGAGCAACCGTGAAAATTAAAAATCATTATTGGTTTCCTTTATTATGAGGTTTTTCTACGATCAAAGCTAAGGGTTTCTGGCAGCGATGTTCCTGCCCTAACTCTTGTACCGTAAGAAGCACAACTACAGAAAACAAAGAAATCGGCCATGGCAACAGAAGTTGTTTTCACGCCTTTAAACAAAATCACGAATGAGAAAGGTGATTGGAAGATTAGAGTAAAGGTTCTTATGTTGTGGAAACAGAGTTAGAAAAACACTCCACATTTGATCAACGAGAAGGTTTAATTTTGCAGGTATATATACTTTTCATCAATAGTTATGTCTTCCTGTGAGTTTTTTTGCTTTGTTATCTTTTCAGTTTGTATATAGTTGGTTTATGTTGTTTCATATCATTATCATACATAATGCTTTGTGAATGTATTATTTTTGTTGTTGCTTTGAGTATTTGTTGTTAAAAACTGCAGGGTGTACATTTGATCATGTGCGCATCTGCGACCCACGAAGTTCATTTTCCAATACTTAGTGAGTTAGTGAGGTAAGTACAAATCGTAGTTGACTGTTTGACTATAGTACAAGTTTGATTATAAACAGTTATTAATAAAAAAAAAATCAAATTTACAGACATAAACCCTTGATGTTATAGGTTGCTTTTACGCCTTCCAACTAAACAAGTGTTTCATTTGCTATAAAATGGATCATTTACCCACAAGGCCACAACTGGTGCAGGGAAGAAATATGTTTTTTTTTTTAAATTATGTTGCTTTATGTCATCAGTTTTGTCCCTCCCTAAATGGACTTAAAGTAATCGTTGTCAATGACTTACATTAGCTGGCATGATGAAATTTAAACATAGTATATCTTTAGTGATAATCATTTATATACTAACAATGTTCTTATCTTTAACTTTCTTGTGCCATGTTTGCCTGAAAGCTTGCTACGGAAAGACTAATAGTTTTGTTTTATAATGTGGACATGTGAAAAGGTTTGTTTTACTACTTAAAATGCTTAAAGGTTTCGTTTGAGTCATGTCAGTTACCTTTTCGGTCATAGAAGCAATCATTCAATAGTTTCCTTATCATATGTACTTTAAGTGTGTTTTTCCCCTATGCAGCCTGAAGGAGCAGCTCTTAGTAATTTTGTCATACACTAACCTTCAACTGTGGTACTTAAAGGGAGCTTTATTGCATGTTTGTGCAATAAATGATGGAGCAGCTCTCTGGATATGAAGAAGGAGTTTGCTCCTCTTATTTTTCAATGGCATCTGCTGGTTCACATCATATGTTCTAGATTTATATCCTTATTCATCACAAAATGCTTCTTGTGAAATGGTTGTTTTGTACAATATTTTGCGAGGAACAGTACTTCTAAGGGCATGACAATTACGATCAACTGGTGAAAATTGCCAACATACTGATCTGAATCGCCTTAGCATGTTGATCCGTTTATGATCTGAAATTGCCACGTACGATCAATGTGCCGTTTACCATACTTCTAGGTTATGTATTTTGACGTTGTATAAGAAGCTGCATAAGTTACAGTCCATGAGGATAATAGACAAGACGGTGCATGTTACTTGACACTGAAACTTCCATCAAGATCAAGACCACGAGACGATTTTTGGAATTTTCTTGAGAGGTACGGATATCGTTATGGTGATGGCAATAGTCGCCCCTTACTTCCATATGAGGTAATAGACAAAACTATATGTTCTGTAGTTGTGCAAGTTCATATATTTGTTTTCTTTAACTGAAGATTAGGTTTGAGCTATAACCATTTTATGGTGCTATTATGGTCTGCCTCAATATACTATCTGTGTGTTTGCGTTTTTTTATTTTTAAATAAATGTTAGGTGCTGACAATTTCAAAGAAAATCTGTGAGGAAACCAAGAAGAAGCTAGCTGGGAGAGGTTCTTTCTTCCAGGAATGATATATCATGCAACACCTTCCTGTCCCCCCAAATTGTCTGTCCACTCCAGATGTCTCTGATGACATTACCGTTACATCTTCGGTATGTTTATTCCTTTCATGATTTATCAACCTAATCAAGAGTTCTGATGTATCAATAACTATAACGATTATGATTATTGGATATACAACCCATTTCTTCTTTCATTTTGCACCCAATGTAAATGTATTATGAAACAGTATTTTATGATTAATATTTAGGATATATCAATGCCAATGCTTAAGAAGTTTTCAGGCAAGCAGAAATAATTAAGAGTTCAAGGTTTGGGGAGGCAAATTTCAAGTCTCTCGAAGTTGAACTAAATGATTTGCAAGTGGCTGTGGCACAATATCTGCAATCTAGGGGTGCTAAGGTGCGTCTCTTTCAGATTTTTATTTGGACTCTTGGTTAATTATATTTTTTCTTAAATTTCCTCTTGCCTCATGATGTAGCAGGTCCAAATGGGTTCTGTCAATGTCTCATTTTTTTTATGTGTTTGGTCAAGCTGAAATACTTTTTGGCCAAAAAGTTTTAATATTTCATTAACAGTTTGCTTGCCAATATATTTATTAAATTATTTTATGACTTCTGTTATAATATTGTATTCAAGGTTGTAAAAGATTTGGGGGTTTTTATACATTAAAATACATGTTGGGCGCATTTTTTATACATTTGACTCATTTGGACTGTTTTTAGTTGTTGTCTTTTAGTTATGCTTGATTGATGCGTTAGAAGTAGCACTAACCCGAATTGATCATTCTTAAGTGTATGTGTCAAAGTTGCAATCACTATTCGGAGTTACATGGGTTGATTTTAGGTTCATAAAGGTTTAAATAAGGAAAGTTTTTAAAGGTACGTTAATGGATCCTAAAGGCTGGTTTTTAAAGGTCTATAAAACCTTATGCAAAGTCTCTGTTAGTGACTGTTCTGCTATTATTTACTGCTTAGATTTCATATTGCAAATTTGCATGTCATATATTCCAATAAATAAATTGCTTATGGGACGTTAATGAAACTCCCGATACAAAACTATTTGATGCTATTCAAATATTCAAGGTACATTTACTTGTAACCATGATGTGTTAACTTACAAAATTAGGCAATGCAGATATTCAAGTTTTGCTTGATTTCGTTTATATGTTTTCGAATTATGTACCTTTTAATTCTTGAGCTCTTATGCCTCACATATGATCTCTCTAATTTTCGGACGGTTTGACTTGAAGATCTTAAAAAGTGTGATTTTCATTGATATTGGCCTCCTTTAATCCAAACCGATTTTTTATTTTTAATGTTTTAATGAATGTTTTTTATTGCAGTGAAGAGGGTGTTGTACCTGTTGAGGTAGTCACTCCATCTCCAACTCTTGGTGAGCCCATGGACATTATGACAACTTCGTGTATTAGCCTAATATTGTAATTAGAGAGATTACCAAAAATAAGTCAAAGCACTTTTTGCTGACCATGACATGATCTTGGTAAGTTTTTGCATTGAGCTGTCTCTACTTGTGTGAGTTGCCTGATCCCGATTGTGCTTATTTATTAACCATATTTGGCCAAAATCATAAATCTGATGGAACCATTTGGTTTGGTTTAAATCTTTGGTTTGTGCTAAATATTGATAGCGTTGTTTTGAGTGATGGGTTGAAGGATACAAGCAATATGGTTCACTTGGAAAGTGGTATTGTAAATTGGGCAAGACATTAATAATAAAAGTAAGGTAGTTTGACTTGGTGTCGGCTTTAAAGTCATCCGCAAAAATTGATTACAAAACATTTCAACAATGTCATCCGCAAAAATATATCGACTCAAATGTTATTCACTAAAGTAAAATTATTATATAAAACTTTGTATTAAATTCATGAAGTACCCCGCAAATTTTGCGGGTTATGATCTAGTAGTTATTTATTGGCGGTTATTCACTTCCAAAATTGTAGGAAAGTCTTGATCAAAATCTGCACTCAGGATATTCTCATTATCACATCTTCTTACGTTAATATTTTCGTAGTGTTTTTTGTTTTGAGAGTTGTTATCAAATTAATTTGGTTTGCTGGGTGTTTGTTTACGATCCAATCATTTTCCAATTCTTTGATTCTTTTAACACATGCAATACCGAAATCATTTTCCAAATCGTTGATTCATTTGCCATTCATTTTCCAATTGTTGGATTTTGTAAAGCATTTCCGAAATCAGTTCATACGCAAATAATTAACCGACATATGGCGACTAATGAGCATGAGATGGAAGTTATAGACACCTTATAAACAGAGGAATCCGGTGATATCGGTAGTACCTCCGAAGCGAGTAAGTTACTCTTGTTGTGATTTGAAGTATGTAACATCGGTTACGCTTATTGTATTTGTTTATTCTGTGGTTCCGGTTTATGATGATTTGCGATTATACGTGCACTTGTTTCAATTAGTTGGTTTTGATCCTCATGTATTTGTTATGTTCCGATGTTTTCTTGTAAACATTCTTTCGATTCAGTGGTTAATACAAGTGATTCGTATAAACTAACATGTTATTTTGAATGTTTCATGCAAGCTAAGTCGTGAATTAGGGGATAATAAAGAAGAGATACAAACAATTATTCGCGATTCATATTTTTATATAGATTCCTCCATAGATCGACTAGTTACTAATGTTGAGAAGTTGGCACTCTTCCGTTGCAACCCCCAATGAAAAACAAGCAGGTAATTCAATCTTTAATGGGTGTCTCGCAGCCCGAAGACGTCAACGTTAAGAACCCTCATGTTAGTCGTAATAAAGGATGCGGGTCAAGTAAAAAAGGAAGGATTGAAAGTGCAAAAGAGAAAGCGATTGCTAACGCACACAAGCAGGTTCGGTCATGTAAATATTGTGGGGTCGTTGGTCAATATAGATGCACTTGCATACAAAAGGCTATAGACGATACCGCCAAGAGGAACAGCTTAGCGATCGATGAATCTTCCTATTCTTCCGAGTAGGCAGTTCGGCAGTTTTATTTAAAAACAACCTTTGTGTACACTTTCGTTTGTTCTTTGTGGTATCTTCTTTATAAACCCTTGGTTGTTTATTTAACACTTTATGTACTTTATTTTTTTGGGCCAAATAGTTTATCCTTACTACTTTGTAACTTTTATTATTCATATTATTATTGAATCGGTAGTATTATTATTCAGCATTAGTTATTCTTTGGTTCAACAAACAATAAACTATGATTCGGCAAAATCCTAACATGATTCAGTAATAAGTATACAAAGATTCAGCATTATCATACCATTTTTGTTACCCTGCATTAAGATACACCTATAAATAATTCCTGCATATATTATTATTAGGCAGCGGATATACTATCGTTCAGCATCAAAAACACAATGATGTATCAATAAGTAAACTATGAGTCACCAAATATTATCCTATTATTAAAGAATATCAAACCATTTTCGACCATTATTGACCTTCTAATCCAAACCACTATCACGTGCATGCACATGCTAAAAACATTTTGTAATGTGTAGACACAACATAATACCAGCTTATGGCATCGTATATCGTACCAAGTTTTCATGATCCAAGTAAAAACGATGGCATATTTACTGAATCATAACAAATAACACATGTTTCACATAACAAAAAAATTCCGTCTCAGGGCATTTAGGCAAAATTTCAGCATAATATCATGTGAATAACCAAATAACAAAGTTTCACTTTCCGAACATCGCCAGTCTTTCATCTCTTATTTGATTAACCCGCCCATCTAGACCAGCTAGGAAACCGGGGGGAAGGTTAGCATGATCCTTTGCTTCGAGCTTTATGTGTAAAGCTTTAGAAATGACCACGATTCAATAATGGAAAGAATACCTAAACAACAACAAACATGTTAGTTAATTCCATATGTCCTTAAAAATACCAAATTAAAAGTTATTTTTTCTAATGTATTACCAGCCCGTAGTCAATAAAGTCCCCAATATTGTATCGTGCAACACAATCATCAACGTTTTTGGCAAAAAGCTTATTCCGTTCAACCAACTCCTTTCAAGAATCCATACAAACTGGTGTCTAAAAAATCACAGCAAACGGCTATGTGCCATCAGATAACCAACAACGATTCAGGAGACATACAGTCATGATTCAGTTTTTACATACTATGGTTCAGCTGTTTTATAGGCCGCACATATATACTCGAAATATGATTTAAAGTCTATACATAATATGTAGCTTACTCTTAATATATATTATAATTGTGACTCATACTCTAAATATAAACAAGCTTCTACCGGTGGGCAAAATAAAATCGACTTTCAATGTTTTTTATTCACCAAAACAACAACAGTGATTCAGCAGAAACAGAACTATGATTCATCTATTACATACTATGAATCATATATTTCCTAGGTCACAAACATAGATTATAACTATGATTCACATGTTAAACAACTTACGTATAACTACATTTTCCTTACCAATGTGTAAACTACTATACACAATATCTATATATTTTCTACATATTAAACCTTCGATTCAGCTACATAAATATATCTACTTAGTTGGGCCAAACATATGACATCATGCCAACAATCAAACACTATATATATAAGCGACTATGTTTAATAAACTAATAACAGCCACACTCTTATTCCATAACTAAAACTTGTGATTCAACAATACAAGTTTAAATCACAGCTCATGGGTAGTTTGATTTGCATGCCACCTACAAAGTATAACCAACTATTAGGAGATTCTGCATCAACATTATTACAGCAAAAATACTAAACTACATTTCATATGTAGCTAGGCTTCATAAGCCTAGTCATTCCCTTTTTGGATCTGTAACTAGACCCTTTGATTCGGAGGTACAATTATACCGTAATATTCACATCTAGTTTGATTAGCATGTCATCTACATAAGCTGTAGGCTTCAACGTAAAGCTCAACTATCCATTGTATACTGAATCGTTCTAAGTGGGCTTACATCATATCCTTTTAATAATTGATTCCACGAGTTACCTTTACTCCATCAAACAAATACTTAGCGTACCAAACCTACAATAAATTCTTACTATGATTCACCAACATAAGTTGAATATTCATCAACGTTTCAGCATCATAGTATAACAAACAAGAGTAATAAAACTAAAATTCAGCATCAGAAACATAACTATAACTATTTGCCTTCTTGATTTGGCAACACAAAATACCAAACAACACGATTCATTTAAAACAACAAAACAACATCCCTTAATTCTACTTATACATAACCATTAGGTTACCAACTCAAAAAACAATTAGAACACATGAATAATACTCTAGTAATTACCTTTCGATGTTGAATGATTCAGATTTCGACTTCGTACAATTTTCTTCTTTAGAAACCAAACACCGAAAACAACTGTTGCGGCGTCGCGATTTCTTGATTCAGTGCGGTAACGCAACTACAGGATAAACATAAATGAAAAATTAATGATAACCACGTTTGATGTTTGTTGCGATTAAGAATTTAAATTAGGGTTTCTTTGTTTTCAAATCGATGAAGGAGAAAAAACGAGAGAATCGCAAGAAGCGTTTTTGTTCGGTGCATACAAACCAATCGGTTTGAATAAAAATATTAATTTGATTTTGTGTCATTTTTCTACTGTGTACCGAATGGACACAAATACCCCTGAACCCTATAACTTCCGCCCAAATTTTTAAGTTTTCCCTTTGACCAATCTAATCCATTGAATCACATATCTAATGGTCAGGAATCCTTCTCCCATTTCTCCCATTTAAAATCTTTCTCCCTTGATCCCAATCCTATATATATATATATATATATATATATATATATATATATATATATATATATATATATATAGTTTTGATCAAATGAGAACACCTTAAAAATAAGAACGACTAAGAATGCTTCAAATGCACAATTACTCTTGATAAAATAGTTAGATTAACATTCGTACATCTCAAATATGCAAAAAAATAAAATAAATGTACACTTATAAAAATGCACAAAAATCGAAAAACGATTGATGCACGATTATCTCTATAATTGTGCATCAATCATTTTTTCGATTTTTGTGCATTTTCGAAAGTTCGCATCTATTTTTCTACACATATTTGAGATGTATGATTGTGAATCTAATGAATTTATTTGCTAGTTGTGCATTTATGAGGTGTTCTTAGCCGTTCTTATTTTTAAGGTGTTCTCATTGGAACTCTACCCTATATATATATATATATATATACACACACACATATATTGTATGTGTGTGTATATATATATATATATATATACACACACAATATACACACACACACACACATATATTGTATGTATATATATATATTGGGTTCTGGTGAGAACAAGGGGATTCCGTGAGAACGGTGAGAACACATCTTAGCCATCCATTTTTTGATCAAAAATCTTGATTTTGGAGGTGGCAATTTTGTAAATACTTTGAAGTTTGATTTTGGAAGGTTCACATCACATTTGCTCATGTGAAGCTTTTTTTTAACTTCACATCATTTTGCTCATGTAAAGTTTTTTTTTTTTAAGCTTCACATCATTTTGCTCATGTGAATCTTTTTTTTTTATTTAGCTTCACATCATTTTGCTCCTGTGAAGCTTTTTTTTTAGCTTCACATCATTTTGCTCACGTGAAGCTTCTTTTTTTTTTTTAGCTTCACATCATTTTGGTGAGGTTAAGTTTAATATATATATTTTTTAACATAAGGTTACGATGCTATGAATTTTTTATTTTTATAGATTCACATAGTTTTAATGAGATTAAGTAAATATTTTTTTGTTAACATTAGTTTTTGAAAAGATTAATTTTTATACTTATCAATTCACTACTTCAAATATGTTGATTAACAAAAATTAAATAAAATTTCACCATGTTAAAACTATTGTGAAGCAAAAAAAATTAAACTTCACCTAGCAATCCTTATGTTAACCTTTCAAAATCAAACTTTAAAGTATTTACAAAAATGTCATCTCCAAAATCAGGTTTTTTGATCAAAAAATGGATGGCTAAGATGTGTTCTCACGGAATCTCCTTGTTCTCACAGGATCCCAAGTCTCTCTCTCTCTCTCTCTCTCTATATATATATATATATATATATATATATATATATATATATATATATATGTATAGTAAGGGGATCTAAAAAGAACATAATTTTGTTGGAGAAGAGGGAGAAGGATTTCTAGCCAATCATTTCAATAAAAGGTCAAAGGGTAGTTTAGTCAATTTTAATTTGGTTAATAAAATAAATTGAAATTCTACATTAATCAATTGAATTGGCGGTTATGGAATGTGCATGTTTTCAGGCCACTAACAAGATCATATCCCTTGTAATCTTACATTTCAATTTCCAAATAACAATGAGATTGATATGCTAAATCGTATATCCTCAATAATACTACAGAAGCACATCGTATCTTCATGCTATTTGTTCAATAATTCATACTCAATTCAATCACTCAATTATATAATAAAAATATATAGCCTCATTTCATATCTTCTAATCTCATATACATATCATCACGGAAAAAGCTGATTCGATATGGCTCAAGATGAATATGATACGGAACTAGTAGATTAATATTCCACATATGAGTCCGAGGACATGCGTAATACATCTGAAGCTCGTAAGTCTTCGCATGGTTTCTTGAAAATTTCCTACCATCGGTCACATTAGCGTAATAGATTACGTCATATTTTTTCCCATATTGGTTCTCGATCTTTTTGTTTTTTTAGTTACGCATGTTTTCTTTTAAAAATCAGTTTGATTCAGTGGAATCTAGAAGTGATTCGTATAAAGATGTATGGAGTATGTTTATGTGTATATATTACTGTGTTCATTTGAATCATGTATGCAACTTGTATTTATGTTTTTAATCTAATCGTGATAATACGTTCAAACAGACAATGGGAAGTTGGCGAACCCACTATCAATTAGTATTATGCAAGTTTCTCCGGAGGGCGTTCCATATAGTACAGGCGTTTCTTATGAGTTCTACCGACAATATGCAAAACAATTCGGTTTTCCGTCCAAAAAGTCATCGAACAATATTGTATCGTGAAAGACAATCGTTCATGTTTACAGAAAAAACCTTTCGTTGTTCCACAAACTTTCTTGAGGAATCCATACAAACTTGGGAAAATAAGACATCAATTTACTTAGTCACCTACGATTCAATAAATAACCAGCAACGATTCATAATATATAAAACTATGATTCAACATCTATATAAGATGATTCAGCTAATCCAAATACAACATTATTACTTAACTATTACTATCCAACTATGATTCAATCCCGCATACTATGATTCACACCACTTTTCTTACCATGAATCCCGTGTTCATATACGCATTTGGTTTCCGATGTTTACCATGATGCTTTTCTTACCCTTGAGCCCGGAATCAAAGTTTCCATAGCGTCTTTCATTGTAGTAATGTCATTACAAGCGTTGAAAATCACTTCACTGTACAAACGTTAAAGGGTGCAATAAATGCAATATCGACTAATAATATTTATTCCAACAAATTTAACTACAATTTAAACAGCATAGGATCACGTTGATTCAGAAGACATGTTAACTTTTGTATACCTAGACACTTATATAATTATATAGTTTGTATTACGATTAATCATAACCTACTAACGCATTGTGCGACGTCAGTCACAACGTCGCATTAAGTTGCGACGTCGCGTATAGCGACGCCACCCACAACGTCGCATTAAATTGCGAAAGTCGCACACAGCGACGCCATACTCAACGTCGCACCCGACGTCGCACCCGACGTCGCACAAAACAGAACCTTGAAAACTCAGATTTTTACTAAGTGTCAGAACCAAAATTTTAACACCTGATTTTACCCAAATTCGGATCCAGATGCGTTTTTCGTCAAAGCAATATAGTAGAAATAAAAATTTTCCAAGCTGACCTGGCAGCTCGACCCCAGCCAGGGGCGCTGCCCTCGGACCCCCGTCATTAGATGTTGTAAATACTTTTCACACTAAGTGTCGAACACTTACGAATAACGAAATCTTATTCAACGATACATATTATAATAACACTTTGAATCATTATTACAAGCCGTCACCAACGGGCCATACTTGTTTCCAAAACTACAAACGATAACGAACCAACAATTGGACACAACGGGTTGTATGAACAACTAGCCTAGATGTTATTGCGAGACATCTACTTACTTGACATTACGTGTTTAGGCATTTGGAGGTTACGGGTTCGGAGAACCAACTGTCGACATTACTTAATCGTTTATTGATATAAACGCACTTGCAACGACTCAGGTGAGTCTTACGGCCCCACTTTTACTGTTTTATCTTATTGGGGGAGATACATGCTACTTATTTTTCCTGAACACAAGTACTAAACTGATTTCTATACCAAACGGAATTGCATGAGTTAATTTCTATTTACTGAAGTCTCTCCATCATATATCGTTAGTTATGGACTTAAGCGCGAACAGTAGTTAATGGATCCATTAGGGAAATGACCCTCCCTGCCCGGGGTAGTAGCGCTACCACGTACTGATTTACACGTATAAACGGGTGACTATTATTTCGTTACTTACGCTTGCTCAGTTTCGAGCATGTCGCGGGAGCAACACTTATTATGAACGGGTTAAGCTTCGATTATGAGCCTCATGGCAACGGTATAACTTAATTATCTTACCTTTGCGATATTTGCAAACACTTGATATACGTTTGCGGGCACTACTGATGAAATCTTGTGTTCAAACTGACTATTTATTTACTGATAAACCTGTGAGATTCACCAACCTTTTGGTTGACCCTTTTTAGCATGTATTCTCAGGTACACTTACGGAGTAGGATCACTCCAGGATTACTAGCTAGAGTCGCATGATTTCCAAACTGCATTTAACGGAGATTCTTTGGCATTATCTTTTGTAACTATGGTTATGTAATAGAATCTCCCGCCACATACGCGGACTCTAGGCTTACATATTTTTGTAAAGAAAACTATATGTTTTCAAACGATTTAATTATGAAATGTAATTATTTTACAAAACGTCTCATTTAGAGGTCGTTTGCTGTATATCTTGTGCTTTGTATATTGATTAGTAACACCCAAGTATGCTTCCGCAAATCACTAAATTTGGGGGTGTTACAGATTGGTATCAGAGCCTAAGGTTATAGTGAACTAGGTTGCATTTAGTGGGCCTAGACTATGACCATTAGGCAGTATTCCCTTACTAGGCATGATTGGTTCAGGAATTACATCATACGACTTTAATTTAACATAGCCTGATCAACTATGTACAATTAAGGAAAGATGATGTGAGGTCTGAAATGGTTGTGTCGAACAGGAATGCGTTAGTTGACTCTGACCACGAGAGAACCGGACCATTACTTGATACGTGCTAGACTTTAGGCTGGATATTATATGCCTATATATATTAGCCTCGTCTTACTTACACTCTGCCACAGGAATGGCAAACACACCACCTATTCCGTCACACTCTCACCCACATGGGTCACGAAACCCACGTGTAGCCAGGAGGAACACAAGGTCACCTCGAACCAGCCCCTATCCTGTTCATAACTTTCAGAACTCGGCACATCTCACGGTGCCAGTGTTGGCTACCCAACTCCGCCGTCAGGAGCAAAGGCTCGAGAATCTCGAACGGGAACAACACCGAATGACCTACCTACTTCGCCAGGCACTTGATCACATATCCCAACTCCAGCAAGAACAAGAGGATACAAACCTCTCTGTAAGCATAATTCAGGATTCAATGACCGCTGAATTAGGTGCGGATGAACTCGTAAGAAACCGACTAGAGGAGTGTGAACAGCGTTCACAGGAGACTGAGGATCACTCTCGAGCTCTAGTACAACGATTGGCCTTGGTCGAAGACAACGCCAGACAAGCCAACAGACTAGCAGAAACGGTAGACCGCCTCGTCGCACTGATGGAGCAGATTAACCTGCATCAAGATTAGATCAGTCTGTAATTTGTAACCGGTTAACTATCTAATTAGAACCTATGTAATTCAACCGGATGTAACAATTCCCGGTACTTTTGTACTACTACTACTACTACTCTGTAATCTTTTGGAAAACCCGAACTTTGTATCCAACTTGTTTACCTAAATGGAATATGATTATCACCTCGTACTGTTATCGTGTATCTCATTATATACACTTGTGATATATCATAGTTTCATGCAAATAACTTATTCCACTTTCCTTGTTCTTTCCTTGATCAGCAGCATGCCTCCTCGTCGACAAATCACCCTTACTGAAGCCGAAGTTGCGGGTCTGATTGCCCGTAGCGTGGCCCAAGCCCTAGCTACCCGGACTTCAGCTCCTGGTAGCGAGGATACCGCTAACAATGGACCACAACCCAAGCCCTGCTCATATAAGGACTTCCAAAACTGCAAACCTCTGAACTTTGCAGGTACTGAGGGAGCAATCGGTCTAATACGTTGGATTGAGAAAGTTGAATCGGTATTTCTTATCTGCAACTGTGCGGAGGGGGACAAGGTTAAGTTCTCTGTTAGTACTTTTACTGACACCGCACTCACGTGGTGGAACACCTATGCCCAAACTGTGGGCGTTGCCAATGCTTACAAACTCCCGTGGGAGGAGTTGAAGGAGATGTTAAGGGGTGAGTATTGCCCCAGGGACGAACTGAAACAACTGGAGCTGGAATTCTGGAATCATAAGATGCAAGGTGATGATATCACCGGGTACACCAACCGTTTCCACCAACTGGCACTTCTGTGCCCAACCATGGTCGATCCTGAATACAAGAGGATCGAGAAATACGTTGATGGACTGCCCGAGAAACTCCAGGACCTAGTGACTTCATCCAAACCAGGTACTATCCAGAACGCCATCCGTATGGCCCATGAACTTACGGCAAACGCTGTCCGCCGTAACACCACCTCAGCCCCACCTGCAAACAACAAACGAAAGTGGGAAGGAAACCCCAACTCATCCAACCAAATCACCAACCGAAGACCCGAGCCTATTAGAGCTTATTCATCCGGCTCTTCAGAAAAGAAAGGGTACAGTGGAAGCAAGCCCTACTGCCCCAAATGCAATCGTCACCACGACGGTTCCTGCCCTTGCACGAACTACAAACGTTTTGGGCATCTGGCTAAGGATTGTCGAAGTCCCAGTGCCCCGAAGACTTGTTATGGGTGCGGAAGTCCTGGGCATTTTCAGAATAATTGCCCTAAGCAGAAAAACAACAACAACAACAACAACAACAACAACAAGCGGAACAACAACTCTGCCCGCAGCAGAGCATTTGTCATCAAAGCTGGGGAAGCTAGGGAAGACCCGAATGTTGTAACGGGTACGTTTCTTCTCAACGATCTTACTGCTTCAGTATTATTTGATACCGGTGCTGATAAAAGTTTCATATCTGATGAGTTTTGCCCACTACTTAATATCACCCATTCGGCCTTAGATGTTAAGTACACCGTAGAACTCGCAAATGGTAAACTCATAGAAACCAATAGTGTGATACCTAATTGCACTTTAAACCTCGCAAACGAAACTTTCTCAATCGATCTAATGCCTGTTGAACTAGGAAGTTTCGATGTCATCGTGGGTATGGACTGGTTGTCCAAGCATCGGGCCGAAATTGTTTGCCATGATAAAATCATCCGAATTCCTCTAGCCGCCAGTAGTACCTTGATCATACAGGGGGAGACCGGTGGGTCGAGACTAAACTTAATCTCCTGTTTAAAAACCCGAAAATTTCTGAGGAAGGGTTACCCAGCAATACTCGCGCACATCACGGAGAACAAGTCGGAGGAGAAGCGACTTGAAGATGTGCCAATCGTTAGAGACTTTCCCGAAGTCTTTCCAGAAGAACTACCTGGTTTACCTCCACCTAGACAGGTTGAGTTCTCGATTGATCTCGTGCCGGCTGCCGCACCGGTGGCCCGAGCACCGTATCGCCTAGCCCCATCCGAACTTCAGGAGTTGTCTACTCAGTTACAGGAACTCCTGGATAGAGGATTCATCAGACCGAGTTCTTCACCTTGGGGAGCTCCGGTCTTGTTTGTTAAAAAGAAAGACGGTTCATTTCGAATGTGTATTGACTACCGAGAGTTGAACAAACTAACCGTCAAGAACCGATACCCACTCCCTCGAATCGATGATCTGTTCGACCAACTTCAAGGATCAAGCTGTTATTCAAAGATTGATCTTCGATCAGGTTATCACCAATTGCGTGTTCGCGATGCTGACATCCCAAAAACCGCATTCAGAACCCGTTACGGGCACTACGAGTTCCAAGTGACGCCCTTTGGTCTAACCAACGCACCGGCTGTATTCATGGACCTTATGAATCGGGTGTGCAAACCTTACCTCGACAAGTTTGTCATTGTTTTTATCGATGACATCCTTATCTATTCGCGAAACGAACATGAACACGCACGACACCTCAGAACCATCCTAGAACTACTCAGACACGAGGAGCTATACGCCAAATTTTCTAAGTGTGAGTTCTGGATAAACACCGTTCAATTCCTTGGACACGTTATCGACAGTCAGGGAATTCATGTAGACCCGTCAAAAATCGAGGCAATTAAGAACTGGAAAGCGCCAACCACTCCAACCGAGGTACGTCAATTCTTGGGATTGGCCGGTTACTACCGCCGTTTCATCGAAAACTTTTCAAAAATTGCCAAACCCCTCACGGAGCTGACTCAGAAGGAAAAGAAATTCGATTGGACTGATAAACAAGAGTCAGCATTTCAGCTGTTGAAACTAAAGCTTTGCAGTGCACCCATTCTATCTCTACCCGAAGGCACCGATGACTTCGTGGTATACTGCGATGCTTCTCACCAAGGTCTCGGTTGCGTGCTGATGCAACGAGACAAGGTCATTGCTTACGCCTCCCGACAACTTAAAGTTCACGAGAAAAACTACACGACTCACGACCTCGAGCTAGGGGCCGTGGTATTCGCCTTAAAAATCTGGAGACACTATCTTTATGGTACCCGCAGCACTGTATTCACCGACCACAAAAGTCTCCAACACATTTTCAATCAGAAAGATCTTAACATGAGGCAACGTAGATGGGTTGAATTACTCACCGATTACGACCGTGAGATCAAATATCATCCGGGCAAAGCAAACGTGGTTGCTGATGCTCTCAGCCGTAAAGAACGAACAAAACCACTTCGAGTCCGAGCACTCAGTATTATCATTCATAACGACCTCACCACCCAAATACACCTTGCCCAACTCGAAGCCCTGAAACCCGATAACTTCAAGAACGAGGCCTTGCGAGGCATGGATAAACAATTCGAGATCAGACCCAACGGGATTAGGTATTTCTCAAACCGAATCTGGTTACCTAATTTCGGAAACCTTCGGGACTTGGTGATGGATGAAGCTCACAAGTCCAAGTATTCTATCCACCCGGGATCCGACAAAATGTATCACGGCATCAAGGAGTTTTACTGGTGGCCGAACATGAAAGCTGACATTGCCTTGTACGTCAGCAAATGCTTAACTTGTTCCAAGGTCAAGGCCGAGCACCAAAGACCTTCCGGATTGCTCCAACAACCTGAAATTCCTCAATGGAAATGGGAGCAAATTACCATGGATTTCATAACCAAACTACCTAAATCGGCGAGCGGTTGCGATACCATTTGGGTGATCGTCGATCGTCTCACCAAATCAGCTCATTTCTTGGCAATCAGAGAAACCGATAAAATGGAACGCCTTACACAAATTTACATCAAAGAAATCGTTTGCCAACATGGTGTCCCTATCTCGATTATCTCTGACAGGGATGCTCGATTCACATCTCGCTTCTGGCAATCACTCCAAAAATCACTGGGTACCCGCCTCGATATGAGTACCGCGTACCATCCTCAGACCGATGGCCAGAGCGAACGAACTATTCAGACACTGGAAGACATGCTACGAGCCTGCGTAGTTGATTCCGGTACAAATTGGGAAAGACACCTACCGTTGTGCGAGTTCTCTTACAACAACAGCTATCACGCCAGCATTAAAGCTGCACCTTTTGAGGCACTGTACGGTCGTAAGTGCCGATCAACGATCTGTTGGACTGAAGTGGGAGATAGTCAACTCACTGGTCCTGAACTCATACATGAAACTACAGAGAAAATCGTTGAAATCCAAAACCTACTCAAAGCCGCGCGTGATCGTCAGAAAAGCTATGCTGACGTGAGACGCAAGCCACTCGAGTTCCAAGTTGGGGATCGAGTACTCTTAAAAGTATCACCTTGGAAAGGCGTAATCCGATTCGGCAAACGCGGAAAATTAAACCCCAGGTACATTGGGCCTTTTGAGATTCTCGAGAAGATAGGTCCAGTGGCATATCGACTGCAGCTGCCCTCTCAACTCAGCAGCGTGCACCCTACTTTTCACATTTCTAACTTAAAGAAATGTCTGTCTGACGAGACACTCATTATACCCTTTGACGAGATTCGCATCGATGACAAACTACATTTTGTTGAGGAACCAGTCGAAATTATGGACCGTGAGGTCAAACAACTGAAACAGAGTCGTATTCCCATCGTCAAAGTCAGGTGGAATTCTAGACGTGGTTCGGAATTCACTTGGGAACGGGAAGACCAAATGCGACTCAAGTATCCCCGCTTATTCACCGATTCTACCCCTAACGTGACTTCGACTTAAATTTCGGGACGAAATTCTTTTAACAGGGGGAGAATGTAACAACCGGCAAATTAGGACTAGAATTAGTGCCTAATTATTTGTTAATACATGTAATTAGTTCAGTGTTAGGCTAATTTATGTATCGAATTATATATATTGTTGAATATATACAAAAATGCGATTTGGTTAAATCGTACGCAATTTAAATCGAATGTATTTCGATTCAATTTAATACGGACGTTGGTGAAAAATTTTATTAAATAACACTTTTATGTCAAAAATATTATTACGATAATATTTCGTATTCATTCGTATCGTACAAACAAAACGTACACAAATTTAGATATTAAAACGCGCAAATTAAACGAACAAATTAACTTACCTTTTTATAATTCAAATATAAAGTGATTAGTAAAATATTTAAATAAAATATAGCATAATAATTTGTATTTTAAAACGTACCATTTAATATTTAAAATAATTATTTAACGTTTAAACGACGGGGTAAACGAACACTGCGCGAGGCGCAGTGCGCAGACTGAAAATGGTGGAGGATTTAACCTCCCACCATTTCCTCTTCTTTCTTCATTTCTATTTTCCATTCTCTCTCTCTCTCTTTCTTTTACTTTCAATCACCAACCCACATTCACCACCAAAATTGCAAAATAACACCACAAAACGTCGCCGAATCATACCATTCGTTTGGAGAAAAGTGACCACGACAACACGATCTACATTCCTATCTTTTCGGATTGTTCATCCGACATTTCGTAAGTTTCCGACAAATCCCGACATCTCTCGTTTTTGATCATTTTTACTAGTTTATTGTTTAAATAGGCTTAATATGTTCATATAAGGGTTGGGTAAAAGATTTGGACCCAACGGAAACCGGAAAACTCGTTTTCGGCACATTTTCCGGCCAACAGACCGCGACGTCGCATTTGGACCCAGATTCATGCGACGTCAGCCTTAACGTCGCACAACCCCTCGTAACGTCGCATTGTGCGACGTCAGTCACAACGTCGCATTAAGTTGCGACGTCGCGTATAGCGACGCCACCCACAACGTCGCATTAAATTGCGAAAGTCGCACACAGCGACGCCATGCTCAACGTCGCACCCGACGTCGCACCCGACGTCGCACCCGACGTCGCACCCAACGTCGCACAAAACAGAACCTTGAAAACTCAGATTTTTACTAAGTGTCGGAACCAAGATTTTAACACCTGATTTTACCCAAATTCGGATCCAGATGCGTTTTTCGTTAAAGCAATATAGTAGAAATAAAAATTTTCCAAGCTGACCTGGCAGCTCGACCCCAGCCAGGGGCGCTGCCCCCGGACCCCCGTCATTAGATGTTGTAAATACTTTTCACACTAAGTGTCGAACACTTACGAATAACGAAATCTTATTCAACGATACATATTATAATAACACTTTGAATCATTATTACAAGCCGTCACCAACGGGCCATACTTGTTTCCAAAACTACAAACGATAACGAACCAACAATTGGACACAACGGGTTGTATGAACAACTAGCCTAGATGTTATTGCGAGACATCTACTTACTTGACATTACGTGTTTAGGCATTTGGAGGTTACGGGTTCGGAGAACCAACTGTCGACATTACTTAATCGTTTATTGATATAAACGCACTTGCAACGACTCAGGTGAGTCTTACGGCCCCACTTTTACTGTTTTATCTTATTGGGGGAGATACATGCTACTTATTTTTCCTGAACACAAGTACTAAACTGATTTCTATACCAAACGGAATTGAATGAGTTAATTTCTATTTACTGAAGTCTCTCCATCATATATCGTTAGTTATGGACTTAAGCGCGAACAGTAGTTAATGGATCCATTAGGGAAATGACCCTCCCTGCCCGGGGTAGTAGCGCTACCACGTACTGATTTACACGTATAAAACGGTTACTATTATTTCGTTACTTACGCTTGCTCAGTTTCGAGCATGTCGCGGGAGCAACACTTATTATGAACGGGTTAAGCTTCGATTATGAGCCTCATGGCAACGCTATAACTTAATTACTTTACCTTTGCGAGATTTGCAAACACTTGATATACGTTTGCGGGCACTACTGATGAAATCTTGTGTTCAAACTGACTATTTATTTACTGATAAACCTGTGAGATTCACCAACCTTTTGGTTGACCCTTTTTAGCATGTATTCTCAGGTACACTTACGGAGTAGGATCACTCCAGGATTACTAGCTAGAGTCGCATGATTTCCAAACTGCATTTAACGGAGATTCTTTGGCATTATCTTTTGTAACTATGGTTATGTAATAGAATCTCCCGCCACATACGCGGACTCTAGGCTTACATATTTTTGTAAAGAAAACTATATGTTTTCAAAAGATTTAATTATGAAATGTAATTATTTTACAAAACGTCTCATTTAGAGGTCGTTTGCTGTATATCTTGTGCTTTGTATATTGATTAGTAACACCCAAGTATGCTTCCGCAAATCACTAAATTTGGGGGTGTTACATATTGTGTGTATCGTACTTACGAGTAGTGTTTAAAATTGTCGTAACCTGTTGAAAAAGGGTTTCGATGCACTTTACCTAAAACATGCCTATGTGGCACCGGTTTCATAAATGAGGGCTGACTTAGTGCCACGTTGGATGGCAAGTTAGCTGCTACGTCACAATAAAACTTAGTATTGAAGTTTTTTTTTTCAATAAAGTCAGATACCAAAATCCTTTTTCTCCAGCGAACTCCACCACTTCCGGCAACATCAATTCACTCAAAACCTGTACTTTTACTTCTTCTTTTTTTTTTAATATGAACCCAGACCCAAATTCAACTTACCGTGTGACTAAAAATTGACCCTAATTTGACAAGTCAAAATTGAAGAAAAACTACAAATTAAACAGAATTATACATGTACTTTTTATATCAATCAACTGAAGCACCACTCCAACCTTGAATTTTATCAGTAGCCATCACACAAAACGCAATAAAACTCAACACCATTTCACAAACCCTAACCTTAATTTCTCAATCGTCACTTCACATCTCGATCTCCAAACGGAGTTTGGAATTTGTCGACGGCAGCAATGGGGCGATGGTGGTAAAAGTGGTGGATGAAATGTCGTCAGAGAGATGAGGTGAGTCAGCTCGGAGAGGTGAGTGGAACTCGTCGAGTTGAGAATCGGTGTCGGAGATCGAAAGATGCCTGATGGTGGAATTGCGGTGACGATGGTGGTTGTGTTATAAGAAATCCATGGGTGAATAATGGAGAAATCATTATGTGGTGGAGATGAGAAAGTTTACGTATTATGACATGAATAGTAATGGCGATGGTAAGTGTTTCTAATCGGAAAAAGTCTGCGGCAACAGCCGTGGTTGATCGGAAAAGCATTAGCGTTAATACTTGTTTCTGATAGGAAAAGCATTAGCGTCACTCCTTGTTTTTGATTAGAACGGCAGCAATTTGTGTCGAGATCTTTCAATAAAATAGTCGAAATCCATCATCATATTAACTTGAAGATTGGGGAGAGAGAAAGAGTTAGAATATGAGTTCTGCACACAAAAAAATACATGGTAAGACCATCTGCAACACGCCTGTGTTGGGGGTGTTTTTGGCCGGAGAATGCCCAGAACGCCGGCAATAGAGCGTTATGGGAGGGGCCTTCGGCAGGAGCATTCATATGGGACCCACGAGATTTTTTATTTTTTTTTTCATTTCTTTTCGTGTTTAATTCAATTAATAAAAAGAAGCTTTTTTTTTTTTGAAATATAACCGTTAAGGTTATTAAAAAAAATATAACCTCAGAAACACACAACAATTCTTATAATTCACACAAAAAACACACAACAATTCATACCAAAAACACACAACAATGGATTCAATCAATTTTCTTTTTGATTCTTCTTCGGAAGATGAACTTCTCATGCAAGTTATGCAACAATACGCCGAAAAGCAAGCGAGTGAGGCCGATGAGAGTTCGAGACCACCATGTAATCAAATCTGTATTCCAAGGGATCGTGAAGGTGCCCAACAACGTTTGTAGGACGACTACTTTGCCGAGAACCCAAAGTATCCTCCAAACTTGTTTAAACGACATTTTCGTATGCGTCGGGAATTATTTATTCAAATCGTACTAGGTATATCAGAATACTCTATTGAACCTACGCCCGACCACTTTAAATATTTTAAGCAAAAGCCGGATGCACTTGGTCGGCTTGGTTTTACTCCGCTACAAAAGTGCACGGCCGCCATACGCTAATTGGCGTATGGAACGTCAGGCGATATGTTCAATGAATACTTACAAATGGGTGAACGCATGTCAAACGCCTGTGTTAATAACTATTGTAAGTGTGTATTCGACTTATACTCGGGGGAGTATTTCAGAAAGCCGACTGCTATAGATATTGCTCGGCTATATAGAGCACACGAATAGAAACATGGCTTTAAGGGAATGCTTGGGAGCATTGACCGTATGCATTGGCAATGGAAGAATTGTCCGAATGCATGGAAAGGCCAATATACTAGGGGTGATCACAGACACCTGACCATTATGCTTGAAGCTGTTGCTTCATACGACATGTGGATATGGCATGCCTTTTTTGGAATGGCGGGTTCGAACAACGATATTAACGTTTTAAACCACTCTCCGTTGTTCGATTCCATAAAAAATAACACTGGTCCACCCGCAACATTTGATGTCAATGGACATCACTACACAAAAGGTATTACCTTGCCGATGTAATTTATCCGGATTGGGTCACTCTTGTCAAAGGATTTACGTGTCCTACTGAGGAGAAACGAACCAAGTTTAAGAGATTTCAAGAAAGTGCACGAAAAGATGTCGAAAGGACTTTTGGTGTCCTTTAAGGTAGGTTTTCAATTTTAAAGATTGCGGGACGAGCTATGAATGTCAACAAGATGCGAAGACAATTGTATACTTGTATCATATTGCATAACATGATACAAGAGGATAACGGATTCACAATATCTTCAATTGAGCAAGAGATGATCAATGACCCTACTAACCGGCCTCGACGGGATATTAGGCAACAAGTAAAAGACCGAGAATCAAGAATTAAAGGAAGTACGTGACAAACAGGTGCATGACCAACTTTCGCAGCTTACATTTACCTCCCGCTTAATTATTTATGTTGTTTTTATTTTTAATTATTGTGTTTTTTTAACTAAGTACTTTTATATTTAAGTGTATTTTGTTTAATTATTGTATTGTATTTTTATTAATTAATGAAATGTATTTGTTTTTGTTAAATATATAAAATTTAAATTAAAATGGTGGGTCCTAGGGGCATTCTGGGCGTTCTGGGTTTACCACTGCAAGCGTTGACGTGGTGTTGACGCTGACGTGGCGCCCAGAACGCCTCAGAATGCCCGACACCATTGCAGATTGTCTAACGGTGTTAACATAAAATGAATAATCGATATTATGACATGGCATGCCACGTGTACGGTTTTATTCAACTCATTTAAGAGGTGACTGGTTAAGGGCTAAAGAGGTAACAAAGTACATCGAAACCCTTTTTCAACAGGTTACGACAATTAAATACACTACCCGTAAGTACGATACATACAATAGACATGAGTCAAAGTTGGGTGCATTCACAAATACTTAGCCCAAATAACTTTGATATATTTTTCTTAAAATATATATAAGCACACACGTACAGCTAGCCCAAGAGAAAACATACACGTTTCTTTAAATTTCCAAAGTGAACATTCCTAGTTATTACCACAAAAATGATACATAAGAAACTACAAAGCCTCGACTAATTAAACGTATACGAGATGGGAAATGATAGTTACAACAAATAAATTATTACATACACCAAACTGTATAACTGCTAAAGCTGAGTGTACAAACATACCATAACACAATTTTGGTGTATGAATAAATTATTTTGTTGTGTTTATCACTTCCCATAAGAGATACCATATACAAAACTAAAAAAGAAGGCAACTAAAAACGGCCAGATCGAAACACAATCAGCCAAACACCAAGACGAAATCCAGAAATGCATCTTCAACCACAATCAGACTAGAAATTCAACATTTAAATTAATAATACAGGCTTTGATCCGAACTCCACATCTCTCACCCGAATGGCATTACCAGTGTTTTTGAACTTGAAAGACATGAGCTTTAACCGAAGACGTACACTTATGAATTCCTTTCTTGCCATATAGAGTACTGTAGCACCCAATACTAACCGAGCCGTGATGCTCCATATGTCTTTAGTCTTACATCGAGGTTGCAACCAATCTATAATGTCTTCCCAAACTTCAGAATTGAGCTCCATGTTGATCATTGATCAAGCATAAAAATTATACCTGAGTGCAGATGGTTGTGGTCCGATTCGATGCTCTCCGTGACTTACGTGGGTAATCCGTAGGAGTGTATAGAACGAAACCCAGGGTGGCGTGTGATAAACTCCAAAACTGTACTAGATTATAGCACTAATTACCCCCGTGTTTGATAGATTTCTAATGCATTTTATCTGAATAAGATACTCATTTCGTTCATATTTGCA
Source organism: Helichrysum umbraculigerum (assembly GCA_949592205.1). Taxonomy (NCBI): domain Eukaryota; kingdom Viridiplantae; phylum Streptophyta; class Magnoliopsida; order Asterales; family Asteraceae; genus Helichrysum; species Helichrysum umbraculigerum. The sequence continues at coordinate 159,734,590 of CATIUR010000002.1, read as the reverse complement.
TTTAGGAGTTAAATCGGAGCTTGGATAAAAAAGAAACGGAAAACGAGCTTTTTACGAAGAAAATATGCTTTGAGAATCAAAAGATAGACACGAGAGGATTGGGTCGAAGTGTAAATGAAGCTTGAATCGGAAAGAGAACGAAAGATGAGTTGAAAATGAAGAAAAGTGTAAAAGCTGAGTTTTCGGATATGCTGTTAGTATTTTGGACATAACTTCTTCATACGAACTCTGATTGGGGTGATTCAACTTGGAGAATTTAGCTAACAGAGAGGGCTACAACTTTTGTTCAGACCATTTTTTGTGAAAACTCACCATACGACGTATGGATTGATTTTGCTGGGCTGTTGGGCTTTCAAGTATCGCGGGCTGGACTTTTGGGCCAAATTCATCCATACGGCGTATGGATTATTCCATCCGCCGTATGAATCATTTTTCCAGCCATTTAAGTCCGATTTTAGGGTTTTCAATTCATAACTTCATATAAACCTAAACCAACGAATATCAGTCGACCAAGGCAGGTTCCGGGGGCATTACGATGACGATTTGGAGGCACGAGAGGGTTTGGATCGATGCCAATTGATGTCCTTTCGCGTGGTTCACGATTCGGTTTGCGTATCATCTTCTAATTTCAATTCAAACATGGTCTATGTGTTTCGTTTGGAATATTGAATCTGATTTTGTACAATTGAATCATGAATTAGATTATGTATATTGTTTAGTTTAATAATCTTGGATTATGATTGTTGGAAGGTTATAATTGTGTTTTGGATCAATTGTCTGATTGAATATTGTTATGTTATCCGTGAATTTTTATTTATTGGTGATTGTTAGTTATTATTTCTTAACATGGTTGATAATATTGATGAGATTGAGTTCCTTTAATATTATTGATTATTGATGGTTATTAATTTTAGAGTTTTTGACCATTGCTAAATATATTGATTTTGATAGGTTAAGAAAATAAGAACTAAACAATCTAAAATGAATAAGACAATAAAAAATAATTGGGTATTGTTGAGTCATACCGTTAAAGTTAATCATAACAAGTTGTGAATACTTAATGCACAATCTAGGGAAACACAGGTAATAGAGCAACATTCTTGCGACATCGGATTGATGTTTAATGTGGGACTCTAGGTTGTAGAAATTAGTTGAACCCGGAAAGTTGGCTAATTTACATATAACTTGGACTCTTTGATTAGTATCTAAGTTAATATAAAGGAAATCACAATCAGACAATTAAAACACATGAACCGGATAATATGAATCTGAGGTGAAGACTCTAAGCAATTACATGTCTATCTCCAATTGTTTATCTGTTCATTCTATCTTTATGTTGTTTGGTTTGGTTATTTAGTTCATATTGAACGTTCGTACAGAACTAAAACGTACCCCCTATTTTACTGCTTTATTAATAATTCTAATTTAATTGAATAACATTGTTCCTGTGTTCTTGTGTTCCTGTGATCGACCTGGACTTACTATAGCTATACTATTCCGATCGGGTATTCTTGCCTGGTTGTGTGATAGTAGTGATTGGTATATCCTGTACTTTATAAATAATAAAACTAGACGCTTTCACACGAATCAAGTTTTTGGCGCCGCTGCCGGGGAACACTTAACCGGTTGGACTTTTGTTCTGCTGGGGAACACTTAACCGGTTGGACTGATATTCTATCGGGGAACGGGTGCTTATTCGATTAAGTTGGAAACTATAAAAAAAAAAATTAATAAAAAAAATTTAAAAATTTAAATATTAAAAAAAAATGTTTTGTATAAAATTTTTTATTTGTTAATTATATGTATATGCTTGTTATATAGTTTAATATTTAATGGAGCGAAGATTTTGAATTTGGTTTGCACAGACTCTCAACCGGTGGTTGTGCGCACCAGCCAGCGGTTGGAAGGGCTGTTTTTGCGACAAAATTCTGTTGTCTGCTCTGTTTGTTAATAAGTAGTTTTAACTTTTAATTATTTTATAGGGTTATTGCATTTTGTCGGCAACGTACTGTCCTTGTTTGGTCCGAGTTAGGTAACATTTACTCTAAATGACTAAGGTCGGCAATGTACTCTGCTAGTTTGTGTTACAATCTTTGCAAACCATGTTTTTACTTGTTAACATTTATAAAAAACTGATTGGATAACCACGTATTAATTAACGCCACGTGTTTTTACACACGTCATCTGATCGTAAAAATTAGAGTAAAAAAGTCTTCATCTTCTTCAAATAACACTCAAATTCAAACCCTCTCAACTATACCAAATCTTTAAACACAAACTCAAACACCAACTATCTTCAAAATAACCCTCAATGAAAAACTAATGTATTTAATACCAATTTTATAATTTAATATCAAAAAATTACAACGATACAATTATAAGGTTTCAAACCAACCACTAACATCGAGATAAATTAATCCCTGCATGAAACTTGCATAATGAAAAAGTCAATGTAGACCACCCTAAAGACCGGCCACATGTTGAATGACGATACCAGAGCTTTTAGTTCGGATGGCAAGGGGACGTACTGTGAAAACTTAACAGCAACGGTGATGGACGTCGTTGTCACCGCCATCTCCGGCGAACTTTTATCGCCATCTCCGACGAACGTTTGGGCTCCATCTCCAAACGTTTGGACTACTTTTGCCACGTGTGTATGATATGTACAACTTTTGATTCTGACAGTAAAACTCATTACAGTAACAACCAAAATCATATTATCAACGAAAAGTAGCAGCAGCAAACGGAAAGACGATAGTGTATTCGGATGAAAAGACGGGAACGGCGGCGGGTATTGGTGTTGATGATGATGAGTTGATGATGGTTTTCCGGCGATTGAAGAAAACAGAAAGACGACAAATGTGTAATACTTCATATTGCTTTAGATCTCACCTCCTTCCTTCTCGAAATTAGTGACAACAGATCTGAGATAATGACGGCGGAGTTTGGATCTGATATAACGGCAGTGAAACGGTGGGGCATCGAGCGTGCAAAACAAAATGGAACAAGCATCGGCGGAAAATGACGGTGATGATCGGACAGAAACGATGGGTTATTTGCCTAATACAATTCATAAATCTGGTTTTTTGTTTAAATACATCACAAGTTCTTCATTGGTGGTTGGTGGTTGTGATTTAAAAGATTGACGTAGCTCTCATGAATTTGGTGAGATTCAATAGGTTTTGTGTGGATTTGTAAATCAAAGTGTTCTTGATTTAACTTCTGTTTTTTCTCTGCTAGAATTAAGAGTTTTTTTTGTTTAAATTAGAGAATAGGAAATGAATGAAATTGGTCAGCAGGTCAACAACTTGTTCCACGTAGGCATTTTAAATAATGTTTAATGTACACGTCATTAAATTTACCGGTAATCCAGGTTACTGGTTACCATATACCCGATTTCGATACAAATTTTGTTAGTACTTTGCCGACCTTAGTCATTTAGAGTAAATGTTACCTAACTCAGACCAAACAGGGACAGTACGTTGCCGACAAAATGCAATAACCCTATTTTATATTTCATTTTCTTGTTCTACTTTTTGTTTTCTTTGTTTTTTCAGTTTTGAACTTTGTGGGTGTGTTCCCTGGAAGCCCTCACGAGACTATAACTCGTCTACTTGGGATACCGAGGGGTTTAAAGGCTTATTGCATACGCTAAATGCAATCGTGATGCCTACCGAAGTGTGCTGTTGTATATTTTCAGAATCAGATCAAGAAAACATTTTTTTCAAGATCAGGGGAGTTTTCTGTTCACTTCTTTTCTATTCCCTATTTTACGATTCCTTGTTTTGCAATGAGGACATTGCTTTACTTTAAGTGGGGGATGGGGGAAAAGAATTTTGTTTGTCCTGAGTTATAAATCGATAAATATTGGCAGATTTTAAAACTTTGTTTTTAAGGAAATTTTAGGGAACATAGCTAGAAGGCATTCTATGTTAGTCATTTTTCACTTCAAAATTTTCTTTTAAAAATGTATTCTCTTTAAGATTATATAAGATAGTTTATCATATGATGTATCGATAGGCAATCTATGTGTAAGTTGTTGAGTTATTAAATAAAATTAATGCAAGAAGTATGCGATATTCCGAGAGGAACTTTAGCAATTTATGACTTAGTCTTAATTCTTATATATGATAGCGTGCGATATGCCATAATTTTGGTATTTAATTAATATCATTTGGGGATATACTGGGTGTTGTTTCCTCTGTTGTACGTAAGTACAGACCTGGTCTCCGCCAGTATATTTAATGAAAAAGAGCAAAAAGAGTTTAAACGAACTCAAGATTTTAAAATGTAGTCAAATTATGTCGCTTTGTTGTACTAAGGTACAGACCTGCCACCAATGGTTTGACTAAAAAGTTATTATGCTAAACCAAGGTCAAGTTATGTCGCTCTGTTGTGTTAAGGCACAGACCTGTCACCAATGTCTTGACCTGAAAAATGATTATTTTAATTGGATATTCATAATATGTGTAATATTAGCACGTTATATGTATGAGGGTATTTTGCTATCGGGAATCAAGGGTAAAGCTGCTGGAATAATGATAAGTCAAGCTCAATTACCTAAGTATAGATAGTTTAGGTGGACAACAATATCAGTAATCATTGTGAGCTATCTGTTATGCATAATAATAATAATTGAGATAATTTGTTTTTTCTAGAAGAGTTTCTTGATAGCTAAATCTTAGAGTTGAATTATTTTTAAGCTAAAAATTTGGTTTGCGAAATGCTAGCTAGTATGTAAGTTCCTATGTGTCATTGTCTGCCTATTAAATTTTGTCGTTTATAAGTTTTAAATCGATAGTCTACTTGAGGACAAGTAGGATTCAAGTGGGGGATGTTTGATAAATGCCAAAATTTACTAGATTATAGCACTAATTACCCCCGTGTTTGATAGATTTCTAATGCATTTTATGTGAATAAGATACTTATTTCGTTCATATTTGTATTTAGGAGTTAAATCGGAGCTTGGATAAAAAAGAAACGGAAAATGAGCTTTTTACGAAGAAAATATGCTTTGAGAATCAAAAGATAGACATGAGAGGATTGGATCGAAGTGTAAATGAAGCTTGAATCGGAAAGAGAACGAAAGATGAGTTGAAAATGAAGAAAAGTGTAAAAGCTGAGTTTTGAATATGCTGTTAGTATTTTAGCCATAACTTCTTCATACGAACTCCGATTGGGGTGATTCAACTTGGAGAATTTAGCTAACAGAGAGGGTTACAACTTTTGTTCAGACCATTTTTTGTGAAAACTCATCCATACGGCGTATGGATTAATCCATACGACGTATGGATTGATTTTGCTGGGCTGTTAGGCTTTCAAGTTTCGTGCGCTGGACTTTTGGGCCAAATTCATCCATACGGCGTATGGATTATTCCATCCGCCGTATGGATCATTTTTCCATCCATTTAAGTCCGATTTTAGGGTTTTCAATTCATAACTTCATATAAACCTAAACCAACGAATATCAGTCGACCAAGGTAGGTTTTTGGGGCATTACGATGACGATTTGGAGGCACGAGAGGGTTTGGATCGATGCCAATTGATGTCCTTTCGCGTGGTTCACGATTCGGTTTACGTATCATCTTCTGATTTCAATTCAAACATGGTCTATGTGTTTCATTTGGAATATTGAATCTGATTTTGTACAATTGAATCATGAATTAGATTATGTATATTGTTTAGTTTAATAATCTTGGATTATGATTGTTGGAAGGTTATAATTGTGTTTTGGATCAATTGTCTGATTGAATATTGTTATGTTATCCGTGAATCCTTATTTATTGGTGATTGTTAGTCGTTATTTCTTAACATAGTTGATAATATTGATGAGATTGAGTTCCTTTAATATTATTGATTATTGATGGTTATTAATTTTAGAGTTTTTGACCATTGCTAAATATATTGATTTTGATAGGTTAAGAAAATAAGAACTAGACAATCTAAAATGAATAAGACAATAAATAATTATTGGGTATTGTTGAGTCATACCAATAGGGTTAATCATAACAAGTTGTGAATACTTAATGCACAATCTAGGTAAACACACGCAATATAGAAACGTTCTTGCGACATCGGATTGATGTTTAATGTGGGACTCTAGGTTGTAGAAATTAGTTGGGCCCGGAAAGTTGGCTAATTTACATTTAACTTGGACTCTTTGATTAGTATCTAAGTTAATATAAAGGAAATCACAATCAGACAATCAAAACACATGAACCGGATAATATGAATCTGAGGTGAAGACCCTTAAGCAATTACATGTCTATCTCCAATTGTTTATCTGTTCATTCTATCTTGTTTTATGTTGTTTGGTTTGGTTATTTAGTTCATATTGAACGTTCGTACGGAACTAAAATGTACCCCCTATTTTACTGCTTTATTATTAATTCTAATTTAATTGAATAACATTGTTCCTGTGTTCTTGTGTTCCTGTGATCGACCTGGACTTACTATAGCTATAATATTCCGATCGGGTATTCTTGCCTGGTTGTGTGATAGTAGTGATTGGTATATCCTGTACTTTATAAATAATAAAACTAGACGCTTTCACACGCATCAGCGTGAATCGGCGGCGAGAAGATGAATTGTGATCTTTCCTTGTAGTTTAGGGTTTTTTTAGGGTTGGTGATGAATGTGAATTTTTGAGGTGCTTGAGGGTGAACACTGTTCATCCCCTCGTATTTATAGTGAGCACTATTCATGCCCTAGGATCGACTTGGCGGGAAAGTTTTGCCACATGTCGTGATCCCCCATCATCTGGTGATGTCTATCGTACGGCTGTGATTATTCCCTTTGCATGTGAGTCCCCTGTGATGACGTGGACCAATGGCAGTGGGGGATTTAAACCCTTGTCGGCGTATAGGGGACCACCACTTACGTTGATGATCCCCCAGATTATGTTGTCGTGGGCCGAGGGGACACAAACCCTATGTTAATGGGCCTGCGTCTGCCTTGGGCCTTCCCTGTCGGGATATTCCTGTTGGGCCTTTCAATGTATTCGGCTCTATTAAAGCGTCCTTGGGCTTTGTAGTTGGTTTATTATATGGTACACGATTAAATCCCCCCAGTTTAGTTTGCTGGTGTACACATCAGGAGATTAAACTCTATTGTAATTTTATCTCTCCTGTGCAGGGACGTATACTATTCAGGCAACTACAACTATCTGTTTTATATCTTCCTATTCAGGGAGTGTCCTCTTCTTGGAAAAGAGAGATTTTGTCAGGTGATATCTTTCGATTGCAGGGGTGTGCCATATTCAGGGAGAAATGTTTTAAAAGCTTCATGACATGCATCTTTTCTGTTTGTCAGGGGAACCGTGTTATCAGGAGCTATTTGGCACATTTTGTGGCCATTAGCGCTTGACTGATGGCGTCCCATCAATGTCAGAAAAAGGGAGACGTTCTCGAGTTGCTTTAAGTACCCTTGTCGATTGGGTGCCATTGGGGAGCGTGTATTCCGCTGCAAGGGCGCGTGAGGCATTTAATGTAACAGCTGGCCACTCGCATTCCCGAGGTTGATGTGTTAGCCGTACACGTGTACGCTCTGGATTGAGGCCCATCGGCCCATGGGCCTGTAGCGGTTATTATTCCCGCCTATAAATAGGCGTGTATTCCTTATTTTTCCATTTCACGCTCCCTTTCGTACTTTCAAAAATTAACTTCTCCTCTTCTCTCTGCAATCCCGGCGAAGACTTCATCAGAATCTTCATCTTTTTATCACTCCGGCTATTTTAGGTTCGTTTTCTGATTACGTATTTGCGTTTTGTTGTACTTTTCTTGTATATTTTATACGGTATAATCATGGAACCGTCGTCGTCCATCCCTGTTACTGTTTCTCCGACCACTATTTCCACGTCGGCGCCGGCTATTAGTAAAGCTAATATGCAATTTTCCGGCGGTTTAGTAAAAGATATAGCGAGTAAGATTAGTGAGGGGGAAATGCCAGTGCTTGCTGAATTGTACCCTTGCCTGTACCAATTTGATGCCATCGCACCAACTCCTGCGCAGCGTGCCCATGCGCCACCTAAGGGTATGGTAACTGTATACAAGCACTGGTTCGAGACTTGTAACTTTAGACTTCCTCCTTCTCCTTTTTTGATTTCATTACTAGAGCATTACAGTATAGGGTTTTCCTAGCTACACCCCTTAGGATTACAAAAAATTGTTTTGTTCGAAGTTTACTGTCGTTTACACAGAAAATAGCCTTCTCTGTTATTCTTTTCTTCCCAATATACAATAACAATTTCTCATGAGTGTTGGTTTACGATGTCCAAGAGGACTGGTAGGAAGGCCAGTTTTTGTGGACCAAGGGTTGACGGCCTTCGGAACTGGAAGGACCACTTTTTATTTGTTGATAATAGGATTTTGCCGAAGGGTCAGAAGAACCTTCTCCTGTGGGCTAATCCTGCAGCCTGGGTGAAACAACAAGGGGTTGTAGAGAATGTAGCCAAGGAGATTGATGCCACCGAAAATGACATGGATTTTTTTCGCCTGTTGTCGCAAGCAGGTGTGTTGATGAGGCCTTATCCTGACTCTGTTTTGGCCATGGCTAACATGAGCACGAACTGGAATAGGAAGGATAGGGTCCTGATTTGAAGGCATCAAAATAAAGGTAGGGAATGGGGTTATTATGATGGTTCCATGATTATAGTTGTTTGAAATCCCTTTACTAGTACTTAAACTCTTAACCACTCTTTTGTATTGTAGTGATGGATATTTGCTTTGCCCTTGCTGCTGAGGATCCTTTTGGGATCGATGTTGGCCATACTTCTGTCAACAACCTGCCCGTCAACCCTGATGGTACAACTGCTGAGACCCTTGCTCCCGGGTCGGCTATCCCCCCTGACTACACAGTTGTTGATACCCTGGGGGTGTTGCAGGCAAAAAGAAATTTGCTGCCGGGGGTCAAGCTACCCCAAAAAAGAAAAAGAAAACAACGAAGGAGGTTGAGGGGGTTGAAACTTCCACTCAAGAGACCATTTTACAAGAGGAGGGAATGTCTGGCGGGACCGGGCATGCAAAAAGGTCCAAGATTTCATGTGGTGTTTTTGACAACGAAGCAAAAAGGTCCAAGATTTCATGTGGTGTTTTTGACAACGAAGCCACCAGTGCATCCTTCTCAGCATATTTATTGTAAGGTTGGAAACTATTCCCCCTGTTGAACTTATTCCCTTGCTGGATTCTGCCTTTTCTCTGATAACTTTGAGATCTCTGACCACCCCTGGAGTTACTTGCTCCCTGCTTCTTTCTCCTGTTAAGCTGACGCTTCTCCATTGCCCTAATGCAGTCTCTTGTTTGGGACACTTGTGCAGTAAAAGTTGATGGTGTTTCTTCGATGAATTTGTCAACAAGCGCCTGGAAACGGTTTTCATCCTGGCAAGATATGAAACCAGATACCTGCTGACTCTCAGGGAGTCCAGGTATTTTCAAGCATTGATCATTATACCTGTCAATAAAGTCTTCCAGTGGTTCATGGGCGTGTTGCTTAATCATATGTGCTTCCACATGGGATCTGACATGTTTTTTCATCTGGTGAAAGTGACTGATGAATCTTCTCCTGATGTCATTGAAGCGAGTGATGCTTCTTTCAGGAAGATCCCAGAACCAAGACTTTGCGTACGATCTGAGAACAGAAGGGAACATTTGACAGGCAACAGCGTCTTAGCAGTGTTGTGTTTTAATAGCATGATCATAGGACTTAATGAAGTCCTCTGGATCAGTTGTCCCATCTTAGGTACCCAAAGTATCAGGAACTATTGCCCCCAGGGGAAGGGGCACGCTAGCAATTGCCGGGTGAAATTGAGTGTTCGAATCAGGGATAACACTTTGAGGTGTTGGCATTTTTCCCTGTATCACTGCAAGTAGATTTGCCAACATAGGAGGGAGCGGTGGTAGTGGAGGTGGTACCACTTGTGGCTGCATTAATTGTGCCAAGATTTTCCCTAATGTATTTGGAGTCTCCTGAACCGAAGGTGTTTGTGTAGGCTGCACAAACTGGGGCTGGGAAGATTGCTGTGCAGGAGGAGCGAAAGGCCGTTGAAAGGACTGTTGCGTTTGGTAAGTTTGTGGGAAAGCTTGTGGGAAAGTTTACTGGAATGGTTGTTGGAAATTTTGCAGTGGTACCTGTTGGAATGGCTGTTGAAAAGTACTCTGGAATGTTGTTTAGGGGGTTTGTTGGAACATGTTTTGCACAGGGATTTGACTTGTGCCCTGTTGTATCTGTTGACCCCCCTGAAGGCCCATTCCCATAACTATTTGTTGTGTGCCAAAAGATGTAGGTCTATGTTGTTGAGAACTTTGTCCTCCTGGAGTTGTGAAATCCAGTTGACGGCGTGACTGTTCTAATACCTGTCGTCGTTCCCACTCCACCTGTTCACCAGAACTTACCACCGGTGTTTGTGCGTTTTGAGCAGCGAAGTGAATGAAATTTTCTCCGGCCGTCGGTGGTGGACTAGAGTTTGACGCCATGGTTTGAGTTTCTGAGTAAACTGAGTAAGAAAATAGTGTAATATTCCGACTAGCTGTATAAGATGTTTAAGGTTTTAACACATGGATGGCGCCATTTGATCAAGCGTAAAATTTATACCTGAATGCAGATGGCTGTGGTCTGATTCGATGCTCTCCGTGACTTAGGTGGGTAACCCGTAGGAGTGTATAGAATGAAACCCAGGGTGGTGTGAATCGGCGGCGAGAAGATGAATAGTGATCTTCCCTTGTAGTTTAGGGTTTTTTTAGGGTTGGTGATGAAGGTGAATTTTTGAGGTGCTTGAGGGTGAACACCGTTCATCCCCTCGTATTTATAGTGAGCAATATTCATGCCCTAGGATCGACTTGGCGGGCAAGTTTTGCCACGTGTCGTGATCCCTCATCATCTGGTGATGTCTATCGTACGACTGTGATTATTCCCCTTTGCGCGTGGGTTCCCTATGATGACGTGGACCAATGGCAGTGGGGGATTTTGTGACACCCGTCAAATTAGGACTAGTGATTAGTGCCTAGTCAATTGTAATACATGTAATTAGTTCCGTGTTAGCTAATTAATGTATCAATTAATATATATTGTTGAATATATACAATTATGCGATTTGATTAAATCGTACAAGTTTCAAAAATCGAATGTAATTCGGTTCAATTAATACGGATGTTGGTGAACAATTTTATTAAATAATATAACATTATTTAATAACACTATTATATCCAAAATATTATTTTTATAATATTTCGTACACAAATCGTATCGTACAAACACTGACTACGCGATTAAAATAATAAATGCGCAAATTAATCGAAACAAAGTTAAGTCATAATTTTTATAACTCAATTATTAAGTAATTGGTAAAATACTTCAACAAAAATTGGATAAATATTTGTGCTTTTAAAACTTATATTTAAACGTGTTTAAAGTATTTAAATGTTGAAACAATCGGGAAAACGAACACCACACGGAGCAAATGCGGGGACCGAAAAAGGAGGAGGCTTCACCAAACCCCCCTTCCCTCCTTTTCCTCATTTCTCCAATTCCCTCTCTCTCTGTTGCGCCGTCAGAGTGCTGACACAGCCGCGGTCGTTTTCCAAGGGGGGTTGGCACGGCGGTCCTGCAGGCAACGACGCAACAACGTGTGAACGTGTTAGGTTTTAAATTTATATGAGCTGGGGCTCAAACTATAAGTACTAAATACTTTTGGGGAGTAAGCAGTAAGTATAACTCGAGTGTCGTTCTTAAAATCGGAGCGAATGGAACCAAAAGTGACTTACCGTAAATGAGCTTTCTGATAGGATGGGTTTATAAAAGTAGGTAGGTTTTGGTTGGTTATCTAAGCTAATACTAAATGAAACAAGTAAATTAAATAGAGAGTAGGCAACAGGTAGAGCGTGATTGCTGAAACTTCGATAATTAGGGTTTCTGGATGATATTCATTAGACAGATGATTGGAGACTACCTTGGGCAAATCATCAGACGGACAGTCGGTGTAAACACTATGACCCTACGTTTTAGTCTAAAAACCTACAAACATATGTCACTGAATCCTAGGTTATCCTGATGCTGATCAGAAACAGGTTGTTCAAACCCCCCTCACTTGCCTTGTAAGACAAAACGACCTCTACGGATGATATATCCTGGGTGTAGGCATAAGGTAACAAACTGCAATTTTCTATCTGACCTTTCTTAACACCTAAATCTATCTGAGTTTATCTAGGTAAGTACGGATTGTATACTGTATATGTTGAGCTGTCGGTTATGTTGAGTTAAGCGGTTTAAGCATCTTGTATTACAGCCGAATACTTGCTTTCTTTTCAAAACTCATTTATTACTGGTTTAAGCATAATTAACTCCGTCATGAATTAGACCCTCCTTTGCTATCAGGCGTTCATCCCTAGGAATACTCACGGTGTACAGTGCAATTGGCATATCCACAGTGTTCCAGACTCAAAGTATACTCACGGTGTACAGTGCATTTGGCATATCCACAGTGTTCCAGACTTAAGGCATACTCACGGTGTACTGTACGTTAAAGTAGTTCCACAGCTGTATGTTAACCTTGGTGTACTAACGGTGTACAGTGCAGCGAGCATTTCCACAGCTGTATTTTAACCTTGGTGTACTAACGGTGTACGGTGCAGCGAGCATTTCCACAGCTTTATTGTTCCTAGACCCATATTCTAAAAGGGTGACTTCTAGGTATTCCACGATGAAATAAACCTACGGCAGTTCCTTAGCTTCCACGTATTTGTACTCCACACGAGGTGTTTCCAACGCTATACGAAGTACTGTGCCGTTTTACGGAATATTCATAGCTTCATACTGTAATATGAGATAACTATATCTACGTAGTATTAGGGTTGATCAGATCCTATCCTAAGGCAATAGTCACTTGAAAGACTGGAAAGGGTGGACACTTTATTAAGTCTAAATTCATGTAAAACTCAACCAGATACACAACAAAATAATCACCAATCATAATACTGGGGACGTTATTCCACAACGGATTGTGCCCACGACTTTCATAGCTTCCACGTTCCGTACTACACACATTCGTGATGATTCCGGCGCTATACAAATGAAAGCCGTATAACGTTACTTCCGTTATTTCATAATGTTTATCCCACTGAATTAAATATCACCCATAATCCTATTATCTATATTTCAACAACCACAGTATTAAACTACGTAAATAGCATGGCAATATTCGCAACACAAACAAAGATATCATGCAAACAAAACATAATAACCGTAAGTAAAGGAATAAGTAATAACCAATATTTAAGCAGCGTAACACTGAGTAGTACAAGCTAGAATCTTGAAAACTTCAATACAATAAAATTCCCAAGCTACAGCTATCTTCCCCACTCGAACCGTGCCTACATCTCTCTAGTTCTCTAGAGAGAGAAACTAGAGAGAGAAGCTAACCTAATCTAATTCGCCTCTAACTCCTAAGAGTAGTGCTAGGGAGAGAATGTGTGTGAGAGAGAAAGTGAGAGAATTCTATGAAGAATGGTGTGTGAAATGAGGTGAATGAGGTCTCTATTTATAGGCAAGCTTTGGATCCAAGAGTACAAGTCCACAAGCACACGTACAAGCCAACGAAGCAAGGAAGAGGCCGTATGAGACCAACAGAGGCCATGTACGGCCTAAACATGGCCGTGTACAGCTTTTTTATGGCCGTGTACGGCTATAGCAAGGCCGTGTACGGCCTGGTGGTGGCCGTGTGCTAGGCCGTGTGATTTTTCTGACTTTTCTCGCATCTTTGGAAGGCTGTATCTTCTTCGTTTCGAGTCCGATTGACTTGATTCTTTCGCCTACGGCTTCGTAATTCCGTTACGCTTCTAATGATTCCAATTTTGTAGAAATTGGATGTGTGGGGCCCGGGCATGTTCAGAATACGTTTTGTAGCTTTCGGCTGCGCTGTAACTTGCATAACTTTCTCGTCCTTGATCCGTTCTGAGCAATCCTTATATCCATGTTCTCGTAATCTTCATAGCTACAAAATAAGACTATTATGAGGCTCTGGTATGAAGTTTACAGTAGATTTAGGGTTAGGCTCAGAATAGTGCCTATTTAGGTTAGTTTTCTGCCCTTTTTGCTTGTTTTTTAAAAGACCGACAAGTTTATACCTTTCTAGCAAAAGTTAATGAATAATGATGATTTTAAGATGTATTTGTTAGAAAAGACCTAAATATGGGACAATTAATGCATGTAAAAACGTGACTTTTTGCGATACATCAAATATCCCACACTTAAGCTTTTGCTTGTCCTCAAGCAAACCTCATTTGGAAAATAGTTTTTTTTTAAAAAATATTTTGGATGCTTAGAGTATTTTTCGCAGAAAGTCACTTTCTTAAAAGTAGATAAATCTTTTCGGAAAGTAAGCATCAACAAAAATTAACTATACTTAAACATAAAATTGATCAACCCTTTTTGGCATGCTTTGCAACTCTCGAGATGTAGATGTACATGACTGGGCGATTCTCACAAGTGGGTCACTCAATTCACTCAAAGTGTATCGGGTTACCTATAATCTATGGAAACGAAATCGCTCATTGCCAGTCATGCAGTGCTTATCGTCATAGGCTTGGTCGAGAATCGAATCTCCACCACTCCTTTGAGAACGGTGCTAATTATCCCAAGGCATGTTAGCGGGTTGTGTGAGTAAGGGTAAAGTGGGTAAGGATAGGGGTAGTTTGGTCAATAGTTTTAGGGTTTTTGAACTTCAGACTCGGAGCTTTCAAAGATCAAAGCAAGTTTCACTTGAGATAACTTCTAGAGTAGACTCATCTCCTAGAGGAATAATCTCTTCTCTTGATGTTTCTTTTGAGTTCTGATAGATTTTTCTTATTTGGAGAGTAGTCTTCTTCTTCTAGGAGTTCCCCAAGGTCTTCTTTTCTTTTCTTTTTTTCTTTTTCTTTGCTTTTTTTTTTCCTTATTTTTATGACCTTGGAGATCCTTCGTATAGTGAGACATCTTTGACTTCTCTTTTGACAAGTACCAATTTTTCGTACTGTCGTTGGCGGATAATATCTTCATGATGAGTAATAACTTCGCTTTTGTACCGTATCTTCACTTTGGATTTCTTTCTTTAAACTCTTGATAGGTACGGAGAGATGTTTGAAGATGAGACACCAATAGAAAGATACCTCAAGCAGCCCTCACTTATGATCTATGAAGTTTCACGAGCTGGAATGGTGTTTGGTGGGAAAGTGTTTGTGTTGTGGGGAAGTGTTTTAGGGTTTAGAGAAATGAAATGGCTAAGGCGCAAAGGGTTTTCTAATTGGATCATCAACAATCTTAGAAAGAAAGTTGGAAGGGTTGGCTTGAAAAGATATGAAAGAAATGGGTTAATCCTAATAAATGCCAAGATCATCTAATTGCACCTATACCGCGTACGGTACTCATTGGTATGGTCTCGAAACGCATTCAGGAGCAAGTTCTAATTCAAAGACACATGCATCGGCGCACACTCAGAAACGAAAGTGAAGCATTAAAAGTGAATGCTTATTAAAGGCTCAAGTACCTCACAATCAAAGGGTCATATGCACCAAGTCATGCGATGCCTAGAGGATTTCTCAGTTTTAGTTTAAGATACGTTCTTATCTTTGCCTTATCTTACTTTCCAAAGCTATTTATTTATTTTGACAGAAAGTTTATCTCTTTAAAAGAATATTCTAAGACTAAAATCCTTTGAAAATATTCGAAATCAACCGAATGGATGTCGAACATCGTCGAGGTTGGGTTTTCGAATATTTTGGTGATTAAAAATCTCAACCTTTTGGGTTGGTTTTGCGAAATTTTTTTTTGAAAAAGTTTGAATTAAAACGGAGGTATTACTTTGGACAGGCAAATATAAACTTGCGGTATATATACCGTGTATCCCACACTTAAAACAACATTGTCCTCAATGTTCATTGCTAAGACGTAGGATTTTCTTCGGGAAAAATCCCACACTTAGGTTTTGAAATAGTGGAACAATTTTAAGTGTTTTGAAAAATTTGGTGGGATGGAATCCCACACTTAGAATTTAGGCATAGTTGGATATATGGTAATGGTGAAAATCATGACAAAAAGAAAGGAACTTCCCTACGATAGAGGCGGGGAGATGGTTTTAAGAAAGAAGCGGCGGTCTGCAGGGGATTGAAATTCCTTGGTTGAATCCATGCAGAAAGCAGTTTCTTCGTGAATGATCGGCATCTCCTTTCCTCAATTCTCATTTGTACAAACACAATTCACTTATTCTAACTAAAAAGAAAAACAGAGATAAAACATAATAAGTAAACTAAATAACTGATAATCTAAATACTAAAAGATAAAGAAACTAAACAGACTGTGTCTGATAGTTCATGTCCCAAAAATATAACAAAGTAAAGTTCCACAACCACACAATAAGTCAAAAGTATGGAATAGAGGAAATAGTAAGTTTGTAGATATGGGTGCACAGATCTAGGGTGCTGGAGAACCCTGATCAGAGTCCTGAACAGAAGGCTGAACCGGTGGAGGAACTGAGGATGGTCCGGCAACTAACTGCTGACCACTGGAAACTCTCCGCTCCTCTGACCTCACCTGCCTATACTGCATCAATACATCTCTAAGGGAGCAAGAAGGTAACTTCATCGGATCATCTAATGCCAACTGTCTGAAATCCTCAAAAGTCATCCCCTCTCGCTCCATCTTGGATCTGTAGATGTGCCTAAGTATCTCCTCTGTAGGAAGCTGATCAGAAGGTATAGGGTCTAATGCCAACAATCCCTGAAACTCTGATAAAGTGAATGGATCAGTGCCCAAATGAACAACATCTGGCCGGTAGGAACCAACAGCCTCTCCTCCTGCGGAATGCTGTGAAGAACGGGCTCTACGGGCTGACACAGTAGGATGTGGGAATGCAGCATCAACCGATAAACAGTGCTCGACTGACTGTGTGGGTGGAATGGTAGTGGTATGTGGGTAGTGTATGGTGGTATGGTAGTAGGTGGTGGAATGGTAGTGGATGGTGGAATGGTAGTGGATGGTGGAACTGGTGGTAGTGGCACACACTCGTACAGGAGCGGCTCGGGAGCTGAAATACCTAAAGCCCTAGCTATAAGTGCCTGATGCGCGTTGTTGACAGCCAACGCGTGCAGTGTGAAGTACTGGGTCAAGGGAGTGACTGGATCTGTATGTCGTATCTGAGCTCGGGGACCTGATGTCCCAACCCTAGCATCCCTGACTGGTGTCCTGGTACTCCTAGGCACAGCCGGTACTCTATCCACTCTATCAACAACCGGAGTCTCAATATCCTCCTCTCTGACCCTCTTCCTGGTCATGAAACATCCATAGATAAGCTCATCAGTGTCCTTCCAGTAACACTGCCTCTCAGAACCCTCAGTGATCAAATGGATCTGCTTGCAGTAGTCCAAGTCACATGGTAATGAAGTGGAAGACACTCTATACTCGGCCTCATGACTCTTTTTCAAGAGTCGCATCCCTCTCAACAATCTGGTGATGAAAGCCCCCATAAAAACATGCTTCGTCAGGTCCAAGTTCTTCTCTTTTGCCATCCTCTCAGCAACAATGCAAGCCACATTGATATTCTGGCGGCTCATGATAGCGTCAATGATATACAACTCATCGCCATTTATCGGCCCGGTCTCCTTCTTTCCCATAATAGATGTGACAATCAGCTTGTGTAGGAGACGTAACTGAGGTAGAATCAAAGCTGAGGACTTGGCACCACAAGTATAGTGAGTGCCCGTCAGCTCACTCCAAATGATCCTATGGCTCCTCTCGGGATGATGAGGAATCGTCTGATGACTATGTAAGAACCAATCTGAGCTAATCTGATCCGCTGAATACAATCCCAAATGTCTAGCTAAGCCTGAAATAGAGACACTCTGGCTCTTCCCTCGGTATCTAAATGTTATCTTCTTGTCATCTCCAATCCCTAACTCTGGGTCAAGCTCAAATGTCATCAGGAACTCAGTAACAACCTCGGGGTATATGGGCTCACGAATGCTAAAAAGCTGGATCCAAGAATCGAACTTATGTCCCTGAACCTCGTATCCTATCAAATTCCTCAACCTATCCTCAATTCCAAGTTTCCCCATGTCTTCCCAAACTATGTACCGATTACTTCCAAATGCACTCTTTAGCCATTTCCGAATCAAAGTCTTTTCTTGTGTAGTCTTGGCCAAATAAGCTAGAGTAGGTGAAATCGGGTCCATCTGTTTAAGAAAAACAAGGAAACAAATCATATAACAATAATTGAACAATATAATATTTATTCCAAATTTTCAGAAAAAATTCGAAATGTAGGCTTTAGAATTTTCAATTATCCCATTATTATTTTATTGAATACCCTAAACCGCAATCATCAATCCGCAATTTATCCAAATAAACAAAACCGCAGCTTTCCTATTTTTCTAAGATTTCTTAAAGATGAATATTTCTAAACATGTTAAGTAATCAAACAATCAAGCAAGCATCATGATCATAAATCATATAATTACCTTACTATGATTAAAACAAGCAAGCAAAGCGATTTTATTTACCATCCATTATTTTGGTTAAGCATAAGACTTTTAATTAGAGGATAATTGATTTGAAATCTCACTAGCTTTATTAATTAAAGTAGTGCTATTTCAAATATATTTAATTACATTTTCATGAAGCAAATTATACAAAGTTTAAAATAAATACCATTTAAAAGATAATGATTTTAATTAAAGTAATGGTTTTTAAATAGTTTTGTATAAAAAGCCTTACTTTAATTCATAAGCATGCAATTAAATCAATCCTCTCAACTTTAATAATTACTTACTTATGTAAACTAATCATTTTAAGCGCATATTTAATCACCGAAAAGTCAATCATAAGCAAATAATCATTCAAGAAGGTCAAAATAGCTAAAACCCTAACAAAAAGTCAACTCCCAAAATCAAAACATCAAATCTAGCCATGGAAACCTCAAATTACTTCCGCAAACATGTTAACAATCAACAATATAACATTTTGCAAGCAAAAATCATGGAACTTGATGATCAAAACTCAAGATCTAAGCATAAACCCTAACTTTATAAAAGTATTCAAAATCATGATTTTAGGTTAGAATCATACCTCAACCTTGATGTAAAGATGTTCTAGATGCAAAAGAGATGAAGATATGGAAGATTTGAAGCTTGATTTGAAGAAAAATGATGGAAAAATGGAGAAATGGAGATGGTGATGGTGGTGACGGTTTTGGAAGAGAAAGGAGGAAGAAGAAGTTGCTTTTTACTTTTTGTAAAAAGTGGTGGAAGCTTCCTTTGCTTTATGTATTTTTAAATTGCATTTTTAATATGCAATTTTAACTTAAATGCGAACGAAACGAAACGTATACTTGGGTTTTTAAAATTAAAATATTTTTTTATGAAAATCAACCAAAATACGCACGAAACTTTCGTATTTAAATTCGTATATTAAAAACGTAACATTAATTCGCATGCGAAAACATTTTCGTTTTTAAATACGTTTTATTAAATCTTTTTGTGTTCTTTAAAATTCAAAAACAATCCAAATAAAATTCTCCAAAATTTAAATAAAAACTTTGTCAAATTTATGAAACGTTAGGACTGTTTGCGAAAATTCGTTTAAAAAAAACTTACGCGTTTAAACTTTAAAGAACGTTTTTCTTCGTTTTTATAAAAGTAAATTAAAAGAAAATCTAATTAAAATTATTTTTGTCCTAATTAACGAAATATTCAAACCTTATTTACATCAGACCATCACCATTTATCTGTTAGTGCTTGTGACAGCACTTTCAGATAATCCTGAAGCATGCGAGAGAGTGTGGCGAAGAACGAACGTACCTTGAAGCGCTTTAATGATACTATGAATTAGGTCAGCGGGATTTATATAATAACGCTCAAATTCTCGTAAGAATTCTTTTTCTTCTTGACCTAATGCTAGTAACGCATCAATGAATTGGTTAAATGCTCGTCTTACCTTCCTCGGATTCGAAATACCGTCCCTGAATCCTGTGTCTATAAAGCATAGATCAAAGAGCAATTCTCCGATAACATGCTGAAATTCCTTTTCTTCTTCTGAATCAGGGTTTCCAGTAGTAGAGTGAACTACTCGGGAAATTTCCCTGATGTAAATCCTTTGTTGCTCAGTAAAAGGGAATTTAGATGTTAGTAACAACTGAGTAAGCTTAACATGGATTTTCTTCCTCTTTTGGAAGAAAGCAGAATCCATGGCTTCCTCAGTAGAATCAGGAAAAATTGATCTCAGTTCATTAATCAGATAAGTGGCAGGATCAACAAAGAACAGTTTAACGCATGGAATCAAAGTATAAGTGATAGGGGCTCTTTCAATCCAAAATTCGAGCTCGTCAATCAGGGCAGCAACATAACGATTAATCTTAATCTGTGAAACAGATGGATACTCGGTGCTAGCTATTAGATCCATTAGTAGGTCTAACTCTGATTTTAGTGATAACTCGTCTTTTAGAACTTAGGTAATGGAAGATGACGACATGTCATTTTATGTATATATATATGTTTAGGGACTTGAGCTTCCGAGTTTTTTAAAAAAAAAAAAAAAAAAAAAAAAAAAAAAACGGTTGTAAATTTTGGGGCGTTATAATATCGCACCATCTTCACCATTGCACCACCGTAACCACATCGATTCTTCTTCTTTTTTTCTTCTCGATTTTCTTCGTTTTGATTTCCAGGGTTCTTCTAAGATCTTGACATCACGAAAAAAAATACTTCCTCCGTCCCAAAATTATAGTCACATTTCCTTTTTTGGATGTCCCAAAATAATTGTCCACTTTTCATTTCAACCAATAGGAAGAGACTTTAGTGGGTAAAGATTCCATTTGAGTGGTTGAAAGGTGTTGTGGTCCTACTTTTATTAAACTGTGTGTTTTTTGTTGGTGGACAATAATTTTGGGACGAAGGGAGTAATAATAAATAAATTGTTTACCGGTTCGTTTGAGTCGACCGTCGTCATCAAAGCACTTTGACGGCACCTGTGGGACGATTTCTCCGGCAATCTCTAATGGTCCAGAAGCGAGTTCTCCCATCTTTTCAAGAAAGCAAAAAGATATAGATATCAATATAATTTAAGTTGTTATGAAATGTGTGTTTGGTTGAACAGGGAGAAGCTCCTATCAATCACTACAAAGGTCTTCCTCTGCTCAGTTGAAAAGGGAAAATCTGATATCTTAAGGTTTCTAAGAAAATCAGCACAAATATCTATTCTCCTACTGGGCTTGTGGAAATTTCCTAAGTGGTGTTCATTACTTGATTCTGGTGGGTTGTTACTTGATTCAGTGTTGGGCAAGGTTGGTGTTTCTAGTTCAGGATCCTCCGGATACTGGAGACGCTCATCCACTTCTACACTTTGGAAAAGAGTAGTGGGGTAGGCTCGCAATATATCTGGAAGATCATACCTGAAGTATTCATCTAAGCAATGAAGTCGCTCATTTAAATCCATCCAAGGCATTGGTGGATAGAAGAAAACTTCAATACCGAAAGGAACGTCTTCTAGTAGGGTGGCAGGTCTAAGGTAATGTGGATATCTAGATAAGATTGATAAAATCTCAGGGTCAAGTGTGGATTGACCACTTAATTCAATAGTGACAGAAGGTGGAATCTTCTGCTGAGATATATCAAAACCTAGGTCTAAGGATGAATATTCGTCAATCTCAACTTCCTGGTTAACATAGACCTCTTTGTGGGAAGACACAAAGAATTCCGCATCGTCCATGATCGTTATCTCATCCATGGGAGAAATAAGATTGGAAGGAGAATTAGGGTTTTTATGGTTTTCTAATTTTTTTGGATTTTCTCTAAATTAATTAACTACTAAAGCAGATAACTTCCTAAAGTAATGAAAATCTTAAGGAAGGGTCTCCTAAAAGTCAACTATCTACAGTAATCTTAAAGTTCACTACGCTCAACCGATCCCCGGCAGCGGCGCCAAAAACCTGTTGCGCCGTCAGAGTGCTGACACAGCCGCGGTCGTTTTCCAAGGGGGGTTGGCACGGCGGTCCTGCAGGCAACGACGCAACAACGTGTGAACGTGTTAGGTTTTAAATTTATATGAGCTGGGGCTCAAACTATAAGTACTACCTACTTTTGGGGAGTAAGCAGTAAGTATAACTCGAGTGTCGTTCTTAAAATCGGAGCGAATGGAACCAAAAGGGACTTACCGTAAATGAGCTTTCTGATAGGATGGGTTTATAAAAGTAGGTAGGTTTTGGTTGGTTATCTAAGCTAATACTAAATAAAACAAGTAAATTAAATAGAGAGTAGGCAACAGGTAGAGCGTGATTGCCGAAACTTCGATAATTAGGGTTTCTGGATGATATTCATTAGACAGATGATTGGAGACTACCTTGGGCAAATCATCAGACGGACAGTCGGTGTAAACACCAGGACCCTACGTTTTAGTCTAAAAGCCTAAAAACATATGTCACTGAATCCTAGGTTATCCTGATGCTGATCAGAAACAGGTTGTTCAAACCCCCCTCACTTGCCTTGTAAGACAAAGCGACCTCTACGGATGATATATCCTGGGTGTAGGCATAAGGTAACAAACTGCAATTTTCTATCTGACCTTTCTTAACACCTAAATCTATCTGATTTTATCTAGGTAAGTACGAATTGTATACTGTATATGTTGAGCTGTCGGTTATGTTGAGTTAAGCGGTTTAAGCATCTTGTATTACAGCCGAATACTTGCTTTCTTTTCAAAACTCATTTATTACTGGTTTAAGCGTAATTAACTCCGTCATGAATTAGACCCTCCTTTGCTATCAGGCGTTCATCCCTAGGAATATTCACGGTGTACAGTGCAATTGGCATATCCACAGTGTTCCGGACTCAAGGTATACTCACGGTGTACAGTGCATTTGGCATATCCACAGTGTTCCAGACTTAAGGCATACTCACGGTGTACTGTACGTTAAAGTAGTTCCACAGCTGTATGTTAACCTTGGTGTACTAACGGTGTACGGTGCAGCGAGCATTTCCACAGCTGTATTTTAACCTTGGTGTACTAACGGTGTACGGTGCAGCGAGCATTTCCACAGCTTTATTGTTCCTAGACCCATATTCTAAAAGGGTGACTTCTAGGTATTCCACGATGAAATAAACCTACGGCAGTTCCTTAGCTTCCACGTATTTGTACTCCACACGAGGTGTTTCCAACGCTATACGAAGTACTGTGCAGTTTTACGGAATATTAGGGTTGATCAGATCCTATCCTAAGGCAATAGTCACGTGAAAGACTGGAAAGGGTGGACACTTTATTAAGTCTAAATTCATGTAAAACTCAACCAGATACACAACAAAACAATCACCAATCATAATAATGGGGACATTATTCCACAACGGATTGTGCCCACAACTTTCATAGCTTCCACGTTCCGTACTACACACATTCGTGATGATTCCGGAACTATACAAATGAAAGCCGTATAACGTTACTTCCGTTATTTCATAATGTTTATCCCACTGAATTAAATATCACCCATAATCCTAATATCTATATTTCAACAACCACAGTATTAAACTACGTAAATAGCATGACAATATTCACAACACAAACAAAGATATCATGCAAACAAAACATAATAACCGTAAGTAAAGGAATAAGTAATAACCTGTATTTAAGCAGCGTAACACTGAGTAGTACAAGCTAGAATCTTGAAAACTTCAATACAATAAAATTCCCAAGCTACAGCTATCTTCCCCACTCGAACCGTGCCTACATCTCTCTAGTTCTCTAGAGAGAGAAACTAGAGAGAGAAGCTAACCTAATCGAATTCTCTTCTAACTCCTAAGAGTAGTGCTAGAGAGAGAATGTGTGTGAGAGAGAAAGTGAGAGAATTCTATGAAGAATGGTGTGTGAAATGAGGTGAATGAGGTCTCTATTTATAGGCAAGCCTTGGATCCAAGAGTACAAGTCCACAAGCACACGTACAAGCCAACGAAGCAAGGAAGAGGCCGTGTGAGACCAACAAAGGCCATGTACGGCCTAAACAGGGCTGTGTATGGCTTGTTTATGGCCGTGTACGGCTATAGCAAGGCCGTGTACGGCCTGGTGGTGGCCGTGTGCTAGGCCGTGTGATTTTTCTGACTTTTCTCGCATATTTGGAAGGCCGTATCTTCTTCGTTTCGCGTCCGATTGACTTGATTCTTTCGCCTACGGCTTCGTAATTCCGTTACGCTTCTAATGATGCCAATTTGGTAGAAATTGGATGTGTGGGTCCCGGGCGTGTTCAGAATACGTTTTGTAGCTTTCGGCTGCGCTGTAACTTGCATAACTTTCTCGTCCTTGATCCGTTCTGAGCAATCCTTATATCCACGTTCTCGTAATCTTCATAGCTACAAAATAAGACTATTATGAGGCTCTGGTATGAAGTTTACAGTAGATTTAGGGTTAGGCTCAGAATAGTGCCTATTTAGGTTAGTTTTTTGCCCTTTTTGATTGTTTTTCAAAAGACCGACAAGTTTATACCTTTCTAACAAAAGTTAATGAATAATGATGATTTTAAGATGTATTTGTTAGAAAAGAGCTAAATATGGGACAATTAATGCATGTAAAAACGTGACTTTTTGCGATACATCACTCTCTCTCCTCTTCTTTTTCTCTCTAATTCACCAAAACCACCACCACCACAAATCATCAAAATAACACTATAAAACGTCATCAAATCGTCACACCCATTTGGAAGAAAAGACTCACCGCATCACGATCTACGTTTCTATCTTTTCGGAATTTTGATTCGCCACTTTGTAAGTTTTCTGACAAAACTCGAGACTGTCCGATTTCACTTACTTTTACGTATTTATTGTTTGTCTAAGCTTGAAATGTCCATATAAGGGTTTGGTAAAAGAATCGGACCAAACGGAAACCGGAAAACTCATTTTTGGCTCAAAATCCGTCGAACAGTCTAAAGTGTCGCATAGCCAGATCCAGTATAGCGTCACTTCGTGCGTCACTTCAGTGTCGCATTAAGTGACGCATAAAACCCTAATTTTGCGTCACTTGCTCAAGTGCCGCATAAAACACTCTTTTCCCTACACTTGCCTAAGTGTCGCAAATTCAATGACCGACACTTCAAGCGACACTTGTCTAAGTGTTGCCTATAATCAGACTCTGACATCAAACCGTCACTTGCCTAGTGACGCCCAGAACCCTTTCCCGACACTGATACCCGACACTACCTTAGTGACGCCTCATCATGCGTCACTTCTATAAGTGACGCCTTCAACTCAGATTTTACTATTTTATGCGACACTTCTTAAGTGTCGCCTAAACCCCTAAGTGACGCTATAAGTGTCGCATGAAACAGAACCAAGAAAACACAGATTTTACTAAGTGTCGAGACCTAAAATTTTATCACTTGATTTCACCCAAATTCAAGTTCAGATGCGTTTTTCACCAAAGCAACTTAGTAGAAATAAAAATTTTTCGAGCTGACTTGGCACCTCGACCCTAACCAGGGGCCAGCCCCTTGGACCCAGCCAGGGGTTGCCACCCTAGGAACCCCGCTTACCAGGGGCGCTGCCCCCGGACCCCAGTCACCTAAAGTTTATAAATACTTTTTAAGTATAACTAAATAATAATGTTAAGATTATTATTACAACTAATCACCAACGGACCGTACACGTTTTCAAATACTCAAACAAATCAACCAAATCGTAGTAATTTGGACATTCTAGTTGGACGGACAACTACAAGGTAGTCTTGATAGATACCTACTCACGTTTATAACCATCGCGTGTCATGGACACCCTCAGGTTACAAGTCTTCGGACTTCATTACTCGGCTAATCAACTCACGTTTACTAATTTAAACGCTCCAAGACTCAGGTGAGTCTCATAGCCCCTCTTTTTACTGCTTTTCACTCAGGGGTGTGATTCAATGCTTATTTTAACATGTGAACGCAAGTACAACTTTTCAATATACTACATGAGTTATTTTCACTAATCTTTTCAAAGCCCTCCATCAGCATAGTTTGGTAATACGTTGTAGCGTGATTATTAGTATATGGTACCATATAGGATTGACCCTCCTCATCCAGGTTAGCATGCACTAACTGGGTAAACGGATGTTCTAATAATTGTTCAGACGAGTGTAGATTAGGCACTCGTGGAGGCACCTCGCTCGGAATTCTCTATATGGGACCTGACCCTCGAGTTAAGCTCAGACTATGTGCTAATGGCTGTATACCTTACCATTATCATTTGCTAGATGCAAATCAATACTTAAATCTTGCGGTTCATATAATATTATTTGATATTCCAAACCTGTGAGCTCACCAGCTTTTAGCTGACCCATTTTAGCATGTATCACAGGTACCCAGCAGTAGATTGGACTGCCTCAGGATTTCTATAGCTCGAGTCAGCATGCAGACATTAGAGATTTTCTTGCATTAGTATATTTTTGTACAAGTACTTATGTACTGAAATCTCTCATTAAATCGAACACGAGCTATGTACCGCTTCAAATGTTGTAAACATTTCTTATATTAATGTATTTTGTTAAAATGACACATATAGAGTCGTTTGCTATATATCTATGTGCTTTGATTATTGATTAGTAACACCCAAAGTTTGCTTCCGCTAAATGGTAAATTTGGGGGTGTTACAGATTTAAACCCTTGTCGGCGTACAGGGGACCACCACTAACGTTGGTGATCCCTCGGATTATGTTGTCGTGGGCCAAGGGGTCACAAACCCTACGTTAATAGGCCACTGTCTGCCTTGGGCCTTCCCTGTCGGGATATTCCTGTTGGGCCTTTATTGTTGGGCCTTTTTGTGCAATGTATTGGGCTCTATAAAGCGTCCTTGGGCTTTGTAGTTGGTTTATTATATGGTACACGATTAATCATCTTTTTCATATTCTTCCACACTAGCCTCGAGTAGGGACACTCGAAAAATAAGTGGTTATGGTCTTCTTGTTTGTCATTACATAACACACAAGATTGAATGTTGGATTTATTAGGATCGAAATCCCAAACTTTCATGCGATCTTGAGTTTTCAGCTTACGACCCATGACCAACCAAAGAAAGAACGCATGTTTCGGAATGCAATACGAGAACCAAACTATATTGTACCACAAAATGTTAGCTCCTTCTGTGACACCCGGTCAAAAATGACCCAAATTTCGGTCCAAATTTGAACTTTTATTACAAAGTAGTACATACTCAAACTACTGAAGTATACAAGTATTATACATATAAATATATATAATAATGTCAAAATGATTATTTAATAATCATGTACACACGAATCTGACAGAACGCATAACTTAAAATAAAAACTTAGTACAAAACATCTCCAACTGAAATAGTATTGTTAGAAATAAGATTTCTTTACTCCGAAAATTATTTTAATACATTTTGGATACATAAAACTATCCGTATATTTTAAGTAAAACAAAGGTACAATTTTATATATCCATAAAAACATTTTTAGAAAATACTTCGATTAAAAATATAAACGATTATATTTTTAGGAATTTATCATTTAAAATATTATACTACTTTGCGATCGGGTACAAAAACACGGGTATTTTGTACCGCGATTGGAGCCAACTAACCCCAATTATTGGAGCTAGTCAGCTCCTTCCTCACGAAGGCACGACCAAACACACCCTTTTGTTTTTCCCCCATTTCTTTCTTCTTCATTTTCTTTCCATTTTCATGTATCTATATCTTTTGAACTCTCTCAAAAATTAACAAGAACATAAACAGCAACAACAGATTGAGCAGCAGCAACATCAACATAAATCATCATTTTTCTTCTCATCATCGATCATCTATCATCATCATAGTTTACCACTTCCTCTCGGTACACACACACCACCGAGCACCACCACCGCCGGCAACTATCATCATCATCAACAATACAAACAGCAGCATCAACAGCGGGTTACCATCACCATCATCTTACTCGTCATCATCATCTCGGCGCCATCATCACCACCTCCGGTCACCGCCTCTAACTGTGAGCAACCTTCGTTTTTCTATAAATTTATTTCTAGTTTATAAGGTTTATACGATCATATGTTTGGGTTATATATATCGATCATGCCAAGATTAAAAACTAAAACCAAAGCGGTGAATTGATCGAGTGAGTTGTGATGGGAACTAAACAAACTGTGCCAAATTTGTAACCTATAAATACAATACTATGCAACTTACAAACAAAGCTAGGCGTTAGCTTAGTTGTTGAGGTGTGTTGTTGGAAGCGGGAGGTCACAGGATCGAGCCCTGTGACCCTCTTTTGATTTCATTTTCTTTTTGGGACAGCTTGTGAATAACATATATATTTACACTTAGTAAAAATTAACCAAAGTAAGCACACAGCCTAGTGGTTTGTGGCTAGTGTTTTGCAGCGACAGGTCACAGGTTCGAAACCTGTGACCCTGTTTAATTATCTTCATTTTTTGACTAACTTGAACAAGCACATAAATATATAAACTACCAAATAATAATGAATATGGTTGTTTAGCCTACTGGTGAGGGTGTATGGTTAATAACGAGTGGTCACGAGTTCGAGCCCCATGACTTGTTTTTATTCCATTTCATTTTTAACACACTAGTTATAAATACATATATATTTATATGACGATAAAATATTACGAGTATATACATATTTTTTCGGATAGATATGTTTTTGCAACAAATGAATCGAGTGTATTTATATGTTACTTATCACAAATGTATATATGTTTATATATACACATATATATACTTTTTCAAAAGTATAAATCAACTTAAACGGTTTATATATTCGAGCATATATAAAATATATGTATATAGGTAGATATACATACGCATGACAAACGACACTACTCGAGGGATACAAATGTTCTAAATTCAAGAAACACCAATGAATAGTACATATTTCGACTTAAACGATCTCACAAAACAACTACAGCATTTGCATGATTTGACGAGTCGTCAAATACTCATATTAATGTATCTCTTACGTTTAGGACGTTAGGAGATTACGGATTGGATACTATGTGCCTTAGGAACGCTAGCACCCACAGGTGAGTCTCGCAGCCCCCTTTTTACTGTTTTACTGTTTTGGGGGAGGTGCATTACTTGTTTACTGAAATTACTCGTTTTACTTGAATACATCTACAAATGTATTGATTGCTTACGTGTACTTACTGCGTTACAAACTTACAAACAAAATGTGTTACTGAGTTACAAACTCACTGCTTTCTATTGTACGGAGTTACTACTCCATGAACTTACTATTTTACCAATGAACTACTTTACTACTGTACAAACTTAGTGACTCACTGTTTTACTGTGTTTCACTACGAAACCGATTTACTACTTTGCTATAGTACGAAAATAGCAATTCACTGATTTACTATGGTACTGATTTACTACTTTGCTATAGTACGAAAATAGAAATTCACTGTTTACTACGATACCGAATTTACTACTTACCGGTATATCACATTTTCATGAGTTTACGTTAATCCTATGAAGGCCTCTGAAGTCATAGTTGTTAATTATCGGATAAGCGCGAGTTTTAGTATATGGATCCATATGGGACTGACAATCCCCACCTGGGGTGGTAGCGCCACCACGAACCGTTACTCGTATAAACAGGTGTTTTCTACTCGTTACATATGAGTGTTCTTGGATTGCACTCACGAGGGGCAAAATTACAGGTTAAGCTTCGACTATGATGGCTCATGGCAAGATAGACCGACCTTACTTACTTAATTACCGATGTGTAATTGGAAATTACTTACATAATTACCGAGGCGTAATTGGAATTACTTACTTAATTACCGATGCGTAATTGAAATTACTTACTTAATTACCTGAGCGTAACTGATACTTACTACTTAATTTCTTGTATGAAATTGTTGCGTACTTATTGAATTACTTGTTTATAAACGCTATTTACTTACCGTTGTTGTACTAAGCTTTACGATACTATTTACTACAAACATGTGAGATTCACCAACCTTTTGGTTGACGCGTTTTAGTGATGCATTCTCAGGTACGCGTCAAGAGTAGTGATGGCCCGCAGGACTGCTTGCTAGCTTGAGTCGTATGCATACATACTTGAAGATTTTATAGCATTACTTTTGTATTACTTATGGTAATGTAATGTATTTTCTAAAACGTCTCATTTAGAGTCGTTTGCTATGAATCTTGGTGTTTGATATTTGATTAGTCACGCCCCAAAACAGTCGCTTCCGCAAATCACGAAATTGGGGGTGTGACAGATTGGTATCAGAGCCTAAGGTTATAGTGAACTAGGTTGCATTTAGTGGGCCTAGACTATGACCGTTAGGCAGTATTCCTCACTAGATATAACTGGTTCAGGGATTTCATCATACGAGTTTAATTTAACATAGTCTGATCAACTGTGTACAATTAAATGAAGATGATGGAGACCTGAAAAGGGTTATGTTGAACAGGAATGCACTAGTCGACTCTGACCACGAGAGAACCGTGACTTGTACTTGTTCTGCGCTTGTAACACCCCCGAAATTCACTGTTTAGCAGAAGCAGGTTTTGGGGTGTTACTAATCAAATATCACAGCACAAAGATAAAGTAAACGACATCTATATGCAACGTTTGTAAATTGGTTACATTCCATAGATATATTGTTTGAAAACTTAGTGTTTTCGTATACAAAAATGTAGTTTCCCTAGAGTCCGCGCGTGTAGCGGGAGATTCTATTACATAATCAAAATATACAAAAGATAATGCTAAGAATCTCCGTTAATGCAGTTGTGTTGAAATCATGCGACTCTAGCTAAAATCCTGGAGTAATCCTACTCCATCCGGGTACCTGAGAAAACATGCTAAAAAGTGTCAACCAAAAGGTTGGTGAATCTCACAGGTTTGTAAATAATATCGGCTTTGAACACGAGATTTCATTAGTAATGCCCGCAGGCGTAAAATCAGCAATTGCAATCCAGCAATCGTAAAACCAGTATTTGCAATCCAGCAAATGTAAATAAGTAAGTTTATACCGTTGCCATGAGGCTCATAATCGAAGCTTAACCCGTAAGTAATAAGTTTGCTCCCGTGACATGCTCGTAATTGAGCAAGCATCTGTAACGAATAATTAGTCACCCGTTTCTACGTGTAAATCAGTACGTGGCAGCGCTACTGCCCCGGGCGGGGAGGGTCATTTCCCTAATGGATCCATTAACTAGTGTTCGCGCTTAAGTCCATAACTAACGATATATGATGGAGAGACTTCTGTAAATAGTAAACAACTCATGCAATTCCGTTTGGTATAGTAAACAGTTTTAGTACTTGTGTTCAAGGAAAAGTAGTAGCATGTTTCTCCCCCAATAAGATAAAACAGTAAAAGTGGGGCCGTGAGACTCACCTGAGTCTTGTAGTAATCAGTTGCAATTAGCAAGTAGTAAGTAAAGCAAGTAGGTTCTCTGAACCCGTAACCTTCAAATGCCTAATCATATGAAGTTATGTAAGTATGCGTCTCACGAGACGTTTCGTTTAGTTGTACACAACTAGTATATCCAGTGTTTGTCCGTATGTTTGTAATTGTTTGTTTGTTGGAAAACATGTTTTGGCCCATTGGTGACGGTTTATCAAAATAATTCTAAATTGTTGACTTTGCTACAGTAGATTTGCTACAGTACTGCTACAGTAAAATTTGACTTTTTTGTACAGTAACTTTGACTTTAAAATTCTGGTTTTCTGTGTTTTTGCGACACAATCTGCGACACTAAAGTTTGGTATGCGACACAGTGGTTGTGTCGCATAGGAATGCGACACAAGAGCCCTGCGACACAGTGATTGTGTCGCAAAAGCTTGCGATGCTAAATCAATAGCGACATAAGGGTTGTGTCGTATAATGTTTACGACACAAAGGTACGACACAGAGTACGACATAAAATACGACACAACATGGTTTATGCGACATAGTATGCGACACAAGGCTTGTGTCGCATTGATGAACACCAGCCCAGAAAGTTGCGGCTGTCGCGATTTTTCCGATCAAAACTCAAATTTAACGCATTTTTAAGCCGTGAAATCATGTTTCCTTTGTTGTTTATGTTATATCTATGTTGTGTACACCTTATAACACCGAAATAATACACCAAAATAAATAGATCTAAGTTTTTAGAAATTTCTTACTTTTGCAAATCGAGCTAGATCGAGGACGAGATGATGAAAACGGTTTTGATATTCTTGCTCCACTCGTGATGGTGATTCCGAATATGTATTTTGTTTGTCGATTCGGTGTGGTTCGATTTTGAGAGAATTTAGGTTTGAGAGAGTTTTGTGGGTGTTTTTGTTTAGTGAAAATGAAAGAGAATGGGTGGTTGTGGTGATGTTGGCTGGCTACAAAGGGAAAAGAGGGAAAACACTTCCCAAAATACAGTATTTACTCCGTGTCCTAATTGACTACCTCGCTCATTTTAGTAATCGTGTAAAATATTATGTAGGTAATATTCTAAAATGTGAATCCTTACTGAAAATCATTCGCTAATATTTATTCAAAATATTAGTTTGTTAGTTTAATTTGTGTCGTCGCGTTTGATACGTTTACTTGCTAATATACAGAACGTAATGTATAATACTTTGATAATATGTATAAATAATGTCCGTTCCAATATATATCAATATATCCTCATTATTTATGAAAAGTTTTGTCACCAACGTCCCAATAACTGTGTCGGACTCCGTCCGGTTAATTCGTACGATTTATCCAAATCGCGTAAGTATACACACATATATATATAATTCACCTTATATATATACAAATAGAGCCTGTAATTAGTCCTATTACATACTAATTACAACTAGTTACAAATAATTAGGCATAACTAAGTATCCTAATTATGCGGGTGTTACAGCGCTAGATACAACTAGGTGGATAATATGTATGTATACATGGGTTATACATATATGATTAGGCCTAGTAATATCCTCGGATACTTGGTAATGAACTTATTGTTCATATACGCCTTAGAACTCGCCAACGGTAAGTTGATCGAGTCAGGAAAATAGTACTGGGATGTGCCCTAGTTCCGAGGGTCATCTCTTCGAAGTAGGTTTAATTTGGCAGATATCAGAACTTTGACATTCACTCCGACACGAACCGATTAGTAATCAGGATTGACATACACTTAAAGACTACATTCCTATCTCGCCTCCCTATCACGTTTGTATATCGATCAACACTTGTCCAGATGTAATATTCCCTCACTTTTGTAAACTTTAATCCTTGGAATCATTTGAACTCGCAAGTTAGATGATTACAACCACTGTCATTCTACACTATCGATTGTCACTTGTGTTGTGATATATTACCGTTATATATATACAACTACGATGATCATATTCTCATACGAAACTCTAACATGTACCTATTACTTGATACTTAATCCCGTAGCTTAGATCCTATGAGTGAGATAGGATTTGAAGGACGACAATCTAGTTTCAAAATGGTATATACAAATATGATTAGGCTATTATGGGATATAGGTATATATACATATATAGGCCTCGACTACGTACTACTCACTAGGCTATTATATACTGAATGTATAGGAATAGGCCTTTACTCGATGATACTTTTGAGACCACCTACACCACTACAACCAACAAACATACCTACTTCAACGTCCTTTGATACGAAGATCGGGACATTGTTTTCAATTGCTACTGCCTACTAAATTCTACGTCTACAACGTACTCCATTTTCAACAATTTCAACATGCTTTTACCCCGAAACTTTTCATAAATTCTGTTTTTGAACAGATTTTGTTAAACAAGATTTCAAAACTTTGTCGCTGACAAAAATTTCAACCGAACCATTTACTGACTAAAGTTTTCATCAGACTTCAAAGTTTTCAACCGACTTTCACTATCGAAATTTTTTGACAAATGTACTTTTAACAAACATGTTGCAAAATTTCTTACGAAATGTTTTATAGAAGTTTCAAAACTTCAAAACCGTGCAAACTTACTTACTGTACACAACTTTATACAAAATTTCAAACCCTGAATGGTCAACGAACTTACACAGTACACAATGACCTCCTTGCTGTTTATAAGAACAAAATCTACCAGGATCTGAATAGGGATGCGAGTATGGTTACTCGTTAACAACCTAACTGCTTTCATACTACTTACTTGATGAACTTTACTTGCTACTTGATACTTGTTATGTTTTCCCTAGATTCTAAGTGCACAATAGGGTTAGGGGAAAATGACAATTTAGATCTATAGTCTCTATATACGAAACTAGTTTTAGCACAAATGTATAGGAATAACATATCCTACGTTGTTGTATACCGGAAAAACATACAGGTTAGATTTTCTTTTATATACTGGGTAACGTCCCAAGTAAAACAAATTTTTGGGTGACGACTCACATAAAACCGTATTTTGGGTAACATCCCACATAAACCTAAAATGTGCTAAATCACTTCGTTTCTATATGAGACTGATAGAGTCTAAGGTAGGCTACTACATTATTGATTGCTACAAACTGTATGGATACAGTGGAAATTACTACATTACTTTGGGGTACTAGTACAAAGCGTAGCTACACCTTAGTGACTTACTTTCCGACTGACCTTGTCCTACCGACAAAGTGGTTAATTAAATTTCACCACACTTCCTCTATTTCCTTTAATGGCCAGTAGGGCATTAGCTTAACAAGGGGAGGAAGACAATGCTAGATAGGTGTTGTCTGACTTTTGTAGATAACGCATAGACTACAACTAAAATACATCGACAAATACTACAAATGAATTTCGGGACGAAATTCTCCTAACAAGGGGAGAATGTGACACCCGGTCAAAAATGACCCAAATTTCGGTCCAAATTTGAACTTTTATTACAAAGTAGTACATACTCAAACTACTGAAGTATACAAGTATTATATATATAAATATATATAATAACGTCAAAATGATTATTTAATAATCATGTACACACGAATCTGACAGAACGCAGAACTTAAAATAAAAACTTAGTACAAAACATCTCCAACTGAAATAGTATTGTTAGAAATAAGATTTCTTTACTCCGAAAATTATTTTAATACATTTTGGATACATAAAACTATCCGTATATTTTAAATAAAACAAAGGTACAATTTTATATATCCGTAAAAACATTTTTATAAAATACTTCGATTAAAAATATAAACGATTATATTTTTAGAAATTTATCATTTTAAAATATTATACTACTTTGCGATCGGGTACAAAAACACGGGTATTTTGTACCGCGATTGGAGCCAACTAACCCCAATTATTGGAGCTAGTCAGCTCCTTCCTCCCGAAGGCACGACCAAACACACCCTTTGTTTTTCCCCAATTTCTTTCTTCTTCATTTTCTTTCCATTTTCATGTATCTATATCTTTTGAACTCTCTCAAAAATTAACAAGAACATAAACAGCAACAACAGATTGAGCAGCAGCAACATCAACATAAATCATCATTTTTCTTCTCATCATCGATCATCTATCATCATCATAGTTTACCACTTCCTCTCGGTACACACACACCACCGAGCACCACCACCGCCGGCAACTATCATCATCAACAACAATACAAACAGCAGCATCAACAGCGGGTTACCATCACCATCATCTTACTCGTCATCATCATCTCGGCGCCATCATCACCACCTTCGGTCACCGCCTCTAACTGTGAGCAACCTTCGTTTTTCTATAAATTTATTTCTAGTTTATAAGGTTTATACGATCATATGTTTGGGTTATATATATCGATCATGCCAAGATTAAAAACTAAAACCAAAGCGGTGAATTGATCGAGTGAGTTGTGATGGGAACTAAACAAACTGTGCCAAATTTGTAACCTATAAATACAATACTATGCAACTTACAAACAAAGCTAGGCGTTAGCTTAGTTGTTGAGGTGTGTTGTTGGAAGCGGGAGGTCACAGGATCGAGCCCTGTGACCCTCTTTTGATTTCATTTTCTTTTTGGGACAGCTTGTGAATAACATATATATTTACACTTAGTAAAAATTAACCAAAGTAAGCACACAGCCTAGTGGTTTGTGGCTAGTGTTTTGCAGCGACAGGTCACAGGTTCGAAACCTGTGACCCTGTTTAATTATCTTCATTTTTTGACTAACTTGAACAAGCACATAAATATATAAACTACCAAATAATAATGAATATGGTTGTTTAGCCTACTGGTGAGGGTGTATGGTTAATAACGAGTGGTCACGAGTTCGAGCCCCATGACTTGTTTTTATTCCATTTCATTTTTAACAC
This sequence comes from Helichrysum umbraculigerum, assembly GCA_949592205.1. Classification (NCBI taxonomy): domain Eukaryota; kingdom Viridiplantae; phylum Streptophyta; class Magnoliopsida; order Asterales; family Asteraceae; genus Helichrysum; species Helichrysum umbraculigerum. The sequence goes on along the minus strand of CATIUR010000002.1, from coordinate 159,698,337 downwards.
ACTAGTTATAAATACATATATATTTATATGACGATAAAATATTACGAGTATATACATATTTTTTCGGATAGATATGTTTTTGCAACAAATGAATCGAGTGTATTTATATGTTACTTATCACAAATGTATATATGTTTATATATACACATATATATACTTTTTCAAAAGTATAAATCAACTTAAACGGTTTATATATTCGAGCATATATAAAATATATGTATATAGGTAGATATACATACGCATGACAAACGACACTACTCGAGGGATACAAATGTTCTAAATTCAAGAAACACCAATGAATAGTACATATTTCGACTTAAACGATCTCACAAAACAACTACAGCATTTGCATGATTTGACGAGTCGTCAAATACTCATATTAATGTATCTCTTACGTTTAGGACGTTAGGAGATTACGGATTGGATACTATGTGCCTTAGGAACGCTAGCACCCACAGGTGAGTCTCGCAGCCCCCTTTTTACTGTTTTACTGTTTTGGGGGAGGTGCATTACTTGTTTACTGAAATTACTCGTTTTACTTGAATACATCTACAAATGTATTGATTGCTTACGTGTACTTACTGCGTTACAAACTTACAAACAAAATGTGTTACTGAGTTACAAACTCACTGCTTTCTACTGTACGGAGTTACTACTCCATGAACTTACTATTTTACCAATGAACTACTTTACTACTGTACAAACTTAGTGACTCACTGTTTTACTGTGTTTCACTACGAAACCGATTTACTACTTTGCTATAGTACGAAAATAGCAATTCACTGATTTACTATGGTACTGATTTACTACTTTGCTATAGTACGAAAATAGCAATTCACTGTTTACTACGATACCGAATTTACTACTTACCGGTATATCACATTTGCATGAGTTTACGTTAATCCAATGAAGGCCTCTGAAGTCATAGTTGTTAATTATCGGATAAGCGCGAGTTTTAGTATATGGATCCATATGGGACTGACAATCCCCACCTGGGGTGGTAGCGCCATCACAAACCGTTACTCGTATAAACAGGTGTTTTCTACTCGTTACATATGAGTGTTCTTGGATTGCACTCACGAGGGGCAAAATTACAGGTTAAGCTTCGACTATGATGGCTCATGGCAAGATAGACCGACCTTACTTACTTAATTACCGATGTGTAATTGGAAATTACTTACATAATTACCGAGGCGTAATTGGAATTACTTACTTAATTACCGATGCGTAATTGAAATTACTTACTTAATTACCTGAGCGTAACTGATACTTACTGAAACACCCCGAAAACGTGACCATTTTTTTTTTTTTTACTCTTAATAATGTCCCATAACTACTCCATTTGTATAATTTAATTTTAGTAACTTTCCCTAGTTGAAACGAGCCTTTTAGAACCTAAAATTTCAGTTTTTACCATCAAACGCGATCCGGGAAAGTGGGCGGGATCGCGTTCCTTAGTTATAAACTTTCTGTCACCATTTTTGCCTTGCGAACGCGATCCGGCTCAATTCTCAGGATCGCGTTCCTTAGTTTTGTGCCTTACGAACGCGATCCGGCTCAATTCTCAGGATCGCGTTCCTTAGTGTATTTCAGAAATCAGCCAAATTTAACTTTTTTTTAACCAACTTCAAACATGCATAACTTTTTGCTCGTTATGAGTTAGGACCTGAAATTTTGCACACACATTCACTATGACCATATAAACATGCCCTCAATTCCACTTTTTCAATTTTTGCATTTTAACAAGATTTGACCCGTAGACGAGTTTTAGGCCATTTTAGACCAAAAATCTCAACTTACCAATACTCAAACCATTCACATTCAGACTATAAACTTTTGACCACTTATTCAACATTACATTTAAGACTTATGGACATAAATACATTTGACTTTCATCAAGTCTAACTCAGTTTGACTCGTAAACCCATTGGTGACCCATTTTGACACCAAAACGACCCGATTGGGCCTCTGACCAAATTGACTCATTCTTTTAGTCAAACTTCATTTAATGGACTTGTCTAAGTCAAACTAACTTGCTAACATCAACCATTTGACTAATTCCACTTTCAAAAGCATACTTTCTCATTACACATACTTTCAAACTTTTTACATAAAATCTGACCACTAAGTCTGACTTTAACTTTAAGTTTAACTTTCAACAAAACATCACAAGTGGGACTTAACATTCTTTCAAAACATAAGCTAGTGTCATAACTTTTACAAAAGGGGTGTACATGTATCATGAGCATGATTAAAAGAGATAAGACTTGTTACCGAACTAAGTAACAAGCTCCACCAAAAGCTTCACACGTGCCCTTTACCCAAGTCCCCTCTATTAACACTTGGCTCACCTGAAATGTTTAAACATAACACATAAGCAATTGCTTAGTAAGTAATGGAAACTTTAAATTAAACATAAACATCATCACATTAAGGATCCTTAAACATCATCATGCTAACTACTACGAGTTAACATTTATACCAAGCTAATGGTCATGATCCATTACTTGGAAAACCGTCAAGCTAATGGCTCACCCATTACTTGACTCCACATTTATATCCATCTACTTACCTTTATATTGGCTAAGCAATAAACTTGAACTAACTTCTTTTGCTTGATCACCTATACATATAAACACATAGCATGATCAATTAACATAACTCTTTTACTTTCTTAACTTTAATCTCATGAACAAGGTGCTAGACCTCTAACACCTATCTCACTACTTTTACTAAATCTCATAATTAGGTGTTACTCACTAACACCCATCATACATCACTAGTGTTCCATGATTTAACTTTCTTATCACATATAATTGGGTATTCATCACTTATCTAAGCATAATCATTATCAATTGATCTAAATTCTTAAATTCTCATAAACTCATAACCTATAAAAACCCAATTACATATGAACATGATTCTTCTAATTAAACTAATATAAATTAAGCATAGCATACAACTCATACACACACATGGAACACTAATTAATCAAATTAACTACCATACATGATCTTTCTATCATCTAGGGTTTATCTAACTTAAACCCTAACTTCAATTAAACTCAAAGAAAGATCAAACATACCTTATAGAAGCTTAATTTGATGATTACAAACTTCAATCACATAAACCCTAACTTGATTGTTGATTATTTCACTTGTTTCTTGTTTTCCCTCCAATTTCTCATGCACACATACGTACACAATTTATGTCTGGAACTTTTCTGAATGTGTAGGAAGATAAGCTTTCACCATTTTGCACACTAACCCCCTAAACTTTAGTTCTGTACAGCTTTGGTCCCTCTAACTTTCTTTTCTTTATTTGGTTAATCCTCTAACCAAATTCTAAACTTTTCGTTACTTTAAACATTTAACATATTAAATACATATAAAACTGAAACGTAAACGTATTTTAAATCATTTAAACTTACATGTTTTTGGGGCGTTACAACTCTCCCCTACTTATTTAGGATTGTGTCCTCACAATCCATTCTTGATACAAAGCCGGATAATAAACAATGATTTCTTCTTCCGGCTCCCACGTGAACTCTGAACCTTTTCTATGCTTCCATTGAATTCTAAACAACCGAATATCTTTATTTCTTAACTTCTTGACTTTCTCATCAAGGATAGCTATTGGTTGTTCAACATAATTCAATTGATCATTGATTTCTATTTCTTCCAATGGCACATAAGATGCCTCATCTACTAAACACTTCCTTAAATACGAAACATGGAAAGTGCTATGGATACTTGCCAATTCACTTGGTAGCTCAAGACGATAAGCTACCTTTCCAACTCTTTCAAGAATTTTAAATGGACCAATAAACCGAGGACTTAACTTGCCTCGTTTCCTGAATCTGATAATACCTTTCCATGGAGATACTTTTAACATAACCATATCTCCAACCTTAAACTCTAATGGGCGTCTTCTTTTGTCGGCATACGACTTCTGTCTATCTTGGGCAATCTTTAACCTTTCTCTGATTTGATCAATCTTTTCTGTTGTCTGTTGCACTATATCCGTGCTGCCCATTTCTCTTTGCCCGACTTCACCCCAACATATTGGAGTTCTACACTTTCTCCCATATAACATCTCGTAAGGTGGCATACCTATACTTGCATGGTAACTGTTATTATAGGAGAACTCTGCTAACGGTAAATGCACATCCCAATTACCTCCAAAATCTATAACACAAGCCCGCAACATGTCTTCTAAAGTCTGTATCGTTCTTTCACTTTGGCCATCTGTCTGCGGGTGGTAAGCTGTGCTAAGATTAATACGTGTACCAATATCATCTTGAAACTTGGCCCAAAACCTTGAAGTAAATCTACTATCTCTATCCGAGACAATAGATACTGGCATACCATGACGTGCAACTACTTCCTTAACATATAAATCTGCCAAAGCTTCAATAGACATCGTTTCTTTAATCGGCAGAAATAATGCACTTTTCGTCAATCTATCCACTATCACCCAAATTGCATCATGCTGACGCTGAGTCTTTGGCAATTTGGTGATAAGATCCATCGTTATGTGTTCCCACTTCCAAACAGGTATGTCTAAAGGCTGCATCTTCCCATATGGCTTCTGATGCTCAGCCTTCACCTGTAAGCAAGTTAAACACTGTTCAACATATTTAACAATATCTCTTTTCATACCTGGCCACCGATACTCTGATCTTAAATCGTGGTACATCTTTGTTGCGCCAGGATGGATAGAATACTTTGTTTTATGGGCTTCATCTAACAATAATGTCTTCAAATCCCAAGAATTTGGAATCCAAACTCTACCATAACGTGTCTTTAACCCACGTGAATCTTCCACAATACTATCAACTTGACCTTTGATCCGTTCTGATCGAATATCTTTTTCTCTCCAAGCTTTTTGCTGTGCTTCTTTAATTTGATCAAACAAGCTAGGAGTAACAGTAATTCTAAGAGATTTAACTGTTAGCGAAAGATGAGCTGCCTTTCTACTTAAAGCATCAGCTACAATGTTTGCTTTTTCCGGGTGGTACAATATTTCACAATCATAATCTTTAACAAGATCTAACCACCTTCTTTGTCTCATATTCAAATCTCTTTGATCGAAGAAGTACTTTAAACTTTTGTGATCTGTATAAATGGTAATCTTCACACCATAGAGATAATGCTTCCATATCTTTAAGGCAAAAACCACTGCAGCAAGTTCCAGATCATGTGTTGGATAATTCTTCTCATTTTCTTTTTACTGTCTAGAAGCATATGCTATCACTTTGCCACGTTGCATAAGAACACAACCCAAACCACTATACGATGCATCACAATAAATTACCAAGTCTTCAGTACCTTCTGGGAGTACTAAGACTGGTGCTTGACTGAGTTTCTGCTTAAGAATCTTGAAAGCTTGTTCTGCTTGATCATTCCATTCAAACTTGATATTCTTTCTTGTAAGTTTCGTAAGTGGCATTGCAATCTTTGAGAAGTCTTGAATAAACCATCTGTAATAGCCAGCTAATCCAAGAAAACTTCTGACTTCGGTTGGAGTTGTTGGAGCACTCCATTTCATGACTGCTTCAACTTTCACTGGATCAACCATAATACCTTCACTATTGACAACATGACCTAGAAATTGCACTTCTCGAAGCCAAAACTCACACTTCGAGAACTTAGCATAAAGCTTCTCTTTCCTTAACATCTGTAGCACTTGTCTTAAATGATAATCGTGATCATTAGCAGATTTGGAATAGATTAAGATATCGTCAATAAACACAATCACAAATTTATCAAGCATAGGACGACATACTCTATTCATCAAATCCATAAAAGCTGCAGGTGCATTCGTCAAACCAAACGGCATTACCACAAATTCATAGTGTCCATACCTTGTTCTGAAGGCAGTTTTACAAACATCTTCTTCTCTAACCTTCAATTGATGGTAACCTGAACGTAAATCAATCTTTGAAAAATAACTAGCACCCTGCAACTGGTCAAACAAGTCATCAATCCTAGGTAATGGGTACCTATTCTTGATAGTCACCTTGTTTAACTCTCTGTAATCTATACACATTCTCATCGAACCATCTTTCTTCTTCACAAATAAAATAGGAGCTCCCCACGGAGAACTACTTGGGCGTATAAAACCTTTGTCTAACAGTTCTTGCAACTGTTTCATTAATTCCTGCATTTCGGTTGGAGCAAGCCTATATGGTGTCTTAGCAATAGGTGTAGCTCCAGGCGTCAATTCAATCTTAAATTCAACTTGCCTATCGGGCGGAATGCCCGGTAATTCATCGGGAAATACATCAATAAACTCCCTTACTACCGGAATTTCCTCAATCTTTGGAATTTGCATCTGAACATCTATCACATGTGCCAAAAAGGCTTGACAACCATGTGACAGATGTCGCTTAGCTTTAGCAAAAGTACAAACCGGGATAGGCATTTCTTTCTTTTCCCCATAGATATCTAACAATTCACCACATGGTAACTTAACTCTTACAATCTTTTGCTCACATTGAATCATTGCATCATGAGCCGCTAACCAATCCATACCAATTACAACATCGAATTCCCCCATTTGCATAGGGATTAGATTTATGGAAAAAGGCTCATTACTTATTTCTAACCGACACCCTCTATAAACTTTCGTGACATATATTGTTCTATCATAAGCTATTTCAACATCTAAGGGAGTGTCTAAGTCAGAAAGTGGAATCATGAAACTTTTACTAAACTTTTCTGAAACAAAAGATCTAGAGGCACCCGAATCAAAAAGAACATATGCAGGTATTAGGTTTACTAAAAAGGTACCTGACACTACATCTGGGGTCCCCTTAGCTTCCTCTGCTGTGATTTGGAATGAACGAGGCCTGGCTTTTGGAACTTCAGTCGACTTCTTATCGGATGGATTACGATATGCTGAAGAAGCTGACTGAGACTTTAACTTTGGACATTCTGACTTCACATGACCAGGCTCGTAGCATCCATAACATACCTTCAATGGATGAGGACAGTCCTTGCTGAAATGACCTTCCTCACCACATTGATAACAAACATTTAACCCAAATCTACATACTCCAAAATGCTTCTTGTGACATTTCTTACATTCTGGAGGTACAGACTTTTCTGTCTTCTTCTCTTCTCGACGAGAACTTTCACTAGCTTTGAACTTCTTTGAAGGAATAGGACTTGATTCAGCTTTTCTTTTTGCAACAGCTTTCTCACCTTTCTTTAACTCTAGCTCTTGAAAACGAGCTTCATTCACAATTTCTTCAAAAGACTTACAACGACTAGGTTGAATAAACTGACTGATTTCTTTCTTCAACACCTCATGAAAATGATCTATAAGCCGCTTTGGATTCTCCATATAATCTGGACAGAATTGAGCTCTATCCAGAAATACACCAACTAACTCATTAATCGACTCAGTCGTTTGTTCCATTGCAAGAAACTCACGACGAATTCTCTTCAAATCTGCTTCTTGAGAATAGGTATTCTCAAACATCTTCTTAAAATCATCCCAACTCATCTTATTTATAGCTTCATCCCCTAAGGTACTTACTACGAGTGACGCGTTACTTCTGTCAGTCACTTAAAAGTGTCACTTACCTTAGTGACGCCTGTTATTGCTAAGCGACACTCAAGTCCGTCACTTGAGTACGTCACTTACGCGTTTATAAGACACTAATCTCTAGTGTCGTTCTGTTTGTTTATCCGTCACTCGATAGCGTCACTTATCAAGTGCCGCTACTCTTTGCGACACTAAGGTGCGTCACTTACCAAGTGACGCCTTTGTTACTAATCAGCTTCCAAGTTTTTTTTTAGTTGATTTTACAGGTACGCTTCAATGTCTGATAAGGAAGATATTAGAGGAATCAGAGAGATGCTCAGACAGAGCAATGATATTGGCTCCAGTAATAAACCTCCATTCTTTGGACCAGATTTGGATTATGTGTATTGGAGAGATAGATATGAACAATATATAGATTTCCACTGTCCTGAACTGTGGGGACCTTTAAAAGAACGATATGTTGCTCCAGTGGCTGAAGGAAATTATCGTGGTGTTCCTCCAGCTAAAACATATAATGCTATGTCACCTCAAGAGAAAAAGGAGTATGAAACAGAAAGAAAGGCTCATTCTTCTATCTGTATGTGTTTGCCAAAGGATGTTATGAGACTCTTTAAATCTCATGACACAACTTATGATCTGTGGAAGGCAATTGAGACAAGATGAGGAGGAAATGAAAAGTACAAGGAGGCTAAGCTAGAATTAGTCAAAAAGCAGTATGATTTATTTGACATGATTCCAAATGAGCTGACTTCCAGTCTATTCACTAGATACTCACATCTGGTTAGTGAGTTGAATGAAGGAGGATACAATCTCCCTGCACTTGAGGTAAACAAGAAGTTGCTGGACGTGTTGCCAAGTGCTTGGGATGTGAAAGTCCAATTTTTAAAAGAAAATCCAGAATTACAGAGGATGACTTTGGATCAATTGATAGGTATTCTACAAGCTCATGCGATGGAATTGAAGAAGAAAGAATGTAAGTCAGGTGGATCTGTACAGAATGCCACAACTGGTGGAGTTGGACTAGTAAATTCTGGCAAGAGTTACGGTGGAGTAGCATTTATAACAGATACCAATTCATCTTCTGCTTCTTCTGGAGTTCATCATACAGCTTATCTTTCTGGTACATCTCAAGGAAATCAACAACAGGCTTCAGTTTCACCAGCAATACAAGAGCAAGCTGCAATTTATACAGCTTTTCTGAGCTCTTACAAAGATTTGGTTACTCAACCAAATACAACTTTGGAACTGATCAAGGAAGATTACGGACAATTGGATGAAGATGATCTAGAACAGATGGACTTGAATTGGAACATTGCTATGATAACAAGAAGGGTTCAAAAATTCTTGCAACGAACTGGACGCAAGAGTTTAGAAGGCAATGGGAAGTCAGGATTTGGTTTTGATAAAAGCAAGGTCCGTTGTTATAACTGCCAGAATTTGGGTCATTTCGCTAGGGAATGCGAGAAACCCAAGATGCCACCGTCGGGCCTTACTAAACCTGATCCTCCAAAAACGAAAGAAGAGGGCAAGACGTTAGTTGTGGACAATGCTTTGGTGGTTTTTGAGCCAACTACTCATGACTGGAATGCGGAGGCTACAAAGTTTCAACAGTGTCTCATGGCTCATATTACACCTGAGGTACAAAATGAATCACCTGAACCTTTAAACTGTATCTCATGCATTAATCTAACTGAATCTCTAGAGGCTTTTCAAAAGGATAACCAAGAGTTGCGAGATAAAGTTGCAAAACTTAATGAGTCAAATAAGTTTTTGAAAGAAAATGAAAAACTCTATGAAAAACATATTGAAGCTCATAAGTTAGATACTCAAACTTATAAAGCTAAAGTTTTTAGTCAACAGGATGCAATTAAAAGTTATCTTACTGAAATTGAACTGTTAAACAAAGAGCTTTCAGACTTAAAAAGTGAGTATGGTAATTATCAAGATAAAGTCTTAGGGTCAACTTCTGCGACAATGATCTTTAATGAAATTATTAGCAATCATAAGCAGGATAGGAAAAGTAAGGGAGGAAAAGGAATAGGTTTTGTTGAAATAGCACCTCCTACTACTTATACTCCTTTACCTGTTAAGGAAGGCCTTGATGAAATTCCAGTTGATTATGCTAAGTTGTTGGGTATCAAGGGTAAAGTGGCTAAATCTAACAAACAGGAGAAGGAGAAAACCACGAGGCCAGAGTATCCCACTCCTAAGTTTGTTAAGCCACTGAATAAATCTCCTGTTAGTGCTGAGGAGATTGTTGAGCAAAAGGATGTATCTCCAGTTTGTTTTGAGGAGATCGTTGAGATTGAGGATATTACGGATCAGGAGTATCCTGAAGTTAAGAGAGTTGAAGTTAAACCTAAAAAGGAAATTTCAAAAGTTGAACCTGAAATTAAGGTTCAAACAAATAAGGGTAAAGCCAAGGTGTTAAACTCAAAACAACAAACTTTACAGTCACCTGTAAAGATTTTGCAACGAAAATTAGTAAATGAAAAAATTTTGTCTGATAAACCTTCAACTTCGACCTCTCAACCAAAGCAAACATTTTCTAAGACATGTACTCAATGTTCATGTTCTAGAAATGTTTCTCCACCTCCTGTGGTAATGCCTCAGCCTCAACCATTAGTTGAGACTCGTTCTTGTTTCTACTGCAAGAGACAAGGACATTTGATCCACGACTGTCCTAAGCTGTCAAATCAGCGCTATGGGAGAGAGATGCCTAGGACATCAGTTTATAGAAATTCTTTTTCAAAATCTCCACCTAGGCGTTACTCAAAGTCTCCCAAGCCTGTTCTGAAGCTAAGTAATGTTGAGCAAAAACCTTTGCCAATTCAAAAGCCCAACATTATTTCTGATATCAATTCCGAACCTTCAAAAGTTTGGAAACGAAAAGAGTCTGATGTTGACTCTTCAGTCGTCAACAATAACACTTCAGATAAAAATTCTAATTTGTTTAAAGATAAAGTCCTATCTGATGTGCTTATTGTTGATGACCATGGAAGACCTAAGTCTGTAAAGGCTTGGGTCTCCGTTTCTCACTAATCTCTTTCTTTGATGTGTTGCAGCAGTCGGAACGTGTGAAGGATAGTTTATGGTATATGGATAGTGGCTGCTCGCGACACATGACTGGCGATGTGTCTCTTCTGACGGATATTACACCATACTCGGGAGGATACGTTGCTTTCGCGGGAGATTCAGGAGGAACGATTTCGGGAAAGGGAACGCTAACAAATGGAAAAGTTAGCTTTGAAAATGTGAATTATGTGGCGGAGCTGACTCACAACTTGCTGAGCGTTTCACAAGTTTGTGACAAGGACTACACCACGTTATTCACAAAGACGGAATGTGTAATATTGAAGCCGGGGTATGTCATTCCTGAGGATTGGGTATTGATGTGGGCACCTAGAAAGAATGACACCTATGTGATGAATATGCGAACTGTGGAGACTACAAGTGACTATACTTGTCTTCTTTCAAAGGCTTCAGAAAAGGAATCACTCCTTTGGCACAGACGGATGGGACATATTCATTTCCGTAAAATGAATTTTCTGATTAACAATGATTTAGTGAGGGGAGTTCCAAAACAGTCATTTGCTCTAAAAGATGACTGCGTTTCTTGTCACAAAGGAAAACTCCACAAGAAGTCCCACAAGTCTAAGGTTGTGAATTCTATTGCAGCTCCGTTGGAACTACTGCATATGGATCTGTTCGGTCCAGTTTCAACAAAGAGCATTGGTGGTCGGTCTTACTGCTTGGTAGTTACTGATGACTACTCAAGGTTTTCGTGGGTATATTTCTTGACTACAAAGGGGGAAACTCCTGATATTCTGGTGTATTTGTTGGATAAGTTGGCAAATCTATGCAACTTAAAGGTGAAAAGGATTCGAAGCGACAATGGAACTGAATTCAAGAACTCAACTCTCGAATTGTTTTGTGCTACAAGAGGAATTGAGCATCAATTCAGTGCTCCAAGGACTCCACAACAGAATGGAGTTGCAGAAAGAAAGAACAGGACAATTATAGAGACAGCTCGGACCATGTTAGCTGACTCCAAATTACCAATCATCTTCTGGGCTGAGGCAGTTAATACTGCCTGTTATGTTCTCAACAGAGTGCTCACGGTTAAGAAAAAGAACAAGACGTGTTATGAACTTTTCAATAACCGTAAGCCAAACCTTCAGTTCTTAGAACCATTTGGGTGTCCATGCATGATCATGATTACAAAAGATAAGGTCTCTAAGTTTGGTGACAAAGCTGTTGAAGGGATTTTTCTTGGATATTCAGTCAATTCTCCGAACAAAAGAGTCTTTAACAAATCAACGAATCAGATTGAGGAACAGTTTGAAGTAAAATGTTTAAGGTATACGGAACCTCCTCAAGGAACAGGTCCGGATTGGTTCTTCAACTATGGAAATCTCTTTGACTCTTTCAAAATTCCTGATGATGATGAAACGGAAGAGTTAGTTTCCATGCTACATGGACTTGATTTTTCTCAAGATACACCAGTTAGTAAACCTTCCGACCCATCTCCTAATGCAACACCCGAACCACCACCAACTGATACTACACCAATACCAACACCCACACCACCATCAACAACACCTATTCCGACATCTACTTCTCCAGTTCCGACATCTGCTTTGAAAGATGCTCCGTCTACCTCTAAAACAGTGTATAACTACACCAAGGAGCTTCCGTATGATCCAAACATGCCATCATTAGAGGAAGGAGGAGAGGATGAGGTAAGTGATGAGGGAGAGGAAGCAGAAAATATGAATTATTCTCATTTATTTTCTCAAAGAGATGAAGATGATGATGCTTCTCCGAATATTTCTGCAAATGAGGGAGATCTGAGTAATCTGGAACAGAATCTTGTGCCAGATCAAATTCCAGTGACTCGGATACATAAGGATCACCCCATTGATAATATCATTGGTGATCCTCATGCAAAGGTTCAAACAAGACATCAAGCGAAACAGACTGATACTGAACAACTTTCGGGTCTGGTGGCTAATGTTAATTCATGTTATCTTTCGCAGAATGAACCTAAGAAAGTTGAAGAGGCCTTAAAAGATCCATCCTGGATCGAGGCCATGCAAGAGGAACTACAACAATTTGAAAAGTTGCAAGTCTGGGAAGTAGTTCCATTACCCAAGGGTGCCCACTTGACTGGCACTCGTTGGGTTTTTCGTAATAAGATGGATGATAGGGGCGTTGTAATTCGCAATAAAGCACGTCTAGTAGTTCAAGGCTTCAGTCAAATTGAGGGGTTGGACTATGATGATGTATTTGCCCCTGTTGCTCGATTGGAATCCATACGCATTTTTCTGGCATACGCGTCCTTCAAGGGATTTCGCGTCAATCAACTTGATGTGAAAAGTGCGTTTCTGTATGGAAAGGTCGACAACGATGTGTACGTTAAGCAGCCTCCTGGTTTTGAAGATCCTGCGCATCCTGAATACGTCTGTAAATTGAACAAGGCGTTGTATGGTCTTCACCAAGCACCAAGACTTTGGTACGAGAGGCTAACTACACATCTGATTAAGCATGGTTTTGTGAGAGGGAACATTGATAGCACGCTATTTATTCTTCGTGAACAGTCAGAGGATAGGGAAGATATGCTACTTGTGCAGGTTTACGTGGACGATATTATCTTCGGGTCTACCAATGAGGCAATGTGTAAGAACTTTGAGAAAATCATGAAGTCTGAGTTTGAGATGAGCGCAATGGGGGAGCTCACTTTCTTTTTAGGTGTACAAGTTGAGCAGCTTGCAAAAGGTATTTATATACATCAGTCAAAATACGTCAATGACATGTTGACTAGGTATGATCTGCTCACTTGTAAAACCTATGGGACTCCCATCGAGCTTAATCATAATCTCAAACTTGCTGAGGAAGATGAAGATTGCAAGGAGAGGGACTATCGTTCAATGATAGGTTCTCTTATGTATTTGACTGCCTCAAGACCGGACATTGTATTTGCCGTGTCGATTTGTTCACGCTATCAGGCTAAACCAAAGGTGTCACATATGAAGGCAGTAAAGCGAATTTTTGGTTATCTCAGAGCTAGACCTACTCTTGGTCTTTGGTATTCAAATGAGAAGACTTTCGCTCTTACAGCCTATTCAGATTCGGATCATGGTGGTTGCAGTATCGATAAGAAGTCTACAACGGGTGGATGTCAATTTCTGGGATCGCGTTTGGTCTCGTGGCAATGCAAGAAGCAAACTACAGTCTCTCTTTCTACAGCAGAGGCTGAGTATGTTGCTGCTGCTAGTTGCTGTGCCCAAGTTCTCTGGATTCAGCACCAATTACGCGATTACGGGTTACTTCTTACTATGACTCCCATTCACATAGATAACACTGCTGCTATTTCTATCACACGTAATCCCGTACAGCACTCTAAGACAAAACATATTGAACTTAGGTTCCACTTCATACGGGATTGCTATGAAAAACACTTGATAGATTTGGTCCACATAGACACCCTTAAACAAAATGCTGACCTATTCACCAAAGCCTTCTCACGTGCTCGATTTGATGAACTGGTCAACATGATCGGTTTAAGATTCTTTGGGTCTAAAAAGTAATGTGTGACTTGGATAGTTAACGTTATTTGCTTTTATGTGTGTTTATTTAAAAAAAAAAAAAAAAAAAAAAAAAAAAAAAAAAAACCTTGCAACAGCCACTCTTTATACTCCTTAGTATTAAAGAAAACGCAAGGTTGCTACAATTTTAAAATAGACGTTGAAGTTGTGTCTGTAAACAACTTGGGATATGATAGTACATCGGGTGACATGCACAAAATGGAATTTTAAGGTTTATCTTGGATGTGTCAGTAGGTTTATCTGACACACTTAAAACAGTTTTTATCTAAATTATCTTCATCATACGATGTATTGGTAGGCATGGTACACACCGGTCTCTGAGGTATTAAAAAGTAATTTACATACATGTCTATGATCATGTGGTAAACACCTTGTGATGTACGACTTTAAGTCTTAATTCCTTAGCATAGCTTGACATACTTCTATTTTTGGATCGTATATCTGAGATCTTTTGGGGGAGTATGCTGATTGTTTCCTCTGTTGTACGAAAGTGCAGACCTGGTCTCAATTCAGCTTACTCTCAAAACTAAGCAAACGTGAGTCAATGCACTTGCAAAGTCTTAAATTTAAGATACTACACAAGGTCGCCACAAATTTGGTTTGACTGCGTTTAGTTTTGCTTATACCTGAATCAAGTTATGTTGCTCTGTTGTACGCAAGTACAGACCTGTCACCGCTGGCTTGATTCTTAAAATTGGTTCTCTTATATTCCTTCTAAATTTGGAAACTATGTTCATGTCTAAGTTATAGGGGTATATCTATGGTGGGGACCATGGTGCAATATTCATTCTAACAATAAAAGGTTAACTCACAGACACGGATGTAACATGTTTAGGTGGACAAACAATACCAATAATTGTTTTGAAATAATTTTTATACAAGGTGTTTTAAATGTGCCAAGTAAATTTAAAGTGGACAAATATACTGATGATCGAAATAACACTTACCATTCCTAATAAATGCATGTTATTCCGATATGATCCCTAACCAGACTTAATCAACTCCGTCACCAAAAAGAATGTATTTAGTTTGGTTTTATATTTGTAATTTTGTGTCTTTAAATTTTATTTATTTTTTAACCAAGTCACATTTACTGTCAAATTGAGCACTCCGCAAAAGATCGATAAAATTTTAAAATTTTTCAAAAAACTGTCGATATGCGTCACTTCCTAAGTGACGCTCATAGTGACGCATACAAGTGACGCTTTAAGAGTCGTTCTAAGTGACGCTGATTAGAGTTTTGGTATAAATAGTCCGTATCCGGCACTTATTTCTACCACCAACACTATTCACTACGCGTCACTTCCACTACCCTTGCGTCACTTCTCTCGTCGCTGCGTCACTTCGACTGTTCGTGCTTTTCGATCGATCTACGGCTTTTTGTGTATTTTTCGTGCAATCGGTCTCCGTTACCTTGTTCATCTCACTCATACGCATCATTAGGTACCGTTTTTATCTATTATAATTGCGTATCCATGATTTAATCGCCGATTGAAGTTTCGGGTTTTTAGGGTTTATGTAATCACGATTATTGGGGATCGTTTTGTTATTGTTTTGTGTTAATAAACGGTGTGTTTTAATCGTTTTTACTTGCCGCATCGTTTGGTTAACTCGTTTTCAAAAAACCCCAAATTTGGTTAGTCGTGATTTCCGGGCTTGAACAGTGACACGATGATCTTCATCGTTGCGTCACTTCAAGCGTCACTTCTTTAAGTGACGCTTAATGGTAATTTTGCAGGTTAAGTTTCACTTCCACAAGTGACGCCTTTAACCGTCACTTTGCTGAGTGACGCCTTTATGCGTCACTCTCACATCATACTTACCGAGTGACGCTTTGATCCGTCACTTCCTTCACTGACTCTGTCAGTGCCGCTTTAACTAACCGTCACTTTTTAAATGACGCATACCCGTCACTTGTTAAGTACCACTTGAATGATACATGTTGCGGCAACGTCACTTACACCAGTGACGCTTTCAATGCGTCACTTATCTTAAGTGACGCATCCTTCTGATTTCTGATTTTCATACGGCACTCCTTAAGTGTCGGCTGTGTTACGTGCGTCACTTCTTCAGTGACGCTATAAAATCAGATTTTTCGATTATGTTTTTGAGCTTATTCTGTAACGATTTTTCGTGTTCTTGTCTGGTTTATAGTTACAGATGGAGCATCTCGTTCTTGTTTCTACTGCAAGAGACAAGGACATTTGATCCGCGACTGTCCTAAGCTGTCAAATCAGCGCTATGGGAGAGAGATGCCTAGGACATCAGTTTATAGAAATTCTTTTTCAAAATCTCCACCTAGGCGTTACTCAAAGTCTCCCAAGCCTGTTCTGAAGCTAAGTAATGTTGAGCAAAAACCTTTGCCAATTCAAAAGCCCAACATTATTTCTGATATCAATTCCGAACCTTCAAAAGTTTGGAAACGAAAAGAGTCTGATGTTGACTCTTCAGTCGTCAACAATAACACTTCAGATAAAAATTCTAATTTGTTTAAAGATAAAGTCCTATCTGATGTGCTTATTGTTGATGACCATGGAAGACCTAAGTCTGTAAAGGCTTGGGTCTCCGTTTCTCACTAATCTCTTTCTTTGATGTGTTGCAGCAGTCGGAACGTGTGAAGGATAGTTTATGGTATATGGATAGTGGCTGCTCGCGACACATGACTGGCGATGTGTCTCTTCTGACGGATATTACACCATACTCGGGAGGATACGTTGCTTTCGCGGGAGATTCAGGAGGAACGATTTCGGGAAAGGGAACGCTAACAAATGGAAAAGTTAGCTTTGAAAATGTGAATTATGTGGCGGAGCTGACTCACAACTTGCTCAGCGTTTCACAAGTTTGTGACAAGGACTACACCACGTTATTCACAAAGACGAAATGTGTAATATTGAAGCCGGGGTATGTCATTCCTGAGGATTGGGTATTGATGCGGGCACCTAGAAAGAATGACACCTATGTGATGAATATGCGAACTGTGGAGACTACAAGTGACTATACTTGTCTTCTTTCAAAGGCTTCAGAAAAGGAATCACTCCTTTGGCACAGACGGATGGGACATATTCATTTCCGTAAAATGAATTTTCTGATTAACAATGATTTAGTGAGGGGAGTTCCAAAACAGTCATTTGCTCTAAAAGATGACTGCGTTTCTTGTCACAAAGGAAAACTCCACAAGAAGTCCCACAAGTCTAAGGTTGTGAATTCTATTGCAGCTCCGTTGGAACTACTGCATATGGATCTGTTCGGTCCAGTTTCAACAAAGAGCATTGGTGGTCGGTCTTACTGCTTGGTAGTTACTGATGACTACTCAAGGTTTTCGTGGGTATATTTCTTGACTACAAAGGGGGAAACTCCTGATATTCTGGTGTATTTGTTGGATAAGTTGGCAAATCTATGCAACTTAAAGGTGAAAAGGATTCGAAGCGACAATGGAACTGAATTCAAGAACTCAACTCTCGAATTGTTTTGTGCTACAAGAGGAATTGAGCATCAATTCAGTGCTCCAAGGACTCCACAACAGAATGGAGTTGCAGAAAGAAAGAACAGGACAATTATAGAGACAGCTCGGACCATGTTAGCTGACTCCAAATTACCAATCATCTTCTGGGCTGAGGCAGTTAATACTGCCTGTTATGTTCTCAACAGAGTGCTCACGGTTAAGAAAAAGAACAAGACGTGTTATGAACTTTTCAATAACCGTAAGCCAAACCTTCAGTTCTTAGAACCATTTGGGTGTCCATGCATGATCATGATTACAAAAGATAAGGTCTCTAAGTTTGGTGACAAAGCTGTTGAAGGGATTTTTCTTGGATATTCAGTCAATTCTCCGAACAAAAGAGTCTTTAACAAATCAACGAATCAGATTGAGGAACAGTTTGAAGTAAAATGTTTAAGGTATACGGAACCTCCTCAAGGAACAGGTCCGGATTGGTTCTTCAACTATGGAAATCTCTTTGACTCTTTCAAAATTCCTGATGATGATGAAACGGAAGAGTTAGTTTCCATGCTACATGGACTTGATTTTTCTCAAGATACACCAGTTAGTAAACCTTCCGACCCATCTCCTAATGCAACACCCGAACCACCACCAACTGATACTACACCAATACCAACACCCACACCACCATCAACAACACCTATTCCGACATCTACTTCTCCAGTTCCGACATCTGCTTCGAAAGATGCTCCGTCTACCTCTAAAACAGTGTATAACTACACCAAGGAGCTTCCGTATGATCCAAACATGCCATCATTAGAGGAAGGAGGAGAGGATGAGGTAAGTGATGAGGGAGAGGAAGCAGAAAATATGAATTATTCTCATTTATTTTCTCAAAGAGATGAAGATGATGATGCTTCTCCGAATATTTCTGCAAATGAGGGAGATCTGAGTAATCTGGAACAGAATCTTGTGCCAGATCAAATTCCAGTGACTCGGATACATAAGGATCACCCCATTGATAATATCATTGGTGATCCTCATGCAAAGGTTCAAACAAGACATCAAGCGAAACAGACTGATACTGAACAACTTTCGGGTCTGGTGGCTAATGTTAATTCATGTTATCTTTCGCAGAATGAACCTAAGAAAGTTGAAGAGGCCTTAAAAGATCCATCCTGGATCGAGGCCATGCAAGAGGAACTACAACAATTTGAAAAGTTGCAAGTCTGGGAAGTAGTTCCATTACCCAAGGGTGCCCACTTGACTGGCACTCGTTGGGTTTTTCGTAATAAGATGGATGATAGGGGCGTTGTAATTCGCAATAAAGCACGTCTAGTAGTTCAAGGCTTCAGTCAAATTGAGGGGTTGGACTATGATGATGTATTTGCCCCTGTTGCTCGATTGGAATCCATACGCATTTTTCTGGCATACGCGTCCTTCAAGGGATTTCGCGTCAATCAACTTGATGTGAAAAGTGCGTTTCTGTATGGAAAGGTCGACAACGATGTGTACGTTAAGCAGCCTCCTGGTTTTGAAGATCCTGCGCATCCTGAATACGTCTGTAAATTGAACAAGGCGTTGTATGGTCTTCACCAAGCACCAAGACTTTGTCAGAGGATAGGGAAGATATGCTACTTGTGCAGGTTTACGTGGACGATATTATCTTCGGGTCTACCAATGAGGCAATGTGTAAGAACTTTGAGAAAATCATGAAGTCTGAGTTTGAGATGAGCGCAATGGGGGAGCTCACTTTCTTTTTAGGTGTACAAGTTGAGCAGCTTGCAAAAGGTATTTATATACATCAGTCAAAATACGTCAATGACATGTTGACTAGGTATGATCTGCTCACTTGTAAAACCTATGGGACTCCCATCGAGCTTAATCATAATCTCAAACTTGCTGAGGAAGATGAAGATTGCAAGGAGAGGGACTATCGTTCAATGATAGGTTCTCTTATGTATTTGACTGCCTCAAGACCGGACATTGTATTTGCCGTGTCGATTTGTTCACGCTATCAGGCTAAACCAAAGGTGTCACATATGAAGGCAGTAAAGCGAATTTTTGGTTATCTCAGAGCTAGACCTACTCTTGGTCTTTGGTATTCAAATGAGAAGACTTTCGCTCTTACAGCCTATTCAGATTCGGATCATGGTGGTTGCAGTATCGATAAGAAGTCTACAACGGGTGGATGTCAATTTCTGGGATCGCGTTTGGTCTCGTTGCAATGCAAGAAGCAAACTACAGTCTCTCTTTCTACAGCAGAGGCTGAGTATGTTGCTGCTGCTAGTTGCTGTGCCCAAGTTCTCTGGATTCAGCACCAATTACGCGATTACGGGTTACTTCTTACTATGACTCCCATTCACATAGATAACACTGCTGCTATTTCTATCACACGTAATCCCGTACAGCACTCTAAGACAAAACATATTGAACTTAGGTTCCACTTCATACGGGATTGCTATGAAAAACACTTGATAGATTTGGTCCACATAGACACCCTTAAACAAAATGCTGACCTATTCACCAAAGCCTTCTCACGTGCTCGATTTGATGAACTGGTCAACATGATCGGTTTAAGATTCTTTGGGTCTAAAAAGTAATGTGTGACTTGGATAGTTAACGTTATTTGCTTTTATGTGTGTTTATTTAAAAAAAAAAAAAAAAAAAAAAAAAAAAAAAAAAAACCTTGCAACAGCCACTCTTTATACTCCTTAGTATTAAAGAAAACGCAAGGTTGCTACAATTTTAAAATAGACGTTGAAGTTGTGTCTGTAAACAACTTGGGATATGATAGTACATCGGGTGACATGCACAAAATGGAATTTTAAGGTTTATCTTGGATGTGTCAGTAGGTTTATCTGACACACTTAAAACAGTTTTTATCTAAATTATCTTCATCATACGATGTATTGGTAGGCATGGTACACACCGGTCTCTGAGGTATTAAAAAGTAATTTACATACATGTCTATGATCATGTGGTAAACACCTTGTGATGTACGACTTTAAGTCTTAATTCCTTAGCATAGCTTGACATACTTCTATTTTTGGATCGTATATCTGAGATCTTTTGGGGGAGTATGCTGATTGTTTCCTCTGTTGTACGAAAGTGCAGACCTGGTCTCAATTCAGCTTACTCTCAAAACTAAGCAAACGTGAGTCAATGCACTTGCAAAGTCTTAAATTTAAGATACTACACAAGGTCGCCACAAATTTGGTTTGACTGCGTTTAGTTTTGCTTATACCTGAATCAAGTTATGTTGCTCTGTTGTACGCAAGTACAGACCTGTCACCGCTGGCTTGATTCTTAAAATTGGTTCTCTTATATTCCTTCTAAATTTGGAAACTATGTTCATGTCTAAGTTATAGGGGTATATCTATGGTGGGGACCATGGTGCAATATTCATTCTAACAATAAAAGGTTAACTCACAGACACGGATGTAACATGTTTAGGTGGACAAACAATACCAATAATTGTTTTGAAATAATTTTTATACAAGGTGTTTTAAATGTGCCAAGTAAATTTAAAGTGGACAAATATACTGATGATCGAAATAACACTTACCATTCCTAATAAATGCATGTTATTCCGATATGATCCCTAACCAGACTTAATCAACTCCGTCACCAAAAAGAATGTATTTAGTTTGGTTTTATATTTGTAATTTTGTGTCTTTAAATTTTATTTATTTTTTAACCAAGTCACATTTACTGTCAAATTGAGCACTCCGCAAAAGATCGATAAAATTTTAAAATTTTTCAAAAAACTGTCGATATGCGTCACTTCCTAAGTGACGCTCATAGTGACGCTTTAAGAGTCGTTCTAAGTGACGCTGATTAGAGTTTTGGTATAAATAGTCCGTATCCGGCACTTATTTCTACCACCAACACTATTCACTACGCGTCACTTCCACTACCCTTGCGTCACTTCTCTCGTCGCTGCGTCACTTCGACTGTTCGTGCTTTTCGATCGATCTACGGCTTTTTGTGTATTTTTCGTGCAATCGGTCTCCGTTACCTTGTTCATCTCACTCATATGCATCATTAGGTACCGTTTTTATCTATTATAATTGCGTATCCATGATTTAATCGCCGATTGAAGTTTCGGGTTTTTAGGGTTTATGTAATCACGATTATTGGGGATCGTTTTGTTATTGTTTTGTGTTAATAAACGGTGTGTTTTAATCGTTTTTACTTGCCGCATCGTTTGGTTAACTCGTTTTCAAAAAACCCCAAATTTGGTTAGTCGTGATTTCCGGGCTTGAACAGTGACACGATGATCTTCATCGTTGCGTCACTTCAAGCGTCACTTCTTTAAGTGACGCTTAATGGTAATTTTGCAGGTTAAGTTTCACTTCCACAAGTGACGCCTTTAACCGTCACTTTGCTGAGTGACGCCTTTATGCGTCACTCTCACATCATACTTACCGAGTGACGCTTTGATCCGTCACTTCCTTCACTGACGCTGTCAGTGCCGCTTTAACTAACCGTCACTTTTTAAATGACGCATACCCGTCACTTGTTAAGTACCACTTGAATGATACATGTTGCGGCAACGTCACTTACACCAGTGACGCTTTCAATGCGTCACTTATCTTAAGTGACGCATCCTTCTGATTTCTGATTTTCATACGGCACTCCTTAAGTGTCGGCTGTGTTACGTGCGTCACTTCTTCAGTGACGCTATAAAATCAGATTTTTCGATTATGTTTTTGAGCTTATTCTGTAACGATTTTTCGTGTTCTTGTCTGGTTTATAGTTACAGATGGAGCATCTTCATGATTATTATCGTCGCACAAACACCAGGCACAACATTGTTGCATTTTTGGAATCTACGCATAAGAACTCTTTGCCTTTTCGGCCGATGATCGAGTTTCTTAGACGTTCGAGGATTCATTACGCTATTACAGCTTCAGTACCAGTGTATATGAATCAAATCGAGGAGTTTTATGACCACGCATTTATCAGAACAGAGGACGACACTCCGAGGATTGTGACCACTATGTTTGTTCGTGAGATTCAGATTACACAGGATTCAGTTCGCCGCGTTTTGCAGTTTGATGATGCAAACGATATGCCGACCGTTTTTGAGACCACTTTTATCTACGGGGGTCTTCAGAGATTGGGTTATCCGGCTGATCAGCTTACTGATTTTCGTAAACAGTATCTCTGTCGGGTTTGGAGATACTTGGCTCACATTGTAATTGTGTGTTTATCTCCGCGAAAAGGAGGATACGATGCTGCAAGTCACATGACTTTATCTCTGATGCTGGCGTTAGTTTATAACAAGCCGTATAACTTCAGCGGTTATATTTTCGGGAATATGGTTGATAATGTTCGAGCTGGAAAAGAAAAATGGCTGTTATATCCTCGTTTTGTTCAGCTGTTGTTAAATGATTTGAATTTGGGAATAGCTCCGGATCTAAGATCGTTACTATTTCCAACGCCCATGATGTTACGTGTTTTCAATGACTGTAAGCTGCCACCAAAAGATTCTCAGATCTTACCTGATCGTGAGTTATTTGGGCACATAGTAAACGAACACTATGTTGCGCCGCCCGGGGATAGTTATGAGGATGTTGTTGTTCCTCCGGTCAATGAGGCAGATTTAGTTGATGCTGCTGTAGCTCAAGATTTGGAGGATATTGAGCAAGTTGAAGAGGTTCCAGCTGAGGAATCTGATGGTGGTCTTACACCACCTGATTCTCCGGGTGATGTACCACCTCAGGATGCATTGGATGGAATACAGTTGGCTGATCCTCGACGCTTTAAGCGTATTTTGAGAAGGATTTCTGCGGGGCGTGTTCATGTACCGCCTAATCTTGGAAAGCGACCAGCTGGGTCTTCTCCGTCTTATGCTAATTTACCATTGAGAAGACGCCAGCGAACAGGAATTACCATTCAGGAGCCTGGTCACCAAGATCAACAACAACAACAACAACCGCCTACTGCGATGCTTCAGCAGTTACTTGATCAGATAACTCAGATGAACAAGCGTTTTGATGATCAGGCTGCCGTGATTGAAGCTCAAGCTGCTCAAATAAAAGATTTGGAGATAAAAGCAGCTCATGTGCAGGAATTGCAGCTAGAATTGAAAGATGTGCAGTCTAGGTTGTTAGAATTGGAAGCGGTTACTGTTGTTTCGGGGGAGGAAGGTCAGAGAACCTTAGAAACAAATGTAACCCCTCCCCCAGAATCCGAAAATGTAAATCCAGATTCTATTAATGAAAACATTGCTTTGGATTATTTCGTTGATGTTCCAGGACAACCGAGACCCATTTCGGTTGATTATTCGAATGTTAATCTCACATACATTCAGAGTTTGATAAATCCGGATGATGAAGAAGATAAATCAGTTGATCCGGATGATATAGAGATGGATGCTGAGGTTCCAGGGTCAGACGAAGAATATTTGGTTAATCCTCATCAGGAACCAGCACCTGAGCGAGAATCGGAACCAGTTCAGAAACAACCGGCTCAACCGTATGATTTTGATGCACCGATCATTGAGTCCGATGATTCTGATGATGACCAAGAGCCTCAAACAGATACTACTCAGGAACAACCAACTGTTGAATCTGTTCCTGAACAAGCGCAACCGTCTACATCTTCAGAGCGCCCAATGTTTCGAAAGCTCAAGCCTGAATTGAAGATTTGCAAAACATATCAGGTTCGAGGTGATTTGACTGGATTAATCAGAAGTTGGAAGTTTGATGAAGTCAACTTTCTGATTCTTATTAAGCGAAGAGATGGAGTACAGTATTTTCGGCCAAGATTTAACTGTATCAGCACATTGCCGAAGGAGGAATTAAATCGTCTTGCTCAGCTGAACATTGTTAATCACACTGATGATTTTCGTGGTAATATGTTTCAGAAGATTCTCAGAAGAGATATTAACAGCAAGAAGTATTTGTGGGTTAGACCAGAGTTGGGAGTTCGTTATTCATACAAGAAAAAGTTGGATTCAAGAACTCAGCAACCGATTGTGAAGTATCATTATCCTCCAGCTGCTAGTCAGAAAACTGTGCCTTTGCAGTCATTACCACTTGATTTTCTGAAAAGATTACGATATTGGTGGTTTGATTCTGTTACTCAAGAAGCAGTCATTGAATATCTTTCGGTTGAAGATCCAGTGATTGAGAAGGGTAATTGGAGTTTATCTGCAAAATATGGAAGAACTCTTCGTGTTTTTGATCCGATCAGCCTTATCAATTTGACGAAGAAAGATTTGAAAGCTCTTCACAAAAGTAAGATGGAGTATCATCGTTATGATCAAGAAGAAGCTTCAAAGTTCGAGAAGGTGGTCGAGATTTGTGTTCGAGTGGGTATTCATGCTGGTGGAGTATTTCCACCAGGTTGGGTTTAAACTGAAGATGTTTTTGAAGACCAAGCTGAAGACACGGGGGAGTTTGTTGATACATGATTGTGTGTCTGTCAGTTGGTCTATTGAGTTGTAAGTGTCGTTAGTTAGTTTTATTAGAAAAGTCATTTTCTGTATTTGCGACACTTAAGTTTAGCATTAGGCGACACTTGCCCTAGTGACGCATAGCGACACTTAGGTAAGTGACGCATGAGGGCGGCGACATGCGACACTTCCCAAGTGACGCATGTCTGCCGATTTGTTTTAGTATAAATTGAAACCTACGGGTTTTCGGCTAGGGTTGACGAAACCCTAGCACCATTTGTCGACTAAGCACTTCTGTAAACAGTTTCAATACGATTTACAAGCTAATATACTCGTTTACTTTGATTAATCATTGTTTCGGTTTGAGTTTATTACTTGTTTGTGTAATTGATTGATTCCGCCAATCTATTACTTTCGATCAACACTTAGATCCACATCCACGGGGCACTTTCAACTGGTCTGGTTTATAGTTACAGAGAACCTTAGAAACAAATGTAACCCCTCCCCCAGAATCCGAAAATGTAAATCCAGATTCTATTAATGAAAACATTGCTTTGGATTATTTCGTTGATGTTCCAGGACAACCGAGACCCATTTCGGTTGATTATTCGAATGTTAATCTCACATACATTCAGAGTTTGATAAATCCGGATGATGAAGAAGATAAATCAGTTGATCCGGATGATATAGAGATGGATGCTGAGGTTCCAGGGTCAGACGAAGAATATTTGGTTAATCCTCATCAGGAACCAGCACCTGAGCGAGAATCGGAACCAGTTCAGAAACAACCGGCTCAACCGTATGATTTTGATGCACCGATCATTGAGTCCGATGATTCTGATGATGACCAAGAGCCTCAAACAGATACTACTCAGGAACAACCAACTGTTGAATCTGTTCCTGAACAAGCGCAACCGTCTACATCTTCAGAGCGCCCAATGTTTCGAAAGCTCAAGCCTGAATTGAAGATTTGCAAAACATATCAGGTTCGAGGTGATTTGACTGGATTAATCAGAAGTTGGAAGTTTGATGAAGTCAACTTTCTGATTCTTATTAAGCGAAGAGATGGAGTACAGTATTTTCGGCCAAGATTTAACTGTATCAGCACATTGCCGAAGGAGGAATTAAATCGTCTTGCTCAGCTGAACATTGTTAATCACACTGATGATTTTCGTGGTAATATGTTTCAGAAGATTCTCAGAAGAGATATTAACAGCAAGAAGTATTTGTGGGTTAGACCAGAGTTGGGAGTTCGTTATTCATACAAGAAAAAGTTGGATTCAAGAACTCAGCAACCGATTGTGAAGTATCATTATCCTCCAGCTGCTAGTCAGAAAACTGTGCCTTTGCAGTCATTACCACTTGATTTTCTGAAAAGATTACGATATTGGTGGTTTGATTCTGTTACTCAAGAAGCAGTCATTGAATATCTTTCGGTTGAAGATCCAGTGATTGAGAAGGGTAATTGGAGTTTATCTGCAAAATATGGAAGAACTCTTCGTGTTTTTGATCCGATCAGCCTTATCAATTTGACGAAGAAAGATTTGAAAGCTCTTCACAAAAGTAAGATGGAATATCATCGTTATGATCAAGAAGAAGCTTCAAAGTTCGAGAAGGTGGTCGAGATTTGTGTTCGAGTGGGTATTCATGCTGGTGGAGTATTTCCACCAGGTTGGGTTTAAACTGAAGATGTTTTTGAAGACCAAGCTGAAGACACGGGGGAGTTTGTTGATACATGATTGTGTGTCTGTCAGTTGGTCTATTGAGTTGTAAGTGTCGTTAGTTAGTTTTATTAGAAAAGTCATTTTCTGTATTTGCGACACTTAAGTTTAGCATTAGGCGACACTTGCCCTAGTGACGCATAGCGACACTTAGGTAAGTGACGCATGAGGGCGGCGACATGCGACACTTCCCAAGTGACGCATGTCTGCCGATTTGTTTTAGTATAAATTGAAACCTACGGGTTTTCGGCTAGGGTTGACGAAACCCTAGCACCATTTGTCGACTAAGCACTTCTGTAAACAGTTTCAATACGATTTACAAGCTAATATACTCGTTTACTTTGATTAATCATTGTTTCGGTTTGAGTTTATTACTTGTTTGTGTAATTGATTGATTCCGCCAATCTATTACTTTCGATCAACACTTAGATCCACATCCACGGGGCACTTTCATGACTTTAGAAGAGGAATAGATGCTTTCTGAGCAATACCAATTTCTTGCGAAATGAAAGACTTCATCTTTTCAATTATTGGATCTATATCTTGAACAGGAGACTGAGGCCTATCTTGACTGCCTCCTGTATCAGTAGTCTCTACTTCTTTACTCATCTTATCTGAAAGTTCACATAACACATTAACATAATAACTTAAACATTTAACATCTACCTTATCACAAACTTTGCTACAAACAGCTAATAACTTGTTAACATTCAATCCTCCAATGTCTCGTGATTTCCATGGATACATATAAGGTAATATGGTAATCATTGCGTTGGCCAGACGCTCTAATTATCGTATTACATTAAACACATCCATAGTCTGCACGCCACACTTCGAGTAAGGAATCATTAACAATTCATTAACCCATAAACATATCTTACTAAGTCATGCTCAACATCATAATAGAATTGGTCTAAGTCCAAGTACCCACTAATGGTGGATACCTGAATCCCTTAAACCGTGCTCTGATACCAACTTGAAACACCCCGAAAACGTGACCATTTTTTTTTTTTTTACTCTTAATAATGTCCCATAACTACTCCATTTGTATAATTTAATTTTAGTAACTTTCCCTAGTTGAAACGAGCCTTTTAGAACCTAAAATTTCAGTTTTTACCATCAAACGCGATCCGGGAAAGTGGGCGGGATCGCGTTCCTTAGTTATAAACTTTCTGTCACCATTTTTGCCTTGCGAACGCGATCCGGCTCAATTCTCAGGATCGCGTTCCTTAGTTTTGTGCCTTACGAACGCGATCCGGCTCAATTCTCAGGATCGCGTTCCTTAGTGTATTTCAGAAATCAGCCAAATTTAACTTTTTTTTAACCAACTTCAAACATGCATAACTTTTTGCTCGTTATGAGTTAGGACCTGAAATTTTGCACACACATTCACTATGTCGCACCCCCAAAACACGTGGCAGCGGAAACATGAGGTGTCATGGGGGCGCCGACCAATTCAAATATCATTACACAAAGATTAAAGCAAACGACCTCTATATGAGACGTTTGAAAATATTACATTCCATAATTCAAATTTTGTTTACAATAGTTGTACGAAACATTTGGAGTTCGCATAATATAAGTTGAATTACAAAGTTACTAAATATAGTAAAATGCAATCTAGATCCTGAGATGTTGAAAAATATGCGACTCGAGTTAAGCTATCCATAGCTTCCTACTGCGGCGGGTTACCTGAGAAATACATACTAAAAGGTCAACATAAAGTTGGTGAGTTCATAGGTTTGTAAACAATCGTTTAGTTATGATCCACAAGATTTCAAGTTGTATCATTCACAAATGACAGTTAAAAGTATCGTTAGCCAACGATAAGTAAAAGTATTGCAAAATGCAATATAAGTATACCATTTACATGAGTCTCATAGTCAAACTTAACGTTGTTTGCCTCCGGTAAGTGTACTAATCCGTATACACCTCTAAATCACAAGTAATACTGCGCCCGTGGGTTGGCTAGCGCGACTAGCCCGGACGAGGTTTGTCAAACCCTGATGGTACCACCCAATAATACTCACGCACAATTTTAATGACTATGATGGGTAGAGGACTTTAGTGGATTATTCAGGTCTCATGCAATCCGTATAAAAAGTTGTTATAGTACTTGTGATCATAAAAGCAGTGGTGTTGTAAATGTATCGTTAACAAACGATGAGTAAATGAGTTGCAAGTGTATCGTTAACAAACGATAAGTAAATATGTTGCAAGTGTATCGTTAACAAACGATAAGTAAATATGTTGCAAGTGTATCGTTAACAAACGATAAGTAAATATGTTGCAAGTGTATCGTTAACAAACGATAAGTAAATATGTTGCAAGTGTATCGTTAACAAACGATAAGTAAATATGTTGCAAGTGTATCATTAACAAACGATAAGTAAATATGTTATTGCACGAATGCAAAAATGAGTATAAAACAGTTGTAGTATGTATTCTCCCCCAAAAGTAGTTGTAAAACAGTAAAAAGGAGGGGCTATGAAACTCACCAGAGTTAAGCAGGTAGCAAGCAATAATCAAATAGCAAGCAAAGTCCAAAGCGCAACCTTCTAACGTCCTAAGCGTATAAGGTTGTGTAAGTAGATGTCTAGAAAGATCATCTATGTAAGTGGAGGGTTAATGTCCACTTAAATCACAATGTAGGTGGAGGGTTAATGTCCACCTAAAGCTAGTTCATCAACTAGTATGTCCAAATAAGTTGTTCAAGTTTGTTTATCAAAAACGTGTACGACCCGTTGGTGAAAGTTTGTAACAATAATTCGTTAAGACATTATTATTAGGATGATGTTATACTTACATATGTATAGTATGTTTCATGAGTTATAACGTTGCATTGTATAAGTATTAACGTTACTTGAAGTTTAACACTTAGTGAGAAAACTAGTTTTTAAAGATTCTGTTTCATGCGACACTTCATGCGTCACTTGCTAGTTAGGGGCGGCACTTAGGAAGTGCCGCATAATATGCGTTTTCAGATTTAAATAGCGTCACTTAAGAAGTGTCGGGTACGGGCGTCACTAAGGCATGGCGGCACTAAGGGTAAGTGCCGCTAATATAATAGTTCAGTCACTTCAGGCGTCACTTAGGTAGTGTCAGATAAGGTGATTAAGCGTCACTTAAGAAGTGTCGTTAAAAATAAAGTAGCGTCACTACAAGCGTCACTTGCCAAGTGTCGCTAGGATTCCAGTGATCATGCGTCACTTAAGTCTGTTTGGATTTTGCTAAGTCAAAAACGTGGTCAACTATGATGGTTTGACCCGAACCTTCTACCCAAGTCATATTCCAGTAAATAAAGGTTATAAAAGTTATTATTTCATATTGTAGTCGTTTCGAGATGTCGGTTTCAAGTTTACACCTTAAACTTCAAGATTTAATGTTTTCGGTTTATGTCGGGTCATTACGCCAACTGATTTCACCTATCTATAGTCCAAATCAAACTTCCAAATTTTTACCAACTGATTTACTAAGTGTCTTGATTAACATATCAAATATTCAGCTTCTAACAAGTCCATTAACATAGTTAAATAAAGCCGAGTAACAACCGAACACATTTTATCGAAAAACTTCCAGGTCAGTCTTATAAATCGGCTCGTAGAGAAAAATGAGAGCGTTTCTGGAAAAAGTGTAAAACACGAAAGTTATAGATCTTTTCAATACGAAAATTTTAAAAAAAAATGCATCTTCTAACTCTCAGTATTTGATTTTATACGAATATTTTCGTGAACTGTCGATTTTTAGGCAGATTCATGCATGTTCTTGTTTGCTTTATAAAAACGATTTTTAACAACAATCTTGGACATATTTATGAAAGATGAACATTATAACATCATAATCAGTAGATTAAAAGTAAAATAAGTAAAAGGTTTGATGATTTATACCAAGCAAATGATGAAGAATAAGGAGAGATGATGATGGTGTAGTTCCTAGTTTCCTTCTTGTGGTTTCTTCTCTTAAATTGGTGGTGATTTTAATGGTGATTGTAATGGTTTTTGGGACTGATTTATCTCCAGAAAATGAGAGAGAAGAGAGGTGTTTTTGATAAGTGAAATGAAGAGAATGAAAGAGTTATGCATGTGAGTTGAGTGGGGAAGTGATTAAAAGAGATATCATTATATTGCATGTAGTTTGAGTGGGGTTTTAGGATGGTGGCACATGGGGTGGAAGAGGGGGCCGGCCATGGGGGGGGGGCCCACACAAGGGTATTTTGGTCATTTCACATTTCTAGCTTAAATCGTTGCGTTTTACGTTCGTTTACCCGATTGTTTAAACGTTTATTCGTACGTTAAATGTTTAGTTGACGTTTTTATTTAACGATTTGAGTTTCGATATTTCTACTTGAAATATTTAATATAGTACTTGGAAACACTTGTAAAAATGTTTCGTTAGATTATTAGCCTCGATTTGCGTGCACGTTCTACGGCGGTTTAATCGCGTAACGTTATTTTGAGTCGTTTAGATTAACGATATAATTTGGATAAATTTCCATTGAAGTATTATTTAAAATACTTAATTTAGGTTGTCAATTTAATTATTGACGTTCGTTTGGTTGTCGAAATAAATTCGCGCGTTTTCTTTGCATTTGAGACGTTTTAACCAAAACGCCTAAGTTTTTCGAGTATTATTTTAACCAAATAATAAGTAATGATAAATAACTTCTAAAAATAGATTAAAGTTATTTATAGAAATGTTTTCACCAACGTCGTATAATTTGTCGGACTCCGTCCGGTTGTTTTGCACAATTTCACCAAATTGCGTAAGTGTAATTTCAACTAATTACGTAAGCGTAATATAATCAATTACGGGGGTGTATATTAACATAAATACACAAATAGTTACAAGTAATTACAAGTATTTAGCCTAATACTAAACTAAACACACGTAATTAGGATTTCTAGTAGGTTAATCAGTAACCCTAAATCGTCGGGTG
Organism: Helichrysum umbraculigerum; assembly: GCA_949592205.1. Lineage (NCBI taxonomy): Eukaryota > Viridiplantae > Streptophyta > Magnoliopsida > Asterales > Asteraceae > Helichrysum > Helichrysum umbraculigerum. The sequence continues at coordinate 159,666,671 of CATIUR010000002.1, read as the reverse complement.
TCACATTCTCCCCCTGTTAGGAGAATTTCGTCCCAAAATTAGTTTGTTGCCGCAGTCTGTGGGGTATCTAGGAATAGATGTGGATGTTTCAGTCGCATTTGGTCTTCCCGTTCCCAAGTGAATTCAGGACCGCGCCTAGAATTCCACCGGACTTTAACGATGGGAATACGACTCTGCTTCAAGCGTTTGACCTCACGGTCCATGATTTCTATCGGTTCCTCGACGAAGTGAAGTTTATCATCGATGTGGATTTCGTCGAGAGGGATAACAAGTGTCTCATCAGACAGACATTTCTTCAGGTTAGAAATGTGAAAAGTGTTGTGCACGCTACTGAGTTGTGGTGGTAGCTGCAGTCGATATGCCACCGGACCAATTCTTTCAAGAATTTCAAAAGGTCCGATGTACCTAGGGTTTAGTTTGCCGCGTTTACCAAAACGAATGACACCTTTCCAAGGTGATACTTTCAAGAGTACTCGGTCCCCAACCTGGAACTCGAGTGGTTTGCGTCTTACGTCAGCGTAACTCTTCTGACGATCACGTGCGGCTTTCAGCCGGTTTTGAATGGTCACGATTTTCTCGGTCGTTTCATGAATGATTTCAGGACCAGTGAGTTGGCTATCGCCGATTTCGGTCCAACAAATGGGTGATCGGCACTTTCTCCCATAAAGTGCCTCGAAGGGTGCAGCATCAATGCTGGTGTGGTAACTGTTGTTGTAGGAGAACTCACACAAGGGTAGGTGGTTTTCCCAAGAGTTTCCGAAGTCAATAACGCACGCGCGCAGCATATCTTCTAAAGTTTGGATGGTTCGTTCACTTTGACCATCGGTTTGTGGGTGATAAGCGGTACTCATATCCAGACGAGTACCGAGAGCTTTCTGTAGTGTTTGCCAAAATCGAGAGGTGAAGCGGCTATCTCTATCGGAGATGATCGAGATGGGTATGCCGTGTCGTGCTACGACCTCTTTGATGTAGATGCGAGCCAAGCGCTCCATCTTGTCGGTTTCTTTGATAGCTAGGAAATGGGCAGATTTCGTGAGACGATCTACGATCACCCAAATGGTATCGCAACCGCTCGGTGTTTTTGGTAGCTTGTTTATGAAGTCCATGGTTATGTTTTCCCATTTCCATTGAGGTATCTCGGGTTGCTGAAGTAACCCAGAAGGTTTCTGGTATTCGGCCTTAACCTTGGCACAGGTTAGACACTTGCTAACATACGTGGCTATGTCGGCTTTCATGTTGGGCCACCAATACCGCTGTTTGATGTCATGATACATTTTGTCAGAACCGGGATGAATGGAGTATCGGGATTTGTGAGCTTCATCCATGACCAATTCTCGTAGGTTCCCAAAGTTAGGTAACCAAATTCGGTTGGAGAAGTATCGGGTTCCATCGGATTTGGTTTCGAATTGTTTTTCCATGCCGCGCAAGGCTTCGTTTTTGATGTTTTTCTCGTTGAGTGCTTCGAGTTGAGTGGAATGGATTTGAGAAATGAAATCGTTGTGGATGGTTAAACCAAGTGCTCGAACTCGAAGGGGTTTCACTCGTTCTTTTCGGCTTAGGGCATCGGCAACAACGTTAGCCTTACCCGGGTGGTATCGGATTTCGCAGTCGTAGTCACTAAGTAACTCGACCCAACGACGTTGTCTCATGTTTAGGTCCTTCTGATCAAAGATATGTTGAAGGCTTTTGTGGTCAGTGAAGATAGTACACTTGGTACCATATAGGTAGTGTCTCCAAATTTTGAGCGCAAAAACAACGGCTCCTAGTTCGAGGTCATGAGTGGTGTAGTTCTTTTCGTGGATTTTCAGTTGCCGGGAGGCGTAAGCGATGACCTTATCACGTTGCATTAACACACAACCTAGTCCTTGGTGTGAGGCGTCGCAGTAAACTAGGAAATCATCGGTGCCTTCGGGTAAGGATAGGATTGGTGCACTGCAGAGTTTCTGTTTAAGGAGTTGAAAAGCCGACTCCTGTTTGTCGGTCCAGTCGAATTTCTTGTCTTTCTGAGTCAAGGAGGTTAATGGTTGAGCAATTCGGGAAAAATTCTCGATGAATCGCCGGTAATACCCAGCGAGACCTAAAAATTGTCGGACCTCGGTTGGAGTAGTTGGTGCTTTCCAGCACTTGATGGCCTCGATTTTCGCTGGATCAACACGTATCCCTTGGCTGTCAACGACATGCCCTAGGAATTGTACTGTTCGCATCCAGAACTCACACTTGGAGTACTTGGCGTATAGCTCCTCGTGTTTGAGTAATTCCAAGATAGTTTTCAGGTGTTGGCCATGTTCTGTTTCGTTGCGAGAGTAGATTAGAATGTCGTCAATGAAGACGATGACAAACTTATCCAGGTAAGGTTTGCACACCCGATTCATAAGATCCATGAATACAGCCGGTGCGTTGGTTAAGCCAAAAGGCATCACTTGGAATTCGTAATGCCCATAGCGGGTTCGGAAAGCAGTTTTTGGGATGTCGGCGTCTCGAACGCGAAGTTGGTGATAACCAGACCGAAGGTCGATCTTTGAATAAAAGCTCGAACCTTGAAGTTGGTCAAACAGGTCGTCGATTCTAGGAAGTGGGTATCGGTTTTTGATAGTAAGTTTGTTCAGTTCACGGTAATCGATACACATTCTGAAGGATCCGTCCTTCTTTTTAACGAATAGGACCGGAGCTCCCCAAGGTGAGGAACTTGGTCGAATAAATCCCTTGTCCAGGAGTTCCTGTAATTGGGTGGATAACTCCTGCAACTCGGATGGGGCTAATCTGTATGGGGCTCGTGCCACGGGTGCAGCACCGGGCACAAGGTCAATTTGGAATTCGACTTGTCTAGGAGGGGGAAGGCCTGGCAAGTCTTCGGGAAAGACTTCAGGAAAGTCTCGTACAATTGGTACATCTTCAAGTCGCTTTTCAGCCGACTTCTTTTCGGTTACATGAGCAAGGATTGCCGGGTACCCTTTCCTCAGGTACTTTTGGGTTTTCATACACGAGATGATGTTTAAGTTTCGCCTACCAGTCTCCCCCTGTATGATCAAGGTTCCACCGGTAGCGAGAGGTATACGCACAATCTTTTCAAAACAGACAATTTCAGCATGATGCTTGGACAACCAGTCCATGCCTACGATGACATCGAAGCTCCCGATTTCAACAGGGATGAGGTTTATGGGGAAAATTTCGTTGGCTAGGTTTAGAGTGCAATTAGGTATCACACTATCGGCCTTTATCAGTTTGCCATTTGCTAATTCTACTATGAACTTAGCATCTAAGGCAGTGGGAGTAATGTTGAGTAACGGACAAAACTCATCAGATATGAAACTTTTATCAGCACCAGTATCGAATAAAACTGAAACGGTTAGATCGTTGAGGAGAAACATACCCGTAACAACATTAGGATCTTGACGGGCTTCTCCGGCGTTGAGTACAAAAGCTCGACCGCGAGGGTTGTTGTTGTTATTGTTGTTCCTGTTGTTGTTGTTGTTGTTGTTGTTTCGTTTTGGGCAATTATTCCTGAAATGGGCAGTGCTGCCACACTCGAAACAAGCCTTTGGTGCATTGGGATTGGTATTTGGGTTGGGGGTTCTGCAATCTTTAGCTAGATGTCCCTGCCGTTTGCACTTGGCACAGGTACAGGGGCCTTCGTGGTGTAGAGTACACTTGGAACAGTAAGGTTTGTTCCCAACGTACCCTTTCTTCTCCCCCGACCCTGAACCGGAGGTGTAGGCCCTAACAGTCTCGGCCTTCTTGGTTTGCTGTTGCTGCTGATTGTTGTTATTTCCGGACCATTTTCTTTTGTTATCCCCGGTGGTTTTCACTGTGGGTGTCCCACGGCGAACAATTTGAGCCATGAGCTCGTGTGCCATTCGGACAGCACTTTGGATGGTCCCGGGTTTGGAAGAGATGACATTGCCTTGAATAGAATCAGGTAGCCCCCAAATGTATCTTTCGACACGTTTGGATTCAGGGTCCACCATGGATGGACAAAGGAGAGCAAGCTGGTGAAATCTGGTTGTGTAGCTGGTAATGTCGTTTCCTTGAACTGTGAGGTTCCAGAATTCGTGTTCGAGCTGTTGGAGTTGCTCGCGGGGACAATATTCTTCCCTCAGCAAGTTCTTGAGTTCGTCCCAAGATATTTGATAGGCAGCATCAATACCCTGGGTTTGGGCGTATGTGTTCCAGAAAGTGAGTGCACCCTCAGCTAGGGTGTAGGTAGAGAATTTGACTTTGTTCTCTTCTTGACAGTTACTTATTCGGAAGACTGATTCCATTTTCTCAATCCATCGCATAAGACCGACGGCTCCTTCGGTTCCTTTGAAATGGAGAGGTTTACAATTCATGAAGTCTTTGTGAGTGCAGGGCTTTGGCACAGGTGGGTTGTTGCCTGCCCCTCCAGGGTTTCCTTGGTTTGGATTGGGATTGTTCCTGGCAGCTTCTAGGGCTGCTTGGACCCTTTGATTGACGAGTCTTTCGATATCAGCGGAGCTCATTTGACGTTTTGGTGCCATGATTCTAAAAGAAAGAAAATAAGAGGCACATAAGATTTCAGTGAGTAGGATCTTAAAGTCTTTGCAGGTGTACACAAGAAGGTAAAACAAGTATGTACAGCAAGATATTCAATAAAACAAGGAAGCAAATTTCATGACCATACAAAGGCGCGAGTTCAAATGATTACAATACTTGAGAGTTCACAAAACATGTCGGGCATTGTTACATCCGGACTTAATATGAGAGTTTACAAAAGACAACATAAGATAGATAGTTGGGCACATCCCGCCTCGATAGGTTACAAGATAAAGATCAAACTAGTTCTAACGCAAGTTTATTCGTTCCATTAGGGTGACAAGTCGGTCCACGGTTCCTGCAAGTCTGCCAGCTTGTCTGGCATTATCCTCAGTCAAGGTTAGTCGTTGTTCTAGTACTCGGGTGTACTCTTCAGCTTCCCGTGAACGTTGTTCACATTCTTCTAACCTTGCTTGAAGAAGGTCAACCGCGCCTCTGTCGTCAATGACGTGTTGGTGCATCATTTCTAGAGTATTTGTCATGTTTTCTTGGTCTTGAAACAGTTGTGCAATGCGGTCATGTGATTGGCGCAGCCAGTACATTTGCACTATGTATTGTTCTCGTTCCAGGCTTTCAAGTCTTGCCTCGTGGCGGTGAAGTCTGGCAGTCAACACGGGTACAGTGTGGTGTGTTGGTTCTTGGGTATAGGGAGAAATGTCCATGGGATCATCGGAAACCTCCATGTTTTCCTCAGACCTCCAAGTATTTAGAGTTGTGGGTAGCCAGTCCCATCTACGAGGGTAAGATGGACGGCGGGTACCAGGTGTGGTATTAGCAGTGGGGTTTGAGTAGGGGTTTGCTCGAGATGATCGGGTACTCCTTGGGTGAGTACGTAATACTCGGGCTTCACCAGTGACGTAGTAAAGTCGTTCAGGAGAGTTTGGTGTTGAAGACATAGTAACGATTTCTTCAGTAGCGGTTCGTGTTTGGGCTTCGTTCTCAGAGTTGGGAGACGTAGCTGTGGGAGTGGTTGCCATTTTCTGTGGCAAGGAGTTTTAGTATACGTAAGGTTAAGGTTATATATAAATACAATAACCTAGCACATAAGCACGTATAAAGGTTGGTCCCGTTCTATCCTCGGTCAAAGCCTTCTAATGCATTCCCATCCACCATAACCATTTCAGGTCTTGCATCGATTCTTGTTTAATTGTACATAGTTGATCAAGCTATGTTAAATTAAATTCAAATGATGCAATTGCTGAACCAGTCATAACAAATGAGGAATACTAACCTAACGGTTATAGTCTAGGTCACTAATGCAATCCTAGTTCGCTATAACCTTAGGCTCTGATACCAATCTGTCGCACCCCCAAAACACGTGGCAGCGGAAACATGAGGTGTCATGGGGGCGCCGACCAATTCAAATATCATTACACAAAGATTAAAGCAAACGACCTCTATATGAGACGTTTGAAAATATTACATTCCATAATTCAAATTTTGTTTACAATAGTTGTACGAAACATTTGGAGTTCGCATAATATAAGTTGAATTACAAAGTTACTAAATATAGTAAAATGCAATCTAGATCCTGAGATGTTGAAAAATATGCGACTCGAGTTAAGCTATCCATAGCTTCCTACTGCGGCGGGTTACCTGAGAAATACATACTAAAAGGTCAACATAAAGTTGGTGAGTTCATAGGTTTGTAAACAATCGTTTAGTTATGATCCACAAGATTTCAAGTTGTATCATTCACAAATGACAGTTAAAAGTATCGTTAGCCAACGATAAGTAAAAGTATTGCAAAATGCAATATAAGTATACCATTTACATGAGTCTCATAGTCAAACTTAACGTTGTTTGCCTCCGGTAAGTGTACTAATCCGTATACACCTCTAAATCACAAGTAATACTGCGCCCGTGGGTTGGCTAGCGCGACTAGCCCGGACGAGGTTTGTCAAACCCTGATGGTACCACCCAATAATACTCACGCACAATTTTAATGACTATGATGGGTAGAGGACTTTAGTGGATTATTCAGGTCTCATGCAATCCGTATAAAAAGTTGTTATAGTACTTGTGATCATAAAAGCAGTGGTGTTGTAAATGTATCGTTAACAAACGATGAGTAAATGAGTTGCAAGTGTATCGTTAACAAACGATAAGTAAATATGTTGCAAGTGTATCGTTAACAAACGATAAGTAAATATGTTGCAAGTGTATCGTTAACAAACGATAAGTAAATATGTTGCAAGTGTATCGTTAACAAACGATAAGTAAATATGTTGCAAGTGTATCGTTAACAAACGATAAGTAAATATGTTGCAAGTGTATCATTAACAAACGATAAGTAAATATGTTATTGCACGAATGCAAAAATGAGTATAAAACAGTTGTAGTATGTATTCTCCCCCAAAAGTAGTTGTAAAACAGTAAAAAGGAGGGGCTATGAAACTCACCAACTTTATGTTGACCTTTTAGTATGTATTTCTCAGGTAACCCGCCGCAGTAGGAAGCTATGGATAGCTTAACTCGAGTCGCATATTTTTCAACATCTCAGGATCTAGATTGCATTTTACTATATTTAGTAACTTTGTAATTCAACTTATATTATGCGAACTCCAAATGTTTCGTACAACTATTGTAAACAAAATTTGAATTATGGAATGTAATATTTTCAAACGTCTCATATAGAGGTCGTTTGCTTTAATCTTTGTGTAATGATATTTGAATTGGTCGGCGCCCCCATGACACCTCATGTTTCCGCTGCCACGTGTTTTGGGGGTGCGACACACTATGACCATATAAACATGCCCTCAATTCCACTTTTTCAATTTTTGCATTTTAACAAGATTTGACCCGTAGACGAGTTTTAGGCCATTTTAGACCAAAAATCTCAACTTACCAATACTCAAACCATTCACATTCAGACTTTAAACTTTTGACCACTTATTCAACATTACATTTAAGACTTATGGACATAAATACATTTGACTTTCATCAAGTCTAACTCAGTTTGACTCGTAAACCCATTGGTGACCCATTTTGACACCAAAACGACCCGATTGGGCCTCTGACCAAATTGACCCATTCTTTTAGTCAAACTTCATTTAATGGACTTGTCTAAGTCAAACTAACTTGCTAACATCAACCATTTGACTAATTCCACTTTCAAAAGCATACTTTCTCATTACACATACTTTCAAACTTTTTACATAAAATCTGACCACTAAGTCTGACTTTAACTTTAAGTTTAACTTTCAACAAAACATCACAAGTGGGACTTAACATTCTTTAAAAACATAAGCTAGTGTCATAACTTTTACAAAAGGGGTGTACATGTATCATGAGCATGATTAAAAGAGATAAGACTTGTTACCGAACTAAGTAACAAGCTCCACCAAAAGCTTCACACGTGCCCTTTACCCAAGTCCCCTCTATTAACACTTGGCTCACCTGAAACGTTTAAACATAACACATAAGCAATTGCTTAGTAAGTAATGGAAACTTTAAATTAAACATAAACATCATCACATTAAGGATCCTTAAACATCATCATGCTAACTACTACGAGTTAACATTTATACCAAGCTAATGGTCATGATCCATTACTTGGAAAACCGTCAAGCTAATGGCTCACCCATTACTTGACTCCACATTTATATCCATCTACTTACCTTTATCTTGGCTAAGCAATAAACTTGAACTAACTTCTTTTGCTTGATCACCTATACATATAAACACATAGCATGATCAATTAACATAACTCTTTTACTTTCTTAACTTTAATCTCATGAACAAGGTGCTAGACCTCTAACACCTATCTCACTACTTTTACTAAATCTCATAATTAGGTGTTACTCACTAACACCCATCATACATCACTAGTGTTCCATGATTTAACTTTCTTATCACATGTAATTGGGTATTCATCACTTATCTAAGCATAATCATTATCAATTGATCTAAATTCTTAAATTCTCATAAACTCATAACCTATAAAAACCCAATTACATATGAACATGATTCTTCTAATTAAACTAATATAAATTAAGCATAGCATACAACTCATACACACACATGGAACACTAATTAATCAAATTAACTACCATACATGATCTTTCTATCATCTAGGGTTTATCTAACTTAAACCCTAACTTCAATTAAACTCAAAGAAAGATCAAACATACCTTATAGAAGCTTAATTTGATGATTACAAACTTCAATCACATAAACCCTAACTTGATTGTTGATTATTTCACTTGTTTCTTGTTTTCCCTCCAATTTCTCACGCACACATACGTACACAATTTATGTCTGGAACTTTTCTGAATGTGTAGGAAGATAAGCTTTCACCATTTTGCACACTAACCCCCTAAACTTTAGTTCTGTACAGCTTTGGTCCCTCTAACTTTCTTTTCTTTATTTGGTTAATCCTCTAACCAAATTCTAAACTTTTCGTTACTTTAAACATTTAACATATTAAATACATATAAAACTGAAACGTAAACGTATTTTAAATCATTTAAACTTACATGTTTTTGGGGCGTTACACTTACTACTTAATTTCTTGTATGAAATTGTTGCGTACTTATTGAATTACTTGTTTATAAACGCTATTTACTTACCGTTGTTGTACTAAGCTTTACGATACTATTTACTACAAACCTGTGAGATTCACCAACCTTTTGGTTGACGCATTTTAGTGATGCATTCTCAGGTACGCGTCAAGAGTAGTGATGGCCCGCAGGACTGCTTGCTAGCTTGAGTCGTATGCATACATACTTGAAGATTTTATAGCATTACTTTTGTATTACTTATGGTAATGTAATGTAATTTCTAAAACGTCTCATTTAGAGTCATTTGCTATGAATCTTGGTGTTTGATATTTGATTAGTCACGCCCCAAAACAGTCGCTTCCGCAAATCACGAAATTGGGGGTGTGACACCTTCCTTTCTTATTGTATTCCATACCCTCCGGACAATGAATGGCTGATAACATTAAATAATGTTATATTTATTTAACAATAGTCATTATTTTTATTGTATTTATATTGCATTTATTTAATAATAGATACTGATTTGGTTCATATTTACAAAATAGTTAGAAATAGAGTTTGTATTAGTATAGAATGAAAAACATGTCAAATAAAGTAATTTTTGTATAAAAGTTAATTGAACTTAAATTTAGTTGGTAGAAAGTGGTTAAAAGAGTGATGTAAATAAACAAAGTTTGCAAATGTTTGAGTTCGAATAGTTGAATGGGTTGAGCGAAAATAATTAGATTGTATATTTATTGAAGTTTATGAGCTGGACTAGATAATTATTTAGGTTAAATAATAATAATATTATAATAGTAGTAGTAACTTAATATATCAATAATAAAGTTAAATAATAAATATGTTATTATATGATCATACAGTATGTTTAATGTTAGTATCATTTTAATAATAATGATTAAGTTAATAAAATAAATAAAAATGATGATTGGTGATAATGTTCGGCTTTGTCTTGCAGATAGCCACGTGAAGCAGATAGCTCAATTCAAAGTTTCAAGTTAAATGGTCAAAGAAAGTGGGTCGACCCAAATCATTGTGGAGCTCCAAATGATGATTTGGTTGACGGATGAAAAGTCTATTGGCTCAAGACAAAAAGCAAATGATGGCGGTGGAAGAATCTTCTAGAAGGTTCCGATGGAAAGCAAAAGAGAGGCGGCTAGCTAGCTTGCGGAGTACGGGTTTGCAATCCATACGGCGGATTAAAAAATCCATACGCCGTATGGATTTGGCCCAGCAACATTTAAATAGAAGTCTTCTGCTACGCATTTTAGACACACTTTTAGATATTAAAAAAATTTAGGGTAACGAATTTCTTTGCATTTTTGAGGGTCTTTCATACTTTTAAAGATCTTTCATTCATCTTAATCATTCGGCTGCTACGAATCATCATTTAATCATTGTAATCATTCGTTTACTCTTTCATTTCATTATAATTATGTTTTCTTTGATTGCAATTATTACTTTTGATTGTTCTTGCTTGAATATGAGTAGCTAAATCCTTTAACACTTACTTGAATGATGTGATCTAATGATTAGGGTTGTTATCTTTTAATATTTATGTTGAATTATTTTTGTTTAATCGTGAACCTTATGTATTCGAGTTTATATTAATTGATTTATCTTGTTGGTAAATTATTATATGATCAATTTAGCGGGAGCTTTTTCATATAATAGTTTATTATAATTATTTGTCTATGAATAATTGTTAATTGATTGCGGAAGCAGATATTAAACAAGATAATCGTTTAAACATGAATGTATAAGTAGGTGAAGTTGACGGAAGTTATTCACTAGATTAAATTTTAAATTATTGAATTGAAATTAAGGTGTAGGTTAAGTGGACGCACTAATCTTAGTTTAATTAAGATTCATATATTCAACATAATTAAATTATCTATTGCAATTTAATTAATGTTTAATTGAAACTATTATGTGTTTAAGTTTTATATATTATTGAAGCTTGTTAATGATTTAATTAGTGGCTATAGCGAACGTTTGTCACAAAGTTATTTCATTATTTAATTATATGTCTATATATGATTAATCCAATGATAGCGGACGCAGATTTGGTACAAGTTAAATAATTAAACTTAAATGTATAAGGTGATGATATTGGCGAACGTCTTTCATTAAATTAAATTATTAATTAGTTATCAAGATTTATGTGAAGGTCATAGCAAACGTTAAACCTGATCTAAATTAAGATGAACATTGATTGCTAGATAACCTGGTTTCTATTATACAACCCGAAATCATTAGTGAGCTAGTTCAAGTAAGTGTCGTTTTAATATCTGCATAAGTTCAAATAAATCAATCTGACTCTTTCTGAGTCCACTTGCTTTCGTTTATTTTAGTTGTTAAGCAACGTGACAATTCGGTCACAACAAACCCAAGTCTTTTCTGTACTAAGTTAATTACATTTTCAGTTTTAATTCTTAAATTCACAATCCCTGTGGAACGAACTTGGACTTACACTAGCTATGCTATACACGATAGGGTATACTAACCTCAGTTGTGTAATTGTTAACGATCAGTATTTCTTTGTTTAATTCTATAACTAGATTTTACACATCAAGTTTTTGGCGCCGCTGCCGGGGAGTGTGTTTAATTTAAGAATTTAATTAAGTGTAGTTAATTGATCATTTCTTTGAATTTTATTCTTAGAAAGTTACTTTTTAATTTGTTTAGTGCCGGTACATTTGACAGTTTTATCTTTTGTGCTTTTGCAGGTTTAATCAGGTAGTGGATGAGCACGAGGACTTCGGGTAACGAACTTGTTAGTCCATTGTCCGATCTGGAGAAAACCACAAAGAAGAAACAAAAGAAGAAATCAAAGAATACGCCAACGGAATCTACTGAAAGCCAAACGGAAAGTGGATCAACTTCAACAAACGTAATCATTGAAGAAGTTTTCGAAGAAGAGCTTGAATCTAAGTTTGAAGAGGAGATCAAATGAGAAGAAGAAGAAGAGGAGTATCAAATGGCTGACGAGAATGATACCCCAATGTTGTCAAGGGCTAGGGATGTTGCCCCTACACCGGAATCTGCCATTCGAAGGCCGGCCATCGACAACAACTTTTCACTAAAAGGAAATCATATGAGTCTGATCAGAGATAGCCAGTTTGATGAAAGAGTGCGGGCCGATCCGCACTAGCATATTGCTAGCTTCTTGGAAATTGGGGATATGTTTAAATATGGGCCGAATACTGATGAAGCCATTCGATTGAGGACTTTTCCCATGTCTCTGTGTGGGGAAGCAAAAATATGGTACCAAGAACTTGAACCGAACACTATCACCACTTGGAACCAAATGAGGGAGGCGTTTGTTAGCCGATTTTTCCCTCCGGCTTTAGCAGAAAGCTTACTGAATGAGATTCGAGGATTTAAACAGAATGATGGAGAAACAGTAGTGGAAGCCTGGTTGAGGATGAAATAGATGCTCAGGAACTGTCACTGTCATGGGTTATCTAAACGGGAGATTATTGAGCTTTTCTATAACGGGCTCAATACCCCATCAGCTTCGGTTTTAGATGCTGCAGGAGGGGGTGTGTTTATGTACAAAACTCCAAATGAAGCATGGAAGATGATGGAAGATAAGGTCTTACAGAATATCAATTGGGCTAACGATCAGAAAATCAAGACTACTCGGAAAACCGTTGCTTCAGCTTCTACTAGCGGTTATGATAATTCTGAGATGATGAAAGAGTTGAAGGCTATGTCCACAAAGTTTGATGACCAGTTCAAAACTCTCAAGGGAGAGATATAGGAGCTTCGAAAGGGTTGTGGTAATTGTGGCGGAAATCATGCCACTAATGATTGTGATAGTGATGATCAACCGATGATGATGGCATATGAGGATGCAAATTACCTGCAACAAAGTAATTATCAAACTGGAAATAATTATCAGAGAGGCGGTTATCAGAACCGAAATCAGGGTAATTACCAAGGGAACAGGTATCCTCGACAGAATCAGAATTACAACAATCAGTACCAGTCGAGAGATAATGTTCCACCACCAATTCAACAACAAGAAGCTACCGAGTCTCCTTTAGAAAAGATGATGAAGGAATTCATTTCCAAACAGGATGCTTGTACGGAGAGGTTGAAGACACAGAGGCGGTTATCAGAACCGAAATCAGGGTAATTACCAAGGGAACAGGTATCCTCGACAGAATCAGAATTACAACAATCAGTACCAGTCGAGAGATAATGTTCCACCACCAATTCAACAACAAGAAGCTACCGAGTCTCCTTTAGAAAAGATGATGAAGGAATTCATTTCCAAATAGGATGCTTGTACGGAGAGGTTGAAGACACAAATGACAAATTTGAGGATAAGTGTGGATGAAGGTCAGAAAAATCAACAAGCTTCGATTCAGGATTTGGAAAGGAAAATGGATCGGTTATCTGAGGGGCAGAGTAGTAGACTAACTGGTGGTTTACCGAACAACACTCAACCGAATCCAAGGCAAACATCCTCTAGCGGTGGTCCAAAGCCATACCAACCACCACCAGCCCGAAATGAGCATGCCAATGCCATTATCACGCGTAGCGGGAAAGAGCTACCACCTCCTCCACCCAAAAAGGCCAAGGTTTCTAACACTGTTTTGCAGGATACTGATGAGCAGGAGGTTGAAGATGAAGAAGAGGAGGCGGCTCAACCCACATCTATTCCGGTTTCACCTACACCTCCGGTCACACAACCGGTAGTGAAGGCATACAAACCGAAGATTCCATACCCTCAACGCTTGAGGAAGGAGAAGATAGCGGGCCAATACGGGAAGTTTGTTGATATAATCAAGGGCATTCGGATCAACGTGCCCTTGGTTGATGTTTTAGCTGGAATGCCGAACTATGCCAAGTTTATCAAAGATTTGGTGAGCAACAAGGATAAGCTATCGGAGGTATCAGCTACATTTTTGAATGATTAGTGTTCTGCTATCGTTCAGAATCAGATTCCACCCAAGTTGGGTGACCCGGGGAGTTTATAATTTCTTCTACATTAGGGAAGTTTATGACTTGTGATGCCCTAGCGGACTTAGGCGCTAGTATAAACTTAATGCCTTACTCCCTTTATGCTAAATTGTCTTTAGGATCCCTTAAGCCCACACGTATGAGTATAAGACTGGCTGATAGATCATTCCAATATCCCGTAGGGATTGCGGAAAATATGTTGATAGAGGTAGGTCAATTTACTTTTCCAGTTGACTTTGTGGACCTCGAAATGGAGGAAGATAGTAAAGTCCCACTCATTTTAGGACGTCCCTTTTTACATACTGCTGATGCTATTATTCATTTGAAAAATAAGTAGTTGACTTTAGGAGTGGGCCAGGAAAGGATTGCTTTCACGGTCGATAGATCCATGAAACATCCTTATTCTACTGACGATACTTGTTTCAGTATTGATGTTATAGATGAGGCTCTGGATGAGGAATTACAGGGATTGCTGGGATTGGAATCAGAACTTGCTGAATTGGCTGAGCTTTTGGAATCTGTTGATGAGAAGATGACTGAGGAGGAATTGCTTGCAGCTGTGGAAGCTGATGATGATGATGATGTGGAAGAGCAACTATATTGGATGAGAGTTTTGAAAAGCTTAAGAGTGATGACCGTATGAGGATCAAGACTTCACTGGAGGATCCGCCGAGAGACTTGGAGTTGAAACCACTCCCAAGCCATTTGGAATATGCTTTCTTGCAAGAGGGAATTTATTACCGGTTGTAATTTCTTCTACTCTTGCTAATTCTGAAAAATGCATGTTACTTGATGTGTTGAAAGCTCACAAGGGCGCCTTTGCTTGGCGTAGATCCGACATACCTGGGATAAGCCTATCTTTTTGCAAACATAAAATAAACTTTTTAGATGATGTAAAACCCGTTGTTCAAAGACAATGGAGGCTTAACCCGAACATGAAAGATGTTGTCAAGAAGGAGGTAGTTAAATTGCTTGATGCGGGTATAATTTACCTAATTTCTGATAGCCCTTGAGTGAGTCCTGTCCATTGTGTGCCTAAGAAGGGGGGTATAACTGTAGTAACGAATGACCGGAATGAATTAGTTCCCACTAGGACAGTCACAGGATGGCGAGTGTGTATTAACTATAGGAAGCTTAATGATGCCACCCGTAAGGACCATTTCCCTTTACCCTTTATCGATCAAATGTTAGAAAGACTTGCCGGTAATGAATTATTTTGTTTTCTTGACGGGTTTTCGAGATATTTTCAAATTCCCATAGACCCTAAAGATCAAGAGAAAACAACTTTTACCTGTCCTTTTGGTACGTATGCATATAGGAGAATGCCTTTTGGGCTTTGTAACGCCCCAGCCACTTTTCAAAGGTGTATGATTGCTATTTTTCAGGACATGATTGAGACTTCCATGGAAGTTTTCATGGATGATTTTTCTGTTTTTGGGAATTCATTTGAATCTTGCTTGTCTTACTTAGACAAGATGCTTGAAAGATGCGAGAAGGAGCATTTAGTTCTTAATTGGGAAAAGTGCCACTTCATGGTTAAAGAGGGTATTGTTTTGGGACACAAGGTCTCAAGTGTGGGGATTGAGGTTGACAAGGCGAAGATTGATGTTATTGCCAAATTACCTCCACCCGCCAATGTTAAGGGAGTTAGAAGTTTCTTAGGTCATGCGGGTTTCTACCGTAGGTTCATTAAATACTATTCTAAGATCACTAGACCCATGACCAAATTGCTTGAGAAAGATGTCACTTTTGTGTTTGATGATGAATGTGTTAAGGCATTTGAGACTCTAAAGGATAGGTTGACTAATGCACCTATTATGGTTTCACCTGATTGGTCTCAGCCTTTTGAATTGATGTGTGATGCTAGTGACTACGCCTTAATGGCTGTTTTAGGACAAAGGGAGAGAAACCATTTTAAACCTATTTACTATGCTAGTAAGACCCTAAATGGAGCGCAATAGAATTATACCACGACTGAAAAAGAGCTCCTTGCGGTTGTCTTTCCTTTTGATAAGTTTAGGTCTTACCTTGTCCTATCTAAGACCGTAGTTTTCACAGACCACTCAGCCTTAAAGTATTTGTTTGCCAAACAAGATGCTAAGCCACGTCTCATTCGTTGGATTCTCTTATTGCAAGAATTTGACATTGAGATAAAAGATAAAAAGGGGGCTGAAAACCTTGCCGCCGATCACCTGTCGAGATTGGACAATCCAAACCTAGACAAGCTAGGCGATACTAACATTGATGATTTCTTTCCCGAGGAATTTCTTTTGCAGGTAGGTGACGATGTGGAGAATGAGGAAGAAGCACCTTGGTACGCGGATTATGCTAACTATTTGGTTGCAGGTGTTTTGAGGAAAGGAATGACTCACCAACAGAAAAGCAAGTTTTTCTCGGACTTGAAATATTATTTTTGGGATGATCCGTATCTGTTTCGGGTTTGTGCTGATGGGATGATAAGAAGATGTGTGTCCGGGGGTGAAACGAGGAAGATATTGGATGAGTGTCACCATGGACCAACCGGTGGACACTATGGACCGTCAGTTACAGCTAAAAAGGTTTTTGATGCTGGTTTCTATTGGCCTACTATTTTTAAAGAGGCACAAACACTTTGCCAAATTTGTGATGCATGCCAACGTACGGGCAACATTTCCAAAAGAGATGAAATGCCTCAACAGAGCATACAAGTTTGCGAGGTGTTTGACATTTGGGGAATAGATTTCATGGGTCCGTTTCCACCATCTCATAAATGTGAATATATCTTGGTTGCGGTGGATTATGTGTCAAAGTGGGCGGAGGCGAAACCGTTACCTAAGAATGATGCCCGTGTGGTGATCGATTTTCTGAAAAGTTTGTTTTGTCGGTTTGGAATCCCTAAAGCTTTAATTAGTGACCGTGGGAGCCATTTCGCGAACCAACAGTTAGAGAAGGTATTGAAGAAGTATGGGGTTAATCACAGGTTTTCAACTTCTTACCACCCTCAAAAGAGTGGACAAGTGGAAAACACTAATAGGGCGTTGAAAAGGATTTTGGAGAAGACGGTTAAAGACAACCGGGCTGTTTGGGCAAAGAAACTGGATGATGCTTTGTGGGCATTTCGCACCGCTTACAAGACACCGATTGGGACGACACCTTACCATGCATTAGACCCCATAACATCCATCAGCATCGAGAGATGATTGTAACCTGCTCGAAAAATGTCACGGTTGCGAACAAACTTACAAATAGGACCGAGCTCATGTTTGTTATATAGTTCAAGTTTAGATAAGCAAAAGTATAGATTTAAAACATTAAAGACGCAAATACGACAACAAAACTGTTGGGCCACAAATTGCTGTGATCAACCCCACTCTCATACCACTTGTTGGGATCGATCACCACCATATCAAAAAACATACAACCATATATAAGTCAATATATAAATAAATGCACAAAATAGAAAAACACTGAACACACGATATTATACATGAAAAACCTCTCAAGGGAGAGTAAAAACCACGGGACCAGCGACCGCTTAAATTCCACTATAATACGAATGATATTACAAAAAAAGACGTTCCTCTCAATACTCATGTATACCATCACATATTCTCACACCACTGTCAATCGGTAGATTATAATAACGGAATTCGCACCGTCATTATTGAATCACGGGAGATTCACCACACAGAACGAAGGGATATGACCCTTATATGTTCTCTCTTTTTCTCTTAACCTCCTCTCCAAAAACCCACACACAACTCCTATTTATAATATGCAAACAACTTATTATCCAAGAAAACTATTCAACAAGACACAACATTAACTTGGAAGCTTACCAAGTTAATTCAACACTAAATTTGGAAATATGAATCAATTCTCCGACGCAAATTTACGTATATGACAAACTAAACTCGTGTACTTATTTCAACCAGTATCACTTCAGACAATATTGTTGTTTTACATCATTGTATGTGTTTAGGACATGTTTTAGTAATCGACAGTGGTGGATCCGAAAACGACCCATTAGCAATGTGGGATGCAATCCAATGATTTGCAGCATCAGAGTAGTGTACACCGTCCCAACTTATGACCTTTGTTGGGTCTTTGCACGACCCAGCAAACACTTCAGTTCCATTGATATTTCCTTGATTTCCGCAGTAAACGTCCTCGTCAAGATCATGATACCTGCAACATATCGTGAACCATTCCTTGAATCCTAAAAACAAATATTGTAAATCTTACATCAAGATACTTTTATCGTGACGATTCAGTAACTAGATTGATATGATCTCTTGGTAACATACCTAAATTCTTTGCGTTGCTAATTAGTTGATACTTTGCGGCATACATATCCACATATGTGAATGTAGCTTCCGGGAGATTCGACCTTAGTTCAACGACTTTGGCTTTAAGTTTTATATTGAAATCACTTGCTATAGCGTTTAGGCCTTTGACACACCCAATATCATCAAGGTAACCTGCAGGGGGGTCACGAATCTTCGCATATACCACAGGCAAGCATCCTATAGGCCCTGTGTTGTGTATCCAAAATGCCCTGGCCCCTTTCCAGTACAGTTGCTGCACATTAACAAATCCCGCCAATTAACTAATTGTCAGACATAAGTGTGATCGACCCATCTCTACTCAGTAGATGATATAATACAGGATGATAATAAACTAGTTAGGATTTGTTTATTATTGGTAATACTTTTACGTACTTTTAACATTGAAAGAAGGTAGATTAATAAAATTAGACAGTGTCAATGATTTATGTACCAATTTCTCAACAATAATATATATATAGAAGTACTTTACAACAAAATGAGGGAGTAGAACACAAACAAAATTTCAAAACAAACTTACTTGGATAGAAGTGCCAAACTGACTGATAATATCGGGGATCGCAACTCTACCTGCTTCAACGCCCAATGTTCGAAAAATGTATCCAATATCATTTTGGCCTATATCAATCGTGTATATAGCTTTCACAAAATCGTCGGGTCTAGGTAAATTTGCCTTTTGAGATTCATCCTTGGCTATCAGAAACAACGTTATTTTTGTTAAGTTCAGATCTCAACGAACTTTATCTTAAAATATTAGTATGTTGAATAGATACCGATCGATTAATTACCTTGATTATATAGATAAGTTGTTCTATCTTTAAACTGGTTATATTGCTCAACTTGGATATCAAGTGAAAATGGACTAACATCATTTAGGAACCACGATTCGTTCACACGCCTAATAGTTGCACCACCCGTTGCAAAATTCACACCATGTGTGAAATTTGCTTTAATAGAATCCAAATACGCACTTAAGTATAACAACCCCAGTTTCTCAGCTAATGATCACATATGGTAACACCAAAAGAAAGAAAAAGCATTAATTAATAATAAATTACGATACATTATCTAAGATTTTCAAATGCGAGCTTTCGTACCAATGAAGTCAACGATGAGGCGGCCATCACTGGCTCTTCCAACGGGCCTTTTGAAGAAAGTTTCACCGTAAGGCAGTCCTGGAGGATAAAATGCGGCGGCCATGCCACCAGTATCGGAATTTGAATCTCCAAAATTGTATATAGCTGGTATGTTACATGTCGAAGAATGCGGTCGAGCTGCCTGACCGGTGGTTACTAGGGCAGCCAACAAGAGGAAAATTAGAATGGTTTCCATATGATGAATATATACAAGAACTCAAAGCAACTCTATATATACACACACCATTACATTTTACTTATAGTTGGTTTTCACCTCTCTCTCTCTCTCTTTCTCTCTCTCTCTCTCTCTCTCTCTATATATATATATATATATATATATATATATATATATATATATATATATATATATATATATATATATATATACACTACATTTAATAACGTGTAGCTGGTATACATATATAGGAGTGTAACTAAATATTTTATAGATCATGCAGATCACGTTCAAAGTGTAATATGGTTAAATACAGAGTTTGCAAGTTATGTATGACCTGTAATTTTTTTATTATACACCAAGTTAACTAATTAATTACTCCGTATTAATTATATTAATTAAAGATAAATATGTGATCATGCATGTTCGAGCTCGATCTAATTATTATATGCAAAATTATTAGCCAATCACTTTATACCATTATTAGAAGATAAACAAATTAGTTTACATTTAGATATTTAATTTATAATCAAAAGAGAGTTTTGTTTCCAAAGTAGTACGTTTTTGTACTACCGTTATTATGAGACATTTTCTAAACCATTTCCAAAAAACTAATGCATTTTTTGAACCATTTTTAAAACTATTAGATGCGGGTTTGCCAAACCCGCTTTTAACTTTTAGTTAAATTAAAAATGGGGTTCCTAAACCTGACTTTTATGCGGTTGTCAGAGAGAAAAAAAGAAGAAACGAGGTTGGCAAACTCGATTTTACTTTTTGCAGGTGAGAGAAAAAAGTAAGCTTGCCAAATCCACTTTCACATTTTGTATGTGAGAGGAATGGGTATCTCAAATGGTACATATAACTTAAAGATAAAGATGACATCTCCATATGTGGAGTATGAAAAGGATCAAAAATTGAATTAAGTTAGCTTTGTTCATCAAATTCGGGGTACAATAATCTTGATTATTCATATCCCCAAACATATTATCACATGTAAAAGAAAGCGTTTCATGAAGTCCCACTCTCCACATAAGGGGTACTAGATGAACCTCTCACATCATGCATACTTGAAGGACTTCCATATCGTGCACGCTTGAGGGATCCATTTTATCACGAAGTTGTCTACCAGAGCGTGTATTAAACCTTTGAACTTGTCTAGGCACATTAAATAAGTCCCTCACATAAGGCTCGTTTTGACATAAGAACTTTGAAACAACTATAAGCTCTCTATTTTGTAAATATTTCACATTCTGACAGCATTAATAAGTTTGTCTTTGGTTTCAAAAATATACCTACTCGAATTTCATATGAAGTTTGAGACCAAATAACTGTTGGTATATATGTACGCGACTTAAGCATGTCCGGAGATTAATGAGCCTATGGGGGGCGCGCACTTAATCATTTAGACACGATTAATTAATTAATAATATATTAATTATATAAACTAAACTTGAGGGACTTAAATGTTAAGTGAGTGAAACTTGTATTGGGTTTTGAATTGGGTTGGGTTTTATATGGGCCAATTTTTAGGTATCCATATACAACTCAATAACCTAATTAAAACCTATAAATACAAAGCCTAAGTTAGGGTTATTGGTATCCTAATACACACACAATACCCTAAATAATTAAACATCTATCCTCTCTCGTTTTTGTGAGCCGTCAACCCACAAAATCAAGAGGTATTGGTTTTGTCTTTTTTTGATTACAACAAAAATAGAAAAAACAAAAGAGGTTTCAAGTTTAATACGTGTGTAGTTCGACTAGCATCGTTTTCGTGTTGTGAAGGTGGTGTGCGTGCAACCCTAGAGGGTTTTACCATTTGTGAAACCTATTCGTTTTACTAAACGATTATTTGGAGCTAGCTAAAAGGTACACGTTTTCTATCTTAACTAATTATAAATACGTGTTATATGCTTCCGCAATTGTGTGACAATTTGATTATCTATTTGAGATATTCTTACAGTGGTATCAGAGCCACGCGTATTTTGTAATTAGTTAGATACGTTAAACATTAAAGATGGTAGGGTTTATGCTTGGTTCGACTTAACACAAGGGGGAAAAAAATTAATTGTTTGTTTTGGTTGTGTGGAGTACGTTCGAACGAACAGAAGGAAAAAAAAAATTAATTAATTTGTTTGGGAATTGCGTTTGCCGAACTTAAAAAAAAAAAAAAAAAAAAAAAAATCTTTGTTTGCCATGTGATGGGATCAAACCACAGAGAGGGAAAAAAAAATGGTTTAGTTAGGAACAAAAGACGAAATAGTCAAACATGAAAAATTTGTGATGTCATGTGACAAATCAATTTTTTTTTTTGTTGTTCTCGGATGTTAATTTATTTATTTTTTATTTTTGTTAAATATTAAAAATCCCACTACAAATTTAATGTTTAACAAAAATAATAACATATTTAATGTAAATTGTTTGTTATTATTAGTGTACTTTTAGTTAACTAGAGAAAGGGTATCCATGAAATTCATGCATAATTGGTCATGGATATCACTTTGATATATTGATATGCTAGTCAGAATTAATTGTTAATTGAGATGTCATGCTTAAAAATTGATTAGTGTAATTATGTGTTACTTGTTTAAATTGTTTAATTGACAAATATTACATGTTCCTAGTTTGCCATGCTTTAGGGTTCCACCCACCAAAAGTTGTATGAAAATTAATTGTTAATTGTTTAATAGTTTTAGTAGTTTAAAATTACGCATACTAAAACATAGTGGCCATAGGATCAATGCCCCTTAAGCTAGTCAGTCGTAGTTTAGTTTAATTATTATTTGTCAATTGTTGACTTGTGACGCAAAATTGTTTTTAGAAAATAAAATTAAACTTGACTAAATGGCTATGAAATATGATTTAGGGTTTGTAATATTACATATTTATGACACATATGGGTTGGGCTCATATACCATAATTTGTTCCCATGTCATAAAATATCTAATTGATTACAAATTCATTTAATAAAATTGGTATCTTTCATCGCTAAAGAAACACCGGCTCACCCATTTGAATAAACTATAAGAGATCTATAAGTGTGGAGGCTCTGTCTCCTTAAAGAAAGAGGGTTACTTAATTAGCCTTGTGCTAGCCTTACTTCTGCGGTTCTTTGTGCGTTCAAATGGAGCTACCGAGCTCTTTATGTTGATGTAAGATAAAATATATTTTTTATTAAAAACCTATGATATGAATATGGTGCATGCATATTCATACATATTTGATAACACATCAAATTGCGTTACCCTAAAACTTAAGTCATTGTCATCCAATCGTAAGAACACTTGCAGTTGCTTTTTACTCTGCGTGAGACGTAGGTACATTGCAATCCCAAGGTAAGTTACCACTCATCGTGAGACGGTGGTGGACTATTTACAGTTCTTAATTGGACGACTTAAAACGAGTTAAGCGGTGAGATCCTTAAGTCCGTGGCAAAAGATGGGATGAAACATGTTTACTAATTCACTTATGCTTGCTTCATAAGTATTATTTGTAAGTTCCATAATTCTAGGAATTGCACTTGTAATGCAAATATTGATCGTCACTTACCTTTTGAGTACCATCATTACTAGCAGATCAACTGATGTGATGGTGGTATGTCAACTAGGATCCTAGCCTTAAGAAAATTAATTGTTTATTGATATATATATAAACATTTGGGTATTTAATTTTCTTTTAAGGAAGTATTATCGAAAATACTAAATTCGAACTTTTATCTAGTTGTAGATGGCAAATCCTGCACCGAACTCGAATTATTCGGCTTTCAGGAAAATGCTAGAAAAGAAAAACTTTATGGAATTCATTTCAATGATTAATTTTGTCAACTAAGGATTGTCCTTCGTGTTGAAAGGAAAACATAATTCATTGAACAGTCGATGGGACTTGTTCCTAATGCTGCTACTGGTTCTGTTAAGGAATTAGCAGCATGGAATGCTCTTTATGATCGTCATAATGAAGTTGCTTGTTTGATGCTCGGCAGCATGACTCCCGAACTTCAAAACCAATATGAAAATCATATTCCACTTAATATGATCACAGAGCTGAAATCGGCTACTCCACAAATCCTTGCGATTAGAAGTGGAAAGATCCAGAAAGATAAGAAACCGCAAACTAGGGGAAAGGCTAAGGGAAAGCAAGGTGCTTATGTCCCTAAACCTAAGAAAACCCCTCCAGCAAAGAAAGAGCATCCGGCTAAGGATGAGACGTGTCACCACTGTACTTAAGTGGGTCACCGATAGAGGAATTGTCCTGCCCATCTTGCTGAGTTGATGAATAAGAAGAAGAAGCTAGCCGGCTCAATCGGACCTTCTAGTATATTCACGATGGAATTATATTCTTTCTTCAAATTAAATTCCTAGATATATGATACTGGTTATGGTACTTACATTTGTAATACCCTTCAGGAATTTAGAGGAAAGAAGAAACTGAAACATGGGGCACTCTACTTGTACAATGGTGTACGTGAAGCAGTAAAAGCCAATGGAAGTTTGACTTAGTTTTTGCCTTTAGGCTAAATTATTGTATTAGACAATTGTTATTATGCACCTGCTATTACTAGAGGTGTTGTTTCAGTTTCACTTTTGAAAGATAATAGATTTATCAATGTTTTAATGATTATGCAATTCTTTGTGATGGTATTTTTGAAATTGATATGCATGATCATGTTTCAAAAGTTAATTCTATGTATTCTGTTAGCAATAAGAGAGCTAAATCTAATTTGGACTCTACCTATCTTTGGCACTATCGTCTTGCAAACATTGGCAAGAAACGCATTGAAATGCTTCAACGTGAAGGGCTTTTAAAATCAAATGATGATGGATCCTTTGATAAATGTGTATCTTGTATTTCTGGCAAGATGACTAGGAAACCCTTTCCGCATCAAACGCAAAGGGCTAAAGATCTACTTGGAATTATACATACTGATGTTTGTGGTCCATTTAGACATGTGTCAAGATAAGGTGCTAACTACTTCATCACTTTTACTGATGATTTCAGTCGTTATGGTTGTGTTTACTTGCTTAAACATAAACATGAAGACTTAGAAATATTTAAAGTGTTTTAGAGTGAAGTAGCAAATCAACTCGGTAAAGACCATCAAGATCCTTCGTTCGGATCGAGGTGGTGAATGCTTAAGCCAGAAGTTTAAGGATTATCTAAAAGCGTGTGGATTATCCAACAGCTTACTCCTCCATACACGCAGTGTTGGAGAGGAGGCATCGAACCTTGCTAGACATGGTAAGATCCATGATGAACCTTACAACTCTACCATTATCATTTTGGGATTGTGCTCTTAAATCTGCTGTACATATTTTGAATATGGTTCCTACTATAAGTCCCTAATTCTTAGGATCGATAACTTCGTTATCTGTAGTATTAAGGTGCGGAATCCCTCAATACGGTGTTATCATACTAACAACGAATAAGTTCGCGTTTTAGGTTTACTAATACTTAGCTTAAACGAATAAACGTCAAAGCCTAGCCGTTAGGTTATTTTTCTCTGGATTACTGAATTCGCAGAAGGTGAGATCGCCGATACTCTGATTTGCAAAAGTTAAGTTAATGATTTTATCAAACAAAAATCATTTATATATTTCGGTCGACTCGCAGCCGCTGGGCCTGCGAGTTCAGTTCGACTCGTTTCATAAGCCCAAGCCCAGTATGGCTTCGGCTCGCCATGACCATTGCGAGTTCAGATCTCATCTCGCCTCGCCAAGCTCGCGACTTGAGATCTCGACTCACCAATACTTATTTATTTCATTTTCTATATTCGTCTAACACTCATACACAATATATTTAACGAATATTAATAACGAAACAAATATTTATTTACAAATCTAAACCAATTGTACAAACATGATAATAATTACACCAGTCCTATTTCAAGCTAGATCTGTTGTCACAACCTATGTTCCAACAGACTCCCCCTTGACAATAGTTCTAGCGTTTTTATTTTCATATTGTCTTTGGTCTTCAAGTGTAAATCTTACTACCTGCAAAAATTTTAAGCTTGATGCATGTTTTAACCATCATGTGATAATCTCGTGCTAAATCACCCCATGCAAAAGTAGAAACGATCTT
Organism: Helichrysum umbraculigerum; assembly: GCA_949592205.1. Classification (NCBI taxonomy): domain Eukaryota; kingdom Viridiplantae; phylum Streptophyta; class Magnoliopsida; order Asterales; family Asteraceae; genus Helichrysum; species Helichrysum umbraculigerum. Next base: position 159,640,927 of record CATIUR010000002.1, on the reverse strand, counting down.
GTTCTTGTATAACATAATCAGATATGCCTTTGACAAATTCATCAGGTGTCTGTGATCATAAACACGAAGAATCTCTTTTTCTCCATCAGGATAATCATCATCAGCTTCAATCATAAAGGCTTCTCCTGTTCCAGCATCTACCCCCCAATATTTCAACTTTCCTAAAATATTCTGAGGCATAGTCTTCATAGGTATTTTCTTAATGCATTTAACCGCTGGATAAACCTTCTTCCTTCTTCTTCTTCCTGTCCTCTGACTGAGTTCGTTTAGCTTTATCGTTTTTCCTTTCCTTGGCTTAATCTTTGAAAACTTCATAGATAATCCCTCAGTCCTAATGATACGCTCAACATACTTAGCATAGTCATCATCACTTGGATTTATCATATCTAATCTAGCCAAGTCTTGAATCTCATATCGAGGCAACGAACTAAACACTGCAAGCTTCTTCTCAAAATATTGAACCCCGTCAAACCTTTTGATCGCGAAGAGCTTCAGGTCAGAGTCATAATACCATCCAATAATGCCAGATTTAAGTACACGCTTTTCAGTAATATCAACTTCTTTCAAAATGCGTGGCTTCTTTTCCTTTTTCTTCTTAAGCATTTCTTGGATAAACATTGGATTACCAACCAAATGTTTGTATTTATCCTCTATTTCTTCAACTTCAGTATCTGAATCTTCAGAAGCATTCTCAAAAGCTTCTAAATCAATAACTGATTCTCCTTGTTCATTCACAAAAACAAATTCAGTCGTTGACGGATTCACTACATGTTCATCTATATTTGCATCCAGATCAACACCTTCATCTATCACATATTCAAATACTGCAGTCCAGTCTTCAGGAAGTTTGAACTCTCCTTCTTCAATATCATAATCAATATCTTCATCTATCTCATCCAAAATATCATCTTCTGAATCTGATGGATCTAGCATTTCCATTCCTAGAGAAAAACCCGAACACAAATATATCAATAATTCAAATTCTTTATTGATTTCCCTGAACCAATCTAAGAATTTCTTTATTAATCCTTTTGTATCATTAAACCTAATAATATAAACGCATTCCATATAACTCTTTAAATCTTTTATTGATTACTCTGAATCAAACTAAGATTTGTAAAGTCTTATGTCAAACACTTAGTAAATATTTAATTAACTTTAAACTCCAATGTCTTGTGAACAATCACCAAACATGTATGTTTACTATTAATTAACTTATATAATTTCTAAGACTTAATTGAACTGTTATATTTTCCAAAAACTTAACTTTCAATTATATCTTTAAATTATATATCATTTACCTAGTTATCACATTTTTAACTTGTCAGTTACAAAAACTTTCAAGTCTAAAATGCATATGTTATATATAAATTTTGACCGCCGATAGTAATCGGAACATGCCGCTCGACTACTCAATGAGTAGGAAGTCTTTCGATCACTATTTTATCTTAACATATATCAAATTATATAAACTTAAATTACATAAAACATATTTTACTTAAAATAATAATAACCTTAAGTTGAATATATTTACACAATAATATTAAGTTTACATTTGTTCAGTACAAATTAACACCAATAATTTCTACACTATGCTAATACTAAGCTATCTTACCAGCTTCTGTATCAACCTGTGCAGTCTTATCAGCACTTGTACCAGCTCCAGCACCACTAGCTTCAACACCCGACTCCCCCTGAATCGTAGCTTGCTCACCAGTCTTTGAAGGACCGATCTGCTCACAACTCGGTGCATTGGGATCATCGTCTCTGTCAGAATCTCTTTTCCTTCTCAGCTCATCCTGCTTGCACGACTCCAGATATACCAATACCTCCCCCTGAGCAGACTGTCCTGAATTAACTCTCAACACCAAACGTTCTAGGTTATCAAGCTTTAGTCGATGGGCAGTAAAATCATCAAGTAGTGTATTGTGAGTCTGCAGTAGGGTCTTATAAGCTTGACTCTGCTGAAGCACTTGCTGGCCAAGAGTAAGATTGTTCACAACTAACTCTGGAACCCTCGCAACAACCTTCTCTAACTCCTTCACTTTCGACTCCAAGGATGTAATCCTTTCAGCATCAGTCACAGGAGTGATAGGAATGATCGTCGGTCCAGGTGGTGTCAGCGAAGCAACATGCGACTCAAATGTACGCGGTGGAAGTGGCTGAGTCAAAGCTGTCGTCAGAAGATCAGCTGCAAATGTGCTTGCTGTAGTAGTCGGAATCGGCTCCGAACATACTAAGTCAACAATCTCCTTAAAACATTAGACCAAAATTAAATAAGTAATTGTTACAAATTACTCTGTCTCAATCTCTAATTAATTTTGTAATACTTGTAGTACTAAACTTAAATCTCATACCTTAGCAGGTACAGACATCGGTTCAGACTCTACCGATATCACCGTCTCGACCTGCGGTGTATCTTGAGCAACTGTCACAGAATTAACTGTCTCAATTTAACTCCTGATAAACAACAAGTTAAGATTATCTAATTTTGTATAATACTAACCTTCTCTAATGGTCAAATTTCTCGACCTCTTCCTCAAAGGAGTTTCAACCTCCTCAGGACCTTCCTCCAGAATACCCTTACCTTTCCTCTTCTTTTCAGAAATAGACGGAGGAGGAGAAGGTGTATTATCAGAATCCTCATCTGAAGCCGTCTCACCATCACGACCTCCAGATGATCCAACAGGATCCTAATAGTAAATATATTAAACATTTATGATTAGCATAAAGCTCTATCATACAAGTTCTATATATTTTAAGATTAATCAGATATTATACCTTAACCGGTACAACAACTGATCTATCTTGCTGTCTCTACTCCCCCTCAGGTATTGCAACCTCTGGGTTTGCAGCCTCAGCTTCAGCTACCTGTTTATATAATGATATTTATATTTTATAATCAGAAACATTATCCAATTAACAAAATATCTATAGCATTATCTTTATATAATAATATTATACTATAACATTTAATAATTACATCGAATATCTAAATATCTATATTATTATATAATTGATATAATACCTGTCCAGGTGCAATAGCAAAGCACTGATCGATTTCCCTCAATTCGGGATCTTGTGCTTCATCATTTTGCACTAGCACCTCCTGCACCACTTGTGCAGCAACCTCAACATCAACCTGTTGACCTGGTTGATTAGCCTGTATCAACACATCCTCAATCAATGCCTGTGGCTCAGGTTGTGGAACCACAGCAGCAGCAGCAGGCTCAAGTACAACAGCAGCAACATCTAGCCATCCATTATTCGTTGGCGTAATGTAAGCGGGATCAATAAGATAGCCAAAAAGATCACGGATCTTCGGCTTGACATATTCCTCCCGTCGAATAGTCTGCTGAAACATCGCATTGTATCCTCTGAGCGCGATAGTATCAACACGTAAGTGCGGCTCAGGGATAACAATATCCGGAAGACGAGCACGAATAATCATCATACAGAACCACGGGTAGATCATAAAACGTGATCTGACAGAACCCGAAATCTGCCTAGCTAACTCGCCAAAAATGTAATCACAAAAACTGTATGGTTTATTGTAAACCAGTGACAGTACCGCCGATACAAGAGCAAGGCTCAGCTCATCAAAACCGCCCTTCTTCGGTCCAAAAATAGTGACAATAACGTGCCACAAAAATCTCCACTGGCCGATAACTAGAGCCTTTAGGAACTGTCGTCCCCTACGCTTACCCGTATAGCCCATACGGCTTAGTGCACCCTCAATAAAATTACTTGAGTACTCAGTAGGACCATCTTCTTGGTCTACTGTACCCAGATGCAAAATCTGACCAAGGTCAGAAGCTGTAAACGCAATCGGTTGTTGGTTAACCGTTGCTCGGATGACCGATGGATTGACCGTCTCGTCATACTGAATATCCCTCCAAAAATTGTTCAGTATTGACAGAGAGATCGGTGGACACTCTGTAATCACATATCTAATGCGTGAACGTGCGAAAAATGTAAGGACTTGAGCTACTTGTCTAGCTCCCTTGACTGTAAGATCTAGATCCACAAGAATATTGTGACCTTTATCAAACTGTCTAGCCATATCTGCATAATAACACACATAACACAAACAATTAATGCACGTTAATTACAATAAATAAATTTTAAACTATTATGTATATATGAATTAAAATTCATCAAACATTGTAGTTCTAAATTTAGAATATATAACTTGTTACATAATTGTCTCAAGTCGTATACATAATTATCTAACATATATAACTTATAACTCATAAGTCTTAAGTCCAATATGTAATTTCCATTAATTACTTGTAAATTTAAAATTCTCAAGTCGTTAACGTTTTATAAAACCAATATATATATATTATACCGCTAATATTAAATTAGGACACGCCACTCGATTACGTTTTGAATCGGTAGACTTTCGATATATATATATATATATATATATATATATATATATATATACATTGTTATAGGAATCCAAAATATACTAGTTATTACTTAAAAAAAGTCTTAACTCTTATAAAAACTTAAAAAAAAAATTTATCTAAGTTCTGGACTCGCATAAGACACCTATGCGAATCGAGTTCAACTCAATTCGCATCTCAACTCGCAATTGGATTCGCAGCCAATTGAACTCGCTAATCAAGTCGATCCGCATGTCAACTCTTCAGTCGATCCACTAATCAACTCGATCCGCTAGTCAACTCGCTGCGAGTTGAATCAAAAACTCAACTCGTTCGATGAACTCCCGTCGCGAGGTTAAACTAAAAATCGATGATTTTGTAAGTTTTAACACAATCAATCGATACATTTACGTTTATTAAGGTTCGTTTAACATTAATCCTAAGGATTCGTGTTCTAACAATCCGTTAATCTACGTGAATCGATCTAACTTCAAACTGATACCCTAGTTTAATAAAAACGTCGATTTCTTGCAATTTAAACGGTGAAATCCGTTGATTTATACCTCAATAGATGCGCAAACTAAAGATGTATAAAAACTACGGATTCAAAAACTCGTTCCCGTGTGTATAAGATCGAAATCAAACGAAAATAGAGTTTTCGCCTCGTTTCGCCAGAAAGCGGATTCGCAGAGTTAAAATGAACTCGCGAGATATTGTGGATTCGGTGGTCTGGTTGATTCGTTTGACCTCCCTTTTATACTCTGTATTCGATTCGCGAGAGTGGAACTCGATCCGTAGGTTGGCTAAGTCAACTCGCAGGATTAAATTAAAATGCGAATTAAACACTAAGTATAAATTAAAACCCATCATTTGTACAAATCTAAAATAAAATTATTTTTCATTTGTATTTGTTACGATTGTTCAACTCAAAATAGAAAATATTCAGTATAATTTAATTCCAAAGGGTAAATTCTAATAAACACAAAAACTTTAATTAAACATAAAGATAAAAAATAAAATAAAATAAGATAAAAACACAATTATATAAACAGTGGTATCAAGTACCATTTTATTAATCACTTGAGCAAACACAAAATACATAAACAAAATGAATAATAATTTATCTGCTTAGGGATCATATTAGTAAGAATAAGCAATTAAGTAGTTATTTAAAAAGTGTAAGCATATTGGTAGTATACATACCTCATGAAATTCAAATAAATTACTATAAAATTACAACTAAATTTATCATTTATACATTTATATTTATAAAACTATATCTTAGGTACCTTTATCCACATAGCATAATTAATAAATGCATTACTCACATAAAGTGAATATTTTAATTATAGACAGTTCAAGACGATTACCGGTATTATGATCCATATAAACAAATTATACTCGATTTTCTAAGCAAACACTTTATTGTTAGTATGAATATTATCAAGTGCTTCCTATTATATGACATACTGAAGAATTTCAAGTAAAGCTCATAACACTGGATCATGTAATTTTCAAGGTAGTGGTTACTAAATGATGTATCTTTTCGAAACATATAACATACACTTGAATTTTAAGGTTAGACAAATATCAGACATACCTTGAATATGCTATGTTATCCAAGTCTGTACTTAGTACAACAGATAATCCCTTCTAGCATAATTCAAAATATATTTGAGAATATTAATTTAATTAAAGGCTTCAGATATGTACTTAGTACAACAAAGTTACCAGTAATTAAGTTAATACCCATATTGCTACTATTTGTCAATTGAAATTAAAAATGCATGATAACAGTGTATGGCAATACCATCACTCAACATTTAAGACTAATGTCATACATCATAGAATAGTAACACAAGATAATAAACAAGTAGTTAATTAACTTCTTAAGGCTTAGAAAAATTCATATAATTTGCCTACCAATACATCATATGATGAAGCCATCTAAAATTTTCACTAAAAATAGACAAATTATAACTTGTGGATATAGGTGTATAATCAAATAAATATAAACACATACCTGATAGAACCGCTGTAGTTCTAAAGTAACTTTATTTGAACCTACTAACATGTCATACTTAGGACTTAAGCTTATTATTGTGAAGCTTATTCTCCTAATGTACTATCATTTCCCTTAGTTTTTGCAGATAACAACTTAAACATTTTAAAGAATATTATGTCTATATTCTTTAATGAAGGCGATTCCCCTTAGGTAACAAGCAAATGAATGCCATACGCCTCTTTTTTTTTTTAAGAACATAGAAATACTAACTATTACAAAAATACCCTTGGAAGACTAATCACTCTGGATTTCTCATTCCGTTCAGTTGAACCAACGTCTCAAATCTTGCTCTGTCGAATGCCGTTGTGTATAAGTCTGCTAAGTTATCCAATGATGGAACCTTAACTAACTTTATCAACTTCTTCTCATAACAATCTCTAATAAAATGATGTCGAATATCCATATGCTTAGCTTTACTGTGCTTCACCGGATTATTGGTGATCGACATAGTTGATTCATTATCAATCATCATAGGAGTATTGGTTATATTTAACCTGTAATCCCGCAGTTGCTGTTGAATCCAAAGTACTTGAGAGCAACAGCTGCCAGCTGCAACATACTCAGCTTCACATGTAGAAATGGCTACCGAGGTTTGCATCTTGCACTGCCAGGATACTCATATACCTCCAAGGAATTGACATCCTCCGGTCGTAGATTTCCTATTCTAATTGCATCCTCCATAATCTGAATCAGTATAAGCTACGAGATCTAAGTCTCCATCAATCGGATACCAAAGTCCCAGCTTAGGTTTCTCTTTGAGGTAACGAAAGATTCGTTTAACAGCTTGCATATGTGACTCTTTCGGATTAGCCTGATATCTTGCGCATAAACAAATAGCAAACATTATGTCAGGCCTAGAAGCTGTTAGATACATTAGTGATCCGATCATGGCTCTATAAAGAGTTGGATCCACATCACTATCACTCGATGTATCTGGACCTAATACATGATTGACTGGAATTGGAGTATTGTAGACCTTACTTTCATCCATCTTAAAGCGTTCTAATAGCTCATATGTATATTTAGATTGATGTATAAAGAATCCATCCTTCTTTTGATCAACTTGTAATCCTAAGAAGAAATTCAACTCTCCCATTGCAGACATTTCAAATCTTTTTCTCATGACTTTCTCGAATTCTTGACACATCTTTTCATCAGAAGATCCAAAAATAATGTCATCAACATAAACTTGCACGAGAAGAAAGTCTTTCTTCTTCCACTTCACAAACAGTGTACTATCAATCGATCCTCTTGTAAATCCATTCTCAAGTAGATACGTTGATAGTGTTCCATACCATGCCCTAGGTGCTTGATGCAATCCATATAGAGCCTTATTCAAACGATATACTCTATCTAGATACTCAGGATCAGCAAACCCTGGCGGTTGTGAAACATACACCAATTCTTCCACTTTGCCATACAAAAAGGCACTCTTAACATCCAACTGATAAACTTTTATACCATAATATGATGCGAATTCTAAAAACACTCTAATTGCTTCTAGACTAGCAACTGGTGCAAACACTTCATTGTAATCTATACCTTCTTGTTGATTAAAACCTTGAACCACTAGACGAGCTTTATTACGAGTAACGATTCCCTTATCATCTCTCTTGCACTTAAATACCCATCTAGTTCCAATTGGATATTCTCCCTTTGGTAGGTCAACCAACTCCCATACTTGTAATTTAGTGAACTGAGATAGTTCCTCTTGCATTGCTTCTACCCATGAGCTTTCTTTTAAAGTCATTTGAACATTCTTCGGCTCAACTTGTGAGATAAAGCATGAATGTAGACATTGATTAGGAATCCATGTCTCTTTCAATGCAGTATACAAGCTTTGGGATTCTAAATCTTCAGACGTACTAGCTTTTAATTGAGTCTTTGTTTGAACCGGAGTATTAATATCACCGATGATGTTTTCAACGGGATGATTCTTACTAGTTCTTGTTGAAGCAACATGCTCAACTGGAATCTCATCTCCTAAGTTAGTACCGATTTCTTCAAGAATACTATGTTGTTCAGGAATGTCTTCCAAATCTGGTACACCCTCTCTAGATAGCTGTGAGTTATCAATACCCATAGATATTCTTAACTCTCTCAGTGGAGTGAGTATTTCATCCACTAATTTGTCAGTCAGCTCTTCTTCATTTAGAGGTGTATCTACTTTGGATTTTTGAGATCCACTAGTAGATGGTTGATTTGGATCAACATTTGTCTTGATTCCAGAATTCGGAACACTCGATGTTGAAGTATGGCCAGTATCCACATCTTCAGACAATAAATGTTCAGCAATCTCTGAATCACTGATATAGTCACTAATAGGAACTTTAAATGATGCTAAAAGATCAGAATAATCAAATTGCCAATCTAAGCCCTTATGAACATCCGGTGAATAGCTCGTAACTTCAATGTTATAAACTACTTCCAAACGTCCTGTGACTTTATTAAAGACTCTCTTGTTTGGTGAATTGGGCATATAACCTAGGAAAAATCCTTCGTCAGCCTTCTCACCAAATTTAGCTTGATGTCCAGTCTTTAATATGGTGCATGAAACTCCAAAGGGTTCAAACCCTTTTAAATTAGGTTTCTTATTGTTTAAAAGCTCATAACAAGTCTTGTTATGTCTTTTAACCGTAAGAACTCTATTGAGAACATAACATGCTGTATTCACTGCTTCTGCCCAAAAGATAACCGGAAGCTTTGAATCAGCAAGCATTGTTCTAGCAGCTTCAATCAACGTTCTATTCTTCCTTTCAGCAACACCATTCTGTTGAGGTTCATAAGGTGCACTGAATTGATGTAATATCCCTTTGCTTAAGCAATAGATATTCAACGTTGAATTCTTAAATTCTGTTCCGTTGTCACTACGAATACGCTTCACTCTCTTTTTATAGACATTCTCTACCAGATCAAAGAACTCAATTAGAATTCCAGGAGTTTCATCCTTAGATCCCAGAAAGAATACTCACGAGAATCTAGAATAATCATATGTGACAACCAAACAGTACCATTTGCCACCTAGACTTCTTTTGCTTATAGGGCCGAAGAGGTCCATGTGTAGCAATTCAAATGGTGAGGAGATAGAGTTTTCAGTCTTAGATCTGTGTGGTTTCTTGTGCTGCTTTCCTTTCATGCAAGGAACACACTTATCTTCAGACTCGAAACGTTTTTGTGGTACACCTAGAACCAAACCATTTTTGGTTATGTAATTCATCTTTCTCCAGTTCAGGTGTGCCATTCTCCTATGCCATAACAAAGCATCTGCTTCCGAAGCCTTGGATAATAAACATGTAGACACCATTGAAGAGTTAGGAACACCCATGTTGATTGCATAGATGTCCTTCTTCCTTGATGCCCTCATCAATATCCATTCATCAGGGATTGTAAATCCTGGCTTCAGGACTAAGGCCTCCTTTTCATTAAAGTAAACTGGATGATCTTTATCACAGACTTGGGAAACACTCACTAGTTTGTGAGTTAGTTCTTTAACATAGTTCACATCCTCAAGAGTCAAAGTTCCATTTGAAACTTTTCCTTTTCCCGTAATCACTCCTCCTTTATCTCCTGCAATATTGACTTTTTGCTTGAGACCTTCCTTGAAGTCTGTCAATAGACTTCGTTCTCCTGTCATGTGTCTTGAGCATCCACTGTCTACATACCACCAGCTGTCCTTGTTCACAGTCTGCTCCTGCACATAACAAGTTGCACACAATTAGTTTTCAAGAGGGACCCAAGCCATTACGGTCTTGGTTTGTCCCTTATCATCAACAATCTGAACTTCCTTGAAATAACCATAACTATTTTCATCAGGAGTCTTGGTTACTTTCACTGGAATTTGAGGCTGTTGATGATATGAAGTCTTTTGCCTATGAGGAGAGTGAGTAGAAAACCTCCTAGGCACATAACTTTGTCCTTGTGCACGTGAAGTAGAACCACTCTCAAACTGACTGTGGTTTCTATTAGGGGTCCTAAATCTCGTCGGTGTCTTATCACTAGATTTATTTAAAACAATTTCAGATTGACAATAAGGCCGTTTAGGTTTAGGTGGAGAGACACTATGATTACCATTTCTTTTCAGAATATTTACACGTTTACTACCTAATCCAGGTTTGATACCTAACCTGTCTATAACTGAACTAGAATTGGTCTATGTCTGTTCATTTATCACTAACTTAGATGATGCTTCCAACTTCTTGTTAGGACAACAAGAAGCCACATGTCCCTTCTGGTGACATTTGAAGCAAGACCTCTGCTTATGTGACTTACCAACTTTTGCATTATTATTCTGATCAACCTTAGCATTGGGAGTCTTAGGCACTAAAGGATCAGATGTTTTCTCCTTATTAACCTTATCATCAGTCCTAGTATCATTAATCACTCCACCCGATACGAACTGTATTTTGGTGTGATGTGATATCTTACTATTATCAGATGACAGATTCTTAACAGAAACCTTCTGTGCCTCTGACTTTTCAGGTTTGGCAGTTACTTCTTTCTCAGGATTAGCATCTGTCATTTCAGAATCTTCAGGAGTACTAGTGTAATTGGCATTAAAAGGATGAGGTACATCATTGTATCCTATCTTAGTCTTGTCCTTTACACTACGTTGAGCATCTAGCATTTTATCCATTTCTAAAGTTCTGTAGGACTCAATCTTACGATTTTGTTCAACTAACTTATGCTTAAGCTCACCTAACTCTCTATCCCTATCAGCTATTGTTTGATTTAGGTCATCAATGTTCATATAGAGACCATCTATGATTATTGCCTTTTCATTTATGGTATCTCTAAGTGCAACCTTATCAGAACTATCAGACTTAATCTTATTCTTAAGGTCTATCTTATCTGTACTTAACCTAAGGACATCACTTTTAGCTTGTTCAAGTTCAGATATAATAGTCTTATGAGAATCATTAAAAGTGCTAACTTGGGATGACAAATTCTGATTAGACAGAGTTAAGACACTTAATTGAGATTGTAAATCAGTAACTAGGTAACAAACATCAGCAAGAGTAAGAATATCCAAACATACCCTTTTCTTGTCAGTTTGTAGTTCAGCCATGCGTGCTACAAAGTCATCTGGACTCATATCAGCAGTTGAATCCATATACAGCACGTGATTATCACTTGCTTTCTCTTGAATCTCCGGCACCTTTACTTCAACATCAGTAGGCATATAGCTATTGGACTCAGCAGCTATCTCTTGATCTTCAATCTCAGCCATGAGAGCTTCCTCAGACTGAGCTTGCCAATCATAAGATCCATCCAACTGTTTCACAACTAAGGCTTTGGAAGCTAAGGTACATCCCGAACCTTGTTTGCTATTGCCAGCTTCAACCTTAGGCCTTTGACACTCACGAGCAAAGTGTCCATAACCTTGACAGTTGAAACACTTGATCTTGGTTTTATCAAACCCTGATCGATTTCCCACCACTTTTCTACCAGTTCTCTTCAAGAAATTTTTAACTCTCCTTGATAACATTGCAAGTTAATCCTGGAGATCTATTTCCTCAAGATAATCAGGGTCTATCTGATCATAGTCTTCATCAAACATAATCGGATCATTGATTTTACCCTGAATGTAGTTTTCATAAGAAGCAACAAAGGATGCAAGGACAGATAAATGTTGCTCTGCAGATTTCACACTCATTGTCATCTTTTGATGTCCTTGAGTTGACTTCTCAGCAGGTGTACCTTTAGTTTCATTACCTGATGAGGTAAGAAGGCACACGTCATCCGTTATCATTTCACCATTTTCATCAGTATTACCCACTAAAAGTGCAGTGGTCGAACTAGATGAAGAAGTTGAGAGATTTGTTTTCCCATGATATATCCCAGGATTCTGAACCTAATCAGAATCGGTTTCTCTCGATTTCTTAGTGAAATCATAACCTTTTAACTTGTCAATGACTTGCTCTAAGGTCATGGTTGCATACCTTTCATCGTTGTCTTTGAGCATTACACCATACATTTCCCACTTAGATGATAAACCCTCAATAAATTTGTCGGTTCTTTCAGTCTCAGTAGTAATTATCTCATGGTTGTCAAGCTCACTTAACAAGTGGTAGAATCTAGTGATATACGCATCAAGATCTTCTCCCTTTAAAGCTTTTATAACAGTAAACTGTTTCTTAAGAAGATTCTTCCTGCTTGCCTTCATTTGAGGACTTCCCTCACATCTTTTCTCTAATGCTTCCCAGAGCGTTCTAGCAGTTTGAAAAGACTTCAGTTGATGGTTTATCTCCTTTGGTAAACTCATCTTAATTGCAGAATGGGATTTATTTTCCAACTTATAGTCCTCCTTTTGTTGATCACTCATCCGGTTATAAGCAAGAGTAACAATTGCATTATTAACCGTTTGAGTAGGTTCTGTGTATCCATTCTTGATACACATCCAGATCGACAAATCATGGAATCTACAGTAAGATTCAAATCTGTCCTTCCAGTTATAGTAATCTTTGATCTTCAACAACTTAGGTGGAACGTTTGATTTTCCCACCTCGTGTTCCATCTCGATCATTTTATTTAAATCAGACATCTTAAAAACTTAAAGTTAAACTGTTTCTCGAATTCAGAAAAAACTCGATTCGCAAGACTCAGTTCAACTCGCAATCTCAGCTCGACTCGCAAGTCTTAGTTCGGATTGCAGTGATGTCGATTCGCAAGCGATTTCGATTCGCGAGAGATCTCGGTTCGACTCGCAAGTTACATTTCGACTCGCAAGTTCAACTCGGTTCGCAGACTACACTGAAACCCTAATCTCGACTCGCGAAACGGCTGAAAAACCCGAAAACGAAAATTTAAGGTATTTTTACGATTGAAACAGGAAATTTCGACCGTAAACTAACCCTAAATGGTCCAGAGAATGATTTTGATCGTTAATATGTACTTATGCACACAAAAACAATCCGAATCAAAAGCGATTATCCCTAAAACTTCAAACTTTACTCGTATTTAGCCCGAAAGCTCTGATACCATATGTAAGTCCCTAGTTCTGTGGATCGATAACTTCGTTATCCATAGTATAAGGTGCGGAATCCCTCAATACGGTGTTATCTTACTAACAATGAATAATTTCGCGTTTTAGGTTTACTAATACTTAGCTTAAACGAATAAACGTCAAAGCCTAGCCGTTAGGTTATTTTTCTCTGGATTACTGAATTCGCAGAAGGTGAGATCGCCGATACTCTGATTTGCAAAAGTTAAGTTAATGATTTTATCAAAAAAAATCATTTATATATTTCGGTCGACTCGCAGCCGCTGGGCCTGCGAGTTCAGTTCGACTCGTTTCATAAGCCCAAGCCCAGTATGGCTTCGGCTCGCCATGACCATTGCGAGTTCAGATCTTATCTCGCCTCGCCAAGTTCGCGACTTGAGATCTCGACTTGCCAATACTTATTTATTTCATTTTCTATATTCATCTAACACTCATACACAATATATTTAACGAATATTAATAACGAAATAAATATTTATTTACAAATCTAAACCAATTGTACAAACATGATAATAATTACACCAGTCCTATTTCAAGCTAGATCTGTTGTCACAACCTATGTTCCAACACCAACCAAGAAGGTGGATAAGACACCACATGAATTGTGGCATGGGAAAGTCCCTAATTTATTTTATATAAAGGTCTGGGGATGTGAGGCGCTTGTGAAGCGGGATATGCCTGACATACTCTAGCAAAGATCTATTAAGTGCATCTTTGTAAGATACCCAAAGGAAACAATGGGTTACTACTTCTACAATCCTTCTGAAAATACTGTTAAAGTTGCTAGATATGCCGAGTTCTTTGAAAAGAATCTCATATCTCAAGAAAACAGTGGGAGGGTCGTAGAACTTGATGAGAATCAAGAGGAAGATGCATCACCTTCTATAAACACTAGCGAACATCAACTTGGGGGGGAAAGTATTCAAAGTGTTGAACCTCAAGTCGATGTTGTTCCAATTCGTAGGTCCGCAAGGACAATATGTGCTTCCGAGGAACACATGTTAGAGGATCTTAATGAACCTCCTAATTTCAAAGCTGCATTATCAGATCAGAATCTGAAAAATGGCTTGAAGCTATGAATGTGGATGGAAATGTACACACTTGTACCTCCTAATCTCATGTAGTAGACATTAGGGCTATTATGATTCTCTTAGCTATAGCAACGTACTATAAACTATGAGATTTGGCAACTGGATGTCAAGAGGTTTGATGAGAAAATCAAAAGTGTTAGTACATGTTAGTGTCTGTCAGTTGGTCTAGCTCGTAGTTCGTAATTAGAGTTAGTGTTCCTGACTCCTGCGACGTAGCGTGCAACGTCGCAGGTGCGACGTCAGGATTTGGGCCTGCGACGTAGCCAACGTCGCATGGGCTTGGGCCTGCGACGTAGCGTGCGACGTCGCAGGTGCCAGATTTTGTATAAATTCGTTTTACGTTTTCTGTTTTAGGGTTGACGAAACCCTAAACACCATTAGTCGAAATATCTGTAATCTGACCGATTATTATTCAATATAATACGTTTCGTTTGATATTCATTGCGTATTGATTGTTCGTGTGTTTAGTTTTAACTTAATCGTTGATTCCGCAAACGATTGAGTGACTCGGTTCGTACTAGATCCAAGGTTAGGGACAAACAACTGGTATCAGAGCAGTGAGTGCTCGTTTTTGGCGATTCGGATCGAGTTTGGGATTTAAAAGGAAGTGATATTCGCGTGTTTTTGTGTTTATCACTTTTGTTTTGTGTTTTTACAGGTTTTCAATCAGTATTACTGGGATTATTGAAGGTTTCTGTCGTTCGGCATTCGTGGTTTTGGTTTTAGGGTTAAAAATTCGTTTTTAGGGTTTTTGGCCGCTGCTCAGCGCGTTTTTGCGACGTACCATTGCGACGTCAGCTGCGACGTCGCGTGCGACGTAGTGTTTTTGGACTTTAATTAGTTCGTGCGACGTACCGTTGCGACGTCATCTGCGACGTCGCTATTTTGACTTTAATTAGTCTTCTGCGACGCTGCGTTGCGACGTAGCGTGATTCTGCGACGTCCTCTGCGACGTCATCTGCGACGTACCTCTCAACGTCGCATAAATCTGATTCTTAATTGAATCCTTTGCTTTTGCGACGTACCTATCTACGTCGCATAATCTTTGTGCGACGTACCCTTCTACGTCGCTAAGATCATAATATTGTTTTTTTGATTAAGTAATTAAAATGGCAGCTGATAAAGAGGATATTAGAGGTTTGAGAGAAATGATTAAACAAAGCAATGACATAGGTTCAAGTAATAAGCCTCCACTATTTACTGCGGATATGGATTACGTGTACTGGAGAGACCGAGTTGAGCAATATATTGACTTTCACTGTCCAGAATTATGGGGACCATTACGTGAGCGTTATGTACCTCCTTTAGCTGAAGGAGAATACCGTAACATTCGTCCTGCTAAGACCTATAAAGCTATGTCTCCTGAGGAGAAGAAAGATTTTGATACTGAAAGAAAATCTTTTTCAATGATTAAAATGTGTCTAACCAAGGATGTTCTTTGGCTTTTCAGAACTCATGAAACAGCCTTTGATTCGTGGAAGGCAATTGAAACTCGTTGTGGAGGGAATTATAAGTACAAGGAAGCCAAGCTCGAACTGATTAAGAAACAGTACGATATCTTTGACATCCTTCCTAATGAAGACATGACTTCTTTATTCACTAGGTACTCACGGTTAGTTGGTGAGTTATTTGAAGGGGGTTATACTTTTCCTTCAATTGAAGTAAATAAGAAGCTACTGGATGTGTTACCGAGTTCTTGGGATGTTAAAGTTCAATTTTTAAAGGAAAATGAAGAACTTGCAAACATGTCTTTGGATACGTTGATAGGGGATCTTCAAGCTCACGCGATGGAGATTAAGAAGAAAGAAACTAGGTCTGGTGCTGCTGTTCAGAATCCTAGTGTGTATGGTGTTCAGATCAACTCTGGAAAGACTTATGGATCAGGAGTCGCCTTTGTAACAAATACAAATGCTTCATCGACTCCTTCTTCTTCTGATGGGATTAATTCTGTTTTCATGACTGGACCTTCTTCAAATCAACAACAGGTTCAAGTCTCACCTGCTATTCAGGAGCAAGCTGCCATCTACACAGCTTTCTTAAGCTCTTACAAGGATTTGGTTACTCAACCGAATCTAACTTTGGAGTTGACTAAGGAGGACTATGCTCAGCTTGATGAAGACGATCTGGAGCAAATGGATTTAACTTGGAATGTGGCGATGATCACTCAAAGAATTCAAAAGTTTTTGCAGAGGACAGGGCGTAAAAGTTTGGAAGGTGATGGAAAGACTGGCTTCGGATTTGATAAGAGTAAGGTCCGATGTTACAATTGTCAAAATTTGGGTCATTTCGCCAGGGAGTGCGAGAAACCCAAAATGCCAGCTTCGGGATTCACAACACCTTCTACTCCTCCAAAGGCCAAAGAAACGGAAGTTACTAAGAGAGGGATTGCTGATAATGCCCTGATTGCTTTTGAGCCTACAAGTCAAGATTGGACGCCTGTTTCCCAGCATTACCAACAGTGTCTGATGGCTCACATTGTGAATGAGGTACATGATGAACCGTTAAATTGTATTTCATGCATTAAGTTAACTGAATCTCTAAAGGCTTATCAGACAGAGACCGCTGAGTTGAGGAAAAAGAATGAAAAACTAACCGACTCAAATAATTTTTTAAAAGCTAATGAGAAACTTTATGAAAAACATCTTGAGGCTCATCGGTTGGATACTCAGAAATATAAATCTAAGGTTTTTAGTCAAGAAGATGCCATTAAAAGCTATCTTGTTGAAATTGAGCTTCTAAATAAAGAACTTACAGATTTAAAAGCTGAGTATGAGAATTATAAGAGTAAAATCTTAGGTTCAAATTCCTCAACGGTTGTCTTTAATGAAATTCTTAGCAAGCATGGTACTAAAGGGAAAAAGAATGAGGGATTGGGATACAACTCAGTCCCTCCTCCTACTACTCACTGTCCCCTGCCTGTTAAGGAAGGCTTTGAAGAGATTCCAGTTGATTGGTCTAAGCTTTATGGTTTAAAAGCTATAGATGCTAAAGAGACCAAACATAACAAATCGGCAAAGGAGAAAACCAAGCGGCCAGAGTACCCCTTGCCAAAGTTTGTTAAGTCTGTGCATGAATCTCCTGTTAGTGTTAAGGAGAATGTTGAAGTAAAGAATGAATCTACTGTTAGTGTTAAGGAGAATGTTGAAGTAAAGAATGAATCTCCTGTTAGTGTTGAGGAGATTGTTGAGATTGAGGACATTACGGATCAGGAGTATCCGGAGGTTAAGAAGGTTGCATTTAAACCTGAAAAAGTGATTTCAAAGGTTGAACCTGAAATTAAGGTTCAACCAAATAAGGGAAAAGCTAAGGTTTTAAACTCGAAACAACAAACTTTACAGTCACCTGTAAAGATTTTGCAAAGAAAATTAGTAAATGAAAATGTTTCGTATGATAAACCATCAACTTCAACCTCTCAACCAAGACAAACATTTTCTAAGACGTGTACTCAATGTTCATGTTCTAGAAATGTTTCTCCACCTCCTGTGGTAATTCCTCAGCCTCAACCGTTTGTTGAGACTCGTTCTTGTTTCTACTGCAAGAAACAAGGACATTTAATCCGTGAATGTCCAAAGCTGTCAAATCAGCGATATGGGAGAGAGATGCCTAGGACATCTGTTTATAGAAACTCTTTTTCTAAATCTCCACCTAGGCGTTACTCAAACTCTCCCAATCCTGTTTTGAAACCAAGTATTGTTGAGCAAAAACCTTTGCCAATTCAAAAGCCCAACATTACTTCTAATATCAATTCCGAACATTCTAAAGTTTGGAAACGAAAAGAGTCTGATGTTGACTCTTCAGTCGTCAACAATATCACATCAGATAAAAATTCTAATTTGTTTAAAGATAAAATCCTATCTGACGTGATTATTGTTGATGACCACGGTCGACCTAAGTCTGTAAAGGCTTGGGTCACCGTTTCTCACTAATCTCCTTTTGTTTGTGTGTTGCAGCAGTTAGAACGCGTTAAAGATAGTGAATGGTATTTGGATAGCGGCTGCTCGTGACATATGACAGGCGATGTATCTCTTCTTGTGGATATTAAACCATACGCAGGAGGATATGTTGCCTTTGCTGGAGATACTGGGGGAACTATTTCTGGAAGAGGAACGTTAACTAACGGCAATGTTAGTTTTGAAAATGTGAACTACGTGGAACAGCTTACGCACAACTTGCTAAGTGTTTCACAGGTCTGTGATAAGGAGTATACAACTGCGTTCACAAAGACAGAGTGTGTGATACTGAAGCCTGGGTATGTCATTCCAGAAGAATGGGTGTTACTGAGAGCACCAAGAAAGAATGACACATACATTTTGAACATGAGAACTGTTGAGACCTCGAACGAGTATACGTGTCTCTTGTCTAAGGCTTCTGAAAAGGAATCACTGCTTTGGCACAGACGAATGGGACATATTCATTTCCGAAAAATGAATTTCTTGACTAAAAATGACCTAGTGCTAGGAGTTCCGAAACAGTCATTTGCTTTAAAGGATGACTGTATCTCCTGCCAAAAAGGAAAGCTACGTAAGAAATCCCATAAGTCTAAGCAGGTGAATTCCATAAATGCTCCATTGGAACTACTGCATATGGATCTTTTCGGTCCAGTTTCTACAAAGAGCATTGGTGGTCGGTTTTACTGCTTGGTAGTTACTGATGACTACTCAAGGTTTTCGTGGGTTTACTTTTTGACCACAAAAGGGGAAACTCCTGAGATTCTGGTGTATTTGTTGGACAAGTTGGCAAATCTGTGCAACTTGAAGGTGAAAAGGATACGAAGCGACAATGGAACTGAATTCAAGAACTCAACTCTCGAATTGTTTTGTGCTACAAGAGGTATTGAGCATCAATTTAGTGCTCCGAGAACTCCACAACAGAATGGAGTTGCAGAAAGAAAGAACAGGACAATAATCGAGACAGCTCGGACTATGTTAGCTGACTCCAAGTTACCAATCATATTCTGGGCTGAGGCAGTTAATACTGCCTGTTATGTTCTCAACAGAGTACTCACGGTTAAGAAAAGGAACAAAACGTGTTATGAACTTTTTAATAACCGTAAGCCAAATCTACAGTTCCTAGAACCATTTGGGTGTCCATGCCTGATCATGATTACAAAAGATAAGGTCTCTAAGTTTGGTGATAAAGCTGTTGAAGGGATTTTTCTTGGATATTCAGTCAACTCTCCGAACAAAAGAGTCTTTAACAAATCAACGAATCAGATTGAGGAGCATTTTGAAGTGAAATGTTTAAGGTATACGGAACCTCCTCAAGGAACGGGTCCGGATTGGTTTTTCAACTATGGAAACCTCTTCAACTCTTTCAATATTCGGGAAGAAGATGAAACGGAAGAATTGGTTTCTATACTTCATGAGCTTGATCTTTCTCAAGATACACCTGTTACTAATAAACCATCCGACCCATCTCCCAATGCAACACCCGCACCTCCACCGACTAATCCTACACCTCCACAAACTACACCTACACCTCCACAAACTACACCTACACCTTCACCAACACCCACTCAACCACCCACACAACCACAAACAACTACCAAATCACCACCATCAACACCATCTCCTACTCCATCATCTTCGGCTGCTCCTTCTACAACAGTTTATAACTACACAAAGGAGCTTCCATATGATCCAAACATGCCTCCTTTAGAGGAACCTCAAGAAGAAGATGAAATGGAAGAAACAATGGCCTACTCTCACTTATTTTCTACTGAAGATGAAGGACAAGAAGAAGAGATAGCCATTCCTGAGTCTGCTGTTACTCCCGAAACTGAGGGAGATTTGAACAATCTGGGTGTGAATCTTGTGCCAGGTGCCATGCCAGAAACTCGTATACATAAGGATCACCCCATTGATAATATTATTGGTGATCCTCATGCATCTGTTCAAACACGACAGCAAGCAAAGCAGACTTCAGCTCAGCAACTTTTGGGACTTATTGCACATATCGATTCATGTCATTTGTCTCAAATTGAACCTAAAAAGGTTGATCAAGCCTTAAAGGATCCATCTCTGGGTCTATGGTATTCAAACGAGAAAAACTTCGAGTTAACTGCCTATTCGGATTCGGATCTTGGTGGCTGCAAGATAGATATGAAGTCAACTACTGGAGGATGTCAGTTCCTTGGATCGTGCTTAGTTTCTTGGTAGTGCAAAAAGCAGACTGCGGTTGCTATTTCCACAGCTGAAGCCGAGTATGTTGCTGCTGCAAGTTGCTGTTCTCAGGTTCTCTGGATTCAGCATCAGCTGCGTGATTACGGGTTCAATCTCTCTATGACTCCTATTTATATTGATAATACAGCTGCGCTTAGTTTCTTGGCAGTGCAAAAAGCAGACTGCGGTTGCTATTTCCACAGCTGAAGCCGAGTATGTTGCTGCTGCAAGTTGCTGTTCTCAGGTTCTCTGGATTCAGCATCAGCTGCGTGATTACGGGTTCAATCTCTCTATGACTCCTATTTATATTGATAATACAGCTGCTATATCTATAACTCACAATCCCGTACAGCACTCTAAGACCAAACATATTGAACTTAGGTTCCACTTCATACGGGATTGCTTTGAGAAACACCTTATAGATGTCGTACATATAGAGACCCTTAAGCAGTGTGCGGACCTTTTCACAAAAGCCTTTTTGCAATCACGTTTTATTGAACTGGTCAATCTGATAGGTTTAAGGTTCTTTCAGTCAAAGAAATGATTTGTGACTTGGATTTTTTTAAGTTTTTAAATTCAATTTAAAAAAAAAAAAAAAAAAAAAAAAAAAAAATTCGCAACAGCCACTCTTTATACTCTTTAGTATTAAAGAAAACGCAAGGTTGCTACATTTTTAAAATAGACGTTGAAGTTGTGTCTGTAAACAACTTGGGATATGATAGTACATCGGGTGACATGCACAAAATGGAATTTTAAGGTTTATCTTGGATGTGTCAGTAGGTTTATCTGACACACTTAAAACAATTTTTTATCTAAATTATCTTCATCATACGATGTATTGGTAGGCATGGTACACACCGGTCTCTGAGATATTAAGAAGTAATTTAAATACATGTCTATGATCATGTGGTAAACACCTTGTGATGTACGACTTTATGTCTTAATTCCTTAGCATAGCTTGACATATTTCTAATTTTGGATTGTATATCTGAGATCTTTTGGGGGAGTATCCTGATTGTTTCCTCTGTTGTACGTAAGTGCAGACCTGGTCTCAATTCAGCTTACTCTCAAAACTAAGCAAACGTGAGTCAATGTACTTGCAAAGTCTTAAATTTAAGGTACTAAACAAGGTCGCCACAAATTTGGTTTGACTGCGTTTGGTTTTGCTTGCACCTGAATCAAGTTATGTTGCTCTGTTGTACGCAAGTACAGACCTGTCACCGCTGGCTTGATTCTTAAAATTGATTCTCTTATATTCTTTCTAGATTTAGAAACTATGTTCATGTCTAAGTTATAGGGGTATATCTATGGTGGGGACCACGGAGAAATATTCATACTAACAATAAAAGGTTAACTCACAGACACGGATGTAACGTGTTTAGGTGGACAAACAATACCAATAATCGTTTTGAAATAATTTTTATAACAGGTGTTTTAAATGTGCCACGTAAATTTAAAGTGGATAAATATACTGATGATCGAAATAACACTTACTATTCCTAATAAATGCATGTTATTCCGATATGATCCCTAAGCAGACAAAACAACTCCGTCACCAAAAAGAGAGTGTTAGTAATTTTATTTTGTTAATTTTTTACTTTTTGTAAAATTAAAGAAAATACCAAAAAGATTTTTTAGTTTTATGCATTATTTTATTCTGAGTTATTTTTTCCAAAGTCACGAGTCATTTGGGAATTATTTGCTAAAATAACGAGTTAACGGTTTTTGAAACATTTAAAATTGCATCAAAACTGCTCTCTGCGACGTTACGCTCTACGTCGCCTGCGACGTCCCAGCCTACGTCACATATAGGGTTAGACTATATATAGTCTCATCTGCGACGTAAAACGTCACACTATTCACTATTCACGTGTGACGTAGCCTGCGACGTACCAGTGGCGATTTGCGACGTAGCAACTTTCGAGCATTTTTCGTGATTTGTAGCTATTTTCATTCCGATTCACTTACGTAGTTTTGATCTACTCGTTGTTCCGCACACTTAGGTACCGATTTTACCATTTTTCACCGTGTATATTATGTTTAATCGCTATGTATGTATTACGGGTTAAATGGGTTTTGGTTTTGGGATAAATTAGATGGTGTATTGTGTAAATTACTTGTCATAAGTTATGTTTTCGTGATCACCATCGTTAGCCGCACTTTGTAGTGCGTTTGATTTTGAAAACCCCTAAATTCGAGGGTTAGGGTTTCTGGGTTGGGGACGCCTGTTCGTCAGTGCGACGTACGCTGCGACGTCGTGGCCTACGTCGCTTTCATTAATTATTAATTTCCTACGTCGCCCTTCCCTACGTCGCTTTTACTGCGACGTCCGATGCGACGTACCACTCTACGTCGCTATTTTAATAATGTGATTAAATTCACAATAAATTGCAAAATGCGACGTCCCTCTTGACGTCACTCGAATTTTCTGCGACGTCAAGCCTTACGTCGCTTTTCAATTTATTTTGATTTTAGGCGACGTACAGTTCTACGTCGCTCTGTGTTAATGCGACGTACGTGGCTACGTCGCTAGTTCCAGGAATTTTGAAAAGGTTGTTTTTAAAAATGTAACATTTTTGCTAACCTTTTTCGAGTTGCAATCTGTTTCTGTTTTTGCAGATATGGCTTTGATTTTTGAAGCTCGTCATAATACGGCTGCTTTCCTTACTGACACTTCTGACAAAGCTGCACCGTATCGTCAGATGATAGCGTTTTTGAGACGTTCAAGGGTATTCCACGCCATTTCCGATAACACTATGGCGTTTGGAAATCTGATCAACCCTTTTTGGAGAAATGCAACTGTCGTTACTGAAAACGACGTTAGACGATTGGTCTCTACCGTTTTGGCACTATTACAGAACAGAGTATTCGGGAACTGTTACAGCTGAATGATCAACCGGATATGCCTGTTGGTTTTGATCATATTTTTGTTACCGGAGCTATGCAACGGATCGGATATCCCGGGATTCCCTCTGATCAGTATAGAAAAGCGAATCTCACACGCGTCTGGAGATATTTGATGCATGTGATCATTGTTTGCTTGGGGAATCGGAAAGGTGGAACGGATGGGATGAGCCGCAGTCTGGCTTCTGCTATGTTAGCGTTGGTTTACAACAAGCCATTCAACTTCTCGGGATTTATCTTCAAAGCTATGGTTGACAATGCGAACGCCGGGGATCAGAAATGGATTTTATATCCAAGATTTGTACAGTGGCACATCAATCGTCATCATCCGGAGCTTCAGGCACAGGGTGATATCGATCATCCGCTTAAGATTTCACCGATGATGAGTCGGATTTTCACTATTTGTGCAGGGTATGAGAAAGGGGTCGAGGCACCAAGGGATGTTCCTTTATTCGGTGCTATTGTGGATGAAAATTATGTACCGCCCCCAGATCCTCAGTATATGGATGCTCCAGCACCACAGCAACCGCAGCAACCGTTTGTGAACATTCCTGTTCAAGCTGCGGGGGAGAATGTGGATGCTCTTTTGGAGAACATTGAGCAGTTCGGGCATGTTGACTCGGACAATCCAGCATCGCATGATACGGTTGAGAATTCTGATTCTGAAGATACTGCGAATGTAGGACCTCAGGATGGGGGTCCGACGCCTGAGCATTCTGATGGTACTGTTCCGCATCCCTCTGAGATGGAACGTATCAGGATTACCGATTCTTTTAGATATCTGAGGATTAAGCGTCGGATCAGACAAGGACGCAAGTATGTGCCTCCAAGGGATACTGGAAAACGTACACGCGACGGTGATGATCCTGCTGATGAGACTTATCGACTGAGTCGTCGTGTTCGTCGTTCTTCATCCGCCAGAGCTCCAGTCAATCCACAGCAGCAGGATGCTTTTGAGATTCAACCGACTCCAGCATTCATGCAAAAGATTATGGAAGATATGCAGCAGATGAAGCGAAAGCTGGAGGCTCAGGATGAGAAGATTGCTGAACAAGCTGCATTGATCGAGGTTCAATCAAAGGAGCTTGAGGAAACGAAGAATAGGGTTAATGTTTTGGAAGGCAGGTTACTTGTCTCGGGGGAGTCTGGGTCTGGGATACCCACTTTAGAGTCAAGTGAACCTGTGTCTGTAAATCCCAACCCTGTAATTGAAAATGTTAATGAAAATATTTCTCGTTTGGATTATTTTTGTGTTGATGATATTCCAGGGAAACCGAGACCACTGGCAGTTGATTACTCATTCGCTGACTTATCATTTATTCAAAGAATGGCTAGTGGAGTTGGCTCTGAGGAAGAAACGGAGAATGTGTTTGAGATGAATGAGGATGTCTCGATTGAAAAGGAACAGTTGAATGCAGATGAAACATATGATGATGCACAATCTGGGGAAGCTTATGATGGTGCACCAATAATAGAATCTGATTCAAGTGAAGACGAGAGTCCTGATAAAGCTCAACATGGAGAATCAAGTTCTGCTCCAACTCCAGCTTCAGAGACACAGGCACCGGACTCAGTAGCGAAGAAATTAACTGCTGAAGAAAAGAGAGAGAGAAACAAGAAATGGTGGCCTAAAGGACGAAATCCAGTCCCTATTCCAGTTAAATGTCAAGTGTACCGGGTTAGTCGAAATTATACCGGAGTGATTAAAAGCTGGAAGTGTCAGAGGAATCTGTTTATGATTAAGAGAGAAGATGGAGTTCAATACTTCAGAATGCGCTTTGATAGATTAAGCACGTTGCCAAAAGGAGAGATTAATCGGTTAGCTCAACTTAAATTGATTAATCCGTTCGATAATGATTATGCTGAGTTCATTCAGAGAAATTTACGTCGGGAAGTGTTATCGAAGACATATTCGAAATTGAAACCGACGTTGGGGACTCGGTATACGTGGAAAAAGAAGATTGATCCAGTCACCAGGAAGCCTATGGTTAAAGTTCACTATTCGCCTGCTAAATGTTTGACTGAGATACCTCTGGAATCAGTTCCTTATTATTTTCTGAGAAGACTTGTAAAATGGGAGCTTGATCCTCAGACTGGTGAAGCGGTTATCACTTTCATTCCAGATTCTGAACCGTGGCCAGAAGTTGGAGGTATATGGAATTTGAAGCAAGCAACGTTTAGACTATATGATCCGATGAGTTTGATTAATTTTCATGAAAAAGATTTAAGAAAACTCTATGATAATCGGATTCGTGTTGGTCAAAAGAATGAATTCAACAGACGTTTAGCACAGCAGTTTTACAATGTTGTTACTGTTTGTGTGGCTAATGGAATTCATGCCGACGGCCAATTTCCTGCGGGCTGGGTTTAATGAAGATTTTTGAAGACCAAGCTGAAGACACGGGGGAGTTTGTTAGTACATGTTAGTGTCTGTCAGTTGGTCTAGCTCGTAGTTCGTAATTAGAGTTAGTGTTCCTGACTCCTGCGACGTAGCGTGCAATGTCGCAGGTGCGACGTCAGGATTTGGGCCTGCGACGTAGCCAACGTCGCATGGGCTTGGGCCTGCGACGTAGCGTGCGACGTCGCAGGTGCCAGATTTTGTATAAATTTGTTTTACGTTTTCTGTTTTAGGGTTGACGAAACCCTAAACACCATTAGTCGAAATCTCTGTAATCTGACCGATTATTATTCAATACAATACGTTTCATTTGATATTCATTGCGTATTGATTGTTCGTGTGTTTAGTTTTAACTTAATCGTTGATTCCGCAAACGATTGAGTGACTCGGTTCGTACTAGATCCAAGGTTAGGGACAAACAAAAAGGTTTGTATTTACTCAAAATCCTAATAAGCCATGTGTAAATCAAAAAGCTAGTGGGAGTAATGTAAAATCCTACCTTGGAAAGTGTTTCGTTATGAAAGACTTGGAAGAACCAACATTCATACTTGGAATCAAGATCTATAGCGGTTCATTAAATTAAGTCAAAGTGCTTATATTGATAAGATCTTAAAGATATTTAAGATGAAGAATTCTAAATGTGGAAATGTACCAATGTTAGAAAGACTTGACTTAAATAGCAAACAGTGTGCTTCTACACCTGTTGAGGTGGAGCGTATGCAAAGGGTTCCTTATGCTTCGGCTGTTGGATCTATTACGTATGCGGTTAGATGCACTAGACCTGATGTGACGTTCGCACAGAACATAGCCAGCCGTTTTCAACAGAATCCAGGTGAATGTCACTGGATTGCTGTGAAAAATATTCTTAAGTACCCGAGGGCTACTAAAGATATGTTCCTTGTTTATGGTGGAAATCCTGAAGCAGAGCTCAAAGTGACTGGTTACTGTGATGCTAGATTTCAGACCGATAGAGATGATATGAAATCTCAGACAGGATACGTCTTCATCTTGGATGGAGACGCAGTGGAAAGGGTTCCTTATGAAGCAATCAAAACCTGCCATGTCTGCAACTGAATCAGAGTACATAGCACCTTCAGAAGCTGAAATGGAAGCCGTCTGGATTAGGAAATTTATTTCTGGGCTTGTCGTGGTACCCACAAATAAAAACCCCATAGAGTTATACTGCAATAAGTCAAGAGCATTTTTAATTGTTGATGAGCCTGGAGTTCAGAATGGGGCCAGACATTATCCTAGAAGATATCACTATATTCGAGAACAGATCGAAATAGGTGACATCAAATCTACTCAAAGGTCACACAGATAATAATCTAGCTGATTCGTTTACGAAAGCTTTACCTAAGGGAAAGCTTAGTCAACATGCCAAGGGCATAGGACTTCGTATGGCTAGTTATCTCATGTAAATCTGTGTTTTAGTATTTGGATAAAGGATGTTAAACAATTATTATCCAATAAATGAATTAAAGTACTTGGTATGTTTGTTTTCATTTGATAATTAATTGTATCCTATGTTTGCATGTTTAAATCCTTGAATAATTTATTATTATTCTAAACTATCCAATGTCGATTGACTATATGGGAATATAGTCGAACTAAGACATATCTGAGTGATTGGTCAGAAAGGGTCTCACTAAACTCACATGATATTCATACAGATGCATATCGGATTCCCTAAATTATCGAATTATTACTTTATGGATCGTCGTCATTAAGGAATATTCGAAAATGATTATTTACTGAATCCTTAGACTTGAGATGCAAGTAGGTTCAGCGTGTATGGATTGCATCTTCTTGATATGGTTCTAACTATTCGTAAATGGTAGTTATACAGGACTATTTTCAGAAGTGTAGTGAAATCCATGACTGACACGTGTAGTCAATACAGAATTTGTTCCTTCAATACGATATTGAAGAATGATACTTCTAGGCCGCTCATTAGTTATTAATCAGATGTGTGTATGGCCATACCAAAATGAAATCTAGATGTGTCTCGATTCATTTTGTAATCTTGATTAATTACATGAAATGAGAAATAGAATAGTTAAATCATGAAATGACATTGATCCATATTCATGATTAACACCGGTATCTGAAACAAAGGGATTGTAAATGATGAAATCATTATCTGAGACTTTATGAAACGAAACTCAGAAATTTCTAGGAACATTGGAGTGTTACTAGACGCTAACCAACGTTATTGCTTAAGACATGTCCAAGTGGGAGCTGTTGGTATATATGTACGCGACTTAAGCATGTTCAGAGATTAATGAGCCTATGGGGGGCGTTCACTTAACCATTTAGACACGATTAATTAATTAATAATGTATTAATTATTATGCACATTTAATATAAACTAAACTTGAGGGACTTAAATGTTAAGTGAGTGAAACTTGTATTGGGTTTTGAATTGGGTTGGGTTTTATATGGGCCGATTTTTAGGTATCCATATACAACTTAATAGCCTAATTAAAACCTATAGATACAAAGCCTAAGTTAGGGTTATTGGTATCCTAATACACACACAATACCCTAAATAATTAAACCTCTATCCTCTCTCGTTTTTGTGAGCCGTCAACCCACAAAATCAAGAGGTTTTGGTTTTGTCTTTTTTTGATTACAACAAAAATAGAAAAAACAAAAGAGGTTTCAATTTTAATACGTGTGTAGTTCGACTAGCATCGTTTTCGTGTTGTGAAGGTGGTGTGCGTGCAACCCTAGAGGGTTTTACCATTTGTGAAACCTATTCGTTTTACTAAACGATTATTTGGAGCTAGCTAAAAGGTACACGTTTTCTATCTTAACTAATTATAAATACGTGTTATATGCTTCCGCAATTGTGTGACAATTTGATTATCTATTTGCTATATTCTTACAATAACCATATAATCATCTTCTTCAATTAAAGGTTGTTGATAAGTGCAAAATATTATATGTTTTTATATGTTATTTTAGTTAGTTTAGCAAATAAAATGAGGAATAAATAGCACTTCTATGTTCTTATTTGAATAAAATGCAGATTTGAGGTTGAAATGGAGAAAAGAAAGAAATAAAGGAATAAAAAGAGTAAAATTTAGTCAATCCGTGTGAGACTTGCCGATCACGCATCAAGATTCACCGAGTTCTAGAGAAAATGTGTTGACTATTTGAAATCAGCAGAGTAGAAAAAGTGTTGAACTCAAATACTAGAAAAATGGAACCGAATGAGAAAAAACACTAAACGAATGTAGATACGATGAAGATCAGATATGACTGAAGATAGAATCGGGAGAAGACTCGTTGAGCCTCTCCATTCACTCACCGAGTTTTCCAGTAAGCCAGAGTTTCCCTATAAATAGAAGACCTATTTCACAGAAAAATAAAGAAAATGCTCAGTTTTTATCTGGAAAACACTTTTTCTAGATAGTTTCATTTTATACTAAAGTGTTGTTAGTTTATTTAGAAGAACGCAAGAGGCATTGTCAATCAATTTGGAGAAAGTACAAGTATGGTTTGCAATATTCTAATACTCTGAATCATGTCTTTTTACCAAATGGTTGATTGTTTGTTCTATGATTGATTTGTCTATGAATTGATTATAGTTTTGTATATAGATTGTTTACTAATTATTGAAACAGAGAAAATGATTTTATAAAAGATTTGTTTTATGAGATTTATCAATAACACTTTTATGATTCGTTGGTTTATGATTGACACATATTCCACGATGATCGATCAAATTAACCCTATGAATCCTCTGTAATTGAAGGACATGGATTAGTGTATTGACAAGTAATTAATTGATGTTTGTTTAATTAAAACGAGTTTCTGACTCAGTTGAACTCGGCGAGTTCTGTCATAACTCGACGAGTTTAGTCGTCTGGATTCATATTAAAGTTAGATTGGTCATGTGTTGTTAATTAAATGATAATAAACTTTTTTGATAATTCAATCCGATTTATTTTGATAACCGCATATACGTTATTAATACTACAGTGATAATCAGTTTACTGTATCATGATTAAATCTTGTTCTTAATAACTATTTCTAGAGAATTATTTTCAATCTATATTCACTATCTTGTTATTACTCTATGTTTTCTTTTTATTTATTATTATTGCATGATTACACTAGAGTGATTAATTATTTATTAATATACACACAGATTTTGGAGACAATCTCGATCAACTTACTATACTATGATATTAATTGATAGGTCATCTTTCCTATATGTGTTAATGGTCATATTTATGTATGTTTGATTGATCATAAATTTGGGACTTGATTTGGGTTTAACTGACACCTAGACCAGGCATTCTGCTACATTAATATATGGTAGATGATGAACGCCAAAATGTACTAGATTATAGTACTAATTACCCCTTTGTTTGATTGAATTCTTATGCATTTTGTGTGAATAAGATACTGATTTCGTTCATATTTGCATTTAGAATTTTAATTGGAGCTTGGATCATAAAGAATCACAAATCGAGCTAATATTGAAGAAAAGAAGCTCGAAAAGTTGAAGCTTGGAAAAAGAGAATTTAAATTGATGAAGAATGTGAGATTTCACATCCATACGGCATATGGAACATCCGTACGGCGTATGGATCGAATGAGCTGGGCTGTCAGAACGCGGGTTGAGTTGCTGGGCTTTTTACATCCATACGGCGTATGGAATATCCATACGGCGTATGGATCGTTTCGACAGATTTCCTTATAACCCTAATTTTATCTCATTTGGAGGGTTATCACCTCATTTTCTCTCTCAGCCGAATTCTAACAAAAACCACAGCATTTCTGGAGCATTTTGGAAGAGAAGAAGCAAGAAGAATTGAAGGTTTTCAATTGTTCGATCATTCTTTCGGTTTCTCGGTTCGAATACGTTTATCTTTTTCATTTGATTATGAATTCGGTTTTACTTTCGTTTCTGAGTTTCTGTAACATCATGATTGGCTAAACTTTTTATGTATTTGCTTAGATGATAATACTTAGATGATGGTTTGATTATTGATTTGAGAAAGTTATTGGATTTTATGAATGTTTGTGTGTTTACTTGATGATCCTTGGTTGTTAATTGATTATTAGTGATTACCTAACGTGGTTTACTCATCAATTGAGATTGATTTCCTTTTGAGTAGTAGACTATTGATAATTGTTGATTTCAGTTGATAATTATTGCTAAATATATTGAGTTTGATAGGTTGGGGTAAATAATCGGTAATAATCTTTAATGAACAAGATAGCTATTATTAGCTATAGACTTTGTTGATTCAAGTCGCAAAAGTAAATCACATAAACGGCGTAGGTTTAATTTAGAACACAATTCGGTGGGCAACGTTAGTTGAACAATTAGCGTGTTGAAAACAACCTTGTGTCTTTCTTAATTGTGTTAGATTAACTTACCTCGGAAAGGGGGTTGTCTTATTAGTTATGTCGCAATAAAATCCATTGTTCGAAGCAAATCAATATAGTGATAACCGGATTCTAAGGAAAGTAATCTAAGTGAATACATTTCTTCCACCATTTGAATCAAGTATTTTATTTGATTAATTGTTTTATTAATTATTTCTTTTTAATTAAGTTTTAATTAATTATTTATATTTGATTGTCAAATTGTTCGAACGGAACTAAAACGTCCCCTTTTTATTTTCCGCTTTATTTATTTTTAACAATTTTCATTTTATTCGAATTGACTTCCGTTCCTCGTGTTCGATCTGGACTTACCGAACTATACTATTATGCGATCAGGTATTCTTGCCTGAGTTGTGTATTAGCAAGTAAGGTAATTTCCATTTTAAAACTAAATCTCCGTTTACACGACATCAAGTTTTTGGCGCCGCTGCCGGGGAGCGGTTTAATTTGATTCAATAAATTGGAGTTTGTTTAGTATTTAATTGTTAATTTTTGATTTATTTGTAGGGTGTTATTTTTATTTTGTGCTTTTGTTTAAGGGTCTGTCTGTTAATACTTTTTCTTTTAACTAAATTCAGAATAGATAGTTTTGTGTTGTGATATCTAAGTAGCCTGTTCTACTGACTTGATAAGTTTATTGCAGGACGTATATGACCCGAACTTCGGGACCATTCCCAGCTGATCCATTCGCAGAACCCGAGCGTACATTTCATCAAAGGAGGCGCGTTGTTTCAGCACCGCCTAATTCACCGGTTCGCAACCCATTTTCTGACAAAGAGGACGAGGTATTTGATTATAATCTTCACACCCCGCTGGCTTCCAATTACAATTCAGATTTCGAGGGCGAATACGGAGAGTATCGCGAAAGACCACCAACCGAATACCCCAGCGATCAATCAGAACCAGATCTTGAAATGGCGGACGATATCGCCAACATGACTCTCGAAGAGTATTCTAGCAGAATGCGCACCGACCTTGGGCCAGGAGTAGTGAGGCCCGCTATTGCGCGAGAAGTGGAGTTTGAAATTAAGGGATAGTTCCTCAAGGAGCTTAGAGAGAACCCCTTTCGAGGAGAAGACAAGAAAGACGCTAACGAGCACGTCAAGAAGATCCTGGAGATCGCCGATATGTTCAACGTTCCGAACGTTACTCGTGATCAAGTCATGCTCCGAGTGTTCCCGGTAACACTCAAGGGAGCTGCTAAGAGATGGATTTCAAATGAACCAGCCGGATCCATCACCACTTGGGAAGATCTTCGTACGAAATTTCTGAAGATGTACTGCCCACCATCCAAAACGTCGAAGATGATTGACGAGATCAAAAACTTCAAGCAAGATATCGACGAGTCACTTCACCAAGCGTGGGAAAGGTATAAGGACTTAATGCATAAGTGCCCACAGCATGACCTAAACGACCAACAGTTTGTAATGGTGTTCTACAAAGGTGTAGACCGTGCTACAAGGCAGCAACTGGATGCACAAGGATCTCTTCCTAAGAAGATTCCGAGGGATGCCTTAGAAGCCATACGTGACCAAGCAAAGCATTCTCAGCTTTGGGATGATGGCACTTCAGAGAGAAAGAGGTCAGTAAGCAGTGATGATGGTCTCGCCGCCATCACTACTAAGCTTGACAGTATGGGAAGAGTCTTAAAGAAGGTAACCGAGATTGTTCATGCAATCCAAGTAGGGTGTGACAACTGTGGAGGAACGCATTTGGTCAAGGATTGCCCTGAAATGGATTCTGGAGAATCAAAAGAGGAAGTTAAGTTTGGAGAAGCTCAAGGAACCTACCGACAAGGCGGTGGAACCTTTTTCCGAAGACCATACCAAGAAGGAGGCCGCCAATTCCGCCAAGCTCAGCCTGGGCTTTACTCTAAGGAACAAACGTCGGCACCCTTTCCCGACAAGAAAACCAACCTGGAAGAGATGATGGGAAAGTTTTTGGTCACTAATGAGCAATTTATTGCTAGTTCTGGTCAACGGATGGATACCACCGAAGCGTTAGTACGTAATCAAGGTGCCGCGCTCAAGCAAATTGAAGGGACCGTTTCTAACATCGCTAAGGTTCTTCAAGAGAGGTTTCCGGGAACTCTACCGGGGTTTACCGAAACCAACCCACGAGATCAAGCAAAAGCAGTAACCACTAGAAGTGGGAAGGTTCATGAAGACCCTAATTGTCACACCCCGCCAAACGGTAATTACAATTACGTAGAGTGGTTTGCGGAAGCTTAGTGACGTGGCGGGGGTGCGAGCAGTAAAACACAACCAACAGATACATACATACTCAGAGCATATGGTTATCGCAGAACGAAATAGATTAAGATGCCATTAATTAAAGTTTTACAAAAGATTACCACTTGAAAAGTGGTAACAGTAATAGTAGTAGTTGAAATCAGTAATTCATAAAATACATAATATCAAAAGTAGATTTCATAGGTATGACTGCAGTAGTTGCAGTTATACAGAGGAAATCCATGTGTCCCAAAAGTGGTGGCATCCTAACAAGTCCAGGGTAGTCCGTCCTGATATGCATGCAGATCATACTTACGCTGCTAATTCCCTGAAAAACATAGAGTAAAACGTCAACAAAATTGTTGAGTGAATTCACAAGTTTGTTTGTTGTGTAGGAAACACAAGTTAATCATTTAAGAATAACATTTCCAAATAAGTGTTGTTTGTCAAGTAGGAAACACAAGTTATAAACAAATAACGTTTCCCAAATCAGTTGTAGTTGTAATAGGAAACACAGGTTATTTCAATCAAGAGATAACATTTCCTAATTCAGTCATTAGTAGGAAACACAGGTTAACCTAGTTAAAGGATTAACATTTCCAAATCAGTGTACGTAGGAAATCACTTCCTAAACAATAGTTTTGTAGGTGGGAATATTTAGACGGTGATCCCTTGAAAGGTGAGCTAAACCTGTCAAGTAAGGTAACCCGATCTAACCCTATAACCAAACCACGACCCTAATCTGTTGTTGTTGTGCCAAGTAGGACATTTAAGTATACGCTCCCAAATCCGTAGGAGGGTCGTCACGGCGATAATACTATCCGTATACTCAGTGGCTAGAGTCACCTAGCTAATGGTTATAGTCTGTAGCCATAAGGTCTTTTATGCACTACATCGTTCAGCCTAGATCTGTACCAAGACTCGTTGCCTAAATTCCCAAAATAGTTATGAAAAACATTTCATAAAACATAGTTCAAATAGTTGTGTGAAATACCCTTTCACAAACAGTTCAAGTATGAAGTACCCCTTCATAAACAGTTTAGGCAAATACGTACAGTATTTAATCAATCACAACATGAAATCTCATTTCATCAATAGTTTAAATAAATACATCAAGTATTCAAACAGTTGTCGCATGCAATTATACATACGATTTCTATGTTTTCCACCCCGAGGTTTTAAAACATTAAAACATTTAAAAGGGGTTTGTGAACTCACTTTGAGTGCTCGGATGTGAATGCTAGCGAAATATGATAGCGAAGCCCAAACGAAATCAACCTATACACAATATTGTATTAACCATAAGTACGTAGTTTACTTACGTTAATAATTCGTTTGTTTGAAGAAGTTATCAATTTCTTAAGTTTGTATAAGTCGTTGATGATTGTTGTTGGAAATAAATAATGTTTTTCCCAAGTTATGTTTGTTTGTTGAATCGTCCGAAATGTGTAAGCATATATGCTTATATAGTTGAATATATATTCTCGTATATATTAATTGTTTGTTGTTTAGTTTCCAAAATCACAAGTCTCACTTGTTACAACAATATCTTCGTTTTGTCCAAATGTATATGTTATACATTTTTAATAAGTCCGTATTTATTTTCGTTCATGAAATAAATATCATCTTGTTTCCAAAATGTTCGTATACGTTTAATTAAATCATTGTAAATGATTTTGAATCGAGATTTAACGATTATTAATAACGTATACAAGTTTGTCGTATATATACGTATAAACATTTGTAAACCATGTTAAACATATATATATATTTCGTACTCGTTCACGGTCTAAGTCATGTGCGGGTTCGAAGTTCAAGTTTTAGCCGAAGTCTTCTGTTCCCGAGAACCCGCTGGGTATAAAGCGAACGCGCCGTGTTCTTTAGTACGCGCCGCGTACTAACAATTTACAAAGGACGCACCGCGTACTACTTATATGCGCCGTGTACAATTAGTTTTACAAAGAACGCACCGCGTCCTTAAGGACGCACCGTGTACAATTAATATTCCAGGAATTCTTTGTTTTATTGTTAGGACACGCCGCGTACAAAGAGTACGCGCCGCGTGGATCATATTTTACAAAGGACACGCCGCGTATGACCTGGACACACCGCGTGGATCATAAATTTGCAAAGGACGCGCCGCGTAGTCTTAGGACACGCCGCGTCCTCGAGTTTCAGTCAGACCAACATCAACCAAATGCGAGTTTTTGGGTTTAACTTCTTATAATCTTGTTCCCAAACGTTTATAACAAGTGTACACAACCTTTTTACAGTCTCATTATGCATTTTAAATATCAAACTTCGGATTTTAAAGTTTGGTTTTTATAAAAACCCATTTCGTGTTCATCAACCAAATCATCAATCTTTATGTGTTATATGTATAGATTATGATGTATATACGATTTAAACACGAAATCAACAGGTAGGAACCAAAAAGGAAGGAGTTTCCTTACAATGAGGTGAGTGAGGATGATGATGATACGAGGATGATGATGGTGAGTTCCTGATCTTGTTGTTTTACAACCTCTTGCTGCTACTGATCTTGTGTGATTTCTTAAAGAAGAAAGAAAAGAAAAATGATGGTGATGAATATGTGTGTGTGTCGAGTGTATCCAGAGAGAAAAAGAGAGGGAGAACGGGTATGGTTTAAACATCGATCTGTCCCCTGCATTATTGGTGTTAGGTGCCATATTTGGCACCTCAATTTCGAGTACGGGTATAATTATAGCAATATAAAATTTAACATTTTATATTTTTATTTTGTAGATGCTCTCCTGGTTCGTAATATATTTTCAGAATAATGAGATTATCATTATTTTTGATTGTTGTACATTTTTGTACATTTTTGTACATTTTACTGCGCGCAGTTAAATAGACGTCAAATTTCAGTCAAGTTACGATTTCATATTTTGAAGTAATGTTCTAACTTCTTCCAAATGAACGAGAAAATTTGCATTTTTATGATTCGACCTTTTATGTGCGTTTAAAAATTGTTTCTGTTCGTTATATAATACGTTTTATGTTAAACGTATAACTGAACCATTTTATCTATATGTTATAGATATATAAATACTCGTAATTAATAATCGAATTATTAATTATTTCATGTTACCAAATCTGGTTAATTATTTTTGTCGGCTTCGTTCCGATACGTTCGTACGTAATTTATAAATAACTACGTATCCTGTAATACTTTTTGTATTATTATTTTGGGCTCGCTAGACTCATATCACATCATAGGTTTAGTTTAAAACAAATCGCAGGGAATTAGCGTAAGAAATGCATGTAATTAAGTATAATTATATACCTAATTTGGAGGAGTGTCACATTCTCCCCCCGTTAGTGAAATCTCGTCCCGAGATTTAAGTCGAGCCGTGAGTCTCGGTCACGCTCTCAAATAGGTTGGGGTATTTCTTTCGTATTTCATCCTCTCGTTCCCAGGTAAACTCTGGGCCATGCTTCGAGTTCCAACGAACTTTAACCAGTTTGATTCGTTTGTGTCGAAGTTTCTGCGTTTTAGAATCCATAACTTCAACAGGTTCCTCCACAAAGTTAAGTTTTGAGTCAATGAAGACTTCGTCCGGAGGAAGGATAAGTGTTTCATCAGAAAGACACTTTTTGAGGTTGCTAACGTGGAAAGTATCTTGTATGCTACTAAGCTCTTGAGGTAGTTTGAGCTTGTAAGCGACAGGACCAATCCTAGCAAGGATTTCAAATGGTCCGATGTATCGTGGGTTCAGCTTTCCTCTTTTGCCAAATCGTGCTACACCCTTCCAGGGCGATACTTTGAGTAGGACCTTGTCTCCTACTTGAAACTCAAGAGGTTTACGGCGGTTATCAGCGTAACTCTTTTGTCGATCTCGTGCCGCTTTCAGTCGGCTCAATACTTGAGTTATTTTGTCAGTGGTTTCCTGGACAAGTTCGGGTCCAGATAGTTGTCTGTCATCCAACTCTGCCCAACAGAGTGGTGATCGGCACTTGCGTCCATATAACGCCTCAAATGGTGCCATTTGTATACTCGTGTGATAACTATTATTGTAAGAGAATTCAGCTAGAGGTAGGTGAGTATCCCAGTTACCTCCAAAGTCTATCACACACGCTCGCAACAAGTCTTCGAGCGTCTGTATCATTCACTCACTTTGGCCGTCAGTCGGAGGGTGGTAGGCAGTACTTATATCAAGTCGAGTACCCAATGCCTGTTGTAATGTTTGCCAAAAGCGAGAAGTGAATCGCGCATCCCTATCAGAGATGATGGATAGTGGCACACCATGCCGAGAAACAATCTCTTTAATATAGATTTTTGCTAGTTTCTCCATTCCATCAGTTTCCTTAATAGCGAGAAAGTGGGCTGATTTCGTCAATCGATCGATAATCACCCATATGGCATTTGCTCCAGATGCCGTTCTAGGTAACTTCGTAATGAAGTCCATTGTTATTTGCTCCCATTTCCATTTGGGCAACTCAGGTTGTTGCAAAAGTCCAGACGGCTTTTGGTATTCAACCTTTACCTTCGAGCAAGTTAAACATTTGCTCACGTAGGTGGCAATGTCACGTTTCATTCCAGGCCACCAGTAGAAACCTTTCACGTCATGGTACATCTTGTCTGCACCAGGATGTATTGAGTAATTGGACTTATGTGCCTCATCCAAAATCAGTTTACGTAACTCATCCACGCATGGTACCCAAATTCGGTTCATGAAGTACAACACTCCGTTGTCCTTTTTCTCGAGTTGTTTTTCCATCCCTTTCAAGGATTGTTTGTCCCTTACTTAGGATCTAGCACGAACCGAGTCAATCCAATCGATGGCGGAAACAACGATTAGATTATTAACTAAACACACGAACAATCAATACGCAATGAATATCAAACGAACGTAATATTATTGCTTATAGTCGATCAGATTACAGAGAATTTCGACAGATTATGTTTAGGGTTTCGTCAACCCTAAAACAGAAAACACAAATCGTATTTATACAAAAACTGGCACCTGCGACGTAGCACGCTACGTCGCAGGCCCAAGCCCATGCGACGTTGGCTACGTCGCAGGCCCAACACCTGACGTCGCACCTGCGACGTAGTGCGCTACGTCGCAGGAGTCAGAAATACAAAACTAACTACGAACTACGAGCTAGACCAACTGACAGACACTAAACATGTACTAACAAACTCCCCCGTGTCTTCAGCTTGGTCTTCAAAAATCTTCATTAAACCCAGCCCGCAGGAAACTGGCCGTCGGTATGAATTCCATTAGCTACGCAAACAGTAACAACATTGTAGAACTGCTGTGCTAATCGTCTGTTGAATTCATTCTTCTGACCAACTCGAATCCGATTATCATAGAGTTTTCTTAAATCTTTTTCATGAAAATTAATTAAACTCATCGGATCATACAGCCTAAACGTCGCTTGCTTCAAATTCCATATACCTCCAACTTCTGGCCACGGTTCAGAATCTGGAACGAAAGTAATAACCGCTTCGCCAGTCTGTGGATCAAGTTCCCATTTCACAAGTCTTCTCAGAAAATAATAAGGAACTGATTCCAGAGGTATCTCAGTCAAACATTTAGCCGGCGAATAGTGAATTTTAACCAAAGGCTTCCTGGTGACTGGATCAATCTTTTTCTTCCACGTATACCTAGTTCCCAACGTCGGCTTCAATTTTGAATAAGTCTTCGATAATACTTCCCGACGTAGACATCTTTGAATGAACTCAGCATAGTCATTCTCGAAAGGATTAATCAACTTAAGCTGAGCTAATCGATTAATCTCTCCTTTTGGCAACGTGCTCAATCTATCAAAGCGCATTCTAAAATACTGAACTCCATCTTCTCTCTTTATCATAAACAAATTCCTTTGACACTTCCAGCTTTTAATTACACCGGTATAATTCCGACTAACCCGGTACACTTGACATTTCACTGGAATAGGGACTGGATTTCGTCCCTTAGGCCACCATTTCTTGTTTCTCTCTCTCTTTTCTTCAGCAGTTAGTTTCTTTGCTGCTGAGTCCGGTGCCTGTGTCTCTGGAGCTGGAGTTGCAGCAGAACTGGATTCTCCATGTTGCGCTTTTTCAGGACTCTCGTCTTCACTTGAATCAGATTCAATAATTGGTGCATCATCATAAGTTTCCCCAGATTGTGCATCATCATACGTTTCATCTGCATCCAACTGTTCTTCTTCAATCGAGACATCCTCGTTCATCTCAAACACATTCTCTGTTTCTTCCTCAGAGCCAACTCCACTGGCCATCCTTTGAATAAATGATAAGTCAGCAAATGAGTAATCAACTGCCAGCGGTCTTGGTTGACCTGGAATATCATCAACAGAAAAGTAATCCAAAACAGAAATATTTTCATTAATATTTTCAATTACAGGGTTGGGATTTACAGACGCAGGTTCACTTGACTCTAAAGTGGGTATCCCAGACCCAGACTCCCCCGAGGCAAGTAACCTGCCTTCCAAAACATTAACCCTATTCTTCGTTTCCTCAAGCTCTTTAGATTGAACCTCGATCAAAGCAGCTTGTTCAGCAATCTTCTCATCCTGAGCCTCCAGCTTTTGCTTCATCAGCTGCATATCTTCCATGATCTTTTGCATGAAAGCTGGAGTCGGTTGAATCTCAAAGACATCCTGTTGCTGTGGATTAACTGGAACGCGTGTAGATGAAGAGCGACGAACACGACGAGGCGGTCGATAAGTCTCATCAGAAGGATCATCACCGTCGCGTGTACGCTTTCCAGTATCCCTTGGAGGCACATACTTGCGTCCTTGTCTGATCCGACGCTGAATACGTAGATATCTAAATGAATCTGAGAGCCTGATACGTTCCATTTCAGATGGATGTGGAACAGTACCATCAGAATGCTCAGGCGTCAGACCCCCATCCTGAGGACCTGCATTGGCTGGTTCGTCAGAATCAGAACTCTCAACCGTATCATGCGATGCTGGGTTGTCCGAATCCACATGCCCGAACTGCTCAATATTCTCCAAAATAGCATCCACGTTCTCCCCCGCAGCTTGAGCAGGAATGTTTTCCCCCGCAGCTTGAACAGGAATATTCACTAACGGTTGCTGCGGTTGCTGAGATGCTGGAACATCCATATATTGAGGTTCCGGTGGCGGTACATAATTCGCGTCCACAATGGCACCAAACAAGGGAACATCCGCTGCTGCCGCAACCCCTTTCTCAAAACTTGCACAAATGGTGAAAATCCGACTCATCATCGGTGAAATCTTTAATAACTGATCGGGATCACCCTGTGCCTGAAGATTTGGGTGATGACGATTAATGTGCAACTGAACAAAACGTGGATATAAAATCCATTTCTGATCCCCTGCATTCGCGTTATCAACCATTGCCTTGAAGATAAATCCCGAGAAGTTGAACGGCTTGTTGTATACTAACGCCAACATAGCAGAAGCTAAACTTCGACTCATCCCATCCGTTCCACCTTTTCTATTCCCCAAACAAACGATAATCACATGCATCAGATATCTCCAAACACGCGTGAGATTCGCTTTGCGATACTGATCGGAGGGAATCCCAGGATATCCAATCCGTTGCATAGCCCCGGTAACAAAAATATGATCAAAACTGATAGGCATATCCGGTTGATCGTTCAATTGTAAAAGTTCCCGAATGCTCTGTTCTGTAATAATGATCTCCGTACCCAGAACAGTAGAGACCAAGCGTATAACGTCGTTTTCAGTAACGACAGTTGCGCTCCGCCAGAATGGGTTGATCAGATTTCCAAAAACCACCGTGGTATCGGAAATAGCGTGGATTACCCTAGAACGTCTCAAAAATGCAATCATCTGACGATACGGTGCAGCTTTATCAGCAGTATCAACAAGATAAGCAGCCGTATGGTGACGAGCTTCAAAAATCAAAGCCATATCTGCAAAAACAGAAACATATTGCAACTCGAAAAAGGTTAGCCAAAAATTTTCATTTTTCATACAACCTTTTTCAAACTCCTGGAACTAGCGACGTAGCACCATACGTCGCATAAACACAGAGCGACGTAGAAAAGTACGTCGCCTAAATTCAAAATAAATTGAAAAGCGACGTAAGGCCGTACGTCGCATAAAATTCGAGCGACGTAAAGCGGGACGTCGCATTTTGCAATTTATTGTGAATTTAATCACTTTATTTAAAATAGCGACGTAGAGAGCTACGTCGCATCGGACGTCGCATAAAAAGCGACGTAGGGAAAGGCGACGTAGGAATTAATAATAACTAATTTAAAGCGACGTAGGCGACTACGTCGCATCGTACGTCGCAACGATGAACATTCATCCCCAACCCAGAAACCCTAACCTCGAATTTAGGGGTTTTCAAAATCAAACGCACTACAAGGTGCGGCTTACGATGATGATCACGAAAAAATAAGTTATAACCATTATAACAACCAATTGACCATCGAATTCAACCCAAAACTAAAACCCTTGAAACCCGTAACACTTATATAGCAATTAAACATATAATACACGGTGAAAACAGGTAAATATGGTACCTAAGTGTGCGGAATAACGAGTATATGAAAACTACGTGAGTGAATAGGAACGACAACAGCTACAAATCACGAAAAAGCTCGAAGAATTGCTACGTCGCAAATCGCCGGTTGGTACGTCGCAGGCTACGTCGCACTTGAATAGTGAATACTGTGACGAGGTACGTCGCAGTGGATACTATTTAAAGTATAACCCTATGTGCGACGTAGGCTGGGACGTCGCAGGCGACGTAGAGCCGAACGTCGCAGGCGACGTAGAGCCGTACGTCGCATACAACAGTTTTGATCCAATTTCGAAATTTTCAAACCGTGTACTCGTTATTTTTAGCAAATAATTTCCAAATAACTCGTGACTTGGGAAAATAACCTAGAATAAAAATAAAACAAAATAAAATAAACTATAAAATCTTTTTTTGGTATTTTCTTTAATTTTACAAAAAATAGAAATAACTAACACTCTATTTTTGGTGACGGAGTTGTTTTGTCTGCTTAGGGATCATATCGGAATAACATGCATTTATTAGGAATAGTAAGTGTTATTTCGATCATCAGTATATTTGTCCACTTTAAATTTACGTGGCACATTTAAAACACCTGTTATAAAAATTATTTCAAGACAATTATTGGTATTGTTTGTCCACCTAAACATGTTACATCCATATCTGTGAGCTAACCTTTATTGTTAGTATGAATATTAATTTTGAGAAACCTATTATATGATATACTGATAAACTTCAGTAAAACAAACACTGCATATTCACACAAGGTAGAGATTACAAGACCAAGTTTATCTCGGTTTTCTCGTAACATACACTTGATATTTATATTTAGGCATACATCAAACCGACTATGAAGATACTAGTGGTCCCAGATCTGTACATAGTACAACAGAGGGTCCCTTAGTATGAACATAACAAGTTTGAGACTATTTGCATAACTAATGGATTCAGGTCTGTACGTGAGTACAACAATAGTCACCATTAGTTAGGCGAATAATCATATTATTACTATATGCCCATTTTACATTTACATAATTATGACAGTGTATGATAGTACTTCCATTTATCAATTAAGACTTATGTCATACATCAGATAACATTTTTCATAAAGTAATAGACAAGTTTTATCATTACTTCTTACTCACTCACAAACCGGTGTGTAGCGTGCCTACCAATACATCGTATGATGAATATAATTTAGATAAAAACTGTTTTAAGTGTGTCAGATAAACCTACTGACACATCCAAGATAAACCTTAAAATTCCATTTTGTGCATGTCACCCGATGTACTATCATATCCCAAGTTGTTTACAGACACAACTTCAACGTCTATTTTAAAAATGTAGCAACCTTGCGTTTTCTTTAATACTAAAGAGCATAAAGAGTGGCTGTTGCGATTTTTTTTTTTTTTCTTTTTTTTTTTTTTTTTTTTTTTTTTGAATTTAAACACTTAAAAATCCAAGTCACAAATCATTTGTTTGACTGAAAGAACCTTAAACCTATCAGATTGACCAGTTCAATAAAACGTGATCGCAAAAAGGCTTTTGTGAAAAGGTCCGCACACTGCTTAAGGGTCTCTATATGTACAACATCTATAAGGTGTTTCTCAAAGCAATCCCGTATAAAGTGGAACCTAAGTTCAATATGTTTGGTCTTAGAGTGCTGTACGGGATTGTGAGTTATGGATATAGCAGCTGTATTATCAATATAAATAGGAGTCATAGAGAGATTGAACCCGTAATCACGCAGCTGATGCTGAATCCAGAGAACCTGAGAACAGCAACTTGCAGCAGCAACATACTCGGCTTCAGCTGTGGAAATAGCAACCGCAGTCTGCTTTTTGCACTGCCAAGAAACTAAACGCGATCCAAGGAACTGACATCCTCCAGTAGTTGACTTCATATCTATCTTGCAGCCACCAAGATCCGAATCCGAATAGGCAGTTAACTCAAAGTTCTTCTCGTTTGAATACCATAGACCCAGAGATGGCCTAAAAGCGAGATATCCAAAAATGCGTTTTACTGCCTTCATATGAGACACCTTCGGATTTGCTTGAAATCGTGAGCAGAGAGAAACGGCAAACACGATATCTGGTCTTGAGGCAGTCAGGTACATAAGAGAGCCTATCATTGATCGATAGTCTTTCTCCTTGCAGTCTTCATCGTCCTCATTAGGTCCAAGATTGTGTCTTGCTTCAATTGGAGTGCCATAGTGTTTACAGTTGAGCAATTCATACCGTTTTAACATGTCAATGACATATTTTGACTGATGGATATAAATTCCATTGTCAGATTGCTCAACCTGTAGTCCCAGAAAGAACGTGAGTTCCCCCATAGCACTCATTTCAAACTCAGATTTCATCAATCTTTCAAAATCCTTGCACAACTGATCATTAGTTGATCCAAAGATTATGTCGTCCACATAGACCTGCACAAGTAACAAATCCGCTCCTTCCTTTTTGATGAAAAGCGTGCTATCAATCTGTCCTCTATCAAAACCATTCTTCAGTAAGTACGTGGCAAGTCGCTCATACCAAAGTCGAGGAGATTGATGAAGACCATACAAAGCTTTCTTCAGCTTGCAAACATGATTAGGATGCTTTGGGTCTTCAAAACCGGGAGGCTGACACACATAGATCACTGCGTCAACATCTCCATAGAGAAAAGCACACTTC
This sequence comes from Helichrysum umbraculigerum, assembly GCA_949592205.1. Taxonomy (NCBI): domain Eukaryota; kingdom Viridiplantae; phylum Streptophyta; class Magnoliopsida; order Asterales; family Asteraceae; genus Helichrysum; species Helichrysum umbraculigerum. The sequence goes on along the minus strand of CATIUR010000002.1, from coordinate 159,596,090 downwards.
ACGTCAAGTTGATACACTCGGAATCCTTTGAAAGAAGCATAAGCTAGAAAAATCCGAATTGATTCCAAACGAGCAACAGGAGCGAAAACTTCATCATAGTCAATACCCTCTAGTTGACTATATCCTTGAACTACCAGACGGGCTTTGTTTCGAATAACAGCCCCACGATCATCCATTTTGTTACGGAAAACCCAACGAGTACCCGTCAAGTGAGCACCCTTGGGTAGAGGAACAATTTCCCAAACATTCATCTTGTTTATTTGCTGTAGTTCCTCCTGCATAGCCTCGACCCAAGATGGATCCTTTAAGGCTTGATCAACCTTTTTCGGTTCAATTTGAGACAAATGACATGAATCAATATGAGCAATAAGTCCCAAAAGCTGCTGAGCTGAAGTCTGCTTTGTTTGCTGTCGTGTTTTAACAGATGCATGAGGATCACCAATGATATCAGCAATGGGGTGATCCTTATGTATACGTGTTTCTGGTATGGCACCTGGCACAAGATCCACACCCAAATTGTTCAAATCTCCCTCAGTTTCAGGAGTAGCAGCAGACTCAGGAATGACTATCTCTTCTTCTTCTCCTTCATCTTCATGAGAAAATAAGTGAGAGTAGTTCATTGTTTCTTCCACTTCATCTTCTTCTTGAGGTTCCTCTAAAGGAGGCATATTTGGATCATATGGAAGCTCCTTTGTATAGTTGTAAACTGTTTTAGAAGGAGCTGCCGAAGATGGTGGAGTAGGAGATGGTGTTGATGGTGGTGATTTGGTAGTTGTTTTCGGTTGTGTAGGTGTTGGTGAAGGAGTAGGTGTAGGTTGTGGAGGTGTAGGATTAGTCGGTGGAGGTGCGGGTGTTGCATTAGGAGATGGGTCGGATGGTTTATTAGTAACGGGTGTATCTTGAGAAATATCAAGCTCATGCAGTATAGAAACCAACTCTTCCGTTTCATCTTCTTCCGGAATATTGAAAGAGTTGAATAGGTTTCCATAGTTGAAAAACCAATCCGGACCCGTTCCTTGAGGAGGTTCCGTATACCTTAAACACTTCACTTCAAAATGCTCTTCGATCTGATTCGTTGATTTGTTGAAGACTCTTTTGTTCGGAGAGTTGACTGCATATCCAAGAAAAATCCCTTCAACAGCTTTATCACCAAACTTAGAGACCTTATCTTTTGTAATCATGATCAGGCATGGACACCCAAATGGTTCTAGGAACTGTAGATTTGGCTTACGGTTATTAAAAAGTTCATAACACGTTTTGTTCCTTTTCTTAACCGTGAGTACTCTGTTGAGAACATAACAGGCAGTATTAACTGCCTCAGCCCAGAATATGATTGGTAACTTGGAGTCAGCTAACATAGTCCGAGCTGTCTCGATAATTGTCCTATTCTTCCTTTCTGCGACTCCATTCTGTTGCGGAGTCCTCGGAGCACTAAATTGATGCTCAATACCTCTTGTAGCACAAAACAATTCGAGAGTTGAGTTCTTGAACTCAGTTCCATTGTCACTTCGTATCCTTTTCACCTTCAAGTTGCTCAGATTTGCCAACTTGTCCAACAAATACACCAGTATCTCAGGAGTTTCCCCTTTCGTGGTCAAAAAGTAAACCCACGAAAACCTTGAGTAGTCATCAGTAACTACCAAGCAGTAAGACCGACCACCAATGCTCTTTGTAGAAACTGGACCGAAAAGATCCATATGCAGTAGTTCCAATGGAGCATTTATGGAATTCACCTGCTTAGACTTATGGGACTTCTTACGTAACTTTCCTTTTTGGCAGGAGATACAGTCATCCTTTAGAGCAAATGACTGTTTTGGAACTCCTAGCACTAGATCATTTTTGGTCAAGAAATTCATTTTTCGGAAATGAATGTGTCCCATTCGCCTGTGCCAAAGCAGTGAATCCTTTTCAGAAGCCTTAGACAAGAGACACGTATACTCGTTCGATGTCTCAACAGTTCTCATATTCAAAATGTAGGTGTCATCCTTTCTTGGTGCTCTCAGTAACACCCATTCTTCCGGAATGACATACCCAGGCTTCAGTATCACACACTCAGTCTTTGTGAACACAGTTGTATAATCCTTATCACAGACCTGTGAAACACTTAGCAAGTTGTGCGTAAGCTGTTCCACGTAGTTCACATTTTCAAAACTAACATTGCCGTTAGTTAACGTTCCTCTTCCAGAAATAGTTCCCCCAGAATCTCCAGCAAAGGCAACATAACCTCCTGCATGTGGTTTAATATCCACAAGAAGAGATACATCGCCCGTCATATGTCGCGAGCAGCCGCTATCCAAATACCATTCGCTATCTTTAACGCGTTCTGACTGCTGCAACACACAAACAAAGGAGATTAGTGAGAAACGGTGACCCAAGCCTTTACAGACTTAGGTCGACCGTGGTCATCAACAATAATCACGTCAGATAGAATTTTATCTTTAAACAAATTAGAATTTTTATCTGATGTGTTATTGTTGACGACTGAAGAGTCAACATCAGACTCTTTACGTTTCCAAACTTTTGAAGATTCGGAAATGGTAATAGAAGTAATGTTGGGCTTTTGAATTGACAAAGGTTTTTGCTCAACATTACTTGGTTTCGAAACAGGCTTGGGAGAGGTAGAGTAACGCCTAGGTGGAGATTTAGAAAAAGAGTTTTTATAAACAGATGTCCTAGGCATCTCTCTCCCATATCGCTGATTTGACAGCTTTGGACAATCACGGATTAAATGTCCTTGTTTCTTGCAGTAGAAACAAGAACGAGTCTCAACAAACGGTTGAGGCTGAGGAATTACCACAGGAGGTGGAGAAACATTTCTAGAACATGAACATTGAGTACACATCTTAGAAAATGTTTGTTTTGGTTGAGAGGTTGATGTTGATGGTTTATCATACGAAACATTTTCATTTACTGATTTTCTTTGCAAAATCTTTACAGGTGACTGTAAAGATTGTTGTTTCGTGTTTAAAACCTTTGCTTTTCCTTTATTTGGTTGAACCTTAATTTCAGGTTCAACCTTTGAAATCACTTTTTCAGGTTTAAATGCAACCTTCTTAACCTCCGGATACTCCTGATCCGTAATGTCCTCAATCTCAACTATCTCCACAACACTAACAGGAGATTCATTCTTTACTTCAACATTCTCCTTATTACTAACTGGAGATTCATGCACTGACTTAACAAACTTTGGCAAGGGGTACTCTGGCCGCATGGTTTTCTCCTTTGCCGGTTTGTTATTTTTGGTCTCTTTAGCATCTTTAGCTTTTAAACCATAGAGCTTGGACCAGTCAACTGGAATCTCTTCAAAGCCTTCCTTAACAGGCAGGGGACAACAAGTAGTAGGAGGGGGAACTGAGTTGTATCCCAATCCCTCATTCTTTTTCCCTTTAGTACCATGCTTGCTAAGGATTTCATTGAAGACAACTGTTGAGGAATTTGAGCCTAAAATTTTACTCTTATAATTCTCATACTCAGCTTTTAAATCTGTAAGTTCTTTATTTAAAAGTTCAATTTCAACAAGATAGCTTTTAATGGCATCTTCTTGACTAAAAACCTTAGATTTATATTTCTGAGTATCTAACCGATGAGCCTCAAGATGATTTTCATAAAGTTTCTCATTAGCTTTTAAAAAATTATTTGAGTCGGTTAGTTTTTCATTCTTTTTCCTCAATTCAGCTGTCTCTGTCTGATATGCCTTTAAAGATTCAGTTAACTTTATGCATGAAATACAATTTAACGGTTCATCATGTACCTCATTCACAATGTGAGCCATCAGACACTGTTGGTAATGCTGAGAGACAGGCGTCCAATCTTGACTTGTAGGCTCAAAAGCAATCAGGGCATTATCAGCAATCCCTCTCTTGGTAACTTCCGTTTCTTTGGCCTTTGGAGGAGTAGACGGTGTTGTAAATCCCGATGCTGGCATTTTGGGTTTCTCGCACTCCCTGGCGAAGTGACCCAAATTTTGACAATTGTAACATCGGACCTTACTCTTGTCAAATCCAAAGCCAGTCTTTCCATCACCCTCCAAGCTTTTACGCCCTGTTCTCTGCAAAAACTTCTGAATCCTGCGGGTGATCATTGCCACATTCCAAGTCAAATCCATTTGCTCCAGATCGTCTTCATCAAGCTGAGCATAGTCCTCCTTAGTCAACTCCAAAGTTAGATTCGGTTGAGTAACCAAATCCTTGTAAGAGCTTAAGAAAGCTGTGTAGATTGCAGCTTGCTCCTGAATAGCAGGTGTGACTTGAACCTGTTGTTGATTTGAAGAAGGTCCAGTCATAAAAACCGAATGAATCCCATCAGAAGAAGAAGAATTCGATGAAGCATTTGTATTTGATACAAAGGCAACTCCAGATCCATAAGTCTTTCCAGAGTTGATCTGAACACCATACACACTAGGATTCTGAACAGCAGAACCAGACCTAGTTTCTTTCTTCTTGATCTCCATCGCGTGAGCTTGAAGATCCCCTATCAACGCATCCAAAGACATGTTTGCAAGTTCTTCATTTTCCTTTAAAAATTGAACTTTAATATCCCAAGAACTCGGCAACACATCCAGCAGCTTCTTATTTACTTCAATTGAAGGAAAAGTATAACCCCCTTCAAACAACTCACCAACTAACCGTGAGTACCTAGTAAATAAAGAAGTCGTGTCTTCATCAGGAAGGATGTCAAAGATATCGTACTGTTTCTTAATCAGTTCGAGCTTTGCTTCCTTGTACTTATCATTCCCTCCACAACGAGTTTCAATAGCCTTCCACAAATCAAATGCTGTTTCATGAGTTCTGAAAAGCCATAGCACATCCTTCGTTAAACACATTTTAATCATTGAGAAAGATTTTCTTTCAGTATCAAAATCTTTCTTTTCCTCGGGAGACATGGCTTTATAGGGCTTAGCAGGACGAATACCTCGGTATTCTCCGTCAGCTAATGGAGCTACATAACGCTCACGTAATGGTCCCCATAATTCTGGACAATGGAAATCAATATATTGCTCAACTCGGTCTCTCCAGTACACGTAATCCATGTCCGCAGTAAAAAGTGGAGGTTTATTACTTGAACCTATGTCATTGCTTTGTTTAATCATTTCCCGAAGTCCTCTAATATCCTCTTTATCAGCTGCCATTGTAAATACTTAATCGAAAAATCAAACTTCTGGTCTAAGCGACGTAGAGGGGTACGTCGCACAAAGAATATGCGACGTAGATGGGTACGTCGCAAAAAGGATATGCGACGTAGATAGGTACGTCGCAAAAAGGATATGCGACGTAGATAGGTACGTCGCAAAAAGCAAATGATTCAATTAAGAATCAGAAAGTGCGACGTAGAGAGGTACGTCGCAAAATCAGGCTACGTCGCAACGCAGCGTCGCAGAAGACTAATTAAAGTCAAAATAGCGACGTAGAGAGGTACGTCGCAACGGTACGTCGCACGAACTAATTAAAGTTCAAAAACACTACGTCGCACGCGACGTCGCAGCCTACGTCGCTTTGCTACGTCGCAAAACGTGCTGAGTAGCGGCCAAAAACCCTAAAAACGAATTTTTAACCCTAAAATCAAAACCACGAATGTCGAACGACTGAAACCTTCAAGAATCCCAATAATACTGATCGAAAACCTGTAAAAACACAAAACAAACGTAATAAACACGAAAACTCACGAATATCACGTCCTTTTAAAAACCCAAACTCGATCCGAATCGCCAAAAACGAGCTTCACTGCTCTGATACCAGTTGTTTGTCCCTTACTTAGGATCTAGCACGAACCGAGTCAATCCAATCGATGGCGGAAACAACGATTAGATTATTAACTAAACACACGAACAATCAATACGCAATGAATATCAAACGAACGTAATATTATTGCTTATAGTCGATCAGATTACAGAGAATTTCGACAGATTATGTTTAGGGTTTCGTCAACCCTAAAACAGAAAACACAAATCGTATTTATACAAAAACTGGCACCTGCGACGTAGCACGCTACGTCGCAGGCCCAAGCCCATGCGACGTTGGCTACGTCGCAGGCCCAACACCTAACGTCGCACCTGCGACGTAGTGCGCTACGTCGCAGGAGTCAGAAATACAAAACTAACTACGAACTACGAGCTAGACCAACTGACAGACACTAAACATGTACTAACAAGGATTCATCCTTAAGGCGTTCAGAAGTGAAAGCAAGTTCTTGAGCTTCACTAATTTGAGTAATGAGATTCGAGTGGATTGTCAATCCCAAGGCTCGAACTCTTCGAGGTTTGATTCGTTCCTTACGACTCAGGGCATCTGCTACCACGTTAGCTTTACCCGGGTGATACTTTATTTCACAGTCGTAATCGTTAAGTAATTCGACCCAACGTCGTTGTCTCATGTTAAGTTCTTTCTGGTCGAATATATGTTGTAGGCTCTTATGATCAGTGAAGATCGTACACTTTGTACCGTATAGGTAGTGTCTCCAGATCTTCAGTGCAAAAACAACGGCTCCCAATTCTAAATCATGAGTCGTATAGTTTTTCTCATGCACTTTTAGTTGTCGTGATGCATAAGCAATGACTCTTTCGTTCTGCATCAGTACGCAACCCAATCCCTGATGCGAAGCATCACAGTAAACAACAAAGTTATCTACTCCTTCAGGTAGAGATAGTATGGGTGCGCTGCTCAGTTTCTGTTTCAATAATTGGAATGCATTCTCTTGCTTCTCATTCCACTCAAATTTCTTGTCTTTTTGAGTTAATGTGGTAAGTGGCTGGGCTATCTTTGAAAAGTTTGCGATGAATCGCCTGTAATAGCCAGCTAGACCAAGAAATTGTCGTACCTCAGTTGGAGTTTTCGGTGCTTCCCAGTTGTTGATTGCCTCAATTTTGGATGGGTCTACGTGAATTCCCTTGTCATTTATCACATGACCAAGGAATTGAACCTCTCGAATCCAAAATTCGCACTTAGAGAATTTTGCGTAAAGCTTCTCTTTTTGTAGTAGTTCGAGGATAAGCTTTAAATGTTTTTCGTGATCCTCTTTCGATCGTGAGTATACCAAGATGTCGTCAATAAACACAATGACGAATTTATCCAGATAGGGTTTGCATACTCTATTCATCATATCCATGAATACTGATGGTGCGTTGGTCAGTCCAAAAGGCATGACTAGAAACTCGTAGTGACCGTATCGAGTCCTAAACGCAGTTTTCGGTATATCCTCTTCTCGTACCTTGAGTTGGTGGTAACCAGATCGTAGGTCAATTTTTGAATAATAACTTGACCCTTGCAGTTGATCAAACAGATCGTCAATGCGTGGTAACGGGTACCGGTTCTTGATAGTTACCTTGTTCAGTTCTAGGTAATCGATGCACATCCGCATAGATCCATCCTTTTTCTTGACGAATAGTACCGGAGCTCCCCAAGGTGAAAAGCTCGGACGGATGAATCCCAAGTCTAGAAGTTCTTGCAATTGTGTAGATAGCTCTTGCATTTCTAAGGGGGCTAGACGATAAGGTGCACGTGCGATAGGTGCGGCTCCTGGCACCAGGTCAATGTGAAACTCAACTTGCCGTGGGGGTGGCAATCCCAGCAACTCATCAGGGAACACTCCTAGATAGTCGCGTACAATGGGCACATTGTCTATACGTCGCTCCTCCGTTTTCTTTTCTACAATGTGTGCCAAAAATGCTTGGTACCCCTTTCGGAGATACTTACTGGCTTTCAAGCACGAAATCATTTTAGTGGCACTCTTTCGTTTCTCGCCTTGAATCATTAAAGTTTCTCCTGTCGTTAACGGTAAGCGAACCATCTTATCATGACATATGATCTCGGCGCGGTTCTTAGATAACCAATCCATACCGACTACAATGTCAAAACTTCCCAACTTAACCGGTAGTAAGTCTATTTCGAAGAGATGACCTTCTAACTCCAAGGTACATCCCGGTACTATTTCTCCTGATTCGATCAACTCACCATCGGCTAACTCTATGGTATACTTGTTGTCTAATTTACGGGATTCAAGTTCTAATAGTGGTCTAAACTCAGTAGACACAAAACTTAAATCAGCACCCGAATCAATTAACACAGAGGCATAATGATTGTTTACAAGAAACGTACCAGTGACGGTGTTGGGGTCCTGGCGTGCCTCTTGTGCTCCGATCACGAATGCCCTTCCTTGAGCCGGTTGATTGTTGATGTTGTTGGCTCGGTTATTGTTGTTACCGCGGTTTTTATTGTTGTTGTGGTTTTGGTTGTTGTTGTTGAGCTTAGGGCATCGGTTGCGGTAGTGCCCCTGCTCACCACATTCAAAACATCCCTGGTTTTGACGCTCAGTGTTTGCCCGTGGGGGAGGGTTAGTTTTGCAGTCTCGGGTTCTATGTCCCCATGCCTTACAATTTCCACAATATCCACACCCACCTTCGTGGTGTCGGTTGCACTTATCACATTTGGGTTTGTTACCCAGGTATGGTTTCGATTCGGTAGTAGTGGCAACATATGCTTTCGCATTTCCAGAAGGTTTCTTGTTCTGCTGACCCTGACGGTCAATACCACTACCGTTCCACTTTCGCTTTGCACCTCCAGAACTACTAACATCAGTATTGTTCGGTTCACTTTTTCCCAACACAGCTTTCTTAGTCAGATTTCCCATCCTGACTGCCTCGTCGGTCAAACTTTGTGCTAGAGTAACAGCACTCCTGAATGTGTCCGGTTTAGATGACGTCACCAGACTGCGGATTTGTGGTACTAGACCGTATATATAACGCTCAATACGCTTATACTCGGGTGTCACCATATGTGGCACTAGACGTGCAAGTTCCTGAAACTTAGTGGTGTACCCAGTAATATCAGCACCAATCATGGTGATGTTCCACAACTCTATTTCTATTTTCTGCATCTCACTGCGAGGGCAGAATTCCTCCAACATCAAATTCTTAAATGTTCCCCATGACATTTAATAAGCAGCTGGTCGACCAAGTGATTGGATCTGACTGTTCCACCAAGTGAGCGCTTTGTCAGCCAAAGTGCAAGCAGCATACTTCACCATATAGTCAGGTGAACAGTCACTAATTTCCAATACTGATTCACTTTTCTCTATCCAATGAATCATACCAATTGCACCCTCGGTGCCACGAAAGGAAATCGGCTTACAAGCCTGAAATGTTTTGTATGAACACCCTCGGCTAGCATTCACGATTGTCTCAGTATTAACAGGGGTAGATCCACTATTGTTAGCTCCAGGTTCACGACTACGGCTTGCCTCATATTCAGCAATACCTTCAACTATTCTTCGTGCGATCATTTGTTCAGTGGTTTCGGTGGGTGGTGGTGGAGGCGTAGTCGTCTTTTGACTTTTTCTAGTGACTCGTCGTTTGGGAGGCATGATTCAGCTCTGCGATGAATAAAATGCAGAGTGTTAATGTTGAGATATTGAATGTGAATAGATCAAAGATTCACATTTGATAGAATTGAATGACGTGAAAAGATGAATGAACAGGGTTTTACAACACGTGCCTAACAACTTTGAAACACCCACATGTACCTAGCATAATATAATCACGTTGGCCAGGCGTCATTATATAATGTCCAATACATATTTCTTTTCATTGTCGTTTAACACTGTAAATTTCAGAGGTTCTCAAAAATAATCAATCATCAAGCTGTAATATGTTTCAGGGTTTACAAGAATTGATCACAAAGTGTCGATAAAGTATAGTTTTTATCACAAGTCGACAGTTGTAAGAGGAAATAATATGGTTGATAATAATCATAATGAACGCGAGATGTAAACTAAGCATACATTATATATTAAAGATCATAACGCTGTTACATGAGTTTAGTACAAAATGAGATGGGATTCCTAATATACCCATCGATGGTTAGCGCTATACAAAACATGATGGGTTTCCTATACATATACCCATTCTACTAACAAAGTTCCATCCAACATACAGCTAGTCCATAACTAATACATACATATATTTCCCCAAAAGTAATAGTCTAATATGGTGTAGGCACAACCGCCATACACAGGCCTAACGAAACCAGGGTACATACATCCTAATCGCAACCATCACTGGTGCAGTCATCACACAAACACTAGCTACAATCTCTGACACCCTAGCACGCCTCTCTAAAGCTGCAACGCGTGCACGGGTGGATGCTAGACTCTGCCAGTCTATCTGACGATGAGTCTCCACAAAATCCATCCTCTGATGGAGCATAGTCATATCCATATCAGTGCGGGAGGCATCGCTCAGTAGCTCCATCACATCTCTGCTCCTACTAGATGATATCCTAAACATGGTGTGAACCACAGCCACAAGGGTAGGCACAGTGAGCTCCAGAGGCTCACCAGTGAGATATGCAGATGGTGGTGAGTGGGAGGACTCTCCAATCTCAAAGGTCGAGGGAATGCCCTCTAGTGATCTCCACTCTCTCAATACTCGAGGCATCCAGTCCAGATGAGAAGGTCGGAGCCTCTTCTGTGGCGGCTCGACAACTGGAACCTCAGGCTCAGTCACTGGCGCCTTATCGCGCGGCGCGAGTGGTCCCCTGGGAAAATCCCGAACACAGATCCTAGCTGTCATCCTAGGTACAGTCACACGAGAAGTACTCGCAACAGGTGGTGTAGAGGTAGGTGTGACCACAGGTGCGGTCGGAGGTGGTACTAAGTAAGCATCACTAGTGTCATCAGACATAGCTCTCACATGAACTGATGACTCATCCCCTACTGTAATCGCGGGACCCTCAAAAGTAGCTTCGGTCGGCTCTTCATCCGAAGCATAAACATGGTAATGTGATTGACTAGACATACTGTGACAAAAGAAATTGAGTGTGGCGTGTCAGTCGTTTGTTAGTTGTATGCAAAGTATGTATGCATGAATGCACAAATGTTCTAGCCAAGGCTATAGTCTAGGTCTCTAAGGTTCCAAGTCGCTTAAAGACTACTAGTTCGCTATAACCAATGGCTCTGATACCAAGTGTGTCACACCCCGCCAAACGGTAATTACAATTATGTAGAGTGGTTTGCGGAAGCTTAGTGACGTGGCGGGGGTGCGAGCAGTAAAACACAACCAACAGATACATACATACTCAGAGCATATGGTTATCGCAGAACGAAATAGATTAAGATGCCATTAATTAAAGTTTTACAAAAGATTACCACTTGAAAAGTGGTAACAGTAATAGTAGTAGTTGAAATCAGTATTTCATAAAATACATAATATCAAAAGTAGATTTCATAGGTATGACTGCAGTAGTTGCAGTTATACAGAGGAAATCCATGTGTCCCAAAAGTGGTGGCATCCTAACAAGTCCAGGGTAGTCCGTCCTGATATGCATGCAGATCTTACTTACGCTGCTAATTCCCTGAAAAACATAGAGTAAAACGTCAACAAAATTGTTGAGTGAATTCACAAGTTTGTTTGTTGTGTAGGAAACACAAGTTAATCATTTAAGAATAACATTTCCAAGTAAGTGTTGTTTGTCAAGTAGGAAACACAAGTTATAAACAAATAACGTTTCCCAAATCAGTTGTAGTTGTAATAGGAAACACAGGTTATTTCAATCAAGAGATAACATTTCCTAATTCAGTCATTAGTAGGAAACACAGGTTAACCTAGTTAAAGGATTAACATTTCCAAATCAGTGTACGTAGGAAATCACTTCCTAAACAATAGTTTTGTAGGTGGGAATATTTAGACGGTGATCCCTTGAAAGGTGAGCTAAACCTGTCAAGTAAGGTAACCCGATCTAACCCTATAACCAAACCACGACCCTAATCTGTTGTTGTTGTGCCAAGTAGGACATTTAAGTATACGCTCCCAAATCCGTAGGAGGGTCGTCACGGCGATAGTACTATCCGTATACTCAGTGGCTAGAGTCACCTAGCTAATGGTTATAGTCTGTAGCCATAAGGTCTTTTATGCACTACATCGTTCAGCCTAGATCTGTACCAAGACTCGTTGCCTAAATTCCCAAAATAGTTATGAAAAACATTTCATAAAACATAGTTCAAATAGTTGTGTGAAATACCCTTTCACAAACAGTTCAAGTATGAAGTACCCCTTCATAAACAGTTTAGGCAAATACGTACAGTATTTAATCAATCACAACATGAAATCTCATTTCATCAATAGTTTAAATAAATACATCAAGTATTCAAACAGTTGTCGCATGCAATAATACATACGATTTCTATGTTTTCCACCCCGAGGTTTTAAAACATTAAAACATTTAAAAGGGGTTTGTGAACTCACTTTGAGTGCTCGGATGTGAATGCTAGCGAAATATGATAGCGAAGCCCAAACGAAATCAACCTATACACAATATTGTATTAACCATAAGTACGTAGTTTACTTACGTTAATAATTCGTTTGTTTGAAGAAGTTATCAATTTCTTAAGTTTGTGTAAGTCGTTGATGATTGTTGTTGGAAATAAATAATGTTTTTCCCAAGTTATGTTTGTTTGTTGAATCGTCCGAAATGTGTAAGCATATATGCTTATATAGTTGAATATATATTCTCGTATATATTAATTGTTTGTTGTTTAGTTTCCAAAATCACAAGTCTCACTTGTTACAACAATATCTTCGTTTTGTCCAAATGTATATGTTATACATTTTTAATAAGTCCGTATTTATTTTCGTTCATGAAATAAATATCATCTTGTTTCCAAAATGTTCGTATACGTTTAATTAAATCATTGTAAATGATTTTGAATCGAGATTTAACGATTATTAATAACGTATACAAGTTTGTCGTATATATACGTATAAACATTTGTAAACCATGTTAAACATATATATATATTTCGTACTCGTTCACGGTCTAAGTCATGTGCGGGTTCGAAGTTCAAGTTTTAGCCGAAGTCTTCTGTTCCCGAGAACCCGCTGGGTATAAAGCGAACGCGCCGTGTTCTTTAGTACGCGCCGCGTACTAACAATTTACAAAGGACGCACCGCGTACTACTTATACGCGCCGTGTACAATTAGTTTTACAAAGAACGCACCGCGTCCTTAAGGACGCACCGTGTACAATTAATATTCCAGGAATTCTTTGTTTTATTGTTAGGACACACCGCGTACAAAGAGTACGCGCCGCGTGGATCATATTTTACAAAGGACACGCCGCGTATGACCTGGACATATTGCGTGGATCATAAATTTGCAAAGGACGCGCCGCGTAGTCTTAGGACACGCCGCGTCCTCGAGTTTCAGTCAGACCAACATCAACCAAATGCGAGTTTTTGGGTTTAACTTCTTATAATCTTGTTCCCAAACGTTTATAACAAGTGTACACAACCTTTTTACAGTCTCATTATGCATTTTAAATATCAAACTTCGGATTTTAAAGTTTGGTTTTTATAAAAACCCATTTCGTGTTCATCAACCAAATCATCAATCTTTATGTGTTATATGTATAGATTATGATGTATATACGATTTAAACACGAAATCAACAGGTAGGAACCAAAAAGGAAGGAGTTTCCTTACAATGAGGTGAGTGAGGATGATGATGATACGAGGATGATGATGATACGAGGATGATGATGGTGAGTTCCTGATCTTGTTGTTTTACAACCTCTTGCTGCTACTGATCTTGTGTGATTTCTTAAAGAAGAAAGAAAAGAAAAATGATGGTGATGAATATGTGTGTGTGTCGAGTGTATCCAGAGAGAAAAAGAGAGGGAGAACGGGTATGGTTTAAACATCGATCTGTCCCCTGCATTATTGGTGTTAGGTGCCATTTTTGGCACCTCAATTTCGAGTACGGGTATAATTATAGCAATATAAAATTTAACATTTTATATTTTTATTTTGTAGATGCTCTCCTGGTTCGTAATATATTTTCAGAATAATGAGATTATCATTATTTTTGATAGTTGTACATTTTTGTACATTTTACAGCGCGCAGTTAAATAGACGTCAAATTTCAGTCAAGTTACGATTTCATATTTTGAAGTAATGTTCTAACTTCTTCCAAATGAACGAGAAAATTTGCATTTTTATGATTCGACCTTTTATGTGCGTTTAAAAATTGTTTCTGTTCGTTATATAATACGTTTTATGTTAAACGTATAACTGAACCATTTTATCTATATGTTATAGATATATAAATACTCGTAATTAATAATCGAATTATTAATTATTTCATGTTACCAAATCTGGTTAATTATTTTTGTCGGCTTCGTTCCGATACGTTCGTACGTAATTTATAAATAACTATGTATCCTGTAATACTTTTTGTATTATTATTTTGGGCTCGCTAGACTCATATCACATCATAGGTTTAGTTTAAAACAAATCGCAGGGAATTAGCGTAAGAAATGCATGTAATTAAGTATAATTATATACCTAATTTGGAGGAGTGTCACACTAATTTTGCTAAGAATCTCGTGTCTGAGTTTTTTTTGGAAAAGGAGAAGGATGCGGATGTTGTCAAAAGTCCTAAGGTGGACACAAAGGCTGATCAAATTGCTAGGGACAAGCAATATGTGAAGGATCATGCACCACCCACGCCATACCCTGCAGCTTTGAGAAGAGGAAAGGATGAAGCTCACTACCACCAATTTTTAGAAAATTTGAAGCAGCTTCATATCAACATCCCATTTGTGGAAGCTATTGCCCAAATGCCAAAGTATGCAAAATACTTGAAGGAGCTTTTGACCAATAAAAGCAAGTTAGCGGAGGCAACCACGGTAACGATGAATGAGGGATGTTCAGCTGTGATGCAAAACAAGTTACCACCAAAAATGAAGGATCCAGGGAGTATCACTATTCCCTGTCTGATTGGTAAATTGGACATCGCAAACGCACTAGCAGATCTTGGAGCTAGCATATCCATTTTGCCTTATACTATGTATGCTAGACTTGGGTTAGGAAAACCTAAGGCCATCCGAATGTGCATCGAGTTAGCTGACCGCTCTGTCCAATACCCAAGAGGGATGGTCGAGAATGTCTTAGTCAAGGTTGATAAGTTTGCCCTGCGACTTCATGATTCTTGACATGGTGGAAGATCCCAAGGTACCAATTATTCTAGGAAGACCTTTCCTAGCCACTTCCAGAGCATTGATCGATGTTTTTGATAGGAAAATCACTATGAGAGTGGGGGATGAGAAGGTTGTATTCAATGTAAATGAATCCATGCAATACCCTTCCTCTGTGGATGATACTTGTTACTTTGCTAGTGCGAGAGAATTGTCTGACGATGACGAGTTTTTGCAAAGTTTAAAGAATGAGGAAGATTTAGATCCTAAGATTCTTAAAGGATGGACGGGAAGCATCGAGGCAATCCGTGATATCGAAGAGTTCGATAAACTGCTCGAGGAAATTGAGACAACATGCGATAAGGAGTTAGAAAAAGAGGGAGTCAAGCTGAAGGAAAGCGAAGAGTCGATCTTGACAAATGGAATCTCCATAAAAACGGAGACGCTAATCACTATGCATGGTATCTCATGTTCAAGAGCGGAGGTTTTTGCAGTTAAATCCTCATTTGAAGAGCCACCGAAGTTGGAGTTGAAAGAGCTGCCAGCTCATCTGGAATATGCATACTTGTAAGGGAAATCCGATTTGCCGGTAATCATTTCAGCACATCTTTCAACTAAGGAAAAGGAAAGCCTATTAAGGTTTCTTAAGGAGCACAAGCAGGCTATCGCATGGACGACTAGCGATATCAAGGGAATAAGCCCTTCATACTGCACTCACAAGATTCTTATGGAATTTGATTTCAAGCCATTGGTGCAACCCTTGTGGCGTTTAAACCCGAAGGTAACGGATGTGGTTAGGAAAGAAATTATCAAGTTACTAGACTCTGGGTTGATATACCCAATTTCCGATAGTCCATGGGTAAGCCCCATTCATGTTGTACCAAAGAAGGGAGGTATGACGGTGGTTGCGAATGAAAAGAATGAGTTGATCCCCACGAGAACCATCACCGGATGGAGAGTTTGCATCGATTACAGGAAATTGAACGATGCTACTCGTAAGGATCACTTTCCCTTACCGTTCATTGATCAAATGCTCGAGCGTTTAGCAGGAAAAAAATATTACTGCTTTTTAGATGGTTTTTCCGGATACTTTCAGATTCCGATAGATGCGAACGATTAAGATATGACCACGTTCACCTGTCCATTTGGAACATTTGCGTATATAAGAATGCAATTCGGGTTGTGCAATGCACCCGCAACATTCCAAAGGTGTATGATGGCAATCTTTTATGACATGATTGAAGACAGTATGGAGATATATTTATGGATGATTTCTCCGTCTTCGGGAATTCGTTTGATGAGTGTTTGGTGAATTTGGAGAAAATGCTGCAAAGGAGTGAGAGTTCAAATCTTGTGCTAAACTGGGAGAAATGTCATTTTATGGTCCGTGAAGGGATCGTGTTACGACATATGATTTCGAGCGTAGGAATCGAGGTGGACAAGGCTAAAGTCTAGGCAATAGAAAATTTACCTCCTCCGACGAATGTCAAGGGCATACGAAGTTTCTTGGGGCACGCGGGATTTTATCGCCGTTTTATTAAGGATTTTTCCAACATAGCTCGTCCGATGAACAAACTGTTGGAGAAGGAGGCCAAGTTTGAGTTTTCCAAGGAATGTCTTGATGCATTCAATCTTTTGAGGGAGAAGTTAGTATCTGCACCCATCATGATTAGTCCAAATTGGGAACTTTCCTTTGAACTGATGTGCGATGCTAGTGATTATGCTGTAGGAGCAGTGTTAGGGCAAATGGTTGACAAGAAGTTTCAACCTATCTACTATGCTAGTAAGACCTTGACAAACGCGCAAGAGAATTACACTACAACAGAAAAGGAACTGCTTGCAGTTGTTTTTGCCTTTGATAAGTTTCGATCTTATTTGATTCTTTTAAAGACTGTAGTGTTTACCGATCATTCAGCGTTGAGATATCTGTTTAGCAAGCAAGATGCAAAGCCAAGGTTGCTAAGATGGATTCTTTTACTGCAAGAATTCGACATTGAGATTCGTGATAAGAAGGGAGCTGAGAATTTAGCTGCTGATCACCTTTCAAGGTTGGAAAATCCGGAGTTAGAAAAGTTGGATGAATCGAAAATTAAAGACACATTTCCCGATGGAGTTTGATGAAGGTTATCATGAGTGAACTTCCCATGGTTTGCTGATTACGCCAACTTTTTAGTTACAAAGACTCTTCCCTCCGAGAGGAAGTATAACGAAAGAAAGAGATTTTTCTCGGCCTTGTGACATTACTTTTAGGAAGACCCGTTTTTGTTTAGAGAATGTGCTGATGGTATAGTGAGAAGGTGCGTTCATGGAGAAGAATGCACAAATATTCTAAGTCAAAGTCATAACGGTCCTACGGGAGGACATCATGGGCCATCATACACAGCAAGGAAGGTGTTTGAAGCAGGATTTTATTGGCCAACCATCTACAAAGATGCATATGAGTTTGTTAAGGAATGTGATGCTTGCTAACGAACTGGAAGGATCTCTAAAAGAGATGAGATGCCACAAAATCCTATTATGGTTAGTGAGATTTTCGATGTCTGGGGAATCGACTTTATGGGACCATTTCCACCAAGTAACGGAAACAAGTATATCGTAGTGGCTGTAGATTATGTTTCAAAATGGGAAGAAGCAAAAGCATTACCTACTAATGACGCAAGAGTGGTTATAAAGTTCCTTAAACAGTTGTTTTCGCGATTTGGAACTCCTAAAGCGTTGATTAGTGATCGTGGAACGCATTTTGCAAATGCACAATTGGAGAAAGTTTTGAAGAAGTATGGAGTCAATCACAAGTTTTCTACTGCTTATCATCCACAGATCAGTGGACAAGTTGAAGTGACTAATCGTGGTTTGAAGCGTATTCTAGGGCGTTCAATTGATGGAAATCGGAAAGATTGGTCAAATAAACTGGATGATGCATTATGGGCCGCAAGGACAGCTTTTAAAACGTCCATTGGAACTATGCCCTACCGACTCGTTTATGGGAAAGCTTGTCACCTGCCATTTGAGTTGGAACACAAGGCGTACTGGGCACTGAAGCACTGCAATCTAGATGATCATGCGGCAGGGAAAGAACGATTGGCACAGTTACAGGAGTTAGAGGAGTTAAGGATAAATGCTTATGATAATGTTCGGCTGTATAAGGAGCGCACCAAGAAATGGCATGATTCGAGCCTAAAATCAAATAATTCTTTTGAAAAAGGTGACAAGGTGCTCTTATACAGTTCTCGCCTGCATTTGTTTCCTGGAAAGTTGAAGACACGTTGGACAGGACCTTTCATAGTCGACAAGGTTTATCCTTTTGGAGCTGTTGATTTGAAAGGTCATTCTGGTACAATGTTCAAGGTGAATGGAAGCCGTTTGAAGAAGTACTATGGTGACTGGTGTGCGTGAAGTATATGCAAATAAGTTCATAACAAGTTTTAAATCAAAGAAATACTAAATAATACTTTATCACACAATTCAGGCAAGAATAACCTGTTCGTATAATATAGCTTTTACAAGTAAGTCCAGGTATCGAACACAGGGAACGTGTATTAAAATAATTAATTTATTCCACAATTAATATTTACAATTACAATTAATTACAATTAATATTACAGATAAGGGGGTACGTTTTAATTCCGTATGAATAAATTATATTGATACTGATTTACAATTACCTAACTCAACTAAGCTTCTAGGAACAAATAGAAATACCAATTATAGAGAAAAGAGTGTATTTATTTAAACTATCTTTAACCTAATCTTATAATTCTCCTTTATATTTATTTTATCGTTGATTAACTTATCGGTGATTTCACTAATATAGATAATCTCTTTAGTATAAAGCCGACTACCTTATATTATCAAAGAAAAGTATATGCTATAAAGTTCCTCTTCTTAACATATCTCACGAGAATAATATTCTGTTAAACCTATCAACTATTTATTATAACTTTGTAGGCAACCTTGTAGTATACAAACGTTTATGATTAGCATATCAATTATATTATTAAGTCTTAATGTTCTTCCACTATCTCCTCGGTCCGAAGTCTCCAGCTCATAACTTAATTAAATTATAATATATAATCTTAACTAAATTCTGTAAGAACAACTTAATTATATAACCAATACAATTATCGGGAAAGTATAATAAATAAGCAATAAATCAATATCAACGTAAATATAAATTCAAATAATAATTTCAATTAACATTCATTTAAATAAACACAATAAGAAACCTAATTCATATCAACACTAAGTAAACAATATCCAAAATATGATTAAGTAGTTTACTTACAAAATATAAGGATAAAGAAACCAAACCCTAATGATGAATATGCTCTTCTAGGGTTAAAAACCTTCAAACCCTAGCTCTTTTAGCCTCCAAATTCGTATTCTAAACGAACCTTAAACCCTAAAATCGAATTTTGATTATTGAAATCGTATATGGTTTAGTCTAACCTAAGCCTCTATTTATAGTTTTCAAAACCGCCAGTCCAACCGCCGGTTGGAGTTTCCAACCGCCGGTTGGATGTCTTGGAGTCCAAGTCCAACTCTGCGATCTTCTGCCGCCTTAATATTAAAATAATCAACCGCCGGTTGGTTAATCCAACCGCAGGTTGGATCTTCTTTCAGAATCTTCCAATTTCGGGCTGAGCTCAATCTTGGGCTTCTTTCTTCTCTAAACCGTTTTTATTCTCTTTTCTCGGCCCAATTCTTCAATAATATCATTTTTATCTTCTTTTAAAACTCTATCTTCTCAAATCTTCAATTCTTCTTGGTTTTTCTTCATTTCAGCTTCATTTTCGTTTCTTTCTTCAATTATTTATCTTTCTCACCTAAATTGCAAATATAAACAAATTAAGTATCCAAACCAATATAAATGCAATAAAAGTACATAAAATATAGGGATTTATTAGTATATAAATATCATATTATTTGATGTTATCAAATATCCCCACACTTAAGTTCTGCTTGTCCTCAAGTAGAATTCATCCATAAATCAAAATTGATAAGCATCAAACTAATATTCAATAATCAAAATACTTAAATTAAAAATCTGCTTCATAAATTAAAAATTTAAACAATTTAATTAACATGGATAACTATAATGTACAAATAAAAATTATTATTATTCATGCAATATATAGCTCATAAATGATTACTAATATATTTATCCACTTTAAACAATCTATACTCATATTTCTAAATACATCTTTATTATTAGTATGTACATTACTTATGATTTCCATATATGATATACTCTTAAACTTAATCATGCAATTTACTTTTATATTCAAAATAAATATATAAAATCCATTTTTAAGAATCAAGACATTGGTGACAGGTCTGCATTTTCATGCAACAGAGCGACATAACTTGATTCAGGTAAATCAATTTATTTTTAAATCAAATCAGCGGTGACAGGTCTATACCTTAGTATAACAAAGCGACATAATTTGATTTATTATATTTTATATTTACAATACATTGAAAGAATTTTCTTCCTTTTTGCTTTATTTAAGAATACTAATATGAAACCAGGTCTGTACTCAGTACAACAGAGGAAACAATTAGTAAACCCCTAAATGTTTTCATATAAGTACCAAGATATATAAAATTATCGCATGATAAATCTAAGAATTAAGACTTTTTATGTCATACATCATATTATGTATCATAAAATAATATATAAATTATATTTATTAATTTCTTAAAATTCAGAAATCTTTATATAGATTGCCTATTAGTATATCATATCATGTAACTATATATTGCTTATTATTAAGTTACTTACGTTATATGTACAAAACAGTTAATCCACATTAAAGTCTAAACTTTTAAATACAAAACAAAACTTTTAACAAAAATATTATAACTAATAAATACTTAGTTATTAACTTAAAAATTTTAAAATTTGATGAAAATTTTATAGTGACAAAACTTAAATGAATAATTTAAAGAAATTTCTTTTCTTCTGATCCCTTCCCCACACTTAAAGTATACAATGCTCTCATTGTATAAAAATTAAAAATAAAAACAAAGTGAGTAAAAAGGAGAAAACAAAGTAAAACGAAAAACTCCCCTGAATGAATTTGTAGAATTCATCATTGGCTAAATTTGTTCTTCAATATGGTCGTCATCATCATCCTCAATAATAATATACAACATCCACACTTTCGTAGTTAATCACGATTGCATTTAGCATATGCAATAAGCCTTTAAACCCCTCGGTATCCCGAGTGGACGAGTTATAGTCTCGTGAGGGTTTCCAGGGAACACACCCACAAAGTTATAGTCTACATGGATCTATCACTCTCTCCATAACTGACCAGTCCAACACGTCAGGTGTCTCAACAGGCTGTGCAATACACTCTATCAACCGATCACTATACTCTGCCCTATGCTCTGCAGAAATGGACTCGTACTCAAAACGTAAGTAAGGATGTAACTGAAAATCCTTTCTATCTAACAGTGCACATCCACGCTGGCGTCTAGTCGTCATGACTGAAAAATAAAACTTAAAAACGTGTGAGTAAATTGAAATAAATATTATCGGTTGCATGGTTCTGCTGTAAATGTAGTCCAATCGCCGGTTGAGTACCCCAACCACCGGTATAAACTTGAAAATATCATTATTCACCGACTTTTGTTAGAAAGGTATAAACTTGTCGGTCTTTTGAAAATCAAGAGAAAAGGGCAGAAAACTGACCTAAATAGGCACCATTTTGAGCCTAACCCTAATTTCACTGTAAGCTTCATACCAGAACCTCATAACTATCTTATTTTGTAGCCATGGAGATTACAAGAACGTGGATATATGGATTGCTCAAGATGGATCAAGGATGAGAGAGTTACGCAGCAAACAGCACAACCGAAGACTACGAAATGTATTCTGAATACGCCTAGGATCCACACCTCCAATTTCTACCAAATTGGTATCATTAGAAGCGTAATGGAATTACGAGACCGTAGGCGAAAGAATCAAGTCAAATGGACGTGAAACGAAGAAGATACGCGCGAATTAAGCAAAGAGAAAAGCCAAAAAAATCACACGGCCTAGCACACGGCCACCACCAAGCTGTGTATGGCCTTGATGTGACCGTGTACGTCCCTAAACAGGCTGTGTACAGCCCTGTTTAGGCCGTGTACAGCCTCTTGCCTTCTTGTGGTCTCTCGTTTTGCTTCGTTTGCTTGTACGTGCATGCTTGTGGACTTGTACTCTTGCATCCTTGGTTGCCTATAAATAGAGCACTCCTCATCCTCATTTCACACACCATTCTTCATAAGAAATCTCTCACTTTCTCTCTCACACACTCTTTCTCTCTCTAGTTTACATTAGGTTTGTTTCTCTATCTAGTTTCTCTCTCTAGAGAACTAGAGAGATGTAGGCACGGTTCGAGTGGGGAATATAGTTGTAGCTTGGGAATTTTATTGTATTGAAGTTTTTAAGACTTTGGCTTGTACTACTCAGTGTTACGCTATTTAAATACTGGTTATTACTTATTCCTTTACTTACGGCTATTATGTTTTGTTTGCATGATATCTTTGTTTGTGTTGCGAATATTGCCATGCTATTTACGTAGTTTGATAATGTGATTGTTGAAATGTAGATATTAGGATTATGGATGATATTTAATTCATATTTAACATGCTATGATTGGTGATTGTTTTGCTGTATATCTAGTTGAGTTTTACATGAATATAGACTTAATCAAGTTTCCACCCTTTCCAGTCTTTCACATGACTATTGCCTTAGGATAGGATCTGATCAACCCTAATACTACATAGATATAGTTATCTCATATTAAAGTATGAAGCTATGAATATTCCATAATTCGGCACAGTACTTCGTATAGCATTGGAAACACCTCATGTGGAGTACAAATACGTGGAAGCTAAGGAACTGTCGTAGGTTTATTTCACCGTGGAATACCTAAAAGTCACCCTTTTAGAATATGGGTCTAGGAACAATAAAGCTGTGGAAATGCTAGCTGCACCGTACACCGTTAGTACATCAAGGTTAAAATACAGCTGTGAAAATGCTCGTTGCACCGTACACCGTTAGTACACCAAGGTTAACATACAGCTGTGGAACTACTTTAATGTACAGTACACTGTTAGTATGCCTTGAGTCTGGAACACTGTGGATATGCCAAATGCACAGTACACCGTGAGTATACCTTGAGTCCGGAACACTATGGATATGCCAAATGCACTATACACCGTGAGTATTCCTAGGGATAAACGCCTGATAGCAAATGAGGGTCTAATTCATGACGGAGTTAATTATGCTTAAACCTGATTATTTGACTTTTGAAAAGAAAGCAAGTATACGGCTGTAATACAAGATGCTTAAGCAGCTTAACTCAACATAACCGACAGCTCAACATATATAGCATGCAATTTGTACTTACCTAGATAAACTCAGATAGATTTATGTGTTAAGAAAGGTCAGATAGAAAATTGCAGTTTGTTACCATATGCCTACTGATAAACGCCAAAATGTAATAGATTATAGTACTAATTACCCCTTTGTTAGATAGGTTTCTAATGCATTTTGTATGAATAAGATACTTATTTCGTTCATATATGCATTTAGGAGTTTATTTGGAGCTTGGATCGAAAAGAAACAGAAAACGAGCTTATTGCGAAGAAAAGTTGCTAAAAGAATAAAACATTGGACAAGAGAATATTGGATCGGAGTAAAGGATGATAAATTTGGCGAAACCGAAGGATTAAAAGAAGAAAAGTTGAAAAACCGACTGAAAATCTCATCCATACGCCGTATGGATTATCCATACGCCGTATGGATGAGTTGGTGGAGGCCCAGTGTAACGCGGAGCAGGGCCGGGCTTCTTTTCAATCCATACGCCGTATGGAAATTCCATACGCCGTATGGATTGATTTTCCAGATTAGGTTAAAAAACCTAATTTGCCTCATTTTCTAATAACTTCACAACCCAAAAACCAGAAAACACAAACGACGACCAGGGGGTTTTCCCCCATTTTGGGAGCGAATCGATGGAGGTTCGGAGACGGAAAGGGCTAGGATCATCCTATTGATTCTACTTCATTCGGTTCACGATTCGGTTTGCGTATCTTTTTCCGATTTCAATTCGAACATGTCTATGTGTTTTGTTGGGATATTGACTCTGATTTTGTACGATTGAATCATGGATTAGAATTATTGTATATTGTTTAGTTTAATAACCTTTGATTATGATTGTTTGAAGGTTATAATTGTGTTTTGAATGATTTGTCTAATTGAAGATTGTTATGTTATCCGTAGAACCTTGATTGTTGGTGGTTGTTAGTTACTACTTAACGTGGTTGATAATGTCATTGAGATTGAATTCCTTTGATGTTATTAATTATTGATGATTATGAATCTAGGTTTATAGTCATTGCTAAATATGTTGAGTCTGATAGGTTAAGAGACTAGTAACTAATCAATCTAAAATGAGCAAGCTAATAAGAGATTATTAGTAGGTATTGTTGAGTCATACCGCGAGGATAAATCTCAATCGTGAATACTTAATGAACTATCTAGAGAAAGGCACGCAATAGAGCAACATTCTTGCGACGTCGGATCGATGTTTAATGTGGGACTCTAGATTGTAAAAATTAGTTAACCAGAACCGGAGACTAATTTACATTTAACTTAGATTCTTTGATTAGTAACTAAGTTAATATAAATGAAATCACAATCAGACAAATCAAAACACATGAACCGGATAATATGAATCTGAGTGGAAGAACCTAAGCAATTACATGTCTATCTTCGATTGTTTATCTGTTCTTCTTAACTTATTTTATGTTGTTGGTTTGGGTATTTAGTTCATCTTGAACGTTCGTACGGAACTAAAACGTACCCCTATTTTATTGCTTTCTGAATAATTCCAATTTAATTGAATCGTTCATGTGTTCTTGTGTTCGACCTGAACTTACCATAGCTATACTATTCCGATCGGGTATTCTTGCCTGGTTGTGTGATAGTAGTGATTGGTATATCCTGTACTTTATAAATAATAAAACTAGACGCTTTCTCATGCATCAAGTTTTTGGCGCCGCTGCCGGGGAACACTTAGCCGGTTGAACTTTTGTTCTGTCGGGGAACACTTAACCGGTTGGAATATTGTTCTGCCGGGGAACACTTAACCGGTTGGACTATTGTTCTGCCGGAAAACGGTTGCTTATTCAATTAAGTTGGAAACTATATATGAAAAAAAAATAAAAAAAAATAAATAAATAAAAAAAATTTAAAATAAAAAATTTTAATTATTTACTGTAATTAATTGTTTTTTTGTTAAATTATATGTATATGCATGTTATCTAGTTTAATATTTAATGGAGCGAAGTTTTGAATTTGGTTTGCACAGACTTTCAACCGGTGGTTGTGCGCACCAGCCGGCGGTTGGAAGGGCTGTTTTTGCGACAAAATTCTGTTATCTGCTCTGTTTGTTATGTATATTATGTATTAAGTATTATTGTTTATTTCTTGTTCCTTACTTTATGTAGGTTATGGTTTGTGAATATGTAGTTTTAACTTCTAGTTATTTTATATTTTGTTTTCTTGTTCTACTTTTTGTCTTCTTTTTTTTGTTTGCAGTTTTGAACTTTGTGGGTGTGTTCCCTGGAAACCCTCACAAGACTATAACTTGTCCACTTGGGATACCGAGGGGTTTAAAGGCTTATTGAATACGCTAAATGCAATCGTGATGCCTACGGAAGTGGGTTGTTGTATATTTTCAGAATCAGATCAAGAAAACATTTTTCTTCAAGATCATGGGAATTTTCTATTCACTTCTTTTCTATTCCCTTTTGCAATGAGGACATTGCTTTATTTTAAGTGGGGGATGGGGGAAAAGAAGTGTGATTGTCCTGAATTATAAATCGATAAATATTGGTAGGCTTTAGCTAGAAGGCATTCTATGTTATTCATTTTTCAGCCCAAATTTTTCTTTTAAAAATGTATTCTCTTTAAGTTTAGAAAATCTTGTAACAAATCTGGGAAATTCAAAGGATAATTTGAACTTAAATTTTAAAATATTAGATAGTTCATCATGTGATGTATCGATAGGCAATCTATGTATACGTTGTTGAGCTATTAAGTAAAATTAATGCAACAAATAGGCGATATTCTGAGAGGAATTTTAGCAATGTATGACTTTAGTCTTAATTCTTATATATGATAGTGTGCGATATCCCATAATTTTGGTATTTAATTAATATCATTTGGGGATATACTTGATGTTGTTTCCTCTGTTGTACGTAAGTACAGACCTGGTCTCTGTCAGTATATCTAATGAAAAAAAGCAAAGGAGTTTAACAACATGATTCTAGAATGTAGTCAAATTATGTCGCTTTGTTGTACTAAGGTACAGACCTGCCACCAATGGTTTGACTAAAAAGTTATTATGCTAAACCAAAGTCAAGTTATGTCGCTCTGTTGTGTTGAGGCACAGACATGTCACCAATGTCTTGACTTGAAAAATGATTATTTTAATTGGATATCCATAATATGTGTAATATTAGCACGTTATATATATGAGGGTATTTTACTATTGGGAATCAAGGGTAAAGCCTGCTAGAATAATAATAATATAAGCTCAATTTCTGAAATATAGATTGTTTAGGTGGACAACAATATCGATAATCCTTGTGAGTTATCTTTTATGCCTAATAATAATGCATAAAAAAAATGGGTTTCCTAGAAGAGTTTCTTGATTGCTAAATCTTAAGGTAGAATTATTTTTTAAGATTAAAATTTGGTTTGCGAAATGCTAGCTAGTATGTAACTCCCAAAGCGCCCTTGTCTGCCTACTAAATTTTGTCGTTTATAAGTTTTAAATCTATAGTCTACTTGAGGGCAAGTAGAATTCAAGTGGGGGATATTTGATAAACGCCAAAATGTACTTGATTATAGTACTAATTCCCCCTTTGTTAGATAGGTTTCTAATGCATTTTGTATGAATAAGATACTTATTTCGTTCATATTTACATTTAGGAGTTTATTTGGAGCTTGGATAGAAAAGAAACTGAAAACGAGCTTATTGCAAAGAAAAGTTGCTAAAAGAATAAAACATTGGACAAGAGAATATTGGATCGGAGTAAAGGATGATAAATTTGGCGAAACCGAAGGATTAAAAGAAGAAAAGTTGAAGAACCGACTGAAAATCTCATCCATACGCCGTATGGATTATCTATACGCCGTATGGATGAGTTGGTGGAGGCCCAGTGTAACGCGGAGCTGGGCCGGGCTTCTTTTCAATCCATACGCCGTATGGAAATTCCATACGCCGTATTGATTGATTTTCCAGATTAGGTTTAAAAACCTAATTTGCCTCATTTTCTAATAACTTCACAACCCAAAAACCAAAAAACACAGACGACGACCTGGGGGTTTTTCCCCCATTTTGGGAGCGAATCGATGGCGGTTCGGAGGCGGAAAGGGCTAGGATCATCCTATTGATTCTACTTCATTCGGTTCACGATTCGGTTTGCGTATCTTTTTCCGATTTCAATTCGAACATGTCTATGTGTTTTGTTGGGATATTGAATCTGATTTTGTACGATTGAATCATGGATTAGTATTATTGTGTATTGTTTAGTTTAATAACCTTTGATTATGATTGTTTGAAGGTTATAATTGTGTTTTGAATGATTTGTCTGATTGAAGATTGTTATGTTATCCGTAGAACCTTGATTGTTGGTGGTTGTTTGTTACTACTTAACGTGGTTGATAATGTCATTGAGATCGAATTCCTTTGATGTTATTAATTATTGATGATTATGAATCTAGGTTTATAGTCATGCTAAATATGTTGAGTCTGATAGGTTAAGAGACTAGTAACTAATCAATCTAAAATGAGCAATCTAATAAGAGATTATTAATAGGTATTGTTGAGTCATACCGCGAGGATAAATCATAATCAATCGTGAATACTTAATGCACTATCTAGGGAAAAGAACTCAATAGAGCAACATTCTTGCGACGTTGGATCGATGTTTAATGTGGGACTCTAGATTGTAGAAATTAGTTAACCAGAACCGGAGACTAATTTACATTTAACTTGGATTCTTTGATTAGTAACTAAGTTAATATAAAAGAAATCACAATCAGACAAATCAAAACACATGAACCGGATAATATGAATCTGAGTGGAAGAACCTAAGCAATTACATGTCTATCTCCGATTGTTTATCTGTTCCTCTTATCTTGTTTTATGTTGTTGGTTTGGGTATTTAGTTCATCTTGAACGTTCGTACGGAACTAAAATGTACCCCTATTTTATTGCTTTCTGAATAATTCCAATTTAATTGAATAACATTGTTCATGTGTTCCTGTGTTCAACCTGGACTTACCATAGCTATACTATTCCGATCGGGTATTCTTGCCTGGTTGTGTGATAGTAGTGATTGGTATATCCTGTACTTTATAAATAATAAAACTAAACGCTTTCACACGCATCACCTACACCCAGGATATATCATCCGTAGAGGTCGCTTAGTCTTACAGGGCAAGTGAGGGGGGTTTGAACAACCTGTTTCTGATCAGCATCAGGATAACCTAGGATTCAGTGACATATGCTTTTAGGCTTTTAGACTAAAACGTAGGGTACTAGTGTTTACACCGACTGTCCGTCTGATGATTTGCCTAAGGTAGTCTCCAATCATCTGTATAATGAATATCATCCAAAAACCCTAATTATAAAAGTTTCAGCAATCACGCTCTACCTGTTGCCTACTCTCTATTTTATTTACTTGTTTTATTTAGCATTAGATAAACCAACCAAAACCTACCTACTTTTATAAAACCATCCTATCAGAAAGCTCGTTTACGGTAAGTCCCTTTTAGTTCCATTCGCTCCGATTTTAAGAACGACACTCGAGTTATACTTACTACTTACTCCCCAAAAGTAGGTAGTACTTATAGTTTGAGCCTCAGCTCATATAAATTTAAAACCTAACACGTTCACGTGTTGCGTCGTTGTTTGCAGGACCGCAGTGCCCACCTTAGAACGACCGCAGTAGAGTCAACACTCTGATGGCGCAACAGGTTTTTGGAGCCGCTGCCGGGGATCAGTTGAGCGTAGTGAACTTTAAGATTACCGTAGATAGTTGACTTTTAGGAGACCCTTCCTTAAGATTTTCATTACTTTAGGAAGTTAATTGCTTTAGTAGTTAGTTAAATTAGAAAACCCTAGAAAACCCTAATTCTCCTTCCAGTCTTATTTCTCCCATAGATGAGATCACGATCATGGATGATGCGGAATTCTTTGTGTCTTCCCACAAAGAGGTATGTGTTAACCAGGAAGTTGAGATTGACGAATATTCATCCTTAGACTTAGGTTTTGATACATCTCAGCAGAAGATTCCACCTTCTGTCACTATTGAATTAAGTGGTCAACCCACACTGAGATTTTATCAATCTTATCTAAGTACCCACATTATGTTAGACCTGCCACCCTACCTGAAGACATTCCTTTCGGTATTGAAGTTTTCTTCTATCCACCAATGCCTTGGATGGATTTGAATGAGCGACTTCATTGCTTAGATGAATACTTCAGGTATGATCTTTTAGATATATTGCGAGCCTACCCCACTACTCTTTTTCAAAGTGTAGAAGTGGATGAGCATCTCCAGTGTCTGGAGGATCCTGAACTAGAAACACCAACCTTGCCCAACACTGAATCAAGTAATAACCCACCAGAATCAAGTAATGAACACCACTTAGGAAACTTTCAAAAGCCCAGTAGGAGAATAGATATCTGTGCTGATTTTCTTAGGAACCTTAAGATATCCGATTTCCCCTTTTCAACTGAGCAGAGGAAGACCTTTGTAGTGATTGATAGGATAATAACATGTCTACGTGCTAATTACGATCAAAAAGACGAGTTATCACTGATATCAGAGTTAGACCTACTAATGGATCTAATAGCTAGCACCGAGTATCCACCTGTTTCACATATTAGGATTAATCGTTATTTTGCTGCCCTGATTGACGAGCTCGAATCTTGGATTGAGAGAGCCCCTATCACATATACTTTGATTCCATGCGTTAAACTGTTCTTTGTTGATCCTGCCACTTATCTGATTAATGAATTGAGATCAATTTTCCCTGATTCTACTGAGGAAGCCATGGATTCTGCTTTCTTCCAAAAATGGAAAGAAATCCATGTTAAGCTTACTCAGTTGTTACTAACATCTAAATTCCCTTTTATTGAGCAACAAAGGATCTACATCAGAAAGATTTCCCGAGTAGTTCACTCTACTACTGGAAACCCTGATTCAGAAGAAGAAAAGGAATTTCATCATGTCATCGGAGAATTGCTCTTTGATCTATGTTTTATAGACACAGGATTCAGGGATGGTATATCGAATCCGGGGAAGGTAAGACGAGCATTTAACCAATTCATTGATGCGTTACTAGCATTAGGTCAAGAAGAAAAAGAATTCTTACGAGAATTTGAGCGTTATTATATAAATCCCGCTGACCAAATTCATAGTATCATTAAAGCGCTTCAAGGTACGTTCGTTCTTCGCCACACTTTCTCGCATGTTTCAGGCTTATCTGAAAGTGCCGTCACAAGCACTGACATATAAAAGGTGATGGTCTGATGTAAATAGGTTTGAATATTTTGTTAATTAGGACAAAAATAATTCTAATTTGATTTTCTTTTAATTTACTTTTATAAAAAAACAAAGAAAACGTTCTTTAAAGTTTAAACGCGCAAGTTTTTAAACGGATTTTCGCAAACAGTCCAAACGTTTCAAAAATTTGACAAAGTATTATTTTAAATTTTGGAAAATTTTGTTTGGATTGGTTTTAATTTTAAAGAACACAAAAAGATTTAATAAAACGTATTTAAAAACGCAAATGTTTTCGCACGCGAATTAATGTTACGTTTTTAATATACGAATTTAAATACGAAAGTCTCGTACGTATCATGGAAAATTTTCATAAAAATATTTTAAATTTAAAAACCCAAGTATACGTTTCGTTTCATTCGCATTTAAATTAAAAATGCAATTTAAAAATGCATAAAGCAAAAGAAGCTTCTACCACTTTTCACAAAAAGTAAAAAGCAACTTTATTCTTCTTCTTCCTTTCAAAACCGTCACCCACCATCACCATTGCCAAACCTCCATTTTTCCTTCATTTTTCTTCAAATCAAGCATCAAATCTTCCATCTTTTCATCTCTTTTGCATTTAGATCATCTCTACATCAAGATTGAGGTATGATTCTAACCCTAAATCATCATTTTGAATATTTCTATAAAGTTAGGGTTTATGTTTAGATCTTTGATTTTGATCATCAAGTTTCATGCTTTTTGCTTGCAAAGTGCTATATTCTTGATTGTCAACATGTTTGTGAAAGAAATTTAAAGATTCCATGGTTAGATTTGATGTTTTGATTTTGAAAGTTGACTTTTTGTTGGGGTTTTAGCAATTTTGACTTTCTTAATGATTATTTGCTTATGTGTGACTTTTCGGTGATTAATTTACGCTTAAAATGATTAGTTTACATGAGTAATTGATTGTTAAGGTTTAAGAGGATTGATTAATTGCATGTTTATGAATTAAAGTAAGGCTTTTTATGCAAGA
Source organism: Helichrysum umbraculigerum (assembly GCA_949592205.1). NCBI lineage: Eukaryota > Viridiplantae > Streptophyta > Magnoliopsida > Asterales > Asteraceae > Helichrysum > Helichrysum umbraculigerum. The sequence goes on along the minus strand of CATIUR010000002.1, from coordinate 159,564,533 downwards.
TTATTTAAAAACCATTACTAAAATAAAAATATTTATTTTTAGAATGGTGTTTATTTAAACTTGATGTAATTTGCTTCATAGATATGCAATTAATAATATTTGAAGTGGCACTACTTTAATCAATAAAGATAGTGAAATTTCAAATTAATCATCCTCTAATTAAAGTCTTATGCTTTAACCAAAATGATGGATAATAAATAAAATCGCTTTTCTTGCCTATTTTAAATCAAAGTAAGGTAATTATATGATTTATGATCATGATGCTTGCTTGATTATTTGATTACTTAGAATGATTAGAAATATTCATCCTTAAGTAAACTTAGAAAATAGGAAAGTTGCGATTCTGTTTAATTGGTTGGATTGCAAATTGTTGATTGCGGTTTTAGGAAAAATCATAGAAAAATAATGGGATAAATGCAAAATCTAAAGCCTAGATTTCGAATTTTTCTCTAAAGATTCGGGATAATCATTAGCTAATCCTATTTGTTTTGATATGACTTGTTTCCTTGTTTTTCTTAAACAGATGGACCCAATTCCACCGATGCTTGCTTATTTGGCCACGACTACACAAGGAATGGTTTTGATCCGGAAATGGTTAAAGAGGGCATTTGGTAGTAATAGGTACATAGTTTGGGAAGATATGGGGAAACTTGGAGTTGAATATAGGTTGAGAAGGTTGATAGGATACGAGGTTCATGGACATGAGTTCAGCTCTTGGATTCAGCTTTTTAGCATTCGTGAGCCCATATACCCTGAGGTTGTTACTGAGTTCTTGATGACATTCGAGCTTGACCCGGAGTTAGAGATTGGTAATGACAAGAAGATAACATTTAGATACCGAGGGAAGAGCCAGAGTGTATCCATTTCGGGCTTAGCTAGACACTTGGGATTATATTCAGCGGATCAGATTAGCTCAGATTTGTTTCTACGTGGTCATCAGACGATTCCTCATCATCCCGATAGGAACCATAGGATCATTTGGAGTGAGCTGACTGGCACCCACTACACTTGTGGTGTCAAGTCCTCGGCTCTGATTATGCCTCAGTTACGTCTCCTACACAAGCTTATTGTGACATCTATTATGGGAAAGAAGGAGACCGGGCCGATAAATGGGGATGAGTTGTATATCATTGATGCTATCATGAACCGCCAGAATATTAATGTGGCTTGCATTATTGCTGAGAGGATGGCGAAGGAGAAGAACTTGGACCTGACGAAGCATGTATTTATGGGAGCTTTCATTACCAGATTATTGAGAGGGATGCGACTCTTGAAAAAGAGTCATGAGGACGAGTATAGAGTGTCTTCCACTTCATTACCTTGTGACTTGGATTACTGCAAGCAGATCCAGCTGATTACTGAGGATTCTGAGAGGCAGTGTTACTGGAAGGACACTCAACAGCCTATTCCAGGATGTTTCATGACCAGGAAGAGGGTCAGAGAGGAGGATTTAGAGACTCCGATTACTGATAGAGTGGATAGAGTACCGGCTGTGCCTAGGAGTACCAGGACACCAGTCAGGGATGCTGGGGTTGGGACATTATGCCCCCAAGCTCAGAGACGTCATACAGATCCAGTCACTCCCATGACCCAGTACTTCATTTTGCACGCGTTGGCTATCAACAACGTGCATCAGACACTTATAGCTAGGGCTTTAGGTATTCCAGCTCCCGAGTCGCTCCTGTACGAGTGTGTGCCACTACCACCAGTTCCACCATCCACTACCATGCCACCATCCACTACCATTCCACCACCTACTACCATACCACCATACACTACCCACATACCACCTACTACTACCATTCCACCCACACAGTCGGTTGAGCACTGTTTATCGATTGATGCTGTATTTCCGCATCCTACTGCATCAGCCCGTAGATCCCATTCTTCTCAGCAGTCCGCAGGAGGAGAGACTGCTGATTCCTACCGACCAGATATTGTTCATTTGGGCACTGATCCTTTTACATTATCAGAGTTTGCAGGGTTGCTGGCATTAGACCCTATACCTTCTGATGAGCTTCCTACAGAGGATATGCTTAGGTATATTTACAGGAACAAGATGGAGCGTGAGGGGATGACTTATGAGGACTTTCGACAATTGGCCTTGGAGGATCCGATGAAGTTACCTGCCTGCTCCCTTAGAGATGTATTGATGCAGTACAGACAGGTGAGGTCAGAGGAGTAGAGAGTCTCCAGTGGTCAACAATCAGTTGCTGGACCTTCCTTAGTTCCTCCACCGGTTCAGCCATCTGTTCAGGACTCTGATCAGGGCTCTCCAGTACCCTAGATCTGTGCACCCATATCTACATACTTACTATTTCCTATATTCCATATTTTTCAGTCATCTATTCTGAACACGCCTGGGATCCACACCTCCAATTTCTACCAAATTGGTATCATTAGAAGCGTAATGGAATTACGAGACCGTAGGCGAAAGAATCAAGTCAAATGGACGTGAAACGAAGAAGATACGCGCGAATTAAGCAACGAGAAAAGCTAAAAAAATCACACGGCCTAGCACACGGCCATCACCAAGCTGTGTATGGCCTTGATGTGACCGTGTACGGCCCTAAACAGGCCGTGTACAGCCCTGTTTAGGCCGTGTACGGCCTCTTGCCTTCTTGTGGTCTCTCGTTTTGCTTCGTTTGCTTGTACGTGCATGCTTGTGGACTTGTACTCTTGCATCCTTGGTTGCCTATAAATAGAGCACTCCTCATCCTCATTTCACACACCATTCTTCATAATAAATCTCTCACTTTCTCTCTCACACACTCTTTCTCTCTCTAGTTTACATTAGGTTTGTTTCTCTCTCTAGTTTCTCTCTCTAGAGAACTAGAGAGATGTAGGCACGGTTCGAGTGGGGAAGATAGCTGTAGCTTGGGAATTTTATTGTATTGAAGTTTTCAAGACTCTGGCTTGTACTACTCAGTGTTACGCTGCTTAAATACTGGTTATTACTTATTCCTTTACTTACGGCTATTATGTTTTGTTTGCATGATATCTTTGTTTGTGTTGCGAATATTGCCATGCTATTTACGTAGTTTGATACTGTGATTGTTGAAATGTAGATATTAGGATTATGGATGATATTTAATTCATATTTAACATGCTATGATTGGTGATTGTTTTGCTGTATATCTGGTTGAGTTTTACATGAATATAGACTTAATCAAGTTTCCACCCTTTCCAGTCTTTCACGTGACTATTGCCTTAGGATAGGATCTGATCAACCCTAATACTATGTAGATATAGTTATCTCATATTACAGTATGAAGCTATGAATATTCCATAATTCGGCACAGTACTTCGTATAGCGTTGGAAATACCTCGTGTGGAGTACAAATACGTGGAAGCTAAGGAACTGCCGTAGGTTTATTTCATCGTGGAATACCTAAAAGTCACCATTTTTAGAATATGGGTCTAGGAACAATAAAGCTGTGGAAATGCTCGCTGCATCGTACACCGTTAGTACACCAAGGTTAAAATGTAGTTGTGGAAATGCTCGTTGCACCGTACACCGTTAGTACACCAAGGTTAACATACAGCTGTGGAACTACTTTAATGTACAGTACACTGTTAGTATGCCTTGAGTCTGGAACACTGTGGATATGCCAAATGCACTGTACACCGTGAGTATACCTTGAGTCCGGAACACTGTGGATATGCCAAATGCACTGTACACCATGAGTATTCCTAGGATGAACACCTGATAGCAAATGAGGGTCTAATTCATGACGGAGTTAATTATGCTTAAACCTAATATAAATGAGTTCTGAAAAGAAAGCAAGTATTCGGCTGTAATACAAGATGCTTAAACCGCTTAACTCAACATAACTGACAGCTCAACATATAATGCATACAATTTATACTTACCTAGATAAACTCAGATAGATTTAGGTGTTAAAAAATGTCAAATAGAAAATTGCAGTTTGTTACCTTATGCCTACACCCAGGATATATCATCCGTAGAGGTCGCTTAGTCTTACAGGGCAAGTGAGGGGGGTTTGAACAACCTGTTTCTGATCAGCATCAGGATAACCTAGGATTCAGTGACATATGCTTTTAGGCTTTTAGACTAAAACGTAGGGTCCTAGCATTTACACCGACTGTCCGTCTGATGATTTTCCCAAGGTAGTCTCCAATCATCTGTATAATGAATATCATCCAGAAACCCTAATTATCGAAGTTTCAGCAATCACGCTCTACCTGTTGCCTACTCTCTATTTTCTTTACTTGTTTTATTTAGCATTAGATAAACCAACCAAAACCTACCTACTTTTATAAACCCATCCTATCAGAAAGCTCGTTTATGGTAAGTCCCTTTTAGTTCCATTCGCTCCGATTTTAAGAACGACACTCGAGTTACACTTACTGCTTACTCCCCAAAAGTAGGTAGTACTTATAGTTTGAGCCCTAGCTCATATAAATTTAAAACCTAAGATGTTCACGTGTTGCGTCGTTGTTTGCAGGACCGTTGTGCCCACCTTAGAACGACCGCAGCAGAGTCAGCACTCTGACGGCGCAACACAGCCCAAAATTTTCTTTTAAAATTATATTCGGTGTAAAGTTTAGCAAATCGTGTAACACATTTTAGGAATTCAAAGAATAAAATGAATTTAATTTTTAAATATTAGATAATTCATCGTGTGATATATCGATAGGCAATCTATTTGAAGGTTATTGAGCTATTAAGAAATTTAATGCATAAAGTAGGATTTATCCTAAGAGGGTCTTTTAGCAAGGTATGACCTTAGTCTTAATTCTTATATGATAGTGTGTTTCTTAATTCTTATATGATAGTGTGTTATAATCCATAATTTAAGATCCTAATTATCATCATTTGGGAATATACTGGGTGTTGTCTCCTCTGTTGTATGAAAGTACAGACCTGGTTTCCGTCTATATATTTGATAAAAAAAATAATAATATAAAGAAAAGAGTGCAAAGAACTCATGAATTGAAAAACCAAAGCAAAGTTATGTCGCTATGTTGTACTGAGGTACAGACCTGTCACCAATGTCTTTATGTGGAGAATTGTGGCACGTTAGTTGTATGAGAGTATTTTGCTATTGGGAATCAAGGGTAAGGCCTGCTAGAATAACAATAAGTTTAGCTCAATTTCTGAAATATAAGATTGTTTAAGTGGATAACAATATCGGTAATCTAAGTGATTTATCTTTTATGTCTAATAATAATGTATTAGAATTTGTTTCCCTAAAAGAGTTTCTTGATTGCTAAGTTTTAAGGTAGAATAGATTTTAAGATAAGAATTTGGTTTGCGGAATGCTGTGTAGTATGTAAGTCCGTTTGCATTTTTATTTGCCGTTCATATTGGAAGTTTTTAAGTTCTTAATCGATGGTCTACTTGAGGACAAGTAGGATTCAAGTGGGGGATGTTTGATGAACGCCAAAATGTACTAGATTATAATACTAATTACCACTTTGTTTGATTGAATTCTTATGCTTTTTGTGTGAATAAGATACTGATTTCGTTCATATTTGATTTAGGAGTTTAATTGGAGCTTGGATTATAAAGAATCAGAAATCGAGCTAATATTGAAGAAAAGAAGCTAAAAAGTTGAAGCTTGGAAAAAGAGAATTTAAATTGATGAAGAAGGTGAGATTTCACATCCATACGGCGTATGGAACATCCATACGGCCTATGGATCGAATGAGCTGGGCTGTCAGAACGTGGGTTGAGTTGCTGGGCTTTTTACATCCATACGGCGTATGGAATATCCATACGGCGTATGGATCGTTTCGACAGATTTTCTCATAACCCTAATTTTATCTCATTTGGAGGGTTATCACCTCATTTTCTCTCTCAGCCGAATTCTAACAAAAACCACAGCATTTTTGGAGCATTTTAGAAGAGAAGAAGCAAGAAGAATTGAAGGTTTTCAATTGTTCAATAAATTCTTTTGGTTTCTCGGTTCGAATACGTTTATCTTTTTCATTTGATTATGAATTCGGTTTTACTTTCGTTTCTGAGTTTCTGTAACACCATGATTGGCTAAACTTTTTATGTATTTGCTTAGATGATAATACTAAGATGATGGTTTGATTATTGATTTGCGAAAGTTATTGGATTTTATGAATGTTTGTGTGTTTACTTGATGATCCTTGGTTATTAATTGATTATTAGTGATTACCTAACGTGGTTTACTCATCAATTGAGATTGATTTCCTTTTTAGTAGTAGACTATTGATAATTGTTGATTTCAGTTGATAATTATTGCTAAATATATTGAGTTTGATAGGTTGGGGTAAATAATCGGTAATAATCTTTAATGAACAAGATAGCTATTATTAGCTATAGACTTTGTTGATTCAAGTCGCAAAAGTAAATCACATAAACGGCGTAGGTTTAATTTAGAAAACAATTCGGTGGGCAACGTTAGTTGAACAATTAGCGTGTTGAAAATAACCTTGTGTCTTTCTTAATTGTGTTAGATTAACTTACCTCAGAAAGGGGGTTGTCTTATTATTTATGTCGCAATAAAATCCATTGTTTGAAGCAAATCAATAAAGTGATAACCGGATTCTAAGGAAAGTAATCTAAGTGAATATATTTCTTCCACCATTTGAATCAAGTATTTTATTTAATTAATTGTTTTATTAATTATTTCTTTTCAATTAAGTTTTATTTAATTATTTATATTTTATAATTGATTGTCAAATTGTTCGAACGGAACTAAAACGTCCCCTTTTTATTTACTGCTTTAATTATTTGTAACAATTTTCATTTTATTCGAATTGACTTCCGTTCCTCGTGTTCGATCTGGACTTACCGAACTATACTATTATGCGATCAGGTATTCTTGCCTGAGTTGTGTATTAGCAAGTAAGGTAATTTCCATTTTAAAACTAAAGCCCCGTTTACACGACATCAGTTGATGCAACACATCAGTAGGTTATTATCATCACCATCATCTTGAGTGTACCGTTGACCAACTTGATGACTTTTTTACTAGGATCGTCGTCATCATCATCATCATCATGAGGGTTTATTTTTTCATTATGTATTAAACTTTACACTTTAGACTATTGTATGTGACATACTTTCAGTTGTTCTATTGTATGTGTTGAACTTGTAAATATCGTTTATTGTAGGTAAATTTTCCTTTTTGGGTAAGTCCAAAAAAAAAAAAAACTTTCCTATTTTGATCTTACCCAAAAAGGAAAGTCTGCATACAATCGATGATATTTACAAGTTTAATACATACGATATAAGTTTTCAAAGTTCGACTCATACAATAGTAAAAGGTGTAAAGTTTAATACATAACAAAACAACAAACCCTCCTCATAGTTAGTCCCATCATTGCAATAAAGTGAAAGTGGGTTTGACATGTCCCGTTTTCTCTCTCACTTGTAAAAAGTAAACTAGGTTTGTCAACCCCATTTTTCTTCTCTCTTCTCTTTGACAACCGCAATGAAGTCGGGCTTAGGAACCCCATTTATAAATTAATCGAAAGCTAAAACCACAAACCCACTTCTACTAGTATTGAAATGATTTAGAAAATGCATAGTCCTTATATTATAATAAGATAAGAATAGGTACTGCATTTGGAAAGAAAATTTAATTAGTCGTTGTATAAATCATCTCTAGTTAGAAGAACATTTATGTTTATAATGCAATTAGTTACTTTATTGGTGGAAGATTCGAGGGGAGGCCTCATTTGAGTAGAAGGAGGAGAAGGTCTGTTTTTACTGCATTTTAGGATAAAATTTTTGTAATTTACGATAACTACCGAATTTTAACAACACTGCATTTTATACCTATAAATTTTACTACATTTTAACCCTTACAATTTTGTCCTAAAATGCAGTAAAATAGGTCTTCTTCTCATTTCCCTCATATAGGGGTGGCAATTCGGGTTGGGTCGGGTTGGCGGGTTCGGGTTGTTGGGTTGGCGGGTCAGAAATGATCAACCCAAACCCAACCTGATTCTAAAATCGGGTTGGGTATTTCAACCCAACCCAAAACCCGACAACCCGAACCCAACCCGACCCAACCCGAATTGTTAATAATTCAACAAATTTTCACGTTATTTTCGAGTTTTCAGGTCGGTTTTGGATCAGTTAAGTCACATTGATCAATCTTTTAGAAAAAATAGCTAATCTAAAAGCATAAATAATTATAAAATTTCAAAATTAATAAAAATAAATATTATATCAATTTGAATTGATCATCAAAACATCATTAATTTACTAACTTATATCAAAACGTAAAGATATCAAAGAAAAAATTATAAATCAGTAACTGGAAAGGTCTAAATTATGTGTCATATTTAAATTAAAATAAATTTATAATGATATTAACTGAATTTCGGGTTGTCGGGTTCAACCCAAAAATGCATTTGCTGACCCAGACCCGACCCAAAAAAATATCGAGTTGTCGGGTTTCGGGTTGACGGGTTAGCGCCTCAAAAATTCTGACCCTAACCTTATAATATTCGGGTTGGGTTCGTGTCGGGTTTCGGGTTCACGGGTTGATTGCCAGCCCTACCCTCATATAAGGACTTCTCCTCTGAACCTCATAAGGTTCTAAAGAGCAGCCCCTATATGAGGGGCAGAGAGGGCAGCCAACTTCCCATCTCAACCATTGATTTATTTAATCAATGGTTCAAAATCATTGACTTTTAAATTCACTACATTCTAAACGTAAAATAAGATACAGTGGATCTGACGTAAAATGCAGTGAATTTAAAATGCAATGAATCTGGACCGTTGATCCAGAAATTCAATGGTTGAGATTATATCTGCCCTTCCTGCCCCTCATAAAGTGCTGCTCCTCTAATCCACATCTAAATTTAATATTAATGAATAAAAGTGTTATACAATAATAATAGGGGAAATTAAACGATTTGCCCTTAAATTCGAACAAATATAACGATTTGTCCTAAAAAAATTGACATTTTGCCTCACCTGGACGCATATTGCGATTTGTGTAGCACTGTTTGTGTTTTGCATCCCAGGAACGTGATCGAGAACGATGAGTTGTGAACGAGTCGCAAGAGCCATACGCAAATCACAAATTTGTGATTTGCGTCTACGTCTAGGTGTGTGCGTCTTATGACCGGTGAGCATAAACGAGTCGCAAGTCCTGTGACCGAGATCATTCACGAGTAGCAAATCGCAAAGATTTGCATCTTCGGAGAATAAAATTAAAAACGTCTTTTTTAATCTAAAACCTTAACTCATCTAATTGTTTGTTGTTTGCTTTTTGCGAGCCACCCACCACCACCGCAACCCTTCCCCCACTCCGCCGCCACCGCGAAACCAACATACCCACCGTCCCCCACTCTGCCACCACTGCGACCACCACACCACCAACCTTCTCCATCACCATCTCAGCCAACCACCACCACCATCTAGACCCAAACCGAAACGAAAGTGATACGCAAATGCAAAAGGAATCCGCAAAGCACAAGTCGCATAACGAGTTTAGTTTTAACAAATTTGAAGCTTCACGATGGCGGATACTTAGGTATAATTGTGTTTAATTCAAATTTTCATTGAATCATTTCATCGAACACTTGGTGTGCATCCGAATTTGTGTCACTAGATTGTTAGTTTTTCGATAATACATGAATATGATTGTTTATGATGTGTAACAACCCAAAGTTTTGATGTATTACTTGAATGGATTATTGATTAAGACATGATTAGTGAAATTTCTTTGAAGCATTGCATCGAACACTTGGCGTTCATGAGGATTTATGTGATTTTTGATATGATTAGTGAAATTTCTTTGAAGCATTTCATCGAACAATTGGTGTGCATGAGATTTTATGTGATTTTTGACAATTAGATTGTTATTTCTTGACACGTTTTGATTAAGAACCTAGTAAAGTTTACCAAACGTTTTACGATTGTACATATTCAATTTTTAAAGTTTTTGACACGTTTTGATTAAAACCTAGTTCAGAGTGTATCGAAGTGCAGCCTTTTACGATTGTACATATTCAACTTTTAAAGTTCTTATTATATGTACTTTTTGGCTACATAAATTTTTACGATTGTACATATTGAATACGATTGTTAATATTCAATTTTAAATTGTCTATTATATACTTTTTGGCTACATAAATTGATATTTTCTTTACAACAACAACAACAACAATACCCAATCCCGTATCTACGGGGTATGGGGGAGGTAAGATGTAGACAGTCGTTCCTCTACACCAGGTAAAGAGAATCGTTCCTCTACACCAGGTAAAGAGAATCGTTCCTCTACCCCAGGGTAAGGAAAGTCCATCCCACTTCTGAGGGTAAAGAGACTGCTTCCAGGGGGACCTCCGGCCAACATGAAAGAAATATACTAGACTGCAATAGATATATAGGAAAATAAATCTCATTAGATACAACTATTTGTAATACCAAACAACGAAAATATATGATGTAAATAGGTATATATGGGGTGCATAGATATAGAATAGATATGTGAATACCAAATATATAATAATCATATCTATCTATACCCCTTATAAACTATTTCCTCTTTTTGCTTAAAAACTTATCAAAAGGGATATCGAAAAACCCCAAAATACCCCTGGCACTAATCTTTACTAGCCGCATCTGAATTAGTAGGCAAGTGATCACAACCCTAAAAAAGTAGGTATATATATATATACCCACACCCATAACCCTAATCAAACACTCAACCATAAAAAAAAACACACTTTCTCAACTCTCTCTCAAAAGCCTCCCCTAATTTCTCTCCCTCAAATCGCCGGCAACCCCAATACATCACCAACATCTTCTTCGAAAATCACCTCCACCATACTAAGTTAGGGCCTGTGATAAATCTCCCTAGGTTCCTCAAATTTGTGGGTTTCCACCTTTTGGTGTTGAGACCCGACGAGTTTCGCAAAATCTTTGGTTTATTCATTTTACGGATGACTCCCTTTGCATAATATATGGGTTTCCACCGCTTGGTGTTGAGACCCAGCGAGTTCCAGCTAGATCTATCGTTATTAGTAGATCTATGTCAGTTTTATAATTTAATAATAATATAAGGAATTAAGGATATTAAATAAAATTAGTTCATTTTTTGCGTGGGATTGTCGGGAAATAATAAGCCTTTGATTGTACCCGTATGTAAGGATCTCAAATAAATATATCGGTTTCTTTTTTGTCTAATTATGGATTTTTGTTAGATCTACAAGTTTTATAAAACTTTTAACTTTTACCACAAGAGAGGACAGTAAATATACCAGAAATTTTTTCTGATCATCGGGAAAAAGTTTGGTTGACGACGTTGCCTAATTTAGTTGTTCAAATTTTATATGTATCGTGAATAGAACCATTGAGTTAACATGTATTGACTCCTTGAACTCCTAGAAAGTTGTTAAAGTGGTCTGGAACATGCAGCTTGTTTAGTCAATATCAAAATTGTGTCTCGAGTGTTACAACTTTTACATTAAAAAAGAAAGTAATTCTTGATATAAAGTATACAAAACTAGAAGAAAAATAGATCAAAATGACCCAAATACTTACAAGTCATCATCACTTAGGATGATTAAAATGTAAACATTATTAAAGTGAATTATACATTCGTAATGCGATCTAATTAATATCAAAATGTCTTCGAATGTTGAGTTTAAATAACTACAAAATAATATTGGACTATTTTCTATGTTAAACTTTCTTATTATATATTAAAGGTGGCTGTAAATTTACCTTGAGTTTACATACCTAAAAATTAAAATAGATGACTGAAAAAAACCAAAATTACTAAGTGTAATTCTGATGATTTATTTATAGTAAATGATAACTTTAAATCAATTACCTAGATGAAAATGAAATAATCCGTGCTAAAATAGTATAGTTTGCAAAGTGAAATGGTGACTACAATTATACAAGGCCTCATATATATAAAGCCCAGAACCATATCAATTGTGGTCTCATATTGTTTTCCTTTACTTATGCGTTGATTTTTAGGATTATTTAGTACTGTACAAAGCAATTTTTTAATTTTAAATTTGAGTTAATCTATAATCCCTTATTAAGCATTTTCCCCTTTTATCCTTAAACTTAGCCATTGTCATATAGGAAATCCCCAATTTACCCCTCATAACCCTCAATTTAAATCAAGAATTTTAATGTGATTTTTCCTTATTTATAGCAATATTAATATTAATATTAATATTAATTGAAAGTTAAAAATATATACTATCATTATCTTTTTATTTGGTGACTTTACATTCGTTTAATGTGTTGCAAAATATTTTTATGTAGTATTTATTTATTAGTTGTATGCATATTAAGATTATTGTTATTTTTTTTAATTAATGTATACATATTTTTATGTTATTTTACTATTCGTAAACTAAATGATCTCTTATTGTTGCATTTTTGCAGATGATTTCATACTCGACGATGTGAAACCAATCTATTCATGTGCGCTAGGATTTTGCTATTTGAAGTCTAATTTTATTTTTAACTAACTATTATGTACTGTTTCACGTCATTATATGAATATAACATCCATAATGTACACATCTAAGACATAAGGTGTTTTTTAATTTTCTATTATTTGTTTATGTGTTGTTCATCATAATACTTCATATTATATAACGAAGTTATATAAATAGAACCTGATAATGAAGTTATTACAGATAAATCTTTGCGAAAATAAAGTCTTGGAGTTACTCCGTATAAAAGCTAAAACTACCGCTACGCTAAACTAGGTCTCTAACTAGCTCAATTCTAGAGAGAGAAAGCTCAAGAGAGAGAAACTAGAGAGAGATAAGTGTGTAAGAGAGAAACTGGAAGAGAGAAATGAAATGGAATGAATGATGTGTGTTAAAATGGAGAGTGGAGGCATCTATTTATAGGGGAGGTCTTGGATCAGCCGTACAGAAGCACAACGTATAAGCGCGCGAAGCACAAAGGAAGGGCAGATGGCCCCTCAAGGGCCGTATACGGTCTTGAGGGGGCCGTATACGGGGTCTTTCAGCTTTTCTTCGTTGCTTAAAATGGCCGTAACTTCTTTGTTTCTTGTCCGTTTGACCCGATTCTTTCTCCTATGATCTCTTAATTCCGTTACGCTTCAAATGGTGCCAATTTCATGGAAATTGGTTGTGTGTAGCTCAGGCATAGATGGAATGTCTTTTAACGATATGTAGATGTCGTGTCTTCTCCGTTCTTTAGCCGTTTCGCCCGATTCTTGATTCTTTAGTCTCGTTTTTACCTATGGAATCAGATTATGGAAGTTAGGATGTGCGTCTCATTAGTTAAACAAGAGTGGTTGAATCGGTTTGGTTTAATATGCTTTGTTTTGTGCGTTATTTGGAAGTTTTTGGTATTTTTGTCGCAACGTCTAATTTTTGACTACTTTAGTGAATTTTGATAAATAATCATTGTTTTGAGTAATTTTCACTTAAGATTAGCCCAAAAAGTGAGGAATAATATACGTAAAAACATGACTTTTGCATTACATCATCAGTGTATGTGACGGGTACCCTTGGGGGAATATTATTTGGGTCAGAACTTATGAGCAGTTGGATAAGGGGTTGTAGACTCGGTTGACTCAGGACGGGATGAGGTACACATTAAGTGGTTTCGGCTGGGCGTGTAAGGTAGCATCGTCTCAACTATTATTGTTCAAATTATTGAGTAGTTTTGTAAATATAATATATAATATGCTAATATGCGTATTTCTTGTTTACTTATTGTTTACAAGACTTGGATTCGGGAGGATTTTTAACGTCAGTTGGAGACCATTGCCACAAGGCCTCCACGAAACTTGATTCCACGTGGGGTCGACTGGGAGCACAAAAAGAAAATTGTCGAATTTAAAGAATATGAAAAATATTTGATGGTTCAGGTAAGTGATTTACTTTGATCTAGTCAGATATTTAATTTGTTCGTAGCTGACAATTATATAATAGAGTTGATTCATAAGTTATGTTGATAACTAGTGAAATTTGATGACTTGATAAGCTGAAATATTAGCCGATTTGTCATTTTTACATAAAGGACATGTCCAAATTTTTTTAATAATATTTTTTTCACTTTATTTATATGAAACCACTAAGTAGTTGTATTTTAACGTGCAGGAGAACATTATAATAGAGCATCTTCCATAGATGACATTGAAGCTGAATAGGTTCGAGAAGGTGTGCCCTTGGTGGATTGATAGCGGCCAATTCTTTGACAAGCAGCAAGATGCCGACGATGTCAAGAGGCCTACGAAGAAGGCACGGAACAGTCAAAAGGTTGATGTCGAGCAATCTGCTCCCACCTCACCTCATGATTATGACACATTTTCACCGCCTCACGACGATCAGCTGAATGCTCATACCCCGAGTACAGATCGTCGTCATACCTCTCAGCTAGCATCGAAGCAGGAGGGGTGCTCCTTACGAGACTAGGTGGACACGCAGGAAGCGACCATTGCCACCTTAGTTAATTGGGTTGACGCGTAAGATGTCATTATACATAGGTTATTGGAGATAGCTGAGACGCGTCAGGTATGAGGTTAATTTGTTCGAATTAATATATTAAGTTGTTTAGTGTTTTTAACACGTTATTTTATATATTCTTAGTTTCACGCTGATGATGATAAAGGTTATACATCTGACACATTATCTGCCAATGTGGGTAAGATATCGGTTCCACGTGTGTTGCGTCGTAGTTTACTAGATCGGCGACGTGGGCCAGCAATAATCTCGTTGTTTCTTACCCCGACACAATTCAAATGACCTGTGAAGAAACCTTTGGAGGTGCATGAGGAACCACTGGTTGATTTGGGAGTCGGTCATGAGACGTTTGTTGATCGGGTGGAAGAATGATGATGAGCCGGTTGTTGATCGGATGGATGATGAGCAGGTTTTTGATCGGGTGGAGGATGAGCCGATTGTTGATCGGGTGGATGATGAGCCGGTTTTTGATCGGGTGGAGGATGAGCCGGTTGTTGATCGGGTGGATGATGAGCCAGTTGTTGATCGGGTGGAGGATGAGCCGGTTGTTGATCGGGGAGATGAAGTGCCGGTTAAGCCAGTTGTTCCCGTTAGGAAGATTAAGAAGTTCAAGCGTCTCGTAAGAAAGAAGGTGGATGAAGATGAGGATGAGATTGACGAGGATAGGATAGTGGACATGGTTTCTATTTGTGTGAACCAGGAGACTGGTTTTCTCATACTCCACCCCCTGCACCACCTGGGGAGATCGACGGACCATCCATTGTTCGCGAGTTATATTTATCTGGCGGCCTGGTGCATTCTATGTTTGTTCAACCAGGCACGACTTATATGTGTTTGGATAAGGAATTTTGGGGACGGTTGTATGGAAATGTCGATGACGGGTACTTAAATAACAATGTAAGTTAGGAAATTTCATTTATATATGAATTGCAGTCAAGTTGCTAATGTTATACAAATATTGTTTTCTTTTTTATATTTTTTTTTCTTTTTTATATTATTTTCAGCATCTTGATGGTTGGGCAAGACTACTGATGTGGTGGAGACATCGGACTTACCCACGTGGCTCGCAGCTTGAAAAGTGATTGAGATGGACAATTTTATCTTGTAGGTTTTATTCGAAACATAAAAGTTTTTGAAAAGTACAAGGAGGATATGAAAAAAGTGCAAAAGAAGAAGAAAGAGAATATTAGGGGTGCCGAGCCGGATGATAGAGGCGAATCACGAGTGAACTATAAGTTTTTGATGGGATTAGCAGACAGCACTCGTGTACCATATCCTTTATAGTGGGATTGTGACAGAGTAAGTAAACAATATATTGTTTAACTAACATTTGCACTTTTACATTGTTGACATTGTAAGAAATATTACGGGTATGGGTAGCAATAATCCTAGGAGTAGTGGTAGTAATTTTCAACAACAATTTCAACAACAACAAACTCATGATTATAGCCAACCACCTCAGTATCAATCATTTCAACAATTTTCATTTCCTTATCAACCACAATATCAGTTTCATTATCATGTTCCACAAAACCCAACGAATAACACATATCCAACACAAAACACCCAAGACACACCATTTAAGGTAGTTGAACAGACCCAATATCATGAGGACATTCACTATGATCACAGTAATTCAAAATATCATGTAGAGTTTCCTAATGATAATGATCATGATTATGATCATTATGATGAGGAAAATGTCAATCAACCTAAGGATTTTGATCATCCATTTCGTAATCACATTGTAACTAATGATGATGAGGATGAGGTGGAGGAGGAGGAGGAGGAGGAGGAGGAGGAGGAGGAGGAGCCAAATCCAAGAAATACATATGACAAACCAATACCACCAAAAGCACCAGAATAGGATATATTATGGAATATGCTACTACTATGAGGCGAAGATGAAGAAGAAATTAAAAAAAAGACCAGTTACCATGTATGAAGCATGTCGCAACCCCAGCGGTCGGTCGGATTTTACTCCGGTCGTTGAACCGTCCGGCAAGGGCTCACGGCAGTGGGTTTTATATTTGTTATGCTGGGTATCCTAAGTTTTGATACAACTTAAAGACCTAAAGGGCAGTCAGCGGTACGTATGACTCAGGTGTCGTTCTTCAAACTACAACGGGCATGGGATCTTAGGAGGATTAATCATCTTTTGTAATTTAGCTGGGATTTTTAAACTTTTTTGATAGGTTGGTTTTGTTTTCTAATCTAATTACTATAATTAAAAACTAAATTAAAGGTGGGGTTGTACGGAGAACGCAGAGAAATCAAGATAAGGAATATGTTTGCTTTGATTTCGGCAATGTTATTAGGTGGATAGCTATGAGGGATTAGGCTACTAGGTGCGATGACTAATCCGGTGAGGTCGTAGAAAGTTAATTGGTAATAAAGTATTATGCCCACGGCCTTTACTCGGCTTCCATGTATTTGTGCTACACCAGTGGTGGTTCCAACGCTATACCAGATACTCGGACGTTTTACAGCTTTTCCGTTATACCAATTAGGATTCCAGATTACTCACTAGATATTTCTATATTTCTTAATGAGCTATAATTACGATCCTATTATATACCTAACGTAGAGTTGTCCACAATCAGATACATAATATGTCACATGGATAGCAGTTATAGAGTGTCCAGTACACCGGAAGTTCTCCTAAATATACAGACCAATTCAACCGACAATCATCCTCTAATCCAGGTCCCCAGTCTCAGACATCCGGAGGACGTCCGTATCGTGGCATGAATCGCTCATTGAACAATAGCATGAACAGGGTTTAACCAGTGGAACCGGTTGGAATAATCTGTCTAACGGTCAGTTGAATTGTTCATCATTAATCATACAATCATCACAACTA
The DNA here is from genome assembly GCA_949592205.1 of Helichrysum umbraculigerum. NCBI lineage: Eukaryota > Viridiplantae > Streptophyta > Magnoliopsida > Asterales > Asteraceae > Helichrysum > Helichrysum umbraculigerum. The sequence goes on along the minus strand of CATIUR010000002.1, from coordinate 159,547,240 downwards.
TTACATGCATGTTAACCTACATGTATTATGTTTATTATATTTATGAAAACCTAATTAGCAGGGTAGTGATAATGGTTATGTATGTCTAGCATGTGGTACCTAAGCAACAATCAAACAAGAACATGCAGTAGGACGGGGCACTAGCATCACATTAACTGACCTGAGAATTAGATCATGGGTATCCCGGAAGTTGTCCCAAAGATACACAACAAACAAGCATAAACCTAATCTATCTCTACTCTTATGCTTCGTGTCCCTCGGACATGTTTCAATCAAGGGAACAACTACCATGTTGAGTTCATTGATCATCATACACTGAATAGTTGGCAATCCTACTTCTAGCAATTGGCCATGTTCTAGGGAGGAGGATACAAACCACATCATAAGTTGGATAGATAAAACGGGCAGAGGTTCAGCTTATAAGTTCATGAACAGTTTAAACTCATACAGGCAGATTAACCGCATGGCAAATTAAATCATAACTATCCTAACATTGCATACATCACAACAAACATTGATTTGTCTAGCCTAGCATAATTCTAGTATTCATTCATAAGCATGCAAAATAAGATAACATGATAAATAGAATAAATACGAGAGATTGTATTAAACCTGAATAAGAGGGTAATACAGACAAATCTTTACAAATCTGAAGTCTCGGAGTATCTCCGTACAAAAGCTATTAAAAGCTTCTACCCTAAACTATAACCTACTAGCTTATTTCTAGCGAGAGAAATAAACTAGAGAGAGTATTTTAGAGAGAGAAAGAAAATGAGATGTGAGGTGTGTCAAATGGTGGAAATGGAGTGACTATTTATAGGAGAAGAGGATGTGGTGAGGTACAAGTCTTTAAGCTCAAAGAACAAGCACCAAAGCGTTACATGGGGCGAGCAAGCAACAAGGGGGGTCAAATGACACCCAGGTACCATTTATCAAGGCAAACAAGGCACCAATCGGCACCCTACCTACCGTATACGGCCCTCTAGGTACCGTATATGGTACCTAGAGTGAGGGGGGGGGGGGGGGTTGGTGCTCCATTTGTCCTCCGCTGACTTCTCGGTTGCTTGGTTCGTCCGTATCTTCTTCATTTTAAGCTCGTGTTGCTTGATTCTTGCGCCGTTGGATTCGTTTTTCCGTTACGCTTCTAATGACACTAATTTTTCCAAATTTGGAAGTGTTTGACTTTTACGTGTTCCGGATGACGATCAACGAGCTTCCAAACTATATATTTTCTCCGTCTTTCTTTCGTTTCTTTTGATTCTTTCACCTCCGGTCTTGGATTTTCTTATAGAATTATAAAATATGAATTAAGATCTATTTCTATAAGAATATTAAGAACGGAAAATTTAAGGTGATTGTATTGCCTCGGTTTGCGTGTTATTTGGACTTTTTACCGATTTTTGTAGCAATGTCTGTATTTAGACTACTTTGGTGATTTTTGGTAAATAGTGAAGGTTTTGAAATGTTTTCACCAAAGAAAAGTCTAAAAAGTGCGGAAATATGTCCTTAAAAACATGAATTTTTGGGTCACATCAAAGCCTTTTACCAGGTTTGAGACGGCCAAAACATTTGAAAAAGAGGAATTTCTTCTTCAACTTTATAACAAGTGTGTCGAAGAAAACTTTCAGATTTAGCCAAAGAAGATAGACAGGAAAAGCTACACAACAAAACGTGTCTTGCCTGATTGTGTGTGGAAGACAAGTGCAGTGTGTATCAAAGATAGTAACAACTTCCGAATTAGGAAGTTATATGACGTTCACACATGTTCTCGTACAGAAATCATGTCGAATAATCGTCATGTAAACAAGAAAGTGCTTGGTTACATTTTAAAAGAATTGATGACTTTGGAAGGACGTGTATACAGAGGTAAAGAAATCAAACTGGATATGACAAAACGCTTTAAAATCAACCTTTCATACAACCAAGCCTGGAGAGCGAAGTGTTATGCTATAGAATTATTGAGAGGTAATCCAGAAGAATCATTTAGAATGCTTCCTAAATACCTCCACAACTTGAAGGTGCATAACCTGGGGAGCATTACGAATCTGCTTATGGACAAGGAGGATAAATGATAGCATCAAATAATGTCATATTTATATAACAATATTCCCTAGTTTTGATATACTTTTATTGTATTTATGTGAATTTAGATACTCATTGTAACACCCGGTTAAAAAGTCAAATTTCGCGCCAATTTTAAACTTTGAATAATTACATTTTATAGTTCAAGTGAAATATTTTTATTAAAAATATTTACAAAACAACTTAAACAAAATTATAGATTTAAAGTAATAAACCTACATTTTAATCAGGTATAAAATCACGGATATTTTGTACTGTGGTTGGAGACCACAGTACACGAGTCAGGGATCTGAGTTCAAATAAAAACCCAAATCCCTCCTCATTCTTTCTCATTCACCACATTTCACTTTCTCTCTCTTCTCTAACTTTTCTCTCATCTCTCTCTCTCTAACACCACACCACCACCACCATAATCCGCCAAAAACCACCGTCAAACGACCTCCAATCTCGAAGCTCCTTTAGGGAAAAACGATCACCACGCAACGATCTACAATCCTATCTTTTCGGATTCTCCTCGCGCGGATTTGTAAGTTTCCGACAATTCTCGAAATCTCTCAAAACTTTGTTATTTTGCTTGTTTGCGGTTTAAATAAGCGTAAAATACTTAAATATGGGTTGGGTAAAAGAATCGGACTCAACGGGAGCCGGAAAACTCGTTTCCGACTCAAACTCCGGCGAACAGTCCGCTACGTCGCAGGGACCAAAAACAGTGCTGCGACGTCGCAGCCGACGTCGCAGCCAACGTCGCAAAAACATCTCAACGTCGCATGATGCGACGTAACACCCTACGTCGCAGTAAATCTTAAACGTCGCACATTGCGACGTAACACACAATGTCGCATTAAATTGCGACGTCGCACATAGCGACGCAAGACCCTACGTCGCATCTGACGTCGCAGCTGACGTCGCATCTGACGTCGCATCTGACGTCGCAGAACCTTAAAAATCTATGTTTTTCACTAAGTATTGACAACCAAATTTTACCACTCGATTTTACCCGGATTTGGATTTCGAATACGTTTTCTTTAAAGTAAAGTAGTAGAAATAAAAATTTTCCAAGCTGACCTGGCAGCTCGACCCCCAGCCAGGGGCTCTGCCCCTAGGACCCCGCCAGGGGTTGCCACCCCTTGGACCCCGCTACCAGGGGCGCTGCCCCCGGACCCCCGTACACCATTCCCAGACTTCAACAACAAATGCATACATGAACAACTCGCTTAGACAAACTGATTTGTCTCATACTTATATAACCTCACGTGTTTAGGATACTAGAAGGTTACCATTCGGACGACGCGCGTATCATCGCATCGCTAACAACTCACAGGTGAGTTTCATAGCCCCACTCTTTCAACTGTTTTACTATTTTCGGGGTGAAACACATGCTCAATTACTGTTTTCAAATCATATTAACAATCGTTTATAATTTACAACTATTTATATTACTGTATGTAATACGAAATGTGTAATACTTAGGAATTACACCCGCAATATTGTTTTAGAACAATATCAATACTTAACCTAGATAGGTTACAATCGTACCCGGTTAGGTCGTTGGAAACGATTACCAACACATAACTTGAATTAGTTATCACAATCTTTTGGCCATATTGTCACGGGACAATATCATTGAATACATTAGAACTAGTTAGTTCTACCTACACTGAACAACATCTGTACTGTTACAAGTTTAGTTATTCTTTAAGAACTAAAACTGTCGACACACTTCATTATCACTAGAATGGGAACCGAACTTAAGTGAACATTTTCCCAAGACTCCGTTATATATACTTGCTAGGCTTTAGGCTAGGAGTATACGATATTATCACAAGTTAGTACAGACTTCTTATATCCATACTACTCAACTGGTGACGACTCTGGCTCAGATTGTAATCCAACCAGGGATGGTCCCCCGGCCCAGGATGTAATCCAACCGTGGGGGTGTCACCTGATGAATATCTACATACTATTATACGATCAACTTAGTCGGGCATGTCGTTGTACTGCCGGCTCAATCACAAATTGCTGCGAGCAATTCCAAAAACGATGCCGCGGTATTGCAGCGGGCACCAAACGATGCCACGGTAAAGTGGGCACAAAACGAAACCACGGTATTGCAGTGGACGAAACTTCAATCAATGGATCAGCGAGTTATACTCAGGATTCACAATAAGTTAACGGATCGGTGGTGCTGCCACGCGAGGCCGTTAGCTCAATTCATGTCCGGGTTAGCTTATGCTAATCGGGTAAACGGATACGCTAAACATTCAAACATAGATCTGCGGATCTACAATCATTTGTTGCTGGATGCAACACCTCATATATTAAATCATAGTTCTGCGGGACTACAGTTACTTACTATCATATGACGTGGTCATACAGTTATTTGGTTACAACTTAGGCAGGTATTGCCTCCCGTTATATACTTACTCATACCAGATAGGTATTCAGGCTCGGTATGCCTCAATTATTGTGTACTTAGGTACGGACTACAATTGATTAGGTATTAGATACCAAAACTTTCGAATTACACATTGGTAATTACATCTACAATTTGCTACAAATCAGAATCGTGGATTCTGAACAACTTCTCAAAACATACAAAATTTATACTTTATGTTTTCAACTAACAAACCTATGAACTCACCAGCTTTATAGCTGACCTGTTTTAGCATGTGTTCTCAGGTGCCCAGCAGGATTAGGGATTACTACAAGATTATACTAGCTCGAGTCGCATGATTTCAAACATTTGGGACAACTCTGCATTTACTTTTGTATTTTCAAATTATGTATTTGGAATTTACTGTCAAACTCGTAACGTTGTAAACGTTCTATTTTGGGAAATGTATAATTATTTTCAAACGTCTCATTTAGAGTCGTTCATTATGTATCTTATGCTGTGATATTAATTGTGGTAACACCCGACCCGATCGCTTCCGCAAACCGAAATTTGAGGGTGTTACAGATTGGTATCAGAGCCTAAGGTTATAGTGAACTAGGTTGCATTTAGTGGGCCTAGACTATGACCGTTAGGCAGTATTCCTCGTTAGGTATGACTGGTTCAGGGATTACATCATATGAGTTTAATTTAACATAGCGTAGCTAACTATGTACAATTAAATAAAGATGATGTAAGATCTGAAAGGGGTTATACTGAAACGGGAATGCGTAGTTGACTCTGATTGTTTCGTGCTAGACATCCTAGGCTATTATGTGTACTGTAGGTATATATTTATAGGCCTTACATGTATACTACTTCTATGTATCAAATATTTACTGGATATATACAACTAAATTCCGCTGTACTATCATTTACTCGTGAAAAGGCACATCGCCGTCCTCCTAACTATCACGACTCGACACTTTTCTCCTTATGTACGCATAGGAGGATATCACCTATTTCACTGAACCTCGGGAAGGAGGTACAACCGTATTCAATGGGAATGGAAACCCACACATGCTAAACGTCCACGAAATTAAAACAAACAAACGAATATTTCACTATTGACCGTGCTGGTCACAATTGGATTAGTGATGGCTAAGTCCATAACAAATTAATTATCTCAATCACAACTTGATCACTTAGATCAATTGATTCAATATCTCAGTGCCTTAGCACTCACATTCTAGCATTTGTGTTACATTTGGGAAATCACATAACTTCAACGTATTTTGGCCTTAGGGCTACAATCAAACAACACATGGCACGTGGTGTCACCTCATGCTTTAAGCACAACACATGGTATGTTGATACCACAATATGGGCACGTTAGTGCAAACCTCATAGTATGTCAATACTACAAATCATAGCATGTTGATGCTACGTTCACAGTACATGGGTACTGCAATTACGGTGCCGCGGGCACTTCATTACGGCACGTGGTGCTGCATTTCATAGTACTTAGGTACTACAATCACAATACATTGGTATTTCAATTACTGTGCTGATAGCACTACATTACAGTACGTTGTTATTACACTCCAGTGCTTTAGGCACTGCATTTCAGCACGCTGTGCTACTCCAAGGCTCGATGAGCTACTATCAATATGCATGTAGACTTGCTATAGTTACATGTACGATTTATATACATATACACTTACTTAACTGGGCACGAGTTGCCACACCTGACTTTTACTACGCACGTATACTTGTATAGTTACGTGTGCATCACATATGTATATACGACTACTCTACTGGACACGAGGTGTCCCACTCGATTACTTTACATATGAACACTCGCTATATGCACTTGTACGCTTATACGCATACACGAATACCTTACTGGGCACGAAGTGCCACACCACTACTACTAAGGCATGTGATGCCTCAATCGATAAATACACGATGTCACCACACACATGGGTTGTGTTGGTGGACCCCTCTTTAACACCACATAGGGCACTGTAGGTGTCACATTCACCGGCGTGAATGGCCGTATAGTATCGTAGTACTACACTATAGTCCGTAGGACTACTCACAACAACATAGTCTGGTTGACTACATTAAAACACAATTTAGTCATTATTACGACTATTCATCAAAACTACAACCTAATTGGTCACAACTCTCGAAAAACATGGAAACAGGACAATTTAACCAAGGTTAACTAGACAACAGATACTTAAACTGTTGTACCAACAATACAAAAGGGCAGAGATACGTCTGCCACCTACAATATCAAAAACTTCAACGTCAAGGATCGTAGGATCCCGTGTATCATAAATTCCAACTCAAGTCAGCTACTTATGTCGTTATAATAATCATCATCTTTGATTAAAGATCTCACACTTTGTCATTTCATTCTTGTTCAAGAATCATGCCTCCTAAACGACCAACTTTCACTCAAGCTGAGCAAGATCAAATCATTAATCAAGCAGTGACTGCGACTCTAGCTGCTCAGAACCAAGTAAAGCCTTGCACTTTTAGGGATTTCCTGAGGTGCGAGCCACCAAACTTCGTCGGAACTGAAGGAGCTGTCGGATTAATTCGATGGTTCGAGAGAATGGAATCTATATTTCACGTTTGCAACTGCCCCGACGACTGCAAAGTCTTGTACGCCACATACACCCTCCAGGATGATGCTTCTACCTGGTGGAATTTTCACGCCCGAACTGTAGGAATCGACACTGCTCACGAACTTCCATGGGAAGACCTGAAACGAATCATGAAGGACAAGTATTGTCCCATCGAAGTACTTCACAAACTTGAGGACGAACTTTGGCACCTCACCGTAAAAGACAACGATATCGAAACATATACCAATCGTTTCCAACAACTAGCACACTTGTGCCCAACCATAGTAAACCCTGAAAGTCAACAAATCGCAAGGTACATCGGTGGACTTCCGCTACTAATTGAGGGAATGGTCACCGCCTCTAAACCCACTACTATTGAAGAGGCCATTCGTATGGCCCACAGACTTATGGCACAGAGGGAACGCCGCGGAGCCACTGCAACCGAAAACAACCTAACAAAATGGAATGGGGATTCCAGCTCTAGTCAAAATCCAACCAATCAACCTGAACCCTTGGGGTACTATACTGTCGATCCCAACGAAAGACAAGGCTATGCGGGTAACAAACCATTTTGTCACGGCTGTAAACGTCATCATGACGGATTATGCGGATTACCCTGCGAAAGATGCCAACGATACGGACACGTAATCCGGGACTGCAGAGTTCCTGCCAATCCCGACTCTCGAAGGATATGCTTCAAATGTAAGGAACCCGGTCATTACAAGAAGGACTGCCCAAAAAGATGCAAAATTCACTTAATCGACTCCGAGTAAATCAAATAAATCTCCAATGAAAATGTAAGTACAACTTCTCCTCGAAAACAAAATCCTTCAATTTTAGATTCGTTAAACGCGCCCTTATTAGCCCCAATATCATTTTATCAACCTAATGTTGATTACATCTTAGGGCTAGTTGACCTAGGCCCACATAAAACCCAGAGTTTGCTTTCAGCAGACCAATCGATAAAACACTCACCAACCAAACTCAATGGTTACTTTCAGTAGACTAATCGACCCAACGATAAATCGCTCAGCCCTGATATAACGACTTACAAAACAGTCACTATGTGACAACCATCTAGTCCCGAATGGACTACGACGTAAACGGTTACCGAGTAACCACAAAATAATCATACTCTGAACAAACAATATAGTCAGAAGGTGACTACAATGATTAAACATGATGCGGTCATGGAGTGACTGCTATTCAACCTCGTTATAGGCATCATGTGTCTGCAATCTATTCAACAAATACCTCGTACGTGCATTGCTCCCCAGACCATGCACAACCCTGACATCACTTTAAATTTCGGGACGAAATTTTCTTAACAGGGGGAGAATGTAACACCCGGTCAAAAAGTCAAATTTCGCGCCAATTTTAAACTTTGAATAATTACATTTTATAGTTCAAGTGAAATATTTTTATTAAAAATATTTACAAAACAACTTAAACAAAATTATAGATTTAAAGTAATAAACCTACATTTTAATCAGGTATAAAATCACGGATATTTTGTACTGTGGTTGGAGACCACAGTACACGAGTCAGGGATCTGAGTTCAAATAAAAACCCAAATCCCTCCTCATTCTTTCTCATTCACCACATTTCACTTTCTCTCTCTTCTCTAACTTTTCTCTCATCTCTCTCTCTCTAACACCACACCACCACCACCATAATCCGCCAAAAACCACCGTCAAACGACCTCCAATCTCGAAGCTCCTTTAGGGAAAAACGATCACCACGCAACGATCTACAATCCTATCTTTTCGGATTCTCCTCGCGCAGATTTGTAAGTTTCCGACAATTCTCGAAATCTCTCAAAACTTTGTTATTTTGCTTGTTTGCGGTTTAGATAAGCGTAAAATACTTAAATATGGGTTGGGTAAAAGAATCGGACTCAACGGGAGCCGGAAAACTCGTTTCCGACTCAAACTCCGGCGAACAGTCCGCTACGTCGCAGGGACCAAAAACAGTGCTGCGACGTCGCAGCCGACGTCGCAGCCAACGTCGCAAAAACATCTCAACGTCGCATGATGCGACGTAACACCCTACGTCGCAGTAAATCTTAAACGTCGCACATTGCGACGTAACACACAATGTCGCATTAAATTGCGACGTCGCACATAGCGACGCAAGACCCTACGTCGCATCTGACGTCGCATCTGACGTCACAGAACCTTAAAAATCTATGTTTTTCACTAAGTATTGACAACCAAATTTTACCACTCGATTTTACCCGGATTTGGATTTCGAATACGTTTTCTTTAAAGTAAAGTAGTAGAAATAAAAATTTTCCAAGCTGACCTGGCAGCTCGACCCCCAGCCAGGGGCTCTGCCCCTTGGACCCCGCCAGGGGTTGCCACCCCTTGGACCTCGCTACCAGGGGCGCTGCCCCCGGACCCCCGTACACCATTCCCAGACTTCAACAACAAATGCATACATGAACAACTCGCTTAGACAAACTGATTTGTCTCATACTTATATAACCTCACGTGTTTAGGATACTAGAAGGTTACCATTCGGACGACGCGCGTATCATCGCATCGCTAACAACTCACAGGTGAGTTTCATAGCCCCACTCTTTCAACTGTTTTACTATTTTCGGGGTGAAACACATGCTCAATTACTGTTTTCAAATCATATTAACAATCGTTTATAATTTACAACTATTTATATTACTGTATGTAATACGAAATGTGTAATACTTAGGAATTACACCCGCAATATTGTTTTAGAACAATATCAATACTTAACCTAGATAGGTTACAATCGTACCCGGTTAGGTCGTTGGAAACGATTACCAACACATAACTTGAATTAGTTATCACAATCTTTTGGCCATATTGTCACGGGACAATATCATTGAATACATTAGAACTAGTTAGTTCTACCTACACTGAACAACATCTGTACTGTTACAAGTTTAGTTATTCTTTAAGAACTAAAACTGTCGACACACTTCATTATCACTAGAATGGGAACCAAACTTAAGTGAACATTTTCCCAAGACTCCGTTATATATACTTGCTAGGCTTTAGGCTAGGAGTATACGATATTATCACAAGTTAGTACATACTTCTTATATCCATACTACTCAACTGGTGACGACTCTGGCTCAGGATGTAATCCAACCAGGGATGGTCCCCCGGCCCAGGATGTAATCCAACCGTGGGGGTGTCACCTGATGAATATCTACATACTATTATACGATCAACTTAGTCGGGCATGTCGTTGTACTGCCGGCTCAATCACAAATTGCTGCGAGCAATTCCAAAAACGATGCCGCGGTATTGCAGCGGGCACCAAACGATGCCACGGTAAAGTGGGCACAAAACGAAACCACGGTATTGCAGTGGACGAAACTTCAATCAATGGATCAGCGAGTTATACTCGGGATTCACAATAAGTTAACGGATCGGTGGTGCTGCCACGCGAGGCCGTTAGCTCAATTCATGTCCGGGTTAGCTTATGCTAATCGGGTAAACGGACACGCTAAACATTCAAACATAGATCTGCGGATCTACAATCATTTGTTGCTGGATGCAACACCTCATATATTAAATCATAGTTCTGCGGGACTACAGTTACTTACTATCATATGACGTGGTCATACAGTTATTTGGTTACAACTTAGGCAGGTATTGCCTCCCGTTATATACTTACTCATACCAGATAGGTATTCAGGCTCGGTATGCCTCAATTATTGTGTACTTAGGTACGGACTACAATTGATTAGGTATTAGATACCAAAACTTTCGAATTACACATTGGTAATTACATCTACAATTTGCTACAAATCAGAATCGTGGATTCTGAACAACTTCTCAAAACATACAAAATTTATACTTTATGTTTTCAACTAACAAACCTATGAACTCACCAGCTTTATAGCTGACCTGTTTTAGCATGTGTTCTCAGGTGCCCAGTAGGATTAGGGATTACTACAAGATTATACTAGCTCGAGTCGCATGATTTCAAACATTTGGGACAACTCTGCATTTACTTTTGTATTTTCAAATTATGTATTTGGAATTTACTGTCAAACTCGTAACGTTGTAAACGTTCTATTTTGGGAAATGTATAATTATTTTCAAACGTCTCATTTAGAGTCGTTCATTATGTATCTTATGCTGTGATATTAATTGTGGTAACACCTGACCCGATCGCTTCCGCAAACCGAAATTTGAGGGTGTTACACTCATTTTGTTTATATTTGCAAAATAGGTATAAATGGCTCTTAAGTTAAAGAAGGAACGTGATGCTGTGTAAACAGAGCTTTATTTTAAAATGGAAATTACCTTACTAACTATACACAACTTGTCGCACCCCCAGATTATGATGCGGAAGCGATTCGGGTCGGGGCGCGACTAATCAAATATCAATAGCACATAAGATATAATGAACGACTCTATATGCGTCGTTTACAATACATTGATATTATAAAAGTCTTACACTGTTATAATAGTTTACAAAAGCTCAAATTAATGTAAGAGATTCTATGTCATAACTAATTTATACAAAATAAATTAATGCATGATAATCTCCTGATGTTTGCATGAGACTCGAGCTAATGGGCGTCCTGAGTGAACAGACTTACTGCTTCAGCTTACGCTGGTGAGCTCACAGGTTTAATGATAAAATATAATGTATGAACCGCAAGATTTGAGTGTAATAACTTGTAATTAAACAAATACGTAAATGATGTATATAACTGCCATGAGCACATAGTCTGAGCTTAACTGAGGTGTCAGGATCACAATTAAGTGCCTGAGTGAGGGTGCCTCTATGCGTATGCCTAATCAACACACGTATGAACAAATGATAATGCGTCCGTTTTGACCAGTCAGTGCTTGCTGACCCGGACGGGGATTGTCAGTCCCATATGGTACCATACACTAACATTCACGATACAAAGTATTACCAAACTATGCTAATGAGGACTTATGATGATTAGATGATTAACTCATGCAGAATATAGCGATATTTGATACTTGCGTTCACATGTAAAACAAAACAGGCATGTATTCTCACCCCTAGAGTAAAAACAGTAAAATAGGGGCTATGAGACTCACCTAAGTCTGATGTGTTAGCAAAACAAGCAAATATGATGTTGTACCAAATGATGTATCCGCAGACTGTAACATGTCGGGCGTCCAAAATGCGCAAGGTTATATGAGTGAGTAGATGTCTCAACAGATCATCTATGCTAGATGTCCATCAACTAGTTATGTCCAATGTTTGATTGTTTTGTTTAAGTTTTGAAAACATGTACGGCCCGTTGGTGATAGTTTGTATTGTACGAATGTAAGTTTTGTATGAGGTTTGATTATTGTAGGTGTTGAATACTTAGTGTAGTAAGTATTGTTCAAGCTTCTTTTATTGTATTCGAAAGTACGTGTATACATTTATATCCGAACGTTGTGGTCAAATATGTTGTTTTCTGAAAGTCAACAGAAGTCAACTTGGTCAAACTGGTCAAACTTAGTCAAAATGGTCAAACTAGTCAAACTGGTCAAACTAGTCAAATCTGGTCAAACTGGTCAAACTAGTCAAATCTGGTCAAACTAGTCAAATCTGGTCAAACTGGTCAAACTAGCTCGGTTTGACCCGAAACTTTTACACAAGTCTTAAAATAGTTAACTAAGACTTATAAAGTTGTCGGTACGTTTTATGGTCGGCCCGAAGTGTCGGTTTTATGTTTATGTCAAAAACAGTCCCAAAATGTGTTTTTCGGTTTAAGTCGGTTCACTTCGCCACTCGATTTTAACGTGTTCTAGTCTGAATTAGATTCCACAATTTTTACCAGCTGATCATGTGTGTGTCCAGAACCTAACGTGATTATTCCAACAATCATCGAGTTCATATAGATGGGTAATTAATTTCGCGAAAGAACCGTACTCGGTTTTCGACAAACATCATACAGTCGCAAAGATTAGATTATGCACAAAAATTAGTACAGGTCTGGAAAAAGTGTAAAACACGAAAGTTGTATCTCTTTTCAATACGCAACTTTTAAAAAAAAATTCGTTGTCTAATTCCTCCTAGAACTCAAGTTATGGCCGTTTTTGTACACTGACTTTTCTGGGCAGATTTATGCATGTTTGTATATATTGTATAAAAACGTATTTTAAGCTTATATTTGGACATAAATATGTTAGATGATAAACTAAACATATAAATCAGTAACATGCAAGTATATTTCTAGAGAGAGAAAGTGTTAATCCTTACAAAGAATGTGAAGAACAAAAGGTGAAGATGATGAAGGTGATGATGATGATTCTTGATCTAGCTCCTTCTTGTTCTTGAATCCTTGAAGTTAGTGGATGATAATGCTTTATGATTACTGATTTTTGAGTGTTTCTAGAGAGAGAGAGCATATTTTTAGAGAGATGATGGAGAGATTGTGTGTGTGATTTGTTTAAGTGATGGAGTGAAATGAAGTGTGGTTTGAGGTGGTGTGCATGTGTTGTAAGTGGGTGATGGGGAAAAATGTGATCATCACCTCACATGGGGAAGGGGGGGGGGGGGGGGGGGGGGGCTGGTTTCCAAGGGGGCCCACTCAAGTGTGGGTCTCCAAATTTTAATCCCACAATTTGTGCTCCGTGTGGTGTTCGTTTTCTCGCCCGTTTCGGTGTTTAATTAGACGCTAAACGTTTTATACTCGTGTTTTAAATAACGATTCGAATCTCGATATTTTTTATTGAAGTATTTATTAAAATACTTAAAAACATTTATAACAATGTTCCGTTTATTTATCGGCCTCGATTTGCTTGTTCGTTTTACGAAGGTTTAATCGCGTGACGTTTAAACTAAACGTTTTTGTTATCGATTTAAAATACGATATTTAAATTGAAAGTTTTACTCGAAATGATATATTTTAAACTTATAAAATATATTTTGGTTCTCATTTGATTATCGGGCGCGTTTCGTGAATTTTCGTCGCGATTGTGATACTTTATACGATACGTTTTACATGTTAAATATTATCAACTTAATATTTAGAGATTTTTGAGTTTATTAAATAATGTCACATTATATAACATTTTGTTCACTAACGTCCGTATTTATAATGTATCGAAATCTATCCGATAGTAAAATGTACGATTTAACCAAATCGCATACGTGTGTATATATATATAAACATATATCAATACACATAGTGATACACATAATTAGCCCTAAATATAACTAATTACATGTATAAGTACAATGATTAGGAACTAACAACTAGCCCTAATTGGTCGGGTGTCACACAACTCAGGCAAGAATACCTGGTCATATAATAGTATAGTATGATAAGTCCGAGTCGAACACAGGGAACGGATGTTTAATTAAATAAATTGGAAATTGATACAAATAATGAAAGCAATAAATAATGGTGGCGTTTTAGTTCCGATCGAACAATTGGCGAACAATTATGAAAAACGGTTTATTAAATAAAACTTAATGAAAATAAAGAAATGATAAAAGAATTACTTAAAAAGATTATTTAATTCAAATAATAAAAGAAATGCATTTGCTTGGATTACTTTCCTTAGAGTTCAGAAATCATTTTATTGATTTGCTAACATATGGATTTATTGGTGATTTGACAAATATTACCAATCTTCCTTACAAGATAAATTGATATAAACACAATTAAGCAAGACACAAAGTTGTTTTCAACACGCTAACAGTTCAATTTAACGTTGCCCACCAAATTGTATTCTAAATTAAACCAACACCGTCTATGTGATTTATTTTCTTGACTTGAATCAACAACGTCTATAACTAATGAAAGTTATCTTGTTCATCAATGATCATTATTAATTATTATCCCTAACCTGTCAAACTCAATATATTCAGCAACAATTGTCAATTGAAATCAACAATTATCAATAATCTTATAATTAAAAGAAAATCAATATCAATTAACCATAAAACCACGTTAGGTAATTACTAATAATCATTCAATAACCAAGGATCGTCAAATAAACACGTAAACTTTCAACAAATCCAATTAAATCCGCAAATCAATAATCAATCCGTAATCTAAGTATCATTATCCAAGCAAATACAATAAATAATTAGCCAATCATAGTATTACAGAAACTCAGATTCATATTCATAACCGAAATAATAATTAAATGAAAAGAAGAAATGTATTCGAACCGAGAAACCGAAATAAGGATTGAACGAATGAAAAGCTTCAATTCTTCTTGATCTTTCTCCTCCAAAATGCTCTGGATATTAGGATTTTTGAGTGATAAAATCGGCTGGAAGAAAATATGGGTGATACCCTAAAAATGAGAGCAAAATGAAATATTTAGGGTTTCTGTCATTGCAATCCATACGCCGTATGGACATCCATACGCCGTATGGATTGATTTGGCCCATGGATCATGCCCGCGTATTCTGGCGGCCCGGCTCACAACATCCATACGCCGTATGGATTTCCATACGCCGTATGGATGCAATTTTCCAACTTTTTAGCCAGCCGACCTCAGCTCTTCAAATTTCAACCATTTTAACTTCTTTTCTTCAATACTCACACGTTTTCCGCTTCTTTTCCGATTCAAGCTCCAAATAACTCCTAAATGCAAATATGAACGAAATGAGTATCAAATTCAATTAAAATGCATAAGAAATATATTGAATCAAGGGGCAATTAGTACTATAAAATAGCACATTTTGACGTTCATCAAACATCCCCCACTTGAATCCTACTTGTCCTCAAGTAGACTTTCGATTCAAAAACTTCAAAACTTGAAATATGAACGGCAAACAAAAGTGCAAAAGGACTTACATACTACACAGCACTCAACAAACCAAATTCCTATCTTAAAATCGATTCTACTTTAAAGTATAGCAATCAAGAAACTCTCTAAGGGAAACAACTTCTAATACATTATTATTAGACATAAAAGATAATTCACTCAGATTACCGATATTGTTATCCACTTAAACAATCTAAATTTCAGAAATTGAGCTCAACTATTATTATTCTAGCAGGCCTTACCCTTGATTCCCAATAGCAAAATACCCTTATATAAGTAACGTGTCACAATTCTCCAAATAATGAACATCCAAATAAATCCATCATTTTTCAAACCAAGACATTGGTGACAGGTCTGTACCTCAGTACAACAGAGCGACATAACTTGGTTTTAGTTTTTCAATTCATGAGTCCTTTGTACTCTTTTCTTTCTTATTTTTTATCAAATATACTGACGGAGACCAGGTCTGTACTTTCGTACAATAGAGGAGTCAACACCAGTATATTCCCAAATGAAGATAATTAGGATCCCAAAATTATGGATTATAACACGCTATCATATAAGAATTAAGACTAAGTCATACTTTGCTAAAGATCCTCTTAAGATAAGTCCCTACTTTAAGTATTAAATTTATTATCAGCTCAATAACCTACACGTAGATTGCCTATCGATACATCACATAATGAACTATCTAATATTAAAAATTAGATTCATTTCATCCATTGAATTCCCAAAATATGTTACAAGATTCGCTAAACTTTACATAGAATACAACTTTAAAAGAAAAATTTGGCTGAAAAATGACTAACATGTAGAATGCCCTTTAACATTAAAATTTTCCAGTATTTACCATTCATATCTTAAGGACAAATAGACTTCTTTTCCCCCATCCCCCACTTAAAAGCATGCAATGTCCTCATTGCAAAAGAAAACAATAATATAGGGAATAGAAAAGAAGTGAAACAGAAAAACTCCCCTGATATGGAAGAAAATGCGTCGAAGAATCGATTCTACATATATACAACAGCACACTTCCGTAGGCATCACGGTTGCATTTAGCGCATGCAACAAGCCTTTAAACCTTTCAGCATCCTGATAGGACGAGTTGTAGTCTCGTGAGGATTTCTAGGGAACACACCCACAAAGTTCAAACCTGCAAATAAAAACAAGAAAAACAAAGTAACAAAATAACAAAATACCGGGTTGTCTCCCGAAAGCGCTTTTGTTTATCACGTCGGTAAGCTCGACCTCTCTCTTCATAACTTAATTCAAATTCATCTCCAAATCATGCTTGGAATCCCTAGCATCACCATAGTATTTCTTCAGACGACTTCCATTAACCTTGAAAGTTTTTCCGGAATGACCTTGTAGATCAACATCACCAAAAGGATAAACTTTCTCAACCACAAAGGGTCCTGTCCAGCGTGTCTTCAACTTACCTGGAAATAAATGTAACCTAGAACTATACAATAGAACTTTATCACCTTTCTTAAATGTATGATTCAACTTAAGACGAGCATCATGCCATTTCTTTGTTCGCTCCTTGAACAGGCGTAAATTGTCATAGGCATTCACCCTTAACTCATCCAACTCATTTAGCTGTGCCATTCTCTCTTTTCCAGCTAACTGATCATCAAGATTGCACTGCTTTAGAGCCCAGTATGCCTTATGCTCCAACTCAAAAGGCAAGTGACAAGCCTTCCCATAAACAAGACGATAAGGTGTTGTTCCAATTGATGACTTAAAAGCTGTTCGTGCAGCCCATAATGTATCATCCAACTAATATGACCAATTCTTAGGGTTTCCTTCAAATGTACGTTCTAAAATACGCTTCAATCCCCTATTGGTTACTTCCACTTGACCACTTGTCTGTGGATGATAAGCAGTCGAAAACTTGTGATTTACTACATACTTCCGCAACACTTTTTCCAACTGAGCATTTGTGAAATGCGTCCCCCAATCACTAATTAAAGCTTTCGGTGCTCCAAAATGCGAAAATAACTGCTTAAGAAAATTCACCACAACTCTAGCATCATTTGTGGGTAATGCTTTTGCTTTGGCCCACATAGAAACATAATCCACAGCCACAATGATGTATTTATTTCCATTGCTAGGTGGAAACAGGCCCATAAAATCTATCCCCCACACATCAAAAATCTCACTTACCATTATTGGGTTTTGCAACATCTCGCCTCTCTTAGAAATTCTCCCAGTGCGTTGGCAGGCATCACACTCCTTCACATACTTGAATGCGTCCTTATAAACTATTGGCCAGTAAAAACCTACATCAAAGACCTTTCTTGCAGTATAATTTGGACCATGATATCCTCCAGCCGGACCATCATGACAATGCTCTAAAATTATGTCGCATTCCTCTCCAGCTACACACCTTCGAACAATTCCATCAGCATACTGTCTGAACAAATACGGGTCTTCCCAGAAGTAATATTGTAAAGATGAGAAAAATCTCTTTCTTTGGTTGAAATCCAATCCAGACGGAAGAGTGTTTGTAACTAGGAAGTTTGCAATATCGACGAACCATGGAAATTCATTCAAAATTGCCTTCAACAAGCTTTCATCAGGAAATTTATCCTGAATTTCCGATTCGTCTAACTTATCCAGATCTGAATTTTCCAATCTTGATAAATGATCGGCAACTAGATTCTCCGCTCCTTTCTTATCTCGAATCTCTATATCAAACTCTTGTAACAACAAAATCCATCGCAGCAATCTTGGCTTCGCATCTTGCTTGTTAAACAGATATCACAATGCAGAATGATCGGTAAACACTACCGTTTTTGACAAAACCAAATAAGAGCGAAATTTGTCAAACGCAAAAACAACAGTGAGCAATTCCTTCTCAGTGGTAGTGTAATTCTCCTGTGCATTTGTCAAAGTCTTGCTCGCGTAGTAAATAGGTTGAAACTTCTTATCAACCCTCTTACCTAAAACTGCTCCAACAGCATAGTCACTGGCATCACACATTAACTCAAATGGGAGATCCCAATTTGGACTAATCATAATGGGTGCGGATACCAGCTTTTCTTTTAAAAGATTGAATGCATCTTGACATTCCTTTGAAAACACAAACTTAGCATCTTTCTCCAATAACTTTTTCATCGGACGAGCTATCTTTGAAAAATCCTTGATGAATCTTCTATAAAACCCAGCATGTCCTAAGAAACTTCGTATTCCTTTAACATTTGTTGGATGAGGTAACTTTGCTTTGGCCTCGACTTTAGCTTGATCTACTTCAATACCAACATTTGAAATCTTGTGTCCTAGCACTATTCCTTCACGTACCATGAAATGGCACTTCTCCCAATTTAACACCAGATTCGAACTCTCGCATCTCTGCAACATCTTTTTCAGATTTGCAAAGCATTCATCAAACGAATTTCCGAACCAGTTTTATCAAAGCCTTTTACCAGGTTTGAGAGGGCCAAAACATTTGAAAAAGAGGAATTTCTTCTTCAACTTTATAACAAGTGTGTCGAAGAAAACTTTCAGATTTAGCCAAAGAAGATAGACATGAAAAGGTACACAACAAAACGTATCTTGCCTGATTGTGTGTGGAAGACAAGTGCAGTGTGTATCAAAGATAGTAACAACTTCCGAATTAGGAAGTTATATGACGTTCACACATGTTCTCGTACAGAAATCATGTCGAATAATCGTCATGCAAACAAGAAAGTGCTTGGTTACATTTTAAAAGAATTGATGACTTTGGAAGGATGAGTATACAGAGGTAAAGAAATCAAACTGGATATGACAAAACACTTTAAAATCAACCTTTCATACAACCAAGCCTGGAGAGCGAAGTGTTATGCTATAGAATTATTGAGAGTTAATCCAGAAGAATCATTTAGAATGCTTCCTAAATACCTCCACAACTTGAAGGTGCATAACCTAGGGAGCATTACGAATCTGCTTATGGACAAGGAGGATAAATGATAGCATCAAATAATGTCATATTTATATAACAATATTCCCTAGTTTTGATATACTTTTATTGTATTTATGTGAATTTAGATACTCATTTTGTTTATATTTGCAAAATAGGTATAAATGGCGCTTAAGTTAAAGAAGGAACGTGATGCTGTGTAAACAGAGCTTTATTTTAAAATGGAAATTACCTTACTAACTATACACAACTCAGGCAAGAATACCTGGTCATATAATAGTATAGTATGATAAGTCCGAGTCGAACACAGGGAACGGATGTTTAATTAAATAAATTGGAAATTGATACAAATAATGAAAGCAATAAATAATGGTGGTGTTTTAGTTCCGATCGATCAATTGGCGAACAATTATGAAAAACGGTTTATTAAATAAAACTTAATGAAAATAAAGAAATGATAATAGAATTACTTAAAAAGATTATTTAATTCAAATAATAAAAGAAATGCATTTGCTTGGATTACTTTCCTTAGAGTCCGGAAATCATTTTATTGATTTGCTAACATATGGATTTGTTGGTGATTTGACAAATATTACCAATCTTCCTTACAAGATAAATTGATATAAACACAATTAAGCAAGACACAAAGTTGTTTTCAACACGCTAACAGCTCAATTTAACGTTGCCCACCAAATTGTATTCTAAATTAAACCAACACCGTCTATGTGATTTATTTTCTTGACTTGAATCAACAACGTCTATAACTAATGAAAGTTATCTTGTTCATCAATGATCATTATTAATTATTAACCCTAACCTGTCAAACTCAATATATTCAGCAACAATTGTCAATTGAAATAAAAAATTATCAATAATCTTATAAATAAAAGGAAATCAATCTCAATTAACCATAAAACCACGTTAGGTAATTACTAATAATCATTCAATAACCAAGGATCGTCAAATAAACATGTAAACTTTCAATAAATCCAATTAAATCCGCAAATCAATAATCAATCCGTAATCTAAGTATCATTATCCAAGCAAATATAATAAATAATTAGCCAATCATAGTATTACAGAAACTCAGATTCATATTCATAACCGAAATAATAATTAAATAAAAAGAAGAAACGTATTCGAACCGAGAAACCGAAATAAGGATTGAACGAATGAAAAGCTTAAATTCTTCTTGATCTTTCTCCTCCAAAATGCTCTGGATATTAGGATTTTTGAGTGATAAAATCGGCTGGAAGAAAATATAGGTGATACCCTAAAAATGAGAGCAAATGAAATATTTAGGGTTTCTGTCGTTGCAATCCATACGCCGTATGGACATCCATACGCCGTATGGACATCCATACGCCATATGGACATCCATACGCCGTATGGATTGATTTGGCCCATGGATCAAGCCCGCGTGTTCTGGCGGCTCGGCTCACAACATCCATACGCCGTATGGATTTCCATACACCGTATGGATGCAATTTTCCAACTTTTAGCCAGCCGACCTCAGCTCTTCAAATTTCAACCATTTTAACTTCTTTTCTTCAATACTCGCACGTTTTCCGCTTCTTTTCCGATTCAAACTCCAAATAACTCCTAAATGCAAATATGAACGAAATGAGTATCAAATTCAATTAAAATGCATAAGAAATATATTGAATAAATGGGAAATTAGTACTATAAAATAGCACATTTTGGCGTTCATCAGAACGAAAATGGGCTTAGCATTGAAGAAAATGAAGATAAAACCAAGTTTCAAGTTAATCGGACTTAAATTGAAGACAAAACTCGGAAGTACAAGTAAATTGGGCCAAAGAAAGAATAAAATCGGATTAAAAGGAATTGGGCCAAGGATTAGCAAGAAACGTGGGTGGAATATTTTGAAACTAGCATCCAGCCGGCGGTTAAAGCAACCAGCCGCCGGTTGAAACTAAAAAGGGTAAGGCGGTGGAGCATGCGGGTCAGATCCAGTTTACTTGGGCGAAAAGACAACCCAGCTGGCAGCTGAGACATCCAGCTGGCGGTTGGAATCACGAATCTGAAATCTATAAACAGAGACTTCGGCCAAACCATTTGATATACAAATTTTAAGAAGGCTTAGTCGATTGAAGGGTTTAAGGAACGACTGAGGGTCGAATTTGAAGGCTTGGAGGCTAGCGTTTGAAGACTTTCAACCCTAACGAAGAATAGTTCGGTTTCTTTGGTTTGATTCTTGATTTTATACTTAATAGATGATCGTTTATATGTTATTAGATCTTGTTTCTATCGATTTAATTATGAACTAAGTTTCTTTATGTATTTATTTAGATGAATAATGTTTAGATGATGATTTGATGATATGTTTATGTTGAGTTGATTTTCTGAATGATTATTAAGATTATATCTATGTTGATTATATGATTTATGATTGTTACTTAATGTGATTAAGGAATGCTATAGTGAACACTTGTATCAGTTAATTAATTATTCATAGTTAGGTTTATATTTAATTATGGCTTGGAACCTGACCAGGTAATAGGTTAAGAATTATAACAATTATAAACTATAATTAATAGGATAATAATATTCGAGACCACGAAGTTAGCTAATCTTAATATTCTTTGAAGGATTAATTGAATAAATATTAAGTAGATAACACATAAGAAGAACTTCTAGTGTATTCAAATTGAATCTCATGTTTACTTAAGATTTATATGATGGTTAACTTGATCAGGAAACTTTCATCACTGGTAATTCAACTTAAAATCAACCAACTAATAAATAAACATATCTGAGAATCTGAATCTAAGGATTACTATTCTAAATAAATACATCTCCTATCTATCTGATTATCCCTAATTATCTTTAAATTGCTTTAATTGTTTTTAGTTTATTTTAATTCAGTATCAAATTAAATACGTTCGCACGAAACTAAAACGTCCCCCCTTTATCTTGTAATATTAGTTGTAATTAAAGGTTTAATTAATTATTTTAAGTTTCACCATTCCCTGTGGTTCGATACTCGGACTTACCAAAACTATATTATTATACGAACGGGTTATTCTTGCATGTATTGTGTGATAGTATTATTTAGTATTTCCATTATTTAAAACTTGTTATTTTAAAATACTACTTAGCACACATCAAGTTTTTGGCGCCGCTGCCGGGGAGCGGTTGTAAATTTAAAATTTTTAATTTATCCCCTGTAAATATATTTTTTTATAAATTGTTGGTCAATTGAAAAATCGGCTCATCCATTGTGAATACAAAACAACAGAGGTATAAGGAGTGTCGTTTTGCTTCCCTAAAGAGGTAGGTTTTTAATACGCTTCGCGCTGACCTATTTCTCCGCTTCCGTGTATGATCAGTGGAGCTACCGAGGACTTTTGATTAACTTTGTAAATCAATTTGATAATTAAATACTTTTATTATTTAATTGTTTGTATAAGCTGTTTATTTGAATTATTTGTAATTAATATTTACTTACAGTATACTTTAACTTCGTTTTTATATTATGTAACTTATGTGATAGTTTATGTGTACAGAAATAATTAACTGTGAGTAAAATGGAAAATATGCAAATGAAAATTGTGAGCGAGAATGTGGAATGTAAGGACATTCAAGTTGATGCGAATTGTTCTGCCTAGCCAGACCGTAAGTTCGCTAGTAGAGGTAACCCCAGCTGAAAACACTTCTTTAGGAATCCTTCCAGTGCCAATTGTTTATGACCATGATGAGATGATCCATCTATTAGAATATCATCAAGATGATATCCATTTTATTATGGCTGTGATTAGGGCTTTGACTGTTGAGTATTCACCATATCAAAGGGATGTCATTGAGAAGATGGAACGTGAATTTGAAGATTGGTGCAACTCAAATAGTACTAGAGATGTTAATTTCTTTGAGGAATATGTGATTCATTTAAGGAAAGGTTTAGCTCAGAGACAGTTGACCCAGACTTTTGTGAAGACATGAGGCAAAAATACACTTGTGTTTATCGGGTATTTGGGAGGTCCTCATTCCCATTTTCCGAAAAGCAAGTGAATTTATTAGAAGAAATTAAGCTAGATATTGATTTGGCCACTGGAAATATAAGCAACATGCATGACATGGGATTATTAGAAGAATTCAAGAGTTTCATAGAATTGATGAAAGACTATGATCATCTTAATAATAGAAATTTCTATGTAAATTGCACAGTGGAATACTATGTTCAAGATATGATTAATGATTTACATTACCCAGCTTGGGATGAAATGACTAGTAGGATTCCAGAGTACTTTTTAGGTGAGCCTCTAGTGAAACTTGCTACATATGCGAGAGATCAACTACAATCTAGTTACAATTGAGTTCATTATGAATCTCATATGGGGCTATTCCACTTAGGCATGACCAATATTCATAACCGTTTGGTGGATATATTTAGGTTCTCCGGGCTACAATTCTCTGAGCACCAAAGAGAGTTAATGCGTGGTATCTTGAGGGAACTTGGTAACGTGTTTAGAACCCCAACTACTGCTAAATACGAAGATTTCCATTTAAGATTTTATGGTTTTATGGACTCGCTAAGGCATGATCATCAGGAGCAGGAGACCAAGGTGGAAAAATGCTATAAGGTAATTGATGAAAATGGAAATGTTGCCCAAGCGTTTAGAAAGATCGAAAGGGAATTGGATGAATTGATCGAAGTAGCTGAAATTCATCATAAGAGTTTTTCTGATTATTCGTCCTCAATACCTAAGATAACCAAGATCATGCTCCGGCACTTTATGCGTATATTTCCACCAAACCATAAAGAGCCTATCACTGTTATTTTGCCCAACAGTTTTCATGCTTCAGTACTATCCGATGTGTGGTTCAACCGTGCTTAGGATGAGACTTTTGAGCTTTGCATTATTTTTCCATTATTATATCTGTTTTTAATGTTTGCTCTTTATATTATTAATTGTTAAGTGATATTCCATTATAAATTTGAGTTGTTTAATTTTTTTTTAATGATTATGTTTGTTATTTTAGTTAATGTTTATGTTAAGGTTTGTTAGAAGCTTGTGCTCTATATTAAGGTGAGTGTTACTATGTAATTTATAAGTTAAATAAAAATGTTATTTATTAAAATAAAAAGAACTATCGATTTTAACATTTTCTAGGAAAACACAACCAATCGCCGGTTGGCGTGGTCAGCCGCCGGTTGGATTTTCGAATAATGGGCTTTTTAAACGAACTGGACTAATCAAATGGGCCGCGTTGGGCTTGATCCAACCGCCAGTTGAGAGCTTCAACCGCCGGCTGGATTGTCTGGGGGTTAACCCCACGACAGCCCCCTTTCTTCTTCATTTTTCACACTTCATAAACAAAAATACACACGAAACCTCTGGCTAATCTCGAAAAATCCGATTTTTCTGGTGCAATTACATTTGTTATTCTTTAAAGGTATGTATACAACTTTCTTTACTCGTTAATTTATATCTTTAATTTTTGCATTGCGATTTTATGATTAGGGTTTCACATTTTAGGGGTTTTTGGCTCCGATTTATGTTATAATTTTTGTGTGAATCTCTGTGCTAAGATTGTAATGTTGAATTCATTTTTGTTGAAGATTTGGATTTAAAAGATGTAAATGATACGGTTAGGGTTTTCCACACTTATTAGTTTTTAAGATTTTTGCATGAAACATATCGGGTTACATTGTTGTTTGGTTAAGTGTTTGGGATTGGAATTTGTTTGGTCGGAAAATAAGAAACAAGAACGGAGGCCGACGGTCCAGGCTTCCAACTGCCGGTTGGCTTATCCAGCCGGCGGCTGGATTTGTTTTGCAGTAATTTTAATTTTCGTTGTGTGCTTAATTGAATGTATGTTTATAATTGGTTATAATTAGCTAAGTTTGTTTATCGTTACTAGTAGGTGTTATGATTTGTATTCATTAGTTAACAATTAGTGTTGATCTAAATTAAAGTTGTATGTATAATTTAGGATTATAAATGATAGTTAGGTTTTAGAAAATGTTGTAGTAGTTTTACTATTATTTATTATTATTTGACTCATGTATGAACCCATTTGACTAATTATAATGCTTTTGACTTTTATATATACATATGGGGTTGGTTATTGTAGAATAATCCTTATGATAGAATAAATAAAATAAGTTTTCAGCCCTTGGATGCACTGTTGATGCATTTTAGTATGTCTGTCAGTTGGTCTATCGAGTTGTAAGTGTCGTTAGTTGATTGTAATAGAAAAGTCATTTTAGTATATAGCGACACTTAGCTTCTGTGTTAGGCGACACTTGCCTTAGTGTCGCATAGCGTCACTGATGTAAGTGACGCATGAGGACGGCGACATGCGACACTTCCCAAGTGACGCATGTCTGCCGAATTAGTTTTAGTATAAATTGAAACCTAAGGGTTTTCGGCTAGGGTTGACGAAACTCTAGCACCATTTGTCGACTAAACACTTCTGTAAACAGTTCCAATACGATTTACAAGCTAATATACTCGTTTACTTTGATTGATTCGTAGTTTTTCGGTTTGAGTTTATTACTTGTTCTTTCAATTGATTGATTCCGCCAATTTATAAGAGTTATCAGTCATCTAGATCCAAGGCAAAAGGGACTTTCAACTGGTATCAGAGCCATTAGGTGATTTGATCGACGTGTGTTCGTGTATTGGAAGCTTTTCGATTCGATTGTGTGAAGATCATCGATATTCTAGCAATATTTGGATTGATTTGGTGCTATTATTATGTTTTGAATCAAGTATTACAGGTTTCGTTCGACTGGGATTCAATAATTTTCATTAGGTTTACGGAAATTCGACTTTTTGGGGTTTTTGGGCGTTCTCAGCCGTTTCTGCGTCACTCGAAGCGTCACTTCGTCACTTTTTGCGGCACTTCGAGCGACACTTCTGTAAGGTGCAATTAGGGTTTTAACGACACTCAAGTACGTCACTCGGTAACGTCACTTGAGGATTATCCGTCACTCATCTTAGTGAGGCCTACTGTTCTTACCGACACTTAATTGCGTCATTTGGGACGACACTTGTGTGTCATCCGTCACTTACTGCTAGTGACGTGTTATTACTGTGAGTCACTAAGAGCGTCACTTACCTTAGTGACGCCTGTTATTGTTGAGTGTCACTCAAGTCAATCACTTGAGTGCGTCACTTCTTGATTATACGACACTAATCTCTAGTGTCGCTGTGTTCATTTATTTGTCACTTGATAGCGTCACTTACCCAGTGCCGCTACTCTTTGTGACACTTAGGTGCGTCACTTACCAAGTGACGCCTTTGTTACTAATCAGCTTTCTAGTTTTGTTTTAAGTTGATTTTACAGGTTCATTTCGAAAATGTCTGATAAGGAAAGTTTTCAAAGCTTTAAAGAGATGATGAGACACAGCAATGATGTGGGTACCAGTAGTAAACCTCCTCTTTTTGGTGCTGATATGGATTATCTTTACTGGCGAACAAGATATGAACAATACATAGACTTTCATTGCCCAGAATTATGGGGACCGAGTTTGGAAAGATATAATCATCCTGTTGCTGAGGGTACTCACCGACCAGTCCCTCCTCCTAAAACTTTTAAGGCAATGACTCCGGATGAACGTAAAGAGTACTTAATTGAAAGAAAAGCACATTCCTCTATTTGTATGTGCTTACTTCCTGATGTCTTAAGGTTATTTAAACATCATGAAACGACTTATGATCTCTGGAAAGCTATAGAAACCAGATGTGGTGGAAATGAAGATTACAAAGAAGCCAAGCTAGAGTTAGTCAAGAAACAATATGATCTGTTTGATATCCTGCCTGATGAGACATCACCAAGGTTGTTCACTCGATACTCACAGATAGTTAATGAGTTGAAGGAGGGTGGTTATACTCTGTCTGATAGTGAAGTTAACAAGAAACTCTTGGATTCTCTACCTAAAGAATGGGATATAAAGGTTCAATTTTTAAAAGAAGGTGTAGAATTGGAAACTATGAAGTTGGATAGATTAATTGGGATTCTTCAAGCATATGCAATGGAGCTGAAGAAGAAAGAATGTAAGTCCGGGGGTATTGTTCAAGATCCATCACTTTATAGTGGAAAAGGGAATTCTACTGGGAAGAATTTTGGTAGCATTGCTTTCGTGTCTGATATCAACTCGTCATCTAGTTCAGCAGGAACTAATCCATCATTTTATTCGGCTGGAACTTCACAGGGTTCTCAAACCCAGCAGGTTGCCATAACACCGGCCATTGAGGAACAGGCTGCAATCTATACAGCCTTTATTAGTTCTTACAAAGATTTGGTTTCACAACCAAACACTACTTTGGCACTGACTAAAGAGGATTACGGACAGCTGGACGATGATGATCTCGAACAGATGGATTTGAACTGGAGCATAGCTATGATCTCCAGGAGAGTGCAGAAATTCTTGCAAAGGACAGGGCACAAGAGTTTAGATGGAAATGGAAAATCAAGCTTTGGATTTGATAAGAGCAAGGTCCGATGTTACAACTGTCAGAATTTAGGACATTTTGCTCGTGAATGTGAGAAGCCAAAAATGCCTCCTTCTGGTCTCACGAAGCCTGATCCTCCCAAGACCCCTCCAAAGGAGAAAGCTAAGGTTGGAGCAACGGATGCTCTTGTGGTGTTTGAGCCTACAAACACTGATTGGAGTGCACAAGCTGAGCAATATCAGCTAGGTCTCATGGCTCACATCATTCCTGAGGTACAAAATGAACCTGAGGAACCTTTTAGTTGTATTTCTTGTATTGCTTTGGATGCTTCTTTAAAACGCTGTCAAATAGATAATATGGACTTGCGAGAAAAAGTTGTTAAACTAACTGAATCAAACAAGTTTCTAAAAGCTAATGAAATACTTTATGAAAAGGAAGTTGAGGCTCATAAGTTTGACACTGAGAAATATAAAGCTAAAGTTTTCAGTCAACAAGATGCCATTAAGAGCTATTTAACTGAAATTGAGTTGTTAAATAAAGAGCTTTTTGAGTTAAAATCTGAGTCTGACAATTTTAAAAGGGGAGTCACAAGTTTTGCAAATTCTCATAAAATCTTTGATGAAATCGTTGACAAGCCAAGGCCAATAGGTAAAGCGGGAATTGGGTATCCACCTCCCACTAACTATTATCCTAAGCCTGTTAAGGAAGGAACTAAAGAAGTTTTAGCTGACTACTCATCTTGGTCAGCTACCAATAATAAATAAGCAAAGCCAAAGAGGGAGGCAAAGAAGAAAACTAAACGGCAAGAGTATCCTTTGCCTATTTTTGTTAAGTCTGAGAATTCACCTCCTGTTAGTAATGTGGAGGTCGTTGAGGTAGAGGATGTAACTGAACAGGAATATCCTGAGCTCAAAAAGGTTGATGTAAAAGCTGAAAATGTCATTTTGACAAATGAACCCGTCATTCAGGTTCAAAACAAAAAGCTTAAAGAAAAGGTTTTGGAAGAAAAATCTTCATTAAAATCACATTCCCCTATGAAAATTTTGAAGAGAAATGAAAAAGAAAATTCTTCAACTAACAAACCATCCACTTCAAACCATCAACCAAAGCAAGTACCTTCTACAACTTGCTCACACCAGTGTTCATGTTCTAGAAGTGCTGATTTTAAAAGACCTGAATCAGTTAGTCCTCATCCTCAACCGTTTGTTGAGCATCGTTCTTGTTTCTACTGTAAGAGACAAGGACATTTGATCCGTGACTGTCCCAAGCTGTCAAATCAGCGCTATGGGAGAGAGATGCCTAGGACATCTGTTTATAGAAATTCTTTTTTGAGATCTCCACCTAGGCGTTACTCAAACTCTCCCAAGCCTGTTTTGAAGCCAAGTAATGTTGAGCAAAAACCTTTGCCAATTCAAAAGCCCAACATTACTTCTAATATCAATTCCGAACCTTCTAAAGTTTGGAAACGAAAAGAGTCTGATGTTGACTCTTCAGTCGTCAACAATAACACATCAGATAAAAATTCTAATTTGTTTAAAGATAAAATCCTATCTGACGTGCTTATTGTTGATGACCACGGTCGACCTAAGTCTGTAAAGGCTTGGGTCACCGTTTCTCACTAGTCTCCTTTCGTTTGTGTGTTGCAGCAGTCAGAACGTGTTAAAGATAGTGAATGGTATTT
This sequence comes from Helichrysum umbraculigerum, assembly GCA_949592205.1. Taxonomy (NCBI): domain Eukaryota; kingdom Viridiplantae; phylum Streptophyta; class Magnoliopsida; order Asterales; family Asteraceae; genus Helichrysum; species Helichrysum umbraculigerum. The sequence continues at coordinate 159,517,381 of CATIUR010000002.1, read as the reverse complement.
GGATAGTGGCTGCTCACGACATATGACAGGCGATGTATCTCTTCTTGTGGATGTTAAACCATAAGCAGGAGGATATGTTGCCTTTGCTGGAGATACTGGAGGAACCATTTCTGGAAGAGGAACGCTAACTAACGGCAATGTTAGTTTTGAAAATGTGAACTACGTGGAACAGCTTACGCACAACTTGCTAAGTGTTTCACAGGTCTGTGATAAGGATTATACCACTGCGTTCATAAAGACGGAGTGCGTGATACTGAAGCCTGGGTATGTCATTCCGGAAGAATGGGTGTTGCTGAGAGCACCAAGAAAGAATGACACATACATTCTGAACATGAGAACTGTTGAGACTATGAATGAATATACGTGTCTCCTATCTAAGGCTTCTGAAAAAGATTCACTGCTTTGACACAGACGAATGGGACACATTCATTTCCGAAAAATGAATTTCTTGACTAAAAATGATCTAGTGCTAGGAGTTTCAAAACAGTCATTCGCTCTAAAGGATGATTGTATCTCTTGCCACAAAGGAAAGCTACGTAAGAAGTCCCATAAGTCTAAGCAGGTGAATTCCATTGATGCACCGTTGGAGCTACTTCATATGGATATGTTTGGACCAATTTCTACAAGGAGTATTGGCGGAAAATCGTACTATCTAGTAATTACTGATGATTACTCCCGATTTTCCTGGGTGTATTTTCTTGCTACTAAGGATGAAGCTGCGGATATCTTAGTATATCTGTTTGATAAGTTAGCAAATTTGAGTGGAATTAGTATTAAGAGACTGCGAAGCGATAATGGAACTGAATTCTGAAATTCAACTCTCGAGATGTACTGTGCTTCAAAAGGGATAGAGCATCAATTTAGTGCTCCAAGGACTCCACAACAGAATGGAGTTGCTGAAAGAAAGAACAGAACGATCATCGAGACTGCCAGAACAATGTTAGCTGATTCTAAGTTGCCGATAATTTTCTGGGCTGAGGCTGTTAACACGGCCTGTTATGTTCTGAATCGAGTTCTTACGGTCAAGAAAAGAAATAAGACTTGTTATGAGTTGTTCAATAACCGTAAGCCAAACCTGCAGTTTCTAGAGCCTTTTGGGTGTCCCTGTTTAATCATGATTACGAAGGATAAGGTCTCCAAGTTTGGTGAAAAGACTACTGAGGGTATTTTCCTTGGATTTTCTGTCAATTCGCCAAATAAACGAGTCTTTAACAAGTCAACCAACAGGATTGAGGAACATTTTGAAGTGAAGTGTTTACGCTACACGGATCCTCCTCAAGGGACAGGCCCAGAATGGTTTTTCAACTATGAAAAGGTCTTTGATTCTTTTAATCTTCCAGAAGATGATATAGAGGAAGAGTTGGTAACACTGTTACATGGAATCAGTCTGTCTCAAGAAACTCCTGACTCTTCCATTCAACCATTGGACCCAAACCCTAAATCGGCTTCAACCCAACCATCTACTCCAACACCCACTACCGCACCTGCCACAACATCAAGTCCAACACCTGCATCTGCATCTACATCTACACCCTCACCTACACCTAAGAATAAACCATCTCCTACTCCACCATCTTCGATTGCTCCTTCTAAAACACTTTATAACTACACAGAGGAGCTTCCTTATGATCCAAACATGCCATCATTAGAGGAAGGAGGAGAGGATGAGGTAGATGATGAAGGAGAGGAAGCAGAAAAGACAAATTACTCTCATTTCCATTCTCAAGGAGATGAAGATGATGATGCTTCACTGAACACTCCCACAACTGAGGGAGATTTGAACAACTTGGAACAGAATCTTGTGCCAGATCAAATTCCAGTTACTCGGATACATAAGGATCACCCCATTGATAATATCATTGGTGACCCTCATGCTCCTATTCAAACAAGACATCAAGCAAAGCAGACTGATACTGAGCAACTTTTGGGTATGATAGCTAATATCGATTCATGTTATCTTTCGCAAATTGAACCCAAGAAAGTTGAAGAGGCCTTAAAAGATCCATCCTGGATCGAGGCCATGCAAGAGGAACTGCAGCAATTTGAAAAGTTGCAAGTCTGGGAAGTAGTTCCATTACCCAAGGGTGCCCACTTGACTGGCACTCGTTGGGTTTATCGTAATAAGATGGATGATAGGGGAGTTGTGATTCGTAATAAAGCACGTCTAGTAGTTCAAGGCTTCAGCCAAATTGAGGGTTTGGACTATGATGATGTATTTGCCCCTGTTGCTCGATTGGAATCCATACGCATTTTTCTGGCATACGCGTCTTTCAAGGGATTTCGCGTCAATCAACTTGATGTGAAAAGTGCATTTCTGTATGGACAAGTTGATACCGATGTGTACGTTAAGCAGCCTCCTGGTTTTGAAGACCCTGCGCATCCTGAATACGTCTATAAATTGAACAAGGCGTTGTATGGTCTTCACCAAGCACCGAGACTTTGGTATGAGAGGCTAACTACACATCTGATTAAGCATGGTTTTGTGAGAGGCAACATAGATAGCACGCTATTCATTCTTCGTGAACAGTCAGAGGATAGGGAAGATATGCTACTTGTGCAGGTTTACGTGGACGATATTATCTTCGGTTCTACAAATGAGGCAATGTGCAAGAACTTTGAGAAAATCATGAAGTCTGAGTTTGAGATGAGCGTGATGGGGGAGCTCACATTTTTCTTAGGTGTACAAATTGAGCAGCTTGCAAAAGGTATTTATATACATCAGTCAAAATATGTCAATGACATGTTGACTAGGTACGACCTGCTTAATTGTAAAACCTATGGGACTCCTATCGAGCTTAACCACAATCTTAGACTTGCTGAGGAAGACGAAGATTGCAAGGAGAGGGACTCTCGTTCAATGATAGGTTCTCTTATGTATTTGACTGCCTCTAGGCCGGACATCGTATTTGCCGTGTCAATTGGCTCTCGCTATCAGGCTAAACCAAAGGTGTCCCATATGAAGGCAGTAAAGTGAATTTTTGGTTATCTCAGAGCTAGACCTACTCTTGGTCTTTGGTATTCAAATGAGAAGACTTTTGCTTTTACAGCCTATTCAGATTCGGATCATGGAGGTTGCAGTATCGATAAGAAGTCAACAACTGGTGGATGTCAATTTCTGGGATTGCGTTTGGTCTCTTGGCAGTGCAAGAAGCAGACTACAGTCTCTCTTTCTACAGCAGAGGCTGAGTATGTTGCTGCTGCTAGCTGCTATGCCCAAGTTCTCTGGATTCAACACCAACTACACGATTACGGGTTACTTCTTACTATGACTCCTATTCACATAGATAACACTGCTGCCATATCTATCACACGCAATCCCGTACAACACTCTAAGACCAAACACATAGAACTTAGGTTCCACTTCATACGGGATTGCTATGAAAAACACTTGATAGACCTAGTCCACATAGACACCCTTATGCAAAATGCCGACCTATTCACCAAAGCTTTTTCACGTGCTCGATTGGATAAACTGGTCAACATGATCGGTTTAAGATTCTTTGGGTCTAAAAAGTAATGTGTGACTTGGATAGTTAACTTTATTTGCTTTTATGTGTGTTAAAAAAAAATGGCAACAGCCACTCTTTATACTATATAGTATATAAGAAATGCATGGTTGCTACATTTTAAAATAGACGTTGAGTTGTGTCTGTAAACAACTTGGGATATGATAGTACATCGGGTGACATGCACAAAATGGAATTTTAAGGTTTATCTTGGATGTGTCAGTAGGTTTATCTGACATATTTAAAACAATTTCTATAAAAATTAGCTTCATCATACGATGTGTTGGTAGGCATGATACAAACCGACCTCTGAGATATTAAGAAGTAATTTAAATACATGTCTATGATCCTGTGGTAAACACCTTGAGATGTACGATTCTAAGTCTTAATTCCTTAGCGTAGCTTGACATACTTCTATTTTTGGATCGTATATCTGAGATCTTTTGGGGGAGTATGCTGATTGTTTCCTCTGTTGTACTTAAGTGCAGACCTGGTCTCAATTCAGCTTACTCTCAAAACTAAGCAAACGTAAGTCAATGTACTTGCAAAGTCTTAAATTCTAAGATACTGATCAAGGTCGCCAATTGAATAAAAACAAGTTTGGTTTGACTGCGATCGGTTTTGCTTAAACCTGAATCAAGTGTATGTTGCTCTGTTGTACGCAAGTACAGACCTGTCACCACTGGCTTGATTCTTAAAATTGATTCTCGTATATTCTTTCTAAATTTGGAAACTATGTTCATGTCTGGGTTACAGGGGTATATCTATGGTGGGGACCACGGTGACATATTCATACTAACAATAAAAGGTTAACTCACAGACACGGATGTAACATGTTTAGGTGGACAAACAATACCAATAATCGTCTTGAAATAACTTTTATAAAAGGTGTTTTAAATGTGCCAAGTAAATTTAAAGTGGTCAAATATACTGATGATCGAAATAACACTTACTATTCCTTATAATTGCATGTTATTCCGATATGATCCCTAACCAGACTTAATCAACTCCGTCACAAAAAAAAAAAAAAATGTATTTAGTTTGATTTTATATTTGTAATTTTGTGTTTATTTATTTTTAGTTTTACCCAAGTCACATTTACTGTCAAATTGAGCACTACGCAAAAGATCGACAAAATTTTTTAAAATTTTTTTTCACAAACTGTTGATATGCGTCACTCCTTAAGTGACGCTGCTAGTGACGCAGTAAGTGACGCATTAAGAGTCGTTCCAAGTGACGCAGATTAGGGTTTTGGTATAAATAGTTCCGTATCCGGCACTCATTTTCACCACCAACCTTATTCATTACGAGTCACTTCCACTGCTCTTGCGTCACTTCTCTTTCGTTGCGTCACTTCGACTGTTTGCGCTTTTGGATCGATCTGTGGATTATCAAGCGTTTTGCGTGCAATCGGCCACCGTGAACTTGTTCCTCTCACTCATACGCATCATTAGGTACAATTTTTATCATCTATCGTTGCGTATTCATGATTTAATCACTGGTTATAGGTTACGGTTTTTAGGGTTTACGAAATCGCGATAATTGGGGATCGATTTGTTAATGTTTTGTGTTATTAAATGGTGTGTTTTACTCGTTTATGCTTTCCGCACCGTGTGGTTAACTCCGTTTGCAAAAACCTCAATTTGTGTTCTTCGTGATTTCTGGGTTTGAACAGTGGCACGATGATCTTCATCGTTGCGTCACTTTAAGCGTCACTTCCATAAGTGACGCTTAATGGTAATTTGCTGAGTTTAACGTCACTTAGACCGTCACTAGCTTAGTGATGCCTTTATGCGTCACTCTAATACTCTTTCACTTATAACGTCACTTCTTTAAGTGACGCTATTAGTGCCGCTACCCTTACCCGTCACTTAGTAACTGACGCATACCCGTCACTTGTTTAGTACCGCTTGAATGATACATGTTGTGGCAACGTCACTTACACCAGTGACGTTTGCCATGCGTCACTTACCTCAAGTGACGCACCCTTCTGATTTCTGATTTTATTACGGCACTCCTTAAGTGTCGGTTATGCTTAGGGCGTCACTTCCTTAGTGACGCTGTAAAATCAGAATTTTTTTTAATTATGTATTTGAGCTTATTCTGTAACGATTTTTCTCGTGTTCTTTTACTGTTTTTAGTTACAGATGGAGAATCTTCAGGATTATTATCGCCGAACAAACACCAGGCATAATATTGTTGCGTTTCTGGATTCAACGCACAAGAACTCTCTTCCGTTCAGGCCAATGATTTCCTTTCTTCGTAGATCCAGGATTCATTATGCTATTACAGCGTCTACACCAGTGTATATGAATCAAATTGAGGAGTTCTATGATCATGCGTTTATCAGAACTGAAAACGACACTCCGAGGATCGTCTCTACTATGTTTGGTCGTGAGATTGAGATTACTGAGGAGTCGATTCGTCGTGTGTTGTAGTTTAATGACACGCACAATATGCCGACTGCATTTGAGACCGCCTTTATCTATGGGGGTCTTCAGAGAATGGGTTATCCGGCAGATCAGCTTACGGATTTTAGAAAACAGTATCTGTGCAGGGTTTGGAGATACTTAGCTCATATCGTCATTGTGTGTTTATCTCCGCGAAAAGGTGGATACGATGCTGCAAGTCACACGACTTTATCTTTGATGCTGGCATTAGTGTACAACAAACCGTATAATTTCAGCGGTTATATTTTTGGGAATATGGTGGAAAACGTTCGAGCTGGAAAGGATAAGTGGCTGTTATATCCTCGTTTCATTCAGCTGTTGTTAAATGATTTGAATTTGGGAATCGATCCGGATCTGAGGTCGTTATTGGTTCAAACGCTAATGTTGTTACGTGTTTTCAACGACTGCAAGCTGCCACCGAAAGATTCTGCAGTCTTGCCTGATCGTGAGCTGTTCGGGCACGTAGTGAACGAAAACTACGTTGCGCCGCCTGGGGATGGGTATGAGGATATTGTTGTGTCTCCGGTGAATGAAGCTGATTTGGTTGATGCTGCGGTTGCTCAAGACTTGGAAGATATTGAGCAGGTTGAAGAAGTGGTAGCTGAGGATTCTGACGGTGGTCCGACACCACCTGACTCTCCAGGTGATGTGCCACCTCAGACTGCATTGGATGGGATTCAGTTACCAGATCCTAGACGCTTTAAGCGTATTTTGCGAAGGATTTCTGCAGGGAGGGTTCATGTACCTCCTAATTTGGGCAAGCGACCAGCTGGGTCTTCTCCTTCATATGCTGATCTACCACATAGGAGACGCCAGCGAACAGGAATCAGTATTCAAGAACTGGGTCAGCAAGCTCAACAACAACAACCGCCGCCTGCAATGCTTCAGCAGTTTCTTGATCAGATGGTTGAAATGAATAAGCGTTTCGATGATCAGACTGCAGTGATTGAAGCTCAAGCTACTCAAATAAAAGATTTGGAGATCAAGGCAGCTCAAGTGCAGGAACTGAAGCTTGAATTGACAGACGTGAAGTCTAGGTTGTTAGAGTTGGAAGCGGTTAATGTTGTTTCGGGGGAGGAAGGTCAGAGAACCTTGGAAACAAATGTAACCCCTCCCCCAGAACCCGAAAATGTAATTCCAGAACAGATTAATGAAAATATTGCTTTGGATTATTTTGTTGATGTTCCGGGACAGCCGAGACCCATTTCGGTTGATTATTCAAATGTTAATCTCACATATCTACAGAGTTTGATAAATCCAGGTGATGAAGAAGATAGATCAGTCGATCCGGATGATATCGAGATGGATGCGGAGGTTCCAGGGTCAGACGAAGAATATTTGGATAATCCGAATCAGGAACCGGCACCTGAGCGAGAACCGGAACCTGTTCAGAAACAACCGGCTCAACCGTATGAATTTGATACATCGATCATTGAATCTGATCATTCTGATGATGAACAAGAACCTCTAATAGAACCTACTCAGGAACAACAAACTGCTGAATCAGTTCCTGAACAAGCACAACCGTCTACATCTTCAGATCGTCCAATGTTTCGAAAGCTTAAACCTGAGTTGAAGATTTGTAAAACTTATCAGGTTCGAGGTGATTTGACTGGTTTGATCAGAAGTTGGAAATTTGATGAAGACAACTTTCTGATCCTTATCAAACGAAGAGATGGCGTACAGTAATTCAGGCCGAGATTCAACTGCATCAGCACACTGCCGAAGGAAGAGTTGAATCGTCTTGCTCAACTGAACATCGTTAACCACACTGATGATTTTCGTGGTAACTTGTTTCAGAAGATTCTCAGAAAAGATATCTACAGCAAGAAATATTTGTGGGTTAGACCAGAGCTGGGAGTTCGTTATTCATACAAGAAAAAGCTGGATTCAAGAACTCAGCAACCGATTGTGAAATATCATTATCCTCCAGGTGCTAGTCAGAAAACTATGCCACTGCAGTCTCTACCACTTGATTGTCTCAAAAGATTACGATATTGGTGGTTTGATTCTGTTACTCAAGAAGCAGTTATTGAATATCTTTCAGTTGAAGATCCGGTGATTGAAAAGGGTAATTGGAATCTATCTGCAAAGTATGGAAGAACTCTTCGTGTTTTTGATCCGATCAGCCTTATTAATCTGACAAAGAAAGATTTGAAAGCTCTTCACAAAAGCAAAATGGAGTATCATCGTTTTGATCAAGAAGAGGCTTCAAAGTTCGAGAAGGTGGTCGAGATTTGTGTTCGAGTTGGTATTCATGCTGGTGGAGTATTTCCACCAGGTTGGGTTTGAACTGAAGATGTTTTGAAGACCAAGTTGAAGACACGTGGGAGTTTGTTGATCCATTTTAGTGTGTCTGTCAGTTGGTCTATCCAGTTGTAAGTGTCGTTAGTTGATTGTAAAAGAAAAGTCATTTTAGTATATAGCGACACTTAGCTTCTGTGTTAGGCGACACTTGCCTTAGTGTCGCATAGCATCACTGATGTAAGTGACGCATGAGGACGGCGACATGCGACACTTCCCAAGTGACGCATGTCTGCCGAATTAGTTTTAGTATAAATTGAAACCTACGGGTTTTCGGCTAGGGTTGACGAAACCCTAGCACCATTTTTTGACTAAACACTTATGTAAACAGTTCCAATACGATTTACAAGCTAATATACTCGTTTACTTTGATTGATTCGTAGTTTTTCGGTTTAAGTTTATTACTTGTTCTTGTAATTGATTGATTCCGCCAATCAATAAGAGTTATCAGTCATCTAGATCCAAGGCAAAAGGGACTTTCATGCACTCTTAATCAGATCAGACTTTTTAGTTAGTCAAACCCACATTAAATACCATTCGAGGGTAAAAAAGACAATTGTTTATTATATTGCATCATTTAAATTTCATCTTTATCAATAATCAACTAAACGACATTCATAACTTAATAAAGTGATGCACAACTTTTATTTAATTCCAAAAAACTAATAACTATAAATCCAATCGATATACAATCGATTAACATTGATACACAAATGTAATTACTCATTACAAAACTTGATTCACGAAACTACAAACTAACATTGATTCACGAAACTACAAGCTATCATTGATTCACAAAACTAAGACTTGATTCACAAACGTTAAAAACTGATTCACATATCTAACAACTTGATACACAACACGATTCACCCGATCTAGTAGCGTATGAACAGACCATACAGGCTTGGTACAAAAGTCGTGGGCCTTCAAAAAATACAAACATATCACATGATGAGTTATATGTATATATATAAATGATTGGATCAGATCACGATAAAACTCATTAGAGAACCCAGAAAAACACGCTGATATCAACACAAAACAAGGGGATATATATATGTGGTTTGTGTTCCACCTGTTTTCTTTTCACGATAGTTGGCTGTTGGATGTGATCGCGGAGTTGGTTTCATGGCTGATGCGCGGCAATTATCTAAGATGATTATGTGTTTGTGATTGAGAGAGAGAGGGGCGACCGGCGAATAAAATGGAGGGGGGAAAAGTTAGGGTTTGTGTTAGGAAGGAAGTAAGTGGGTGGCCGGTAGGAGAAAAAAAGAAGGGGAGTTTTATTAGGAACATTAATTAGTAAGCAAATTGTCTACAATACCCTTAGACCCATATTAATTGTTTAGTATAATTTTTAATATTTTGTGTTATTCTATTTATTCTATGTTAAGGATTATTCTATTTGATCCAAACCCTATATATATATATATATTAGTAGTATACCCGCGCTTTGCGGCGGAACATTATGCATAAAAAAACTGACAAAACATTGGGATTAAAAAATAAGGTTACAATAAAGTTGATGGGAAACAAACTAAATATGTGTTGGGAACAAAATGGAAACAATTTACGATCACATATTAATATACGTTACGCATTATGTAAAATTTTCCGGCTCACACAATATGAAATGTAAAATATGGGTAGCTTGAACTTTTTATTAGGCTCCACTAATATCTTTTTAGTAAATCTTGCTATCTATCTAAAAAGTATCACGTAAAATTGTCAATGTGAAATATAGATTCCGGAAGCTACACACCAACTTTTGAATTTTTCTTGAGCTTTAGCTTTTTTGATCGAAAAACTAAAATTATAGAATATGTGAATTGATTACATAAAAACAAAATTAAACTTGTAAATAAATGTGAAAAATTTATAGTTGCTCAAAAGAATAAAGTTAAGGGTTCGTTTATTATTTTTTAAAAACTTAAAAACGTACAAAATTGGGGGGAAATTGAAATTGAAGGCTTTAAAGGTGAAATTTGTCTCTAAAAAGTGGACAAACCACCTTCGGCAGTTTGCCAACACGTTTGTCTCATTCTGACCTTTCCGTAAATAATTGGCACGTCTCGTATCTCTTTATTGTTTAAAAGTTATGTCATATTTTTATTAGTATTGTTATAATGGGTATTTTTGTAATTTCAAGTAGGTTCTTCAAATATTAATAGTAATGTTAGGGGTAGATTAGTAAATTCCCTCTTGAAAAAAACATTACAAATGCATTATATATTAGTATAGATATTGATATGTTTTATTTAATATATATTTAAGTCATATGTTACATCGTTAGTGGTTTAATAAATACAGTATTAATGAAAATTTAAGAATTGTAGGGGTATGTTAGTAATTTCTATGGATTTTAGAAAAACTAATAGTAATTCAAGGGGTAAAGTAGTCATTTATATCTTACAAAAAAAAACACTCAAATGCTTTATATAATAGTACAGATATAGATAAGTTGATTTTACTTTTGATTTTCTTGATTGCATTATTAAACAAATTATATTAGTAATCTTAATTATATTGTCTATGTTGACATTTTTATTTATCTAATAAAACGACTTAATATTTTGATAGTTGTTGTTTCTTGAATGTAAATTTTCATTTAAAAAAAAGAAAAAAAAAAAGAAAGGAAGAGATATTGTGTTAATTAACCAAAATCCGAATCAACTAAACATATTTAAAAATTATGTATTTTTAATTGGTTGACGCCATAAATGCAACGGTTGAAGTAAAGCAAAAATGGGGCCGAATAACTCAAATGCATATAAAGTACAGTTTGCCAATACGTTTGTCTCGTTTTGACCTTTCCGTACATAATTGGCACGTCTCGTATCTCTTTACGGTTTAAAAGTTATGTCATATTTTTATTAGTAATGTTATAATGGGTATTTTTGTAATTTTAAGTAGGTTCTTCAAATATTAATAGTAATGTTAGAGGTAGATTAGTAAATTTCCTCTTAAAAAAACATTACAAATGCATTATATATTAGTATAGATATAGATATGTTTTATTTAATATATATTTAAGTCATATGTTACATAGTTAGTGGTTTAATAAATACAGTATTAATGAGAATTTTAGAATTGTAGGGGTATGTTAGTAATTTCTAGGGATTTTTAAAAAAAAATATTAGTAATTCAAGGGGTAAAGTAGTTATTTATATCTTACAAAAAAAAACATTCAAATGCTTTATATAATAGTATAGATATAGATATAGATATAGATATAGATATATATATATATATATATATATATATATATATATATATATCTCACTAATAGTTGTTGCTAAAATTATTAATACGTGTTTATATATAAGATTTGTTAGTTGTACATTACTTATAAGTCTTAGTCATATTATAATTGTTATTTTTATAGTTTGTAAATTATTATATAAGTGTTGTATTGTTAACGCGCTAACGAATTGTTAAGATTTTGTTTTATTTATCGATGAATTTGGATAGATGCATGAATAGGGGCGCGCCCTTTGTAGCCAACCCTATCATCCGGACACATCCTATTTTAGCATTCGCTCATGCGACTATTACACCTGGTCAGACGGCTAGGTATCAGACTAGATTAGCTGCAAACAACGATCAGGATATTATTGCATCCGATGTTTTGGATTGGGATGTTATTGCCAGAGTTTTGGATCCTCAGACTCGAGTGACTGGCACTGAGACTTTACAGCATTTATTAGCTACTCAATATAGATTATCTAATGGCAATGTGGGTTTTGTTTCTCATGCTTGGAGTAGATTATTCAGTATTCATGAGGTTATTTTCAAGGAGCTAGTTGTAGAGTTTTATAGTACTGTACAGTTTGATATTAATGCTGATGATGTTAGACAGCATACTTTGAGGTTTATGCTAGAAGGAGAGCCCCGTACTCTGAGTCTTATACAGTTTGCTCAGGCTATTGGGTTATATACTTTGGATGAGGAGGCAAATCCTTATTTTTAGGCTTTTATTACAGCTGGGTGGATAGAGAAGTATTCTAATTTGGAGATTGCTCAGTTTTGGTCAGACATAGAAAATGGAGCTTTTGATGAAAGAGGGCCGACTGATATTCTGGTTAGGAGTCTTGTTCACAAGTTGGTTCACCGCATGTTAGCAAATTCTATTGTGGCGAGGAAGACTGGGCCGGAAAAGGTCAATCTGTAACACCCCCGAAATTCACTGTTTTGCGGAAGCATAGTTTGGGGTGTTACTAATCAAATATCACAGCACAAAGATAAAGTAAACGACATCTATATGTAACGTTTGTAAATTAGTTACATTCCATAGATATATTGTTTGAAAACTTAGTGTTTTCGTATACAAAAATGTAGTTTCCCTAGAGTCCGCGCGTGTAGCGGGAGATTCTATTACATAATCAAAATATACAAAAGATAATGCTAAGAATCTCCGTTAATGCAGTTGTGTTGAAATCATGCGACTCTAGCTAAAATCCTGGAGTAATCCTACTCCATCCGGGTACCTGAGAAAACATGCTAAAAAGTGTCAACCAAAAGGTTGGTGAATCTCACAGGTTTGTAAATAATATCGGCTTTGAACACGAGATTTCATTAGTAATGCCCGTAGGCGTAAAATCAGCAATTTCAATCCAGAAATCGTAAACCAGTATTTGCAATCCCGTAAATGTAAGTAAGTAAGTTTATACCGTTGCCATGAGGCTCATAATCGAAGCTTAACCCGTAAATAATAAGTTTGCTCCCGTGACATGCTCGTAAGCGAGCAAGCATCAGTAACGAATAAGTAGTCACCCGTTTATACGGGTAAATCAGTACGTGGCAGCGCTACTGCCCCGGGTGGGGAGGGTCATTTCCCTAATGGATCCATTAACTAGTGTTCGCGCTTAAGTCCATAACTAACGATATATGATGGAGAGACTTCTGTAAATAGTAAACAACTCATGCAATTCCGTTTGGTATAGTAAGCAGTTTTAGTACTTGTGTTCAAAGAAAAGTAGTAGCATGTTTCTCCCCCAATAAGATAAAACAGTAAAAGTGGGGCCGTAAGACTCACCTGAGTCTGGTAATAAGCCGTAGCAAATAGCAAGTAGTAAATATAGCAAGTAGGTTCTCCGAACCCGTAACCTTCAAATGCCTATACATATGAGGTTATGTAAGTATGTGTCTCGTGAGACGTTTCGTTTAGTTGTACACAACTAGTATATCCAGTGTCTGTCCGTATGTTTGTAATTGTTTGTTTGTTAGAAAACATATTTGGCCCGTTGGTGACGGTTTGTAGCAAAAATTCTAAAATGTTGACTTTGCTACAGTAAATGTGCTACAGTGAATTGCTACAGTAAAATTTGACTTTTTGCTACAGTAACTTTGACTTTTCTATAGTGAAAATCCTTTAAAATTTCCAAGTTTTCTGTTTTCTGCGACATAATTTGCGACACAAGGATTTGTATGCGACACAAGGGTTGTGTCGCATGAAGGATGCGACACAAGAGCTCTGCGACACAGTGGTTGTGTCGCAAAAAGCTTGCGATGCTAATTCAATAGCGACAGAACGGTTGTGTCGTATAAAATACGACATAGTATTGCGACATAGAGTGCGACACAATATTGTGTCGCAAAGGTTACGACACTAAAGGATTGGTACGACACAAGGTGCGACACAAATGGGTTTATGCGACACAGCATGCGACACAAGGCTTGTGTCGCATGTATGAACACCAGCCCAGAAACTTTCGGGTTTCAAGAATTTCCGACCAAAAACGCAAATCTAACCCATTTTTGAGCGATAAAATTGTGTATTCTTCATGTATTAGGTTATATCTAAGTTGTGTACACATCAAAACATCAAAACATTACACCAAATTGAATAGATCTAAGATTTTTTAATTTTCTTACTTTTGCAAATCGAGCTAAATGGAGGATGAGATGATGAAAACGGTCTTGATATTCTTGCTCCACTCGGGATGGTGATTCCGAATATGTAATTTTCGTGGGTCGGTTTGTACTCCGAAAATTTGGTAGTATTTTTTTTGTGAGAGTGTTTTTGAGGTGGGTGTGTTTTTGGAGATAATGAAAATGAAAGAAGAATGAGGAGGGGGAAGGGGTGTTGGCTGATCCAAGAGACAAGGGAGGGGCAAACATCCCTCAAAACACGGTATTTACTCCGTGTCCTAAGTGTTCAATCCTTTGTTTTTAGTATTTTAACCAAACCGTTATATTTAAAAATGTAACTGGAATATTTAAATAAAAACACTTTGAAATTAATAATAAAAACATTTGTCGAAGTATTTAAATTATTAATTCGCGTTTATTACGTTTTATTGCATTATTTAAAATGTCGTCGCGATAATATATAAATAGTGTTCGTTCGGTTGCGTATTTTATATAACAAAATACGTTCTCATTATTTAAGTAAATTTCTGTCACCAACGTCCAAGTAAACTGCGTCGGACTCCGTCCGGTTAATTAGCACGATTTATCCAAATCGCGTAAGTACACACACATATATATAAATCACCTTATATATATATACAAATAGAGCCTGCAATTAGTCCTATTACATACTAATTACATCTAGTTACAATTAATTAGGCATAATTAATTATCCTAATTTGGCAGGTGTTACATTCTCCCCTTGTTAAAGAAATTTCGTCCCGAAATTAGCTTGAGTGCACGGACGGTGCGTTGTCTGGGAAGAGATGTGGGTATTTCTGTCGCATTTGGTCTTCCCGTTCCCAGGTGAACTCAGGGCCGCGCCTAGAATTCCACCTGACTTTTACGATGGGAATACGACTCTGTTTCAATCGTTTGACCTCCCGGTCCATGATTTCCATAGGTTCCTCGACAAAATGAAGTTTATCATCGATTTGAATTTCGTCGAGCGGTATAATCAGTGTCTCGTCAGACGGACATTTCTTCAAGTTAGAAATGTGGAATGTGTTGTGAACACTGCTAAGCTCAGCAGGAAGTTGCAGGCGGTACGCCACTGGACCAATCCTTTCAAGGATTTCGAATGGTCCGATGTATCTAGGATTTAGTTTGCCTCGTTTTCCGAATCGAATAACACCTTTCCACGGTGCCACTTTGAGAAGTACCTTGTCCCCTACCTGGAACTCAAGGTGTTTGCGTCTCACGTTAGCATAGCTTTTCTGACGATCACGTGCGGCTTTCAGCTGGTTTTGAATACCGATGATTTTCTCAGTAGTTTCGTGAATGATTTCTGGACCCGTGAGTTGGGAATCTCCTAACTCAGTCCAACAGATAGGTGATCGGCACTTACGTCCTTAGAGTGCCTCGAAGGGTGCAGCCTTAATGCTGGTATGGTAACTGTTGTTGTACGAGAACTCGCACAACGGTAAGTGATTTTCCCAAGAAGTACCGAAGTCAACTACGCAGGCTCGTAGCATATCCTCCAGTGTTTGAATAGTTCGCTCGCTTTGGCCATCGGTTTGCGAGTGATAAGCAGTACTCATATCCAGACGAGTACCAAGAGATTTCTGTAGTGATTGCCAAAAGTTCGAAGTAAAACGGCTGTCCCTATCCGAGATGATCGAGATAGGTACACCGTGTCGCGAGATGATTTCTTTGACGTAGATGCGAGTCAGACGCTTCATCTTGTCGGTTTCCTTGATGGCTAGAAAATGAGCAGATTTCGTGAGACGGTCCACGATCACCCAAATGGTATCGCAACCACTCGAAGTTTTTGGTAGTTTGGTAATGAAGTCCATGGTATTCTGTTCCCATTTCCATTGAGGAATTTCAGGTTGTTGGAGCAACCCCGAGGGTCTTTGGTGTTCGGCCTTGACTTTGGAACATGTTAGGCATTTACTGACGTACAAGGCAATGTCAGCTTTCATGTTAGGCCACCAATACAACCCTTTGACGTCGTGATACATCTTGTCAGATCCAGGATGTATAGAGTATCGAGATTTGTGAGCTTCAGCCATCACCAAATCTCGCAAGTTTCCGAATTTGGGTAACCACACCCGGTTAGAGAAGTATCGAGTTCCATCAGGCTTGATTTCGAATTGTTTATCCAAGCCTCGCAAGGCTTCATTTTTCAAGTTTTCATCGCCGAGTGCTTCAAGTTGAGCGGTAAGGACTTGAGCAGGGAGCTCGTTACGAATTGTCATAGAAAGTTCTCGGACTCGAAGGGGTTTCACTCGTTCTTTTCGGCTTAAGGCATCGGCAACTACGTTAGCCTTGCCCGGATGGTATTTGATCTCGCAGTCGTAGTCACTAAGTAACTCAACCCAGCGACGTTGCCTCATGTTTAGATCTTTTTGATCGAATATGTGTTGGAGACTTTTGTGATCGGTAAAGATGGTGCTTTTCGTACCGTAGAGGTAATGTCTCCAGATTTTCAATGCGAAGACCACAGCACCTAACTCGAGGTCGTGGGTCGTATAGTTTTTCTCGTGAATTTTTAGTTGTCGTGAGGCATAGGCAATGACTTTTTCCCGTTGCATCAACACACAACCAAGTCCTTGGTGTGAGGCGTCACAGTAAACTACGAAATCGTCGGTGCCCTCGGGTAAGGACAAGATTGGTGCACTGCAAAGTTTGTTTTTCAATAGCTGGAAGGCTGACTCCTGTTTATCCGTCCAATCGAACTTCTTATCTTTCTGAGTCAGTGTGGTTAGGGGAACAGCTATTCTTGAAAAGTTTTCGATGAATCGGCGGTAATAACCAGCAAGACCTAAGAATTGTCTCACTTCGGTTGGAGTGGTCGGTGACTCCCAGCCTTTGATTGCTTCAATCTTGGCGGGATCAACATGAATTCCTTGGCTGTCAATCACGTGCCCGAGGAATTGAACGGTTCGAATCCAGAACTCACACTTAGAGAATTTGGCATATAACTCTTCGTGTTTCAGAAGTCCTAGAATGGTTTTCAGATGTTGAGCATGTTCCTGCTCGTTGCGAGAGTAAATCAAGATATCATCGATGAACACAATGACGAATTTGTCAAGATATGGTTTGCACACCCGATTCATAAGATCCATGAATACGGCCGGCGCGTTGGTTAAACCGAATGGCATCACTTGGAATTCGTAATGCCCATAACGAGTTCGGAAAGCTGTCTTTGGGATATCATTGTCGCGAACTCGGAGTTGATGATAACCTGACCGTAGATCAATCTTTGAGTAAACACTCGATCCCTGGAGCTGGTCAAATAGGTCATCGATTCTAGGAAGTGGGTACCGATTCTTTATGGTTAGCTTATTCATCTCTCGGTAATCGATACACATGTGGAAAGATCCATCTTTCTTTTTCACGAATAAGACCGGAGCTCCCCAAGGCGAGGAACTTGGTCGAATGAATCCTCTGTCCAGGAGTTCCTGTAGTTGGTTAGACAACTCCTGCATTTCGGATGGTGCTAAACGGTAAGGGGCTCGTGCCACTGGTGCAGCTCCTGGCACAAGTTCGATTTGAAATTCGATTTGCCTAGGTGGCGGAAGTCCGGGCAAGTCTTCAGGAAAGACTTCCGGGAAATCCCGCACGATCGGAACATCCTCAAGTCGCTTCTCCTCCGACTTCTTCTCCGTTACATGTGCGATGATGGCTTGATACCCTTTTCGTAGATATTTTCTAGTTTTCAGACAAGATACGATATTTAGATTCCGTCTGCCGGTCTCCCCTTGTAGGACTAAGGTTCCACCGGAGCCAAGAGTATGCGAATGAGTTTGTCATGACAGATGATTTCAGCTCGGTGCTTGGATAACCAATCCATACCGACAATAATATCGAAGCTGCCGATCTCGACAGGGATTAAATCAATGGAAAACGTTTCGTTCGTGAGGTTAAGTGTACAGTTGTGTATGATGCTATCAGTCTCAATCAGTTTGCCGTTAGCTAATTCTACAATGTATTTAGCATCTAAGGCAGTGGGAGTTATATCAAGTAAAGGGCTAAATTTCTCAGAAATGAAGCTTCTATCGGCACCGGTATCAAATAACACAGAAGCAGTAAGGTCGTTGAGAAGGAACGTACCCGTCACGACGTTCGGGTCTTGTCTGGCTTCCCCAGCCTTGATAACGAAAGCTCTACCGCGAGCAGGGTTGTTGTTGTTTTTCAGCTTTGGGCAATCTTTCTTGAAGTGCCCTGAATTTCCGCACCCAAAGCAGGCCTTTGGTGCATTAGTGTTGGGGGTAGCAATGTTGGTTCGGCAATCCTTGGCTAGATGCCCGAACCGTTTGCAGTTGGAGCAAGGGCAAGGACCGTCATGATGGCGGCTGCATTTGGAACAGTAAGGCTTGTTCCCGCTGTACCCTTTCTTTTCCGAAGTCCCCGATGAATAAGCCTTAATGTACTCAGGCTTTTTGTTGGAGGTTTGGTTGGATCAGTTGGGGTTACTTTCCCACTTGCATTTGTTGTTTGCAGATGGGGTTGAAGTTGTGCCACGGCGGACAGAATTTGCCGTTAGTTCATGGGCCATACGGATGGCGCTCTGAATAGTACCCGGTTTGGAAGAAGTCACCAGGTCTTGTAGTCTCTCGGGAAGACCATCAACGAATTTCTCGATCCTCTTGTACTCAGGATCGACCATGGTTGGGCACAGGAGTGCTAGTTGATGGAAACGGTTGGTGTATCCGGTGATATCATCACCCTGCATCTTGTGGTTCCAGAATTCCATTTCCAGTTGTTTCAATTCATCCCTGGGGCAGTACTCGCCCCTCAACATTTCTTTCAACTCCTCCCACAGGAGTTGGTAAGCAGTAGCAACACTCACAGTCTGGGCATAAGTGTTCCACCAGGTGAGTGCGGTGTCAGTAAAAGTACTAACGGAGAACTTAACCTTATCTCCCTCCGCACAGTTGCAGATAAGAAATACAGACTCAACTTTCTCGATCCAGCGTACTAGACCGATAGCTCCCTCGGTACCTGCAAAGTTTAGAGGTTTGCAGTTCTGGAAGTCCTTGTAAGAACAAGGTTTAGCAGCAGAGGTTTCAGCGGCATCGCTGTTCCTCGTGGAATTTGGTGGAGTATTCCGAGCCAAGACTTCAGTAACAGCCTGGGTTATAAGAGAGGTAATCTGGGCATCGGTGTATGGTCTTGTCTTTGGCGGCATGCTTCTTCAATAAAAGGAATGAAGATACATGAGATTTTGTAGGAACTTGTAATTGTCACAGATGTACATGTATAAAAGCAGTAATACATAACATCAACATGGAAAATGACAATTAATGTGAGTTGAAATAACAAGGAAAGTTTGATAGATAATGTGAGTTCAAAGGTTACATCCTACAGAGATATTACAAAAGGTGTCGGGAATTGTTACATCCGACTAGTTTATAGAGTAGCGCTAGATAGTCATTAGATTACGAGATAGATTACAAGACAAAGACTACACTAGTCTTCCTGTAGATTAATTTGTTCCATCAGCGCGACAAGGCAGTCCACGGTTTCTGCTAGTCTGTTTGTTTGCCTGGCGTTGTCTTCCACCAAGGCCAGTCGTTGTGTTAGTGCTCGAGAGTGATCCTCAGTCTCCTGTGAACGTTGTTCACATTCCTCTAGTCGGTTTCTTACAAGTTCATCCGCACCTAATTCTGCGGTCATTGAATCCTGGATTATGCTTACAGAGAGGCCGGTATCTTCTTGTTCTCGCTGGAGTTGGGATATGTGATCAAGTGCTTGGCGAAGCAGGTAGGTCATTCGGTGTTGTTCCCGTTCGAGACTTTCGAGCCTTTGCTCTTGATGGCGGAATTGGGTAGCCAACACTGGCAAGGTGAGATGTGCCGATTCCTGAGAGTTATGAACAGGATAGGGGCTGTTTCGAGGCGACCTTGGGTTCCTCCTGGCTACTCGTGGGTTCCGTGACCCATGTGTGCGAGAGTGTGACGGATTAGGTGGTGTGTTTGCCATTCCTGTGGCAGAGTGTAAGTAAGACAAGGCTAATATATATAATGTCCAGCCTAGTGTCTAGCACGTATCAAGTAATGGTCCGGTTCTCTCGTGGTCAGAGTCAACTAACGTATTCCCGTTCAACATAATCGTTTCAGACCTTGCATCATCTTTCCTTAATTGTACATAGTTGATCAGGCTATGTTAAATTAAAGTCGTATGCTGAAATTCCTGAACCAGTCATGTCTAATAAGGAAATACTGCCTAACGGTCATAGTCTAGGCCCACTAAATGCAACCTAGTTCACTATAACCTTAGGCTCTGATACCAATCTGTAACACCCCCGAAATTCACTGTTTTGCGGAAGCATAGTTTGGGGTGTTACTAATCAAATATCACAGCACAAAGATAAAGTAAACGACATCTATATGCAACGTTTGTAAATTAGTTACATTCCATAGATATATTGTTTGAAAACTTAGTGTTTTCGTATACAAAAATGTAGTTTCCCTAGAGTCCGCGCGTGTAGCGGGAGATTCTATTACATAATCAAAATATACAAAAGATAATGCTAAGAATCTCCGTTAATGCAGTTGTGTTGAAATCATGCGACTCTAGCTAAAATCCTGGAGTAATCCTACTCCATCCGGGTACCTGAGAAAACATGCTAAAAAGTGTCAACCAAAAGGTTGGTGAATCTCACAGGTTTGTAAATAATATCGGCTTTGAACACGAGATTTCATTAGTAATGCCCGTAGGCGTAAAATCAGCAATTTCAATCCAGAAATCGTAAACCAGTATTTGCAATCCCGCAAATGTAAGTAAGTAAGTTTATACCGTTGCCATGAGGCTCATAATCGAAGCTTAACCCGTAAATAATAAGTTTGCTCCCGTGACATGCTCGTAAGCGAGCAAGCATCAGTAACGAATAAGTAGTCACCCGTTTATACGCGTAAATCAGTACGTGGCAGCGCTACTGCCCCGGGTGGGGAGGGTCATTTCCCTAATGGATCCATTAACTAGTGTTCGCGCTTAAGTCCATAACTAACGATATATGATGGAGAGACTTCTGTAAATAGTAAACAACTCATGCAATTCCGTTTGGTATAGTAAGCAGTTTTAGTACTTGTGTTCAAAGAAAAGTAGTAGCATGTTTCTCCCCCAATAAGATAAAACAGTAAAAGTGGGGCCGTAAGACTCACCTGAGTCTGGTAATAAGCCGTAGCAAATAGCAAGTACTAAATATAGCAAGTAGGTTCTCCGAACCCGTAACCTTCAAATGCCTATACATATGAGGTTATGTAAGTATGTGTCTCGTGAGACGTTTCGTTTAGTTGTACACAACTAGTATATCCAGTGTCTGTCCGTATGTTTGTAATTGTTTGTTTGTTAGAAAACATATTTGGCCCGTTGGTGACGGTTTGTAGCAAAAATTCTAAAATGTTGACTTTGCTACAGTAAATGTGCTACAGTGAATTGCTACAGTAAAATTTGACTTTTTGCTACAGTAACTTTGACTTTTCTATAGTGAAAATCCTTTAAAATTTCCAAGTTTTCTGTTTTCTGCGACATAATTTGCGACACAAGGATTTGTATGCGACACAAGGGTTGTGTCGCATGAAGGATGCGACACAAGAGCTCTGCGACACAGTGGTTGTGTCGCAAAAAGCTTGCGATGCTAATTCAATAGCGACAGAACGGTTGTGTCGTATAAAATACGACATAGTATTGCGACATAGAGTGCGACACAATATTGTGTCGCAAAGGTTACGACACTAAAGGATTGGTACGACACAAGGTGCGACACAAATGGGTTTATGCGACACAGCATGCGACACAAGGCTTGTGTCGCATGTATGAACACCAGCCCAGAAACTTTCGGGTTTCAAGAATTTCCGACCAAAAACGCAAATCTAACCCATTTTTGAGCGATAAAATCGTGTATTCTTCATGTATTAGGTTATATCTAAGTTGTGTACACATCAAAACATCAAAACATTACACCAAATTGAATAGATCTAAGATTTTTGAATTTTCTTACTTTTGCAAATCGAGCTAAATGGAGGATGAGATAATGAAAACGGTCTTGATATTCTTGCTCCACTCGGGATGGTGATTCCGAATATGTAATTTTCGTGGGTCGGTTTGTACTCCGAAAATTTGGTAGTATTTTTTTTGTGAGAGTGTTTTTGAGGTGGGTGTGTTTTTGGAGATAATGAAAATGAAAGAAGAATGAGGAGGGGGAAGGGGTGTTGGCTGATCCAAGAGACAAGGGATGGGCAAACATCCCTCAAAACACGGTATTTACTCCGTGTCCTAAGTGTTCAATCCTTTGTTTTTAGTATTTTAACCAAACCGTTATATTTAAAAATGTAACTGGAATATTTAAATAAAAACACTTTGAAATTAATAATAAAAACATTTGTCGAAGTATTTAAATTATTAATTCGCGTTTATTACGTTTTATTGCATTATTTAAAATGTCGTCGCGATAATATATAAATAGTGTTCGTTCGGTTGCGTATTTTATATAACAAAATACGTTCTCATTATTTAAGTAAATTTCTGTCACCAACGTCCAAGTAAACTGCGTCGGACTCCGTCCGGTTAATTAGCACG
The DNA here is from genome assembly GCA_949592205.1 of Helichrysum umbraculigerum. Classification (NCBI taxonomy): domain Eukaryota; kingdom Viridiplantae; phylum Streptophyta; class Magnoliopsida; order Asterales; family Asteraceae; genus Helichrysum; species Helichrysum umbraculigerum. The sequence continues at coordinate 159,494,682 of CATIUR010000002.1, read as the reverse complement.
ATTTATCCAAATCGCGTAAGTACACACACATATATATAAATCACCTTATATATATATATATACAAATAGAGCCTGCAATTAGTCCTATTACATACTAATTACATCTAGTTACAATTAATAAGGCATAATTAATTATCCTAATTTAGCAGGTGTTACACCATAAGCCTGATTTCTTCTACCTTCATTGTATTATCCAGGAATAAATGTAAATATTCCTTGGCGATTGGCTTATTGGATGGCTCATAAGGCCACAGGTACGAGAGCTATGAGTGCGATTTATGGTGGTCAGTATGTGACGAGGATAGCTCGCTGGTTTGATATTGGTGCTTATATGTATCAGTTTTGCACACCAGTTAGTGTATCAGTTTTGCACACCAGTTAGTCCTGGTATGCAGTTTTTGGGAGAGCACCAGCTGTTGGACATTGATATCATCCGGAGACCGATTGAGGGTGATTACTTTTTGTGGACGACACCATTAGTTGAGGGTGCTATACCAGAGCCCAGGGTACGAAGGAGACTACGTGTACCACCGGCTGAGCTAGTAGCGGCAACACCAACAGAGCCAGAGGTTTATCAGGGTCCCGTATATGACATGTACCATCTTCAGAGGCATATTGTAGAGATCTAGAGTATGCAGGAGCAGCAGAGGCTTGCTACGGAGCAGCAGCAGATAGCTCATCAGAGACATGTGCAGGTTCAGGCACATCAGTTTGATTATATGCATCAACTGTTTGGCAGTCTGTCTGCTCATTCGGGACCACTTAGAGCATATGTACCTTTGGATTTTGGCTGTACTTGGCCGGCAGGATAAACACATTGATGATGGTGGTGATGATGGTTATTATTGATATTATTATTATTTGGACATCTATTTAGTTATTTATTTCAGGATAACTGTATTAGATATTTCTAAACTGCTACTAATTTTTCTTTCTTATGTTTATTTATGATTAATGTTTAATGTTAATTTTTGGTTCACTTTAATTTTTCTTTTGGAAGCTGGCAGTAAGTTCAGCTGATTTTATTTTGAACTTTGTGGGTGTGTTCCCTGAAAACCTTCATGAGACTATAACTCGTCCACTCGGGATACCGAGGGGTTTAAAGGCTTGTTGCATATGCTAAAGGCAATCGTGATTGCCTACGGAAGTGAGCTGTTGTATATTTGATCGAGAATTGACCAATTTTAAATTAACTAGCCAGAGATAATAGCTTCATAGTCAGGAGAGTTTTCGTTTTTATTTCTTATCTTCCTCTTCTTACTTTAATTTATCGTGCTTATGTACAATGGGGACATTGTACAAATTAAGTGTGGGAAAGGGGTCGGTAGAAAAGAAATTTTACTTGTCTTTAAGTTATGAGTCTACTTTGATTTAAAATTTTCATCAAAAATAAAAAAATATTAAGTTAATAACTAGGTATTTATTAGTTAGAATATTTTTGTTAAAAGTTTTGTTTTATATTTAAAAGTTTAGACTTTAGCATGGATTAACTGTTTTGTACATATAACGTTAAGAAATGTAATAATAAGTAATATATATAGTTACATGGTATGATGTACTAATATGCAATCTATATGAGGATTTCTGAATTTTAAGAAAATAATAAAAACTTGTATATTATTTTATGGTACACATTATGATGTATGATATAAAAAGTCTTAATTCTAAAATTGATCGTGCATAATTTTATATTTTAATACGTATATGAAACCATTTGGGGGTTTACTAATTGTTTCCTCTGTTGTACGAAAGTACAGACCTGGTCTCTAATTAGTATTCTTAAAAATAAGCAAAATTAAATGTACAATCTTAAAATTAAGATTCCTCAATTAATTAAACCATGACGCTTTGTTATACTAAGGTATAGATCTATCACCGCTGGTTTAATTTAAATTGGTTTTTGCTTAACCTGAATCAAGTTATGTCGCTTTGTTGTATGAAAATGCAGACCTGTCACCAATGTCTTGATTCTTAGAAATGGATTTTATATATTTATTTTGAATATAAAAATAAAGTGCATTATTAATGTAACACCTACCTAATTAGGATAATTAATTATGTCTGATTACTTGTAACTAGTTGTAATTAGTATGTAATGGGACTAATTACAGACTCTATTTGTATATATAAGGTGATTTATATATATGTGTGTGTACTTACACGATTTGGATAAATCGTACAAATTAACCGGACGGAGCCCGATTCATTATACTTGGACGTTGGTGAACAATTTGATTAAATGGTATAACGTTACTTAATAATACAATTATATCCACAATACTATTTTGATAATATTTCATTTTCATTTCGTACCGTACAAATAACGTCTTCGCGGTTAAAATATAAACGCGCAACCAAACAAAACAGATTACCTTTTTAACGTAATTACTAAGTATTTAGTAAAATACTTCAACAATAATATTGAATAATTATTCGTATTTTAAAACGTAAATTTAAACGTATAAAATAAATATTTAGCGTTTAAACGATCGGGAAAACGAACACCGCACGGAGCGCAAACGCAGCAATTAAATTTGGGACACACCCACATGGGGTGGGCCCCACTAAAAATCAGCCAAAAATGGGGGGAAATCTCCCACCCATTTTCATTTTATCATCATCATCTTCTCTTTCTTCTTTCTTTTCTCTCCAAATCACAAAACCACCACCACCTCATAATCATCAAAATAGGAACACGAAACGCACTCGGATCATACATCTCCTTTGGAAGAAAAGACTCACCGCATCACGATCTACCTTCCTATCTTTTCGGATTTCTCATCCGACACTTTGTAAGTTTCCGACAAAAACTTGAAACTCTCCGTTTTTACTCATTTTTATGTTTTTATGGTTTATATATGCTTAAAATGTCCAAAAATGGGTTGGGTAAAAGATTTGGACCAAACGGAAGCTTTTCGACCGATTTTCCGGCCACCACTTTTCGATCAGACCGCAACGTCGCAGAGACGCTGGGCTATCTGCGACGTAGTCCATAATGGCGCAATACCCCTCACAATGTCGCATATAGCGACGTCATCCCTATCGTCGCACTTAATTGCTAACGTCGCACATAGCGACGTAGACCTCAATGTCGCAAGGATCCGCAACGTCGCATATAACGACGTAACGCCTAACGTCACATTAATTTGCGAATGTCACACTTAGCGACGTCGTACTCAATGTCGCAATCCCTACCCGCGACGTCGCACCCAACGTCGCAGAAATTAGGATTTTTAAAGAGATTTTCACTAAAACAATGTAGAAAATGTGCATTTTTCCCTCCGAGATGACTCGGCAGCTCGACCTCGACCAGGGGCTCTGCCCCTTGGACCCCGCCAAGGGGTTGCCACCCCTTGGAACCCCGCAACCAGGGGCGCTGCCCAAGGACCCCCGTCGTTCCATTACAAAATGTTTCAAGCACAATTATAATACTTTGAAATTACAAATACCAACCGTCACCAACGGACCAAACATGCTTTCTAAAAACAAACGATAACAAACCAACTTTGGACATAACAAGTTGTGTGGACAACTAGCCGAGATGGTCTTGCGAGACATCTACTTACAAAACCTTACGTGTTTAGGCACTAGGAGGTAACGGGTTCGGAGAACCTACATACTACTTGCTGTTTGCTACTGCTTACTACTCGACTCAGGTGAGTCTTACAGCCCCACTTTTACTGTTTTACATACGGGGTGAGATACATTGCTTACTTTTCTTGAACACAAGTACGGATTATACATTTTTCTATACGGGATTGCATGAGTTATTTACTTTTACTGAAGTCTCTCCATCATATATCGTTAGTTATGGACTTAAGCGCGAACACTGGTTAATGGATCCATTAGGGAAATGACCCTCCCCGCCCGGGGTAGTAGCACTACCACGAACCGTTCTGTATAAACGGGCGACTATTATTCGTTTCTTATGCTTGCTCAGTTACGAGCGTGTCACAGGAGCAACTTATTACTTACGGGTTAAGCTTCGATTATGAGCCTCATGGCAACGGTATAACTTACTCACTTTACATTTGCTGGATTTGCAAATACTTGATTTACGCCTGCGGGCACTACTGATGAAATTTTGTGTTCAAAAACTGATATTACTTACAAACCTGTGAGATTCACCAACATTCGTGTTGACCTTTTAGCATGTATTCTCAGGTACCCAGACGGAGTAGGATTTACTTCAGGACGTAGCTAGAGTCGCATGATTTCAACTAAATTGCATTAACGGAGATTCTCAGCATTATCTTTTGTACATTTTGATTATGTAATAGAATCTCCCGCTATACGTGTGGGCTCTAGGAAACTACATTTTTGTATACGAAAACATTGAGTTTTCAAACATTTATTTCATATGAAAATGTTTTACATCGTCTCATTTAGAGGTCGTTTGCTGTATATCTTGTGCTTTGTATATTGATTAGTAACACCCAAGTATGCTTCCGCAAATCATTAAATTTAAGGGTGTTACAATTAAGTTTAAGAATATATCGTATGTGGATATTATAAGTAATATGCATACTAATAATAAAGATGTATTCAGAAATATGAGTATAGCTTGTTTAAAGTGGATAATAATATTAGTAATCATTTATGAGCTATATGTTACATTAATAATAATATGAATTCTTATTTGTACAATATAGTTATCCATGTTAATTAAATTGTTTAAAGTTTTAATTTATGAAACTGATTTTTAATTTAAATATTCTGATTCTTAAATATTAGTTTGATGCTTATCTAAGTTTTGAAATGATGAGAATATATTTAAATCTACATGAGGATAAACAGAACTTAAGTGTGGGGATATTTGATAGCATCAAATAATGTCATATTTATATAACAATATTCCCTATTTTGATATACTTTTATTGTATTTATGTAAATTTAGATACTCATTTTGTTTATATTTGCAAAATAGGTATAAATGACGTTTAAGTTAAAGAAGGAACGAAAATGGGCTTAGAATTGAAGAAAATGAAGATAAAACCAAGTCTCAAGTTAATTGGACTTAAATTGAAGACAAAACCCGGAAGTACAAGTTAATTGGGCCAAAGAAAGAATAAAATCGGATTAAAAAGGAATTGGGCCAAGGATTAGCAAGAAACGCGTGTGGAATATTTTGGAACCAGTATCCAGCCGGCGGTTGAAGCAACCAGCCGCCGGTTGAAACTAAAAAGGGTAAAGCGGTGGAGCACGCGGGTCAAATCCAGTTTACTTGGGGGAAAAGGAATCCCAGCCAACGGCTTAGACATCCAGCCGGTGGTTGGAATCACGAATCTGAAATCTATAAATAGGGACTTCGGCCAAACCATTTGATATACGAATTTTAAGAAGGCTTAGTCGATTGAAGGGTTTAAGGAATGACTGAGGGTCGAATTTTGTTGGTGCATTTTGTGTGTCTGTCAGTTGGTCAAACGTTTGTAATTGTCAAAGTCAATTAGTCTGTATATGTATAGCGTTTAGTGTGTATATGCGAGTCTGTAATATATAGTGAAATAGAAAATATACACAACACTGTTCATGCGACACTTGGGTCAGTGTCGCAGTATGCGACACTTAGCTACTGTCGCACGGGTCAGCTTCTGCGACACTTGGCTAGTGTCGCAGGTACGGCAGTTTACACTATAAATAGAAGAGTTAGAGTCAAAATTAGGGTTAGACATTTTGAGAGGTTAGGTGAGGCCGTTTTTGTGAGAGAGGAGAGGAGAAAAACGAGTTTGAGTTTGTATCTTGTAATCTTTATTATTCAATTGTGAATATATACAAAGATTATATAGAAATCGTGTGTTCGTGAATCATTATCGATTGTTTGTTATTGATTAATCGATCCGATCAGATCCTACACTCGTAAGGGACTTTCAAATTTGAAGGCTTGGACGCTAGGGTTTGAAGACTTTCAACCCTAATGAAGAATAGTTCGGTTTCTTTGGTTTGATTCTTGATTTTATACTTAATAAATGATCGTTTATATGTTATTAGATCTTGTTTCTATCGATTTAATTATGAACTAACTTTCTTTATGAATTTATTTAGATAAATAATGTTTAGATGATGATTGATGATATGTTTATGTTGAGTTGATTTTCTGAATGATTATTAAGATTATATCTATGTTGATTATATGATTTATAATTGTTACTTAACGTGATTAAGGAATTCATGCTATAGTGAACACTTGTATCAGTTAATTAATTATTCATAGTTAGGTTATATTTAATTATGGCTTGAAACATGACCAGGTAATATGTTAAGAATTATAACAATTATAAACTATAATTAATAGGATAATAACATTCGAGACAATGAAGTTAGCTAATCTTAATATTCTTTGAAAGATTAATTGAATAAATATTAAGTATATAACACATAAGAAGAAATTCTAGTGTATTCAAATTGAATCTCGTGTTTACTTAAGATTTATATGATGGTTAACCTGATCAGGAAACTTTCTACACTTGTAATTCAACTTAAAATCAACCAACTAATAAATAAACATATCTGAGAATCTGAATCTAAGGATTACTATTCTAAATAAATACATCTCCTATCTATTTGATTATCCCTAATTGTCTTTAAATTGCTTTAACTGTTTTAAGTTTATTTTAATTCAGTATCAAATTAAATGCGTACACACGAAACTAAAACGTCCCTTTATTCTATAATATTAATTGTAATTAAAAGTTTAATTAATTATTTTAAGTTTCACCATTCCCTGTGGTTCGATACTCGGACTTACCAAAACTATATTATTATACAAACGGGTTATTTTTTACTGTATTGTGTGATAGTATTATTTAGTATTTCCATTATTTAAAACTTGTTATTTTAAAAGACTACTTAGCACACATCAATAAATTTGTAATGTGTTACATGTCCATTGGTGCAGCTGTAAGTAATTATAATTGGTTTTCATAAATGTTCACATACGTTTATTCTTATACAATTTATGTATATTTTTTATATGTCCTTTGCATATACTTACATTTGTTAACCATACACGCCAAATAATCATCGTAGATGGGGCCCATTTGAAGGGGGGTTACTTGGGGACTAACTTACTTGGTGTCGCAATGGACGGCAATAATAGCATCTTGCCACTAGCTTATGGAATTGGGGAGGGAGAGACGACCGATGTTTGGACATGGTTCTTTGGAAACTTATGTGACGCCCTTGAATTGGCTGGTGGGATCGATAACCCGACTATCATTTCTGATAGAGCTGCTGCAATTGCAACCGGTGTTTCCAAAGGTAATTCATGCCCTATGCTGTGGTCATTTGTTGATGAACTTGAGAACCAAATCTTCGAAAGTTGGACACTTTGAATGGCATTATTGGAAAATGTGTAACGCGTACCGTAAGTTAGATTTCGATCGCCATTTTGATGTCATTTCTAGACGTTTACTAGCATCATCTAAGGTCCTTACAGACGTTGGGAAAGAAAGACGGTCAAGGCATCATGCCACATGTAGGAGATATGTTTACCTCACTAGTAACAGTCCGGAGTCCATTAACACCATGACCAAGCATGAAAGGAAACCCCCACTAATAACGATATTGGAGTTTTTTCGGTCTTCGGTACAACAGTGGTATTTCAAATATCGGAACACTGTAGCAAAAGTTAAAACTCCTGTCACCCCACATGCCGGGCACAAAATCGGAAAGAGAAACGGGAAATCGCTAGGCTGGATGGTTAAACCATCCTCAAAAATGATTTTTGAGGTGGTGGATGGGGGGGAAAAAATGGAACATCCAATATGGAAAGACAAAAATGCGATTGCAAGCAATAGTAGTTGTCTGGTTTACCTTGTGGACACGTGTCGGCAGTAACCCATTAAATGGACAACGTAGGAGGCTTTGCGAATAGGTATTTCACCACGGAAACATATCGAGCGGCCTACAGTGAGACTATAAACCCAATGGCTCATCCTTTAAAATGGGTCGATCCAGGTAATCGGCAGATTTGCTTACCGCCGATACCTGTGAAAAGGCAATCTGGTCGCCCACCTGGCCATGCTCATATTCCTTCTAAAGGAGAGGAGAAACCAAAATACAAAAAATGTTGCAAGGAACACGGTCATAATCGAGCTACTTGTACAACTCTTTACGACAGAACAGATGAGCCAAGCCGATGAAGAACCAAAACAAGATCCACCTCAAGGTCCAAATCAAGATCCAAATCAAGATCTAAAACAGTAAGTTGCTACATTTATTGATATATAATCTAGATTATTACATTGTATTATTAATATCATCTTGAATATTTGACTTGCAGAAAACATCCACCAAATCAACGGTAAACAATTCTGGGGACGAAGCGTCTCAGCTAACTCAATGTTTTCAAAGTGTACATTTGAGTCACCCTTGAAATTAATGTAATGGCAAAACCTATATTATGTACCATTTAACAATGTTATATGTGCTTTATTCGATAAATTTCCTTGATGTTTTATTCAATACCTATGGAGGGTACCAGTTAACAAGAGCACTAAAACATTTCATTACGTAGAGATTCAAAGCATTACATAAACAATACAACACTAAGTGAAATACATAATTTGGCAATTATCTAATTGATTGAAAGATAAATACAAATTACAATAATTGACTACTATTAATCGAATAACCGTCTTGCACTTGAAGAGCCCGTCATAATCTTAGAAATTTGTAACGGCATCATAGTTTCATAATTCAAAAAATGTGAAAGATCGTTGCGTGTAACATAAACCTCAATATATCTACGTATTTTCGCATAGTTAGTAATCTTCTTCAGTTGTTCGATATCATCTGTTATCAATTGTATCCAGGTCTTTATCATGCTCTTTAAAGTAGCAATACCACTTCTCTGGAGCCCAATAACCTAGCTCTTCCAAAGCGTAATCCAGAAATTTTGTGAAAAATTTATCGACATCTACGCAGTCAATAAACATCAACAAACCTTGCGTGTACATTCTTTTTGCACCCAGAAAATGTCCAGCGTGACGAAAAGCGATGGTAAATAACCCAAGAACTGTTGCGTATAATTCATTAGTTATTGGTTCTTCATTGATAGCGAAAATGCCAAAAATGATCAGTTTGAACCATTTCGCGAAGTTCTTTTTTTCTTTTTTTTTAAGTCTAGGGTGTTTTATGACGAATTGTGAAAAAAAGTGGGTGATAATGTTAGCTTATATTCACAATATTTATACAAATGTTAAAAGTCACAAAATCTCATAAAATCTTATCCAAAAGGATAAAATTTTATTTTATTGAAACCATCAAATCCAGATTTTATTTTATTTTATTTTATTCTCCTCTTTTTTTCTAAGCGGACGCAAATCGCGACCCATTCACAAGGCAACTCGTTCTCGGTCACAAGACTGGCTCGCACACGGGACGCAAAGCGCAAATTTGTGTTTGCGATTTGCGTCCGGTCATCGTTCTCGATCATAACTCAGTCATGTGCACGGGACGCAAAACACAAACAAAGAGACGCAAATCGCAATTTGCGATTTGCGTCCGGGTGAGGCAAAACGTCAATTTTTTTAGGGCAAATAGTTATATTTGTTCGAATTGTGGAGCAAATCGTTTAATTTCCCTAATAACAGTGTACGGTTTATAAGAGAATAAAAACAAGTTATGAATGGGCCACGCGATGCCTGTTTATCAAGGGCGGATCCAAAGCCTATGAAGGTAGGTCCTAGGAACCACCTTAGATTAGAATTTGTTTGAGAAGTGATACAATTTGTCTCAAGAAAATCATCTTAAACTTGAACCATGAACTACCTTGAACTTTTTATGGGAACTACCTTGAAAACTCAACTGGTTGGAGTTCAACGATTAATTTTTCACAGACGCATTATATATTCAATTCAATATAACTATTATATAATGAGTTAAAACTAATTTTTTTAATAAGTAGTTAGATTATTTTATATTTTTTTATTATAAATCTAATATGTTTTGTCTGAATTTAACTTATCTAATATCTTTGTCCTCATAATACACAACGTAATTAAGTTTTATACTCCCTCCGTCCCAAATTTATTGTTCGCAGACAAGAAATACGCAGTTTAAGAAAACATAATTATTACACTGTACTATTCTGTACTATAACAATTTTACCCTTACTTTTTACCCACCTTTTTATTACATACTAGTTTATAACCCGCGAATTCACGAGTTAATTCATGATCACGCTTATATAATGCGTTATTAAACTGAACAATTGAGTAATTGATTATTATATAATCATTTTATTATGAAGCAACTGTAATTGCAATAATTAATATGTCTAAGAGAAATAAAATAATAAACTTTAGAAATTATAAAAGTCGTAGTACCAAGCTGATAGTATATAATTTTCATTGAAATAGTAACATCAAAAGATATTATTGACTTCAAATACATGCTAAAAAAACTTACTTAGTGATCATAGAAGTAAGAATACTAATTTATTTGTGTATACCCTAATTGCTCAATTGTATATTTGGTAGATTTGGTATCTATTATCGATTTGGTATGTAGAAATTTATTACGGCGTGGTATTCAACTATTGAAATCAATTCTTAAAAGTCATCATTATGACTCATTCTTAAAAGAAAATTACGTTTGGTTACTCTCTATCGTTGATGTCTAGCTACAAATCATTAATGTTGAGTTAGAATAAGGTGAAGACGTGCAATTAGCCATTGATTGATATACTCTATTGTAAAGTCATTTTCTTCAACAGAATACAATATTGCTTCATTCCTATTTAAAATTTTAAATCAAATAATTGACCAACACTAACATCAATATTTAATAAAAAAAAAAAAGATAAATATAATATTATTATTAATCATTACTTCTTGGTAGGTTATCATAAATCATTACTCATTATTCAACTTCATTATATACCTATAATTATATAAACCATGTGCTGTTCTTTGAATAGAAATAACAATTTCATCCTTAGAATTACTTACGGTTATATGATGAGAATTTTTGAAAAGATGTAACTTTTGACCCGCTAATAGTTAAGCTACGTGCCAATTATGGATGGAAAGGTTGCAAGGAGACGAACGCGTTAGTAAACTGCCGAAGCGGTTTGTCCATCTTTTGGAACTCGAAACCCGACAATCGTAACTCGTGACCCGACCATCGAGTTTGTAATGACATATCATGATAGTTCTAATTTTGGGGATTTTATAAAAAGATTTTCCCATTTAAAAATAATATTCTTCGCGTATTGTCATATTAGTGTTTAATTTTTACGATACTTCATAAACATAATTATAACGCCCCTCATTTAATACAACAATATAATATTAAAACTGGCGGAAGCGACTACTCGAAATACATATTCTATTTAAACCTGCTAGAAATTTTCGCAACCCTTTATACAATATGTTTAACTACTAAACAACCATAATTAACATATTTATAAACCCGGTGCATTATATACTATAAAACATAATTTATTACAAACTGGATCAGAGTTGCAAGTTTCAAACATTCCCAGCTTCAAAACATCCTTCCTGACTACCCACATAATATACATCACCTGCAGGAAGTAAATTGAGGGATTAGCACGAAGCTAAGTGAATGAATAATCAACTACAATTCAATTCAGCTAGCAATCTGTTCACAATCAATAATGCAACAAATATCGTCAAGAGGAACGGTGGTTCCTAGAGACCCTGTTCCGGGTGGCCCCATCAGAACACTTAAATCAACTGCAGGCCAAAACAGTGATTAACCGCTAACTAAACGCTAATCTCCATCAACACATGTACGCAACCCTGTGTTGACCAACATTAGCAATCAAGTCCAACCAACAATCTAGTTGACCTCTGGATTATACATTTCAATTCAATGTTCATCAAACAACCAATCAAATGGCATATCATTTCAAAGTTAACATACTATTAATAGTAATCCTATAATTACTGATTGAAATCAAACTAACACAACCAAATCAAACTGTGAGTTTCAAATCCACTCACCTGATTCGTCTCAGTTACTTACTCAGCAGTCTTATCTCGCTGAGCCCTGGGATTATCTGAGAACATAAAATCAATCATAAATTAGTAATTTGTTTTCAACTAATGGTACTTATGTAATTAAACACATTACATAAAAAATCACATCATTAATCAATTCCAACATACAACAATACTATTTATATATAGTATTTATTTAAGTTCACAAACTAAAATGATCATCAATTTTATTCATGCAAACGCGATCCGGCAAAGGGTGGTGGGATCGCGTTCGTCAGTTTAAAAAGTTCTGTGACGAAATTTCACATGGTAACGCGATCCGGGTAACCTAAGCTGGATCGCGTTCCCAAGAAGAAAAAGTTCTGTAACCATTTTTCACATAGCAACGCGATCCAGGTAAAGGGTCAGGATCGCGTTCCTACGCGTTTCAGCTCAGGTGCAGACCTGCAAACCCACAGCTCAACCCAATTTTCTTAAACCAACATTATAATCACTTGATTCTTAGTTTTGAAGTTACAATTCACTCAAATACTACCATATATGCATACCAAAGCATCATTCAAGCTTCAATTCATACCAAAACTTCAAATGATCACTATCATGGATTTAAGCATGGAATTAACATCAAAACAACTTACCAATTAGAGGTTTACAAGTGATGATGATGATGTTTATACTATCACAAGCTCACAATCAGCTCAAGATCACCACAACTTTTGATTTCTTGATTTCTAGTTATAAGGGTTTTAAGAATTTAGAGGTTTTAGGTTTTGATTTCTAAATAAGGAAAGTGATAAACTTTCCTATTTGGGAAAGTATTTAAGTCGGTCAACATTTAACACCGACCCGTATCCGCTTAAAACTAGTCCCCTTTCAATCTATTGCCTGGAACCTAAAACCCATTTGCGAGAAACTTCTTTTATTGTACCGTCAACTATAGTAAATTAAAACAATCAACAATTTACTAAGCACAATAAGTCCTGAGGCTTATTTAATTAAGTTTCGCAAACAAACACATATTATCAAATAATTTCTAATATAATAACATATTCAATTTAAATTAGAAATTACCAGCTCAATTAAGAGGATGTTACAACTCTCCCCCCCTTAAGAAGATTTCGTCCCCGAAATCTCATCACGATCAAACAATCCAGGATATCTGGATCTCATACTATCCTCAGTTTCCCAAGTTAGGTTTTCACCTAAACTATGTTTCCATTTCACTAACACCATGGGAATCTGTTTCTTCCTAAGTTTGGTCACTTTTCTGTCAAGAAGTTCTACTGGTTCTTCAACTAACTTCTGACTCTGATCAACTTTCAAATCTTTCAAAGGAAGAATCTGAGTCTGGTCTTCAACGTTACATTTCCTCAAATAACAAATGTTAAACGTATCATGAATACCAGCAAGCTCTGGAGGAAGATCCAATGTAACAGACTGATCATTAACAATCTGTCGAATTCTAAAAGGTCCAATATACCGAGGAGCCAATTTGCCACGTTTTCCAAACCGAATTACCCCTTTCCAAGGCGAAACTTTCAAGTAAACAAGTTCACCTTCAACAAAAGTAACTGGTCGACGTTTAGGATCAGCATATTGTTTCTGTCTATCACGTGCAGCTTTCAATTTTTCACGAGCCACTGCAACTTTATCAGCTGTCATTTGAACAATATCTGGACCTGCAAACTGTTTCTCACCTGCCTCTAGCCAACAAGTTGGAGTTCTACAACGGCGTCCATAAAGCATTTCATATGGAGGCATGCCAATACTAGAATGATATGAGTTATTATAAGCAAACTCAACTAATGGCAAATGAGAATCCCAAGAACCACCATACTCTAAAATACAAGCTCTTAACATATCCTCAAGCGTCTGAATCGTGCGTTCTGACTGACCATCGGTTTGAGGATGATAAGCTGTACTAAGATTCACACGTGTACCCAATTCATGCTGCAAGCTCTGCCAGAAATGAGATACAAACCTCGGATCTCTATCAGATACAATCGATAAAGGAATACCATGTCGAGAAACAATCTCATTAACATACAACTGTGCAAGCTTACTCAGAGATGCAGTATCACTAGTAGCTAGAAAATGAGCACTCTTGGTCAATCGATCAACAATGACCCAAACCATGTCATTTTCCACGGACAGTTCTAGGCAGTTTGGTTACAAAATCCATAGTCAAATGTTCCCACTTCCATTCAGGAATCTCAAGCTGTTTCAACGATCCATAAGGCTTCTGGTGTTCAGCTTTAACTTGAGAACAAATATGACAAGAACTAACAAACCTTGCTACATCCATCTTCATTGTAGGCCACCAATACAAAGGTTTCAAGTCATTATACATTTTCGTACTTCCAGGATGTACAGACAATCTGGACTTATGGGCTTCATTCAGAATAACATCCCGTAGACCACCAAACAAAGGAATCCAAACACGAGACTGAAAGGTTTTTAATCCTCTCGAATCATCCAATAACAATTCTTTTCGATTCAACATAATTTCAGATTTCAAATTATGATCTAACAAAGCCTCTAACTGTGCTGCTTTAATCTGACCCACCAAATCAGAAGAAACTTCTAAACGCATAACATAAACTCGATCAGAAGTCACCTTGCGGCTTAAAGCATCAGCAACCACATTGGCTTTCCCTGGATGGTATTTAATCTCACAATCATAGTCTTTGATTAGCTCTAACCATCGTCTCTGACGCATATTCAACTCTTGCTGTGAAAATATATACTGAAGACTCTTGTGATCTGTACAGATAATACATTTGGTACCATACAAGTAATGCCTCCAGATTTTCAAAGCAAACACAACCGCTGCAAGCTCTAAATCATGGGTAGGATAATTTCTTTCATGAGGTTTAAGCTGACGAGAAGCATAAGCAATCACACGATCTCGCTGCATTAATACACAACCTAAACCAGCAATAGATGCATCACAGTAAACAACAAAATCATCGGACCCATCTGGCAATGCTAACACAGGAGCCTGACATAACAACTGTTTCAGAGTCTGAAAAGCAGCTTCCTGTTGTTCAGTCCATACAAACTTTTCATCCTTACGGGTCAATTTAGTCAACGAACCGGCAATTTTAGAAAAATCTTTAATAAACTTCCGGTAATAACCCGCCAAACCAAGAAAACTTTTTATTTCTGAAGCAGACTTTGGAGCTTTCCAATTCATTACAGCTTCAATTTTCGAAGGATCAACTTTAACACCATCATTACAAATAATATGACCCAAAAACTGTACTTCCCGAATCCAAAATTCACATTTAGAAAACTTTGCATACAAATGTTCTCTCTTTAAGGTTTCCAATACCAACCTCAAATGCATTCCATGCTCTGATTCGGATTTAGAATATACCAAAATGTCATCGATAAACACAATCACAAATTTATCAAGAAAAGGTCGACAAACACGGTTCATTAAATCCATAAAAACTGCGGGAGCATTCGTCAAACCAAAAGGCATAACCAGAAATTCAAAATGACCATATCTGGTTCTAAATGCAGTTTTTGGAATATCACAATCCCTAACACGAACTTGATGATAACCTGATCTCAAATCAATCTTTGAATAAAATGAAGATCCCTGCAACTGATCAAATAAATCATCTATCCGGGGCAAAGGATATTTATTCTTTACTGTCCGTTTATTCAATTCCCTATAGTCAATGCACATTCTAAAAGACCCATCTTTCTTTTTCACAAACAGAACTGGTGCACCCCAGGGAGAAGAACTAGGTCTAATAAACCCTTTATCCAACAACTCCTGTATCTGATTCATCATTTCACGTATCTCAGACGGAGCTAATCTATAAGGGGCTTTGGCTATAGGTGAAGAGCCAGGAACAAGATCAATCTGATATTCAACTTCCCTAACTGGTGGTAAACCAGGTAATTCATCAGGGAACACTTCCGGATACTCAGAAACAACCGGTACATCAGAAAGAGATTTCTTTTCTAACTTAGCGTCAATCACATAAGCTAGATATGATTCACAACCTTTGGACAAAGATTTCCTAGCTTTCATCATACTAATCAAAGGTATACAAACATTATCCCGTTCTCCTTGAGCCACGACATATGACTTTTCAGAGATTGGAATTCTAATCAGCTTATTGTGGCAATCTATACTCGCTTTATACTGACTTAACCAATCCATACCAATAATCACATCAAAACTAGCAATTGGCATCAACAGAAAGGAAATTGGAAAAGTCTGGCCATCTATCATAATACTAGCTCCAATTACCGAGGTGGTAACAGGAACTGATTTGCCACTAGCTATTTCTACTTCAACTGGGTTTGTTATCACAGTAGGCATCATTTTCAACTTATCACAGAAGTACATGGATACAAAAGAACAATTTGCACCAGAATCAAACAAAACACGAGCTGGTACAGAATTTACAAGAAAGGTACCCGTGATCACGTCATCTGTATGGACAGCTTCATCAACTGTCATTTGAAAAGCTCTACTAACTGCAGATGGCGGAGTCTTCCGCTTCTGACCGGAAGAAGCTGATGAACCAACAACTGTCCCCGAACCCTGTCTCTTAGCCTCAGAACACTGATTTGCACGATGACCTTCCTTATGGCAATTCCAACACACATAAGTAGGAAAAACACAATCTTTGGCTTCATGCCCAATCACACCACATTTTACACATCTAGTGGTTTGCACAGTACACGGCCCAAAATGTCTAGCTCTACACTTAATACACCAATTGGGACGATCAGAAGTACCACCACGACTTTCTTGTTTCTTGCCCTGCTGATTTCCTTGCCACCGTTGCTTACCTTTACCAGAAGATTCACTCCTAGATTTCTGAGAAACTATTTCTTTACTTGGTACTTGTTGAGGTTTCAAATCACTGTCAACAGATCGAGCTAACATGAAAGCTTGAGGAAGAGAGCTCGCTAATCTCACTGAAGTTCGATAATGATTAGGTAAAGTACCCACAAACTGTTCTATTTGAGTTCTCTCATCAGGAACCCACTGCTGAACAAACCTGAGTTTCTCTGTAAACTGATTTATCAAATCATCCATTGACATGTTATCAGTTAACTGCAAATCCATAAACTCCTTTCTAATTCGAGCTATATCATAGTTCGAACAATACTGCTTACAAACTTCATTACGAAAATCAGACCATCGGATAGATGCTTTCTGAAAAGAAGATAAAACAGAAGTAATCGAATCCCACCAATTCATAGCTGCTCCTTTTAAAAGTTGAGTTGCATAAGGAACTTTCAGTTCTTCCTCACATTGACAGACTTCAAATTTCTTTTCAACATCTCTCAACCAATCTAGAGTTACAGAAGGATTCGTACTACCCGAATACACAGACGGATTACTGCTCATAAAGGTTTTAAATGAACACACCTTTTGTTTTGACGGTGAAATCGTACCAAACACAGGATGAGATGCTTCAGCCTCTTTTTGTTGTTTATACATTCTAAGTGCTTGGTTTTCCTCTTCCAATTGAAGCAGATACTGATCCCTTTCTGCCTCCTCTCTAGCATGGAAAGAAGTACCCGCATTCTCATTCCGGTCATCATGAGTCTCAGCAGCAACTTCAGGCCTTGAGGCATTATTAGGGTTAACAGGTAGTTGCTCGTTATCCGCCATATCTGTAAACACCACAACAGCTTACAAATCATTAGTCGTTAGCACCTATTCTACTAACCGATTCACATTCAGTACATAATCCCTTTCCCAAGAATGTTTGACACAACACAATCAAAGTTTAGGATTGAACATACAATCATATTCAATTGCCCCAAACTATTGCTCTGATACCAACTTATAACGCCCCTCATTTAATACAACAATATAATATTAAAACTGGCGGAAGCGACTACTCGAAATACATATTCTATTTAAACCTGCTAGAAATTTTCGCAACCCTTTATACAATATGTTTAACTACTAAACAACCATAATTAACATATTTATAAACCCGGGGCATTATATACTATAAAACATAATTTATTACAAACTGGATCAGAGTTGCAAGTTTCAAACATTCCCAGCTTCAAAACATCCTTCCTGACTACCCACATAATATACATCACCTGCAGGAAGTAAATTGAGGGATTAGCACGAAGCTAAGTGAATGAATAATCAACTACAATTCAATTCAGCTAGCAATCTGTTCACAATCAATAATGCAACAAATATCGTCAAGAGGAACGGTGGTTCCTAGAGACCCTGTTCCGGGTGGCCCCATCAGAACACTTAAATCAACTGCAGGCCAAAACAGTGATTAACCGCTAACTAAACGCTAATCTCCATCAACACATGTACGCAACCCTGTGTTGACCAACATTAGCAATCAAGTCCAACCAACAATCTAGTTGACCTCTGGATTATACATTTCAATTCAATGTTCATCAAACAACCAATCAAATGGCATATCATTTCAAAGTTAACATACTATTAATAGTAATCCTATAATTACTGATTGAAATCAAACTAACACAACCAAATCAAACTGTGAGTTTCAAATCCACTCACCTGATTCGTCTCAGTTACTTACTCAGCAGTCTTATCTCGCTGAGCCCTGGGATTATCTGAGAACATAAAATCAATCATAAATTAGTAATTTGTTTTCAACTAATGGTACTTATGTAATTAAACACATTACATAAAAAAATCACATCATTAATCAATTCCAACATACAACAATACTATTTATATATAGTATTTATTTAAGTTCACAAACTAAAATGATCATCAATTTTATTCATGCAAACGCGATCCGGCAAAGGGTGGTGGGATCGCGTTCGTCAGTTTAAAAAGTTCTGTGACGAAATTTCACATGGTAACGCGATCCGGGTAACCTAAGCTGGATCGCGTTCCCAAGAAGAAAAAGTTCTGTAACCATTTTTCACATAGCAACGCGATCCAGGTAAAGGGTCAGGATCGCGTTCCTACGCGTTTCAGCTCAGGTGCAGACCTGCAAACCCACAGCTCAACCCAATTTTCTTAAACCAACATTATAATCACTTGATTCTTAGTTTTGAAGTTACAATTCACTCAAATACTACCATATATGCATACCAAAGCATCATTCAAGCTTCAATTCATACCAAAACTTCAAATGATCACTATCATGGATTTAAGCATGGAATTAACATCAAAACAACTTACCAATTAGAGGTTTACAAGTGATGATGATGATGTTTATACTATCACAAGCTCACAATCAGCTCAAGATCACCACAACTTTTGATTTCTTGATTTCTAGTTATAAGGGTTTTAAGAATTTAGAGGTTTTAGGTTTTGATTTCTAAATAAGGAAAGTGATAAACTTTCCTATTTGGGAAAGTATTTAAGTCGGTCAACATTTAACACCGACCCGTATCCGCTTAAAACTAGTCCCCTTTCAATCTATTGCCTGGAACCTAAAACCCATTTGCGAGAAACTTCTTTTATTGTACCGTCAACTATAGTAAATTAAAACAATCAACAATTTACTAAGCACAATAAGTCCTGAGGCTTATTTAATTAAGTTTCGCAAACAAACACATATTATCAAATAATTTCTAATATAATAACATATTCAATTTAAATTAGAAATTACCAGCTCAATTAAGAGGATGTTACAATAATACTATATATCGAATGAACGTAATAAAAATAATTTTTTCCGCTAGCTGCATCGCGGGGGTATACTGTTATATTTATACATGTAAATATGAGATATATTTTTCTGTATATACATTGACTAATTGTGATAATATAACCTGCTATACTAAGAACACTTTTAAGTACAAAATGACATCAAAATTATATTTGTATTTAAAAATTAAAAGAGATAATTAAAATTAAACAATATATTTTTCTTATGTGATTGTAAAAAAAAACTACTAACGACTTTAATTTAAATGCATCGGAGAATAAATTACTCCTAAATTATACAAGACCTATATTCGTCGTAAGATTATAACAGTTTTTAAATTTAATTAACTTTTAATAAAGATTTTAAACATGGGTAATTATCATCAAACTCCAAGGTCGTAAGATTATAAATGTTTTTAAATATAATTAACTTTTAATAAAAGCGGGTTTTGTTTTGACTCCAAAGGCATTGCTATCTTTTGTTTTGACTCATTTTGCTATTTCGTTAGTCAAGTTTGGAAAAAGTGATCATTACTTGTATGGATAGATAAATAGTATTATTGACTATGTACATTACAGAATTCATTTTAGGAGCATAAAAAAATGCAAAGTATATAATTATTAAAGTTTGAATGTGAAACTACAAAATTGGTTTTTTATTTAAAATATTTAATATCTTATTAATATATATATATATATATATATATATATATATATATATATATATATATACATATATATATATACATATATATATATATATATATATATATATATATATATATATATTAATATCAATTAATATTTGTATTAATATTAATACTAAGTATGGTAAAGAATGGGTAATTAAGAGTAATAAATAGAGGTATTATCGTAATTAAAGTTTCATGGAAATTGCTAATTAGGTGGACAACATTAACTTGAAAGATCAAGGGTCTTAATTTTTTGACCTTTGTAATTAAGTGGCTAGGATTAAATTAAAATCATCTATTTTAAGTATGTCTACCTAATTCTATCTTTCTTTTATATAATAATAAAGATAAAGATATATAAAGTAGGGATATAATAGGAAATTTAGTTAATTATACCCTTCTACTTTTGGAAGTGAACAATTAATTTGAAACGTCCAAAAAAGGAAACATAGACTATAAATATGGGACGGAGGGAGTACAAATTACGGTGTCTACTCATTTTGATTCTAATAATTACGGAGTACTAACCTGGATTTTTGACATGCTCATATTATTTGTGATTATGTAATGTTTTACTTTCTTTCTGGTTTGTATAGTTGATGTGAATGCCACTTACTTTGCGTATATGAGTATATATAGTGTAACCTTTCAATCTACTAAGTATTTTTATTTGAGTGAAGGTCTTAACAGAAGAATTGAACCATTAATTTTAACGTACTATTTTTATCGGATAACACTGATATCCAATGAGTTACTACGTACTTGTAAAAATTGTATGAACTGATTTGATGTATGTGTAGACTTTTTTACAAGAAAACAATACTACATGTTTTGTTAGAAGCTGGTGTTTTCAGGGGTTTTGGATGGTTTGAGCCAATGGGTCAAATGGTTGCGAGTGGTTTTGTGTCATGTCTAGGCGTTTCAACCTGTAGCGATCTAATGTCTTCACTCCCTAGGTAAAAGGTAAAAGGTAAAAGGTAAATGGTAAAGGTAAAAGGTAAAGGTATAAGGTAAAAGGAGTTCTAAATGTTGGATCCATGGGTACGCGTAGTCGATTGGGTGAATTAAAGTGTGATGCGTTATTGGCTCGAATCAAAGTGTAGGGTCTTTGTCATTTAGTTTGGAATGTATGTGTATGGTACGACTGTGTTGTTTAGAGTTCAAGATTGTGTGATTTATTATGGTCATTTTAGTTGTAACTCCTAACATCTTGCTAGTTTATTAATGGTAATATAATGTATGCTTCTTCAAAAATAATAATAATTATTATTATTATCGGCCCAATCCGACTCGACCCGACTCGACATATAAGATCGACTTGTGAGTTATTTAACTTAAGTAAGTTTAGGAACCACGTGGTTTCAGATCCTGGATCCGTCATTGCTGTTTATGAGACTTGATTTGTGATGGGCCACGCGGTGTGTTTGTATGACGTCAGTGATAATGTAGTGAGTCCACTATTCGTTTTTTCATTCCCTTTTTTAAGATCCAGTGTAGATCGAGGAGAGTGATGTGCTCAAAATTCGTTACCGTCAAAATTTTAAAGGGAAAATACAGTTTGGTTAGGATGCAGTGAATATAAACTGTAAATCAAAAATCACAGATGAGGTTGTCCTCACTAAGCTTCTTGTCCCTGTGATCCCTAACCTTAAATTAATATATAAATTGAATGGAATCCAATTCTGTATATATATGTACTCCTATATGTTATTTTTAGTTTTTTACATCAAATCAGATGTGCTGTTTGATGCATACATGGTAGTTATGTCCTCAAAAGTCAAAAGTTAAAAGTCAAAATTTCATACAAATACACAACTTTAATAAAATTAAACTGAAAATGAATTAAACACGCTGAGAATTCCGCAAATTGTATTTAAAGTGTATACAAAAAGTTTCAAACTTGTTTTGTATTATTAAATACTTCATTCGTTTCAAAATAAGTGTTAACTAGAACACAATTTTAGGTAAAGTATAACATTTTCACATTATTAAACTCAAATGTCTGTTTTGTCCTTACTTCAAGTATATTCTTTGGTAAGAATGTGTAAGCTCGGGCATGTTTTCGATTTTTGTAGCTTCATTTTGATATATGGCCGGATTCATGGCAATATAATGTGTTCATACTAATGTGAGTTTTTAGTCGATCCATATGCATCAAGTAGGTTAGAGAAGCAATCTCAAAGTTTTGGGAGCTGATATAATTCTTCCTTTCATCCTATATAATGTCTAAGGGTCATTTTTGTAACATCCGGTTTCTGGGCCTGAAAATAAATTGTATTTTATTAAGTTTTAATGGTTATTGAAAATAAATGAGAAAAAGAGTCGCAGGTTTTATTGTGATTAATAAAATTGTACTTGTTTTAAAAAGTTGAACCTGGCGGTAAAATAAAATGTTTTGACTCGCGAGTATTTTTAGGTTCCAGACAATAGGGTTAGAAGAGGTATTAAAATTATACCCAATATTGAAGTCGGTCGGGGGGAGCCGACCTTATATTTGTTACCTTCTCCTTTTTGGTTAAACCTCATTTCCCTTGTGAAAACTTATTGAACCATTATCAAAGAAATCAAAAGAAAGGAAGATTAAAACTGGTATTTGGATTCATTATAAGCTTCATCATCATCTGATTATTATCATCATCACTTTGTTCTTCATCAAGTTGTAAGTGTTCTTGATACCATGTACTTGGTTTGATTGAGATTATTAGGTTAGTGATGAATATATGAAATTGATGTTAGAAAAGTTGATACATGTTGTTATATAATGATTAATTGCTGCTAGATAGTTATAATAATCGATTTGTGATCTGAGTTTGTGATAGTTGGGGTTTGGAAATCGGATT
The DNA here is from genome assembly GCA_949592205.1 of Helichrysum umbraculigerum. Classification (NCBI taxonomy): domain Eukaryota; kingdom Viridiplantae; phylum Streptophyta; class Magnoliopsida; order Asterales; family Asteraceae; genus Helichrysum; species Helichrysum umbraculigerum. Next base: position 159,471,536 of record CATIUR010000002.1, on the reverse strand, counting down.
GAAGGCAGAACAGATGCACAGGTCGCTGGTCTGGGCTATGAAGCCGGCGGCTTCAAGGTCTAGCCGGCGGGTTGTTAAGTTTAGCCACGAACCGGCGGCTCAAAGAGCCAAGCCGGGGGGTTGACACCCTAGGCCGGCGGCTCGTTAGCCAATCTGGCGGCTACCACAGGCTTTAATACTTAATTGGGTTCTGTTACCACAAAACTTAATTTACCCGGCGGGTCGGGGGTTCGACCCGGTGGCTGGAGAGGGGAACCCGGCGGTTTGTAGGCCCAGCCGGCGGGTTCTTTGGCCTGGGTCAACAATCTTGTTTTGTTTTCAATTTCTATTATGATTGATTATGATATGAATTAAGACATGAGATAAGTTACTGACTTATGTTATGTTGTGTATTTCCAGAGAAGTAGGCTGCAACTCAGTAATATAAGATCACTGAGTTGAAGAATCAGGAATATCGGTGAGTAGATTTGTAATCATCGGTTCAACCCAGTTGTAACGGGTTCGGTTACAATGGGTAAACCAGGATAGATTTAGTTATGTTCAATTATAGTTATTATTTATATTATTTCCAGTTGATTAGTTCTTGGTTATGATGATTAGTTGATTGAGTATAGTTGATTCAGTTGTATCAGTTGTTCAGTTGGTATTCCATAACTGCATATGATATGCCTTTATGTGACTAGTTGTTCAGTTGTTTTGGAGGGAGGTCAACAATGGTTGGGTTTGGTTACTACTGTGTAGCTGTCTAGGTTACTTTGATACATATAGTTGAGAATTAACCTATTCAGTGAATGTAGCATTCAGGCTATCGGTAAATCACTGTGATAGTATACCAGTGATTGCGGGTGACTGTGATAGTATACCAGGAACCGCCGATCCTCTTGTACTTATGTGCTTATGTGATGAAGTTTAGTTGTTGTAAGACTTGTTATGATTGGATTGAACCGTTGGTTACGGTTCCATTCACTTAGCGTGAGCTAATCCCTCGTTGTTGAATGTTTTGCAGATTTTGGTTAGTTTTTGATGTAGATCGGGATGATGGTTGACTGGATGTTTGACTGCACGCGCAAACAATGATATTTTGGTTGTCAAGTTTTGGAAAAGTTTAAATAACACCCGTTTTAATTAGTATGGTTTGTAATTATATAAATGATAGAATAGTTTGTTTTGGTAAATATTTGGTTTATGTAAACACGGCAAATATGTTTTGGGAACGCGCTTCCAGGTTTATAATTTTAATATATGTTGTGTAAAATGCGGGGTGTTATAAGTTGGTATCAGAGCATAGGTTTGGGTGAATTGGGCATTTGTAAATGTTCAATCCCAAATCTAGTTGGTGTAAGTCAAACATTCCGGTAAGTGGGATTAGCTATTGAACCGGGGGGGGGGGGGGGGGGGGGGGGGGTTTGATTGGTTAGTATATTAAGTACTAATGATTAACAAGTTGTGAGTTATTGTTGTGAGTACAGGAATGGCAGATAACGAGAACCCGACCCCCAATAATGCATCTAGAAATGAGAATCCGGTAGTTCAACCGGTAGTTCGAGAAGGTAATCATGGGCAGGCTGGTACTTCAAATGTTAATCAGGAAGAATCTAATCAAGATGATTATCAGTTACAGTTAGAGGATGAGGTGTTAAGGTTAAGGCAAGTAGAACAGTTGTATTTGCAAGAGCAACAGGCTAGATCGGCTCAGCAAAGAGATTTTGGTTATCAGTTTCCATCACCTCAGCAACCGAGAAAGATGTGTTCTTTTAAGACGTTTAAATCTAGTGGTCCAAAGGAATTTGAAGGAAGTAATGATCCTGCGGTGACATTGAATTGGTTAAGGGATACAGAACGAAAGTTTGAAGTGTGTCAGTGTGAGGAGGAATTAAAAGTTGGATATGCTGTGCAATTATTGAAAGGACAGGGTATGAACTGGTGGGATTCTATAACTGCACATCTGACATCTGAACAGAGATCATCTATCCGTTGGTCAGAGTTTTATAATGAGGTTTGCAAACAATTCTGTTCTGAGTTTGATATGATTAGGATTAGACAGGAGTTTATGGATTTAAAGTTGACCGATCAGATGTCGATTGATGATCTTATTACCCAGTTCACTGAGAAGTTACGTTTTGTTCAGCAATGGGTCCCAGATGATAGGATGAGGATTAATCATTTTGTATGGACTTTACCACCAAACTATCGGACGTCTGTGAGATTGGCTAATACTTTGACTCAGGCTTTTACGTTAGCTCGATCAGTTGATAGTGATATTAGGGCTACAGATAAGTTGAGTAAGGAAAAGACTTCTTCACAGGTTAAGAGTAGTTCTTCGGGGAACAAAGGACAGAATAGAAGATTAGTTTTTAGTGATGATTCAGTTGGGAGCAATCCGTGGTGTGTTAGCTGTAAGTCAAAGCATTCTGGACCATGTACTTCTGAGACAGCGAGATGTGTTAAGTGTGGTTTGTTTGGGCATAATATGCGAGATTGTACTTCTCCTCAGTTTGTTTGCTGGAATTGTCATAAGGAGGGACATAGATCAGGAAAGTGTCCTGAAAAGATTAGGATGGGATCTGGATTGGAAAGGGATTCGGCTTCGGGTTCTGCGTCATCTGTGGGGCAAAAGAGAAAGACAATACCACTAACGACTGGTAGAGCATTTCAGATGACTGTGGGAGAAATGCTTGGACTGAATGATGACACGGCAGGTATACTTTGAGTTAACTTGGTTTTAATATATGTTTTATATATGAATGAGATATAGATTTGCTTATTGAGTAAGCATGGGTAGATTTCGAGGACGAAATCTTTTAAAGGGGAGAAGATTTATAACACCCGGTTTCTGGGCCTGAAAATATATTGTATTTTATTAAGTTTTAATGGTTATTGAAAATAAATGAGAAAAAGAGTCACAGGTTTTATTGTGATTAATAAAATTGTACTTGTTTTAAAAAGTTGAACCTGACGGTAAAATAAAATGTTTTGACTCGCGAGTATTTTCAGGTTCCAGACAATAGGGTTAGAAGGGGTATTAAAATTATACCCAATATTGAAGTCGGTTGGGGGGAGCCGACCTTCTATTTGTTACCTTCCCCTTTTTGGTTAAACCTCATTTCCCTTGTGAAAACTTGTTGAACCATTATCAAAGAAATCAAAAGAAAGGAAGATTAAAACTGGTATTTGGATTCATTATAAGCTTCATCATCATCTGATTATTATCATCATCACTTTGTTCTTCATCAAGTTGTAAGTGTTCTTGATACCATGTACTTGGTTTGATTGAGATTATTAGGTTAGTGATGAATATATGAAATTGATGTTAGAAAAGTTGATACATGTTGTTATATAATGATTAATTGCTGCTAGATAGTTATAATAATCGATTTGTGATCTGAGTTTGTGATAGTTGGGGTTTGGAAATCGGATTGAAGGTGGAACAGATGCACAGGTCGCTGGTCTAGGCTATGAAGCCGGCGGCTTCAAGGTCTAGCCGGCGGGTTGTTAAGTTTAGCCACGAACCGGCGGCTCAAAGAGCCAAGCCGGCGGGTTGACACCCTAGGCCGGCGGCTCGTTAGCCAATCCGGCGGCTACCACAGGCTTTAATACTTAATTGGGTTCTGTTACCACAAAACTTAATTTACCCGGCGGGTCGGGGGTTCGACCCGGTGGCTGGAGAGGGGAACCCGGCAGTTTGTAGGCCCAGCCGGCGGGTTCTTTGGCCTGGGTCAGCAATCTTGTTTTGTTTTCAATTTCTATTATGATTGATTATGATATGAATTAAGACATGAGATAAGTTACTGACTTATGTTATGTTGTGTATTTCCAGAGAAGCAGGCTGCAACTCAGTAATATAAGATCACTGAGTTGAAGAATCAGGAATATCGGTGAGTAGATTTGTAATCATCGGTTCAACCCAGTTGTAACGGGTTCGGTTACAATGGGTAAACCAGGATAGATTTAGTTATGTTCAATTATAGTTATTATTTATATTATTTCCAGTTGATTAGTTCTTGGTTATGATGATTAGTTGATTGAGTATAGTTGATTCAGTTGTATCAGTTGTTCAGTTGGTATTCCATAACTGCATATGATATGCCTTTATGTGACTAGTTGTTCAGTTGTTTTGGAGGGAGGTCAACAATGGTTGGGTTTGGTTACTACTGTGTAGCTGTCTAGGTTACTTTGATACATATAGTTGAGAATTAACCTATTCAGTGAAGGTAGTATTCAGGCTATCGGTAAATCACTGTGATAGTTTACCAGTGATTGCGGGTGACTGTGATAGTATACCAGTAACCGCCGATCCTCTTGTACTTATGTGCTTATGTGATGAAGTTTAGTTGTTGTAAGACTTGTTATGATTGGATTGAACCGTTGGTTACGGTTCCATTCACTTAGCGTGATCTAATCCCTCGTTGTTGAATGTTTTGCAGATTTTGGTTAGTTTTTGATGTTGATCGGGATGATGGTTGACTGGATGTTTGACTGCACGCGCAAACAATGATGTTTTGGTTGTCAAGTTTTGGAAAAGTTTAAATAACACCCGTTTTAATTAGTATGGTTTGTAATTATATAAATGATAGAATAGCTTGCTTTGGTAAATATTTGGTTTATATAAACACGGCAAATATGTTTTGGGAACGCGCTTCCAGGTTTATAATTTTAATATATGTTGTGTAAAATGCGGGGTGTTATAATTTTAGATCCCACTCAATAAAATTTTATTAATATTTATGAAAAAATGAAAAAAAAATATATGAACACATTTTTTGAGACAAAGATAATATGTACAAAATATATATATATATATATATATATATATATATATATATATATATATATATATATATATATATATATATATCATATTAAACTAAACATGTACATGAATCTTTTTCTTTGGGTTCTTTTATATTTCGCATATTTTATATACTTTTTCGAACCCAAATTCATTGTATATGTTTGTAGCGGTACAACTAGGGATGACAATGGATCGGGTGGAGTCATATCTATATCCATATCATTTATTTCTCTTCATCCATATCCATATCCACTAAATTTATAAATCATCCGTCCACGTCAATATCCGCTAGATGAAGCGGGTTTATGGATATCAATTGGATATCAAAAGAATCGTTACACGTCGTGATGATCTTGACACAAATTGTTACAAATACATATAATATATAGTTTTTACAGAACTCAAACACTTATTGGTAGTTTCTTGGTTCGATAGGTACACTTTGAGCGTTGGTTATCACTCATTTGTAATTTCCAATTGTATAGTTTCACTCAAAATTTAACTGTAGGGTGTTTTATTAGGATAGTGATGTATGAATTTCGATTTTTTGAAATTATATGATGAAAACGACGAGTGAAAAGTGAATATTTGTTATGAATTTTGATGTTTAAGAATGATCCGATTAAATAGTTATAATTATATAGAGTTAATATGTATATAGTGTACGTATATGCATATGCATATATGGATTTTCGGGTGGTGATGGGTGAATCTTTGGGTTATCCGTGTTAACATAATAGTCCATCTCCTATAGGCCCACGTTTGTTTTGTTTAGTTAAAGCCCGTTTAGCATTTAGGGTTTGTTAGTTTTAGTATTTAAGCACCTCCATGTATTCAGTTTTAATTAAGCTTTGTAATCGCATTCATTATTTAATAAAGTTGTCGTTAGTTTCTACATGGTATCAGAGCTTTAGGTATACGATCTAGTGAGTTAGTCATCCTCCGGCCGTTGACTAAATGTTGACGACTCGGAGGGATCCCGTTTACGTTTGAGCTCGTTCGTTTTTCGTTGTTTTAGTTTGGAATTCGTAATAATTTGTGCAGCTGTAGGATAATTATGATATGAGATTCGTTAGCCGTTGGATCGTCCTAAAATTCGTACTGTAGCTTCTAGACATACAGATATAGGTTTTGACCGTTCGGATTTGTAATCGGAGATTCGAGTAATTTCCAGAAATCTGTCGAAGTTGCTGCTGTTTTCTGTTCGCTATTTAGTGCGCAGCTGTGGTAAAATTGCTCTAGAGAGTTCGTTAGCCGTTGGATCTTCATGAATTTTGGACTGTACGTTTATAACACAAAGATACAAGCTTTGACCGTTCGGATTTTCGATTGGATGTTGCGTTTGGGAGATATTCATTATCGAAGTTGCTGAATATTTTGATGGTGATCGGTTTTCTTTGGTTCGGTTTTATACGTTCTCGTTTGGCAAGTTTCTTATCGATTAGTTCGCTTTGCTTTGTTTAAGGATTTGATTTTACTTTTAGGTTTTCTTTGGTTCTGCAATGTTTAGCTTCCGTTTAGTTTGTTTTGGTTTTGCATTGATAATTGTTTGGTTTGACTTCGCATTGGAATAGTTTCGCATTGGATTGGCATTGTTTTTGGTTTTGCATTGGCATTGGCATTGGCATTGGTATTGGTATTGGCATTGGCATGGTTTGGTATCGACTTCTCATTGGCTTGGTTTCGGTATCGCTTTGGATTTGGTTTTGGTTTTGCATTGGAATTGGCATTTGGTTTCGTACGGTGGTCATTGGTTGTAGGTTCCGCACTAGCATTGGTGGTCATCGTTGGCACTACATCCAAGGCTTAGTTATGCTTCGTTTCATATTTTAGGTTACGTTTTGTCTGACAAACTCTCAATGCATCCGACATTAGCATTGTGAGTTTGAGAGGGGATGTTAACATAATAGTCCATCTCCTATAGGCCCACGTTTGTTTTGTTTAGTTAAAGCCCGTTTAGCATTTAGGGTTTGTTAGTTTTAGTATTTAAGCACCTCTATGTATTCAGTTTTAATTAAGCTTTGTAATCGCATTCATTATTTAATAAAGTTGTCGTTAGTTTCTACAATCCGATCTACTAATCGTCTACATCCATATCCATATTCAGTATACATCCATTTAAATTATCCTTATCCATTTTAAGTAGATGGATCGGATGGATGTCAATTAATCGGGTTGGATGTCGATTGCAATCCCTAGGTACAACGCTTCTTTTGATTTATTATCATATTAATAAATCATGGTTAACAATTAATTTCTAATGATCAATATTTGAAAGAATATTACAAAATTATTATTATTATATACATATAGCCTAAGAGAAATCACACACGTTGCTTTGATTAAAATTGCAAAGGGAACATTCCTAGTAATTACATTTGTGGAAAAAAAGAAATGAACCTTCTTCCTTGTCCTCGAAAACCTTCTTCATTTCACATTGAAAACCCTCACTTCATTTTTAAATTATCATCACTTCAATCACAACTCCAAAAACCACCATGGATCGTCTCCTTTACGAGACCATCCTAAAAGGCGACCTAACCACCTTCCTAAACCTCATTCAAGAAAACGAATCCCTAATCACACAAACAACACGCGAATCATCAAACACCGTGTTACACTTAGCAGCTCGTTTTGGACACGTAGAACTAGCATCAGAGATATTAAAAATACGTCCTGAATTGGTTTTAGCGGAGAACGTTGAGCTAGAAACATCGTTGCATGAAGCATGCAAAGAAGGGAAAGTTGAGATGATGATGTTGTTGATAAATGCGAACGAAGGGTTAGTTGGTAAAATGAATTGTAGAGGTGAAAGTGTGTTGTTTGTTGCTTGTGAAAGAGGGAATGTGGAAATTGTGAAGTATTTGTTAGGGTTTCAATGGCTTCTTATGCATGAAGTTGATGCTTTTATGTGTTCAATACATGTTGCTGCAGCTGCTGGACATACAGGTATTGTACTTAAAATTATAATAATCATATATAAAAATATATATTGATATGAAGTAGATAACTAACTACCTAACTAACTTGTATAACAAAATCAGAATATTAGATACGTGTTTTAAGATGCATCGAATCTTAATCAATGTTATATAGTATGTATATGTATCTAACTTTACATATTTTATGGTACGTCGTCGTCTTATGTATAAAGCTTATCAGTTGTTTTTTTTATTAAGTGTACTTATTCGATAATTCTTTCATTTTAGGTAACCATTATTTTGCTAATGTGACAGCTAAGTACGTTAACGATCATTATAGATCGTCGGTTTTCGTATAAGGTATCAAATACATACAATAAAATATAGTCTGATAAATACATTGAAAGCTAAAATTTTGAAATTGTCCATATAAATGTATATCGATTTAATAACTTCGATACATTTTGATAAAAACAGTGTCTATGCGAACCAAACTTTTAATTTTATTTTAAAGCGCGCCTTTTGTTCTTTTGTTAAGAGGGCATGCGAAGGCGTTGTTACCAAATCTTAATAAACACTACATTACGTACATAATAATTATTTGAGTTATTAATGTTAACTATATAAAATAATTATTATTGGGGCATGATTAACGACTTATTCCCTTCACACACCAAAAGCCTTCAAGTCTTTGCATTTTTTTATTAATAAAAATAAATAAATAATTTTTTTGTCGCATCATTATCATCTATCCGATATCACATCATATAAGAAGCAAAAGTCGACCATATATATGCGTTTACTTTGACGAATTATGTTGCCTATTTCCATCTCACAACGGTGTGTCGACATGTATTTGTCAAAAAAGTTATGTTTATATGTATATATATTTAAATGTTGAAAATGATATAATTATTGATCAAAAAAAATAAGTGAATTTCCTGTGTCATGTATGGAATTGATTAGACACAATAATTAACATTAAATCTTATATCACACATTCATGCCCATCCATCCATCCATCCATCCATAAAAAACAAAGGTTTTAAAAGCCGACTTTAAGTATCAATTTGCTCCAAAAAGAACATTTTAACCATTTAAAACGAACTTTACATATGCTAAAGTGTTCCTTTAATTAACCTTATTGTGAAATGTTTAATGTAAATTCAACTCTTAGAATTTCAAATTCAAAATTGTGTTTTAACTTTCCATTTTAATGTCTCCTTATTTTAGTTAACTAGCATGTTACACGCGCTGTATATGCAGCGGAAACCTACAAAATTTGAATGTTGATATGTCGTCTCCCCGTAAACATCATGTAATTGTTTGAATATATAACTCTTTGTTAGTATCATTATTATTAAGTTAGAGAAGAGTTCAATTGAGACCATTTATTTTGTGTGAGAATGGGGGAACCAACCACAATATGTCATGTGTCACTTTTTTCTCTCTCATCCACGTTTTTAAAAATTAAATATCTCACAAACGACAAGTCGAAAAATCATGAAAATTGCACCATATTTTTCAGCGTTTTATCCTCTTCGATTTGCCGTCCATCAAGGCATACTTCCGACAAACTTTTTTTTTTCATTTTCTTGGTGGGTTTTACATATTAGTAACACATGTGTTAGTGATTGATTATACATTTGATTTAGGGTTTAGAGTTAGGGTTTAGCAGGGTTTAGTGTTAGGGTTTAGCAGGGTTTAGTGTTAGGGTTTAGCAGGGTTTAGGGTTTAGGGTTTAGTATGATTTAGGGTTTAGAGTTTTATAAAGCGTTTAGGGTTTAGGGTTTGGGGTTTAGGGGTTAGGGTTTAGGGTTGGGAGTTTGGGGTTTCGGGACGAAACCCCAAACTCCCAACCCTAAACCCTAACCCTAAACCCCAAACCCTAAACGCAATACTGTAACACACGTGTTAGTAATGTGAAACCCACTAAAAATAATGGAAAAAAAAACTCGTCGAAAGTATGCCTTAATGGACGGTAAATCGAAGAGGATCAAATGCTGAATCTAATGGTGCAATTTTCATAATTTTTCAATTTGTCGTTTGTGAGATATTTAACTTAAGGTGTAAATGGGTTTTGTATTCTCTTTGTACACATGACACCATATCATTGGTTCCTCTATTCTCACACAAATTTTTAGTCTCATTTGAACCTTACCATATTAGGTTAATCTATTACTACAAAGTTATATGTACATATCTATTTGGTAAAATTACATAATAGACTCGATTAATGATAGACTCGATTAAGCTTGCGAGCGTGTTCGAGCTCGATATTGAAAGTTAGAGCTTGAACTCGTTTGTTAAACACAAGCTTCAAAATATGTTCAAGCTCGAGCTCACACGCGTTTAAGCTCGGCTTGAATCAAACTTTTATTGAGTCGAGTTTGAGTAGCTCACGAGCTCACCTCATTTACAGAGATGTAGATGTAGATCTGTATGCAAATCATATCCCAAGCATAGTAGTATATTTATAAATTATCGTCAAGTTTGGGCCTTGTTGGCCAAATTAAATTTTCAGACAGGGCCCTCTTATGGGCTTAAAAAAATATTAAATATGCCCATAATTATTGAGGGCCTTCCCCCACACTAGGGGTGCGAAAAAATCGGTTTTTTTCGGTTTTCGGTTTTTAAAAAACCGGTTTTAAAAAAATCGGTTTTTTATCGGTTTCGGTTTTTTTCGGTTTCGGTTTTTCGAAATCGGTTTTTTTTCAGTTTTAAATGTTCGTAATCGGTTTTTTTCGGTTTTGACCCGGTTTTAATCGGTTATTTTTCTGATTCGAATTCGGTATAATTGTATAACAAAATTTAAATAATACAAATGAAAATAAAATATACAAACATAACTTTTATCCAAAAAGTCTATATAATCAAAAGGCTTGTAATATAATCAAAAGGCTTGTAAATATTCGTAAAACATTAGTAATGAAAACATAATTGATCATTAATATAATCAAAAGGCTTGTAAATCTTCTTAAAAATATTATTGAATCTAAAAAGTTTATATAATCAACCCAGCTAGACAACTGGGTCCGGGTCAACCCGGTTTTCTAAAAAAACGTGAAAAGGTGTCCATAGTCCATACGACCATACGTTTATACACTGTACAAGTGTACATATAGCTATAATCTATGGTCACCTACTTTCTATTTAATTAAACCAATATGTACATATATAGGCAGAGCATCGGTCAAATCAATCACACATATACCAACTTTAAAGTCTTGACCTTTTTTCTCTCTCACTTAAAATTAAAAAACACAGGCACAAGTTCATGTCAGATTCATATATCCAGAAGGTACAACCTCACAATGCACTAATGAAAGAACAATACAACCAACACAATCGACTTCAAAAGGTGTTTCGTTGTTTAGTGCTAATATGTTTTCTTCTCTATCTTCAACCATCATAAGTAAAAAACACATTCTTTATCATCATCTACTTTCTTTTTTTACTTCATTGTTCAAAAAGCACTTTCGATCTCAAAACATTGGTATTTATAGTGAGTTTAGAGGTGCCTAAACCTCTCAAAAAATTCAAAAAAACGCTCCTCCAAAGTGTCTAACGGCTAGGAGCCGTTTTTTTCAAAAAATTTGAAAAAAACCGGTTAAAACCGGTTTTCCAAAAAAACCGGTTAAAACCGGTTATTGAACCGGTAAAAAACCGGTTGACTCCAAAACTGAAAACCGCTATAACCGGTTAGGGTATTCAAAACCGGTTTCGGTTTTTTAAAAACCGGTTTTCATAAAAACCGGTTTCGATTTTTCGGTCGGTTATTGAAAAAACCGGTTTTCGGTTTGCACCCCTACCCCACACGGCCACACTTAATACACTGGATCATGATTAAATATCTTATATCACTAGAAAAAAACTTGAGAATCAATTAACCAATTTAGATTGTTTTATAAAATTGGATCACGCAAATGACTCTTTAACTATATGTGATTTTAATAATACACGGGTCTGGAGCTTGAAATTTGGTGGCCCGGTACCACGACAAAAATGAGACCTTTTTTATTTTCATAACATAATAATGTTCATGACTGCTACGAAATCTTTATAAACATAAAAAATCAAAAGAAGTGTAGCAAAAAATAAAAAATGTTATCAAATCAAAATGCATTAAAATCTACTATTTAAATCATGTGATTCTCGAAGAATTCATGGACGATAAAGAAACTTGTATCTTTCTTTGAAGAAATTTATCTAAAGCCCCAGCTTGAGTTTTAAAGAGTTCTTCAAGTTTTTGCTTCTTTTTACGCTTTTCAAGACCATAATCAGAGTCTTATTGTTTTAGGAAGCTTGATTATTAAAAATTTGTAACAACAATAAAAGAATGTCTAATTACCTACCAAAACATAAAAAATAATTAATACATATAAGTTTAAACGTAATGCCAAACTTGAATGATTTGTATACTAAACTCTAGAAAGTGAAAAACTTAGGGCGCGTTTAGTTACAGAAAAATTTCTCCATTTTTTATTTTTCATTTCTCCAGATGATGAGAAGCGTTTTACCTCTCTAGAAAAGCATGAAAAATCTAGAAAGCGTGTTTAGTTGCAAGAGGTGGAGTTTTCCTTTTCCAAGGAAGAGTAGAGACGGAAAACTTAGAATACCATCAAAAGTAGTTTTCAACTTTGTAGTTATAAAAAGGAAAACAATGATTTTTCTTTTCTTGGAAAAGTTTTTTAGAAAACTCGAATTTGAACACGTAATCTAATTTTCTTGTTTTCTTAGAGAATTTTTCTGGAAAAGTGTGAAGTTTTCTGTAACTAAACGCCCCTTAGACTTTCATCAAAATAAATAAAATAAAATATAACTATTTGAAAGTTTTAGAGTATTGCATGAATTTTATATGAAGTTAAATAGAACAGAAAAATCTGAAAATAATGAATCGATGTTGAAGTGGATTCGGGAGTTCCATGCTTCCAACATATGCGTATTCGTTTTGTTTTTATGTTAGTTCAATGCAAATTTAATAATTTAATTAGCAAATCAATTACGTAGTTAAAAAAAGTCGTACATGAAGGTTTGATGGACTAAAAGTAATTGTTGGACCAATGGACCTTTTAGTTTTGTTGAACTTATAAAACAAACTTATATTATAACTAGGAAAATGATTGATAAACCTAAATTTGTATGACTATATATAGATCTAAGGATGTGATTGATAGATTTGAAAAATTGATTAGATGAGATTAAAAGAGAAAAAAAATTTAACCAACCAGAAAATTAGGTCTACTTTTAGATATATGTAAATAAGTCTATTTAGCATTGCTCAACTAACTAATATAATTGGCCAAGTTAATGGATTTAATAGTCGTTGAAAAATGGGCCTAAAAAACGAACCTACATACATGGACTATTTATGAAATCTATGGACTATTTCTGAAATCTTGAGAACCCTATATAAATGGGCCAATGTGCAATTGCCCATTGGGCACCCCCTTATCACTGGCCTGATTGTTGGTTCAGGCCCTTTTAAACTCACAAATATAATGAAAGTCAGAGAGAAAGATTGCAAAAAAAAACACCACACTACATTCAATAAACTAATAGGGCTATAAATAGCCACTACATGCACATTCCACAGGAGAAGCAGTAACCCACGTCCCTATTTTCAAGTAACAAACCAAACTCCTGCTACTCCTAAATATCTGGTCTCACATGACTCTTTCAACCCATAACCTGCTACCATTTACTTAATTCACTAAATAAAAACAAATACTAAAATACCAATAAAAACTAACTCATCAAGATTAATACTAACACTGATAATACATTAAAACATGTTAGATAAGAAATACACAGTTTAAGAAAAATGCATTTATTACTGTTGACTACCAATAGAATTTCAACTTTACAATTTTCAAGTATTTTGATTGGTTGATTTTGGAAGAGAACAATTATTTTAAGACAAACCAAAATAGAAAGATGGACAAATAAATTGGGACCGAGGAGTAATAAATAATCATACTTAAGTATATGTCTTAATTCACATGTGACTATAAACGATCCATTTGATATCTGAGAACCCGTATTGTCTACCTTATTCTTAAACTTAATATTAGGTGTCTAAAGTTAACTTCTCCTAATAAGATTGATGTTCCTCATTTACTAAAATGAAAGCATCATGAAAGGATAGATTATTAGTTTCATGATAAAAAATAAATTTAGATACTTATTAACTTCTCATTATGTTATTCTATTATAGAAATAGTCAAAGAGATACTCAAGGTCCGTCCTGATTTTGCTACAAAGTTCAATTCAGAAGGATATTCACCTTTACATCTAGCTTGCAGCAAAGGCCATGTAGACACAACAAGGGAGCTTCTATGGTTCGATCCTGATCTCGTATCCCTTCGAGATCATAATGGTTGGACGCCACTACATTGGGCATCGATGAAAGGACGAGTTGGAGTTATTGGTGAAATAATATCCATAAGTCTTGAATCTGTTGAGATGGTTACTAACCAAGGTGAAACTGTTCTTCATCTCGCTGTTAAATATAACCAGTTCGACGGTTTAAGATACCTAATGGACACAATCAACGTTATAAAACTCGTGAATGTACAAGACAATGATGGTAACACGGTATTACACATAGCGACGGCTGGAAAACTCACTACGGTAACCTTTTGATCTCGTCCTAATAGGCAATTAGGAACTAGCTAGACAAAACTAATTTGTGTTCAATAACAATTACGAACGCCGTATAATAATAATTACATCGTTAAAATTGACACTCTCTATATTAATCTTGATTCATTGTTATAACTTAAAAACAGATGGTGACGTATCTACTTAAACGCGGTGTGGACGTAAATGCTATCAATTCTAAAGGGTATACAGCTTTAGATGTAGTCGAATCGGATGGAAGCAACTCGACTGCTCTCCAAATTGTGCCAGCCCTATTAGAAGAAGGTGCAAAAAGATGCGATCAATTGCCCCCAAAATCTCGAGACATCCAAGAAGTTGTTCATCGCTATTTAGTCACACATTCTCCATACACACGAAAAATGGATTCCCCACCTAAGCATCTCCACTACAGAAAGAAAACTCACCGGCGATCAAAGCAAATTGAGCTTCAAAATGAGGGCTTACGCAATGCTAGAAATACCATAACTGTTGTTGCGGTTTTGATAGCAACCGTTACATTTTCTTCTGGAATTAACCCTCCAGGTGGATTCAGTCAAGAGAGTGGTAAGGCTATAATGGGAAGAAAACCTACTTTTAAGGTGTTTATGTTGTGCAACATTATGGCATTGTTTTTATCCTTAGGAATTGTCAATATTCTAGTTAGTGTCATTCCTTTTAAGCGAAAATCAATGATGAAACTATTAGTAGCTACACATAAAATCATGTGGGTGTCTACTATGTTCATGGCATCAGCCTATGTAGCCGCAACATGGACCATTTTGCCACAAGGTCCAGGCTCAAGATGGTTGATGATTGAATTGATGGTTGTTGGTGTAGGATGCACGCTCGTTGTGCTTCTAGGGTTAGGCATTTTGTTGGGGAAACAATGGTCTAGGAAGCAAGAATGGCGAAGAAGAAAGGAGAAAAAGATGAAGGATGTTACGCCTAATAGTAGCATCAATAGTCGCGTTGGAGAAATGAATTTTGTTAACAATAGTCGTGACTCGTCTAGTAACTCAGATATTGATAGCTCTGATCATGGTTACCATGTTTACTAGTTAGCGTTTCTTCAATTCGTTTGTACGTATGTATTAGTTTCTTAATTTTCGTACGAGTCTGTAGATGGGAACCTGGATGTATCGATCCCCTACCTATCGCGTATACGTACGTGTTGTGTATTATTGAAGGTGACAGTTTTGTTGTTAGTTCTAAAATGTTACCTATTCCAACATATATGAGTTGGTTTTATGCATATAAAATTTGAGTTTATAAACATGGCAATTGATGTTTAAATAGAAGACAAGGAAAAAAAAAGATATTTCCTGTTTTTGTATGATAAGAAGTTTGTGATACGTTGCATAAAACAAACACACTCTAGGATAAGAAGTTTGTGGTACGTCGAATAAAACAAACACACTAATTAGGTGATCAAAATTTAAAAGTCTAGAAACCTAGAGGACTAACTTACAATTTCATCAATTAGTTTAAAAATATATAAAAAGTTATATGCATCATTCTCCCATCAAAACAATATAAATATTTCCTCCACCAAACCTATATATATAGCTCCCAAACTTTTAATCCACGTTTCCTTAAATATAATTATCTTTAATCGATCTTCATCAATGCATGCTATTAGTTTTGTTATTGATTTGTGTGTTTTATCTTGTTTGAACTTTGAAGCACTTTAATCAAGGAAAGAAGAGTACAAATGAAGCAACCATGCATATACAACACCATTTACTTACTGGACTAGATAACATCATATCACACTAGAACAGATCGAAATGGTTTTCTAGAGCGCGACGTTGGAGCGATCTTATATAACTGCTCGATCAAAATCCAAAAGCTTATGATTCAATTCGGTGATAAAAACGGTTGTTCTAAATGGGTCATGGATTCCATCATATATTAGGAAGCAAGAGGTTAGTATGGGTTGTTGCAGTGCTATTTGGTTTAGTGATAATGTCGCAATACTTCGAATATCTATATTGTCTCTTACCATTTGCTTCATCTCAAATTCCAAAATCATTAAGCTACAACACAAGTTCTAATGATACCTTACAAAAAAAAGATTTAAATGCTTTAAGTCCAATGTCTACATTTTCATTACCACCATTAAGTTTACGGGAATCTTTCACTACACCACCACCAACGACAGCAACAATTGATGCTACAACGATTGCTCCCTCGACATCTTTGAATAAAAACACATCTACACCACACTTAGATGCACCAAATACTGACATCGTATCAGCCGGTAAAAACTCATCTGTGAAGAAACTTCCGCAAATGGGGGAAGTGGTGACAATTTCCGATATGATGGATATTTTAATTCATAATCGTGCTACAGTTCGATCCAGGGTATGCAAGTTTTTCACGTTTCATAACAACAAACCACTGACTTGTACATGTTCTTTCGTTCATATCCCATGCGCCTAAAATGCATATGAGTGTGAAAGGGTTAGAAGGTTTTCGGATTTAAATTCCACACAAAAAAGTTAAAAGCTAGTACGAATTTCTTAATGCCAAAGTTCCTAATCTGCCTATTTTAAAGTGTGTAATTTTTCAGTTTACTTTTACATTAATTTCTTTGTATTCTTTAACTCTAAATTCATGTCGTTAAAGTACTGTCTTTAAGCATATAAGCCACATATATTAAACTGTCTTTAAGCATATGATGCCACAAATATTAATAATTCTTATGCGTCTTCAATATTGCTAGAAATTTTTTGACATATATAAGTTTGTTGTCGTGATCGCTCTTGTGATAACAAATTGCAGGGTATATATACGCTTATTTTTTGACATCATACCATCTTTTTTTTTTATGTATATTAGAATCCAAGATGGCCTTCAAAGGTTGATCAAGAATTAGTAAATGCAAAATTACAGATCGAGAACACTCCAGTCAATGACAATGACCGCAAACTTTATCCTCTCTATCATAACATTTCAAGGTTTAAGAGGTGAGCAGAATTTCATATTTTGTTCCAGAAATCTGAATTCAATCCAATTTCTTGTATTTTTATACTACAGAAGCTATGACTTAATGGAAAAGACTCTCAAGGTTTACATATACAAAGAGGGTGAAAAACCCATTTTCCACCAACCGAAGTTAAACGGAATTTATGCATCTGAGGGATGGTTCATGAAGCATATGGAAGAAAGTACACATTTTGTTACTGATAACCCAAAAGAAGCCCATCTATTTTACATTCCGTTTAGCTCTAAACAGTTGGAAATAAAACTATTCGTGCCAGGTGCTCATAATCTCAAAGCCTTGGTACAATATCTGAAGAATTACCATGACTTGATCACAAGGAAATACAATTTTTGGAATAGAACTGATGGGTCTGATCATTTCGCCGTTGCTTGTCATGACTGGGTAAGCCATTTAGTACTTAAAGCTGCATTTATCTGTTGGAAAATGTGGGTGCAAACCCAATATCACATCCGAAATAGAATTCTCATATAAGCAGATGGGCTACTTTCTATATCATCAATTGTTTAATAGCCGAACCCCATATGAGTTCATATGTTGGGCATGCTGTTGGACTAAGTTAATGTCCTAACACAAACTTCTCTTGTTCTTCGGAGAATTTGTTGTCAAAGCAAATCGAAAAAATACCAAAACGTGTTCAAGTTTTTTGTGTTCTCCGCAAAAGTTGTCTCCGAAAACAAAAATCCATATTTTCTGTTTTATAACTACAAATCATAAAACTATTATTTATGACTAACGAATTTTTACATTATCTATGATGGAAAATGAAAAACAACATGCTTTACATTTGAGCACGTTTTTTAAATTTTCTAGAGATACAAAACAACTAGTATGATAATGTAATGTGTTGTTATCCATTTAACGAGAATGATAGTTGATTAATTTGCAGTAACTAACGACGATTGAAAATTGGTATTGAGATTTTTTTGTGATCCACATATGTATATGCATCTAGCTAACAACAAACTTATACTTTTCAGGCAACATCTGAGTTAAGAATATCTATGGATGGTTGCATAAGGGCTCTATGTACTTCGGATGTTAAAAGAGAAGATTTTGAATTAGGAAAAGATGTATCTCTCCCAGAAACGAACGTTCGTTCACCTGAAAACCCGTTACTTCAACTTGGAGGTAAACCCCCATCCAAACGCTCAATATTAGCTTTCTTTGCAGGCCAAATGCATGGCTACGTCCGCCCAATTCTCTTGAAACACTGGGAAAACAAAGATCCTGACATGAAAATCTATGGGGATCTTCGAAAATCTAAGGCTAGTAGAAATTACATCAAATACATGAAGAGTAGCAAGTACTGTATTTGTGCTAAAGGTTTTGAAGTCAATAGTCCTAGAGTGGTCGAAGCCATTTTTTTCGAGTGTGTCCCAGTTATTATCTCTGACAATTTTGTCCCACCGTTTTTTGAGATCTTGAACTGGGAGGCATTTGCAGTTTTTGTTCAAGAGAAAGATATACCAAATTTGAAGAACATTCTTCTGTCGATATCAGATAATAGGTATCAGACAATGCAAGACAGAGTTAAGAAAGTACAACAACATTTTCTATGGCATGTTAAGCCAGTGAAGTATGATATTTTCCATATGATATTGCATTCAATATGGTATAATAGAGTTTTTAGAGTGTAAATGCAAATATTTAAGGTTAGTTAAGATTTGATGCATCAACTTTTAGCATATTTAGTAGTTGTGAATAGATGGTAATAAAAATACAAAAGGAAAATTACCGTAATACAGTTTTTTTTCCAAACTACTCTGATTTCATTAGAATGTGTACGTTCTGGTAAGAAACTAGAGGCGAGAAATGAAGACAATGACAAAATTGTGAAACGAAACGCCAACTTTGGATCAGATGACCACTCGGGCCATTTAAGGCTAATTTTGCAGCTTCTATTGGTAAACAGCAAAAGAATTACTTCTAATGCATATGAATGGTTCTCAAACTTTTTTCCTGTTAAAAAAGTATATACAGTAGCTTCATTTCGATGTCTAAAAGGTGGACATAAACTTGTTTGAATCACAATGTCCGTGCATCTACATATTTTGATCGTCTGAAAGATGAGAAGAGTCTGCCAAACAAAGCAACTTATATATATTCCTTGTAAATTTGTAATCAATAGTTTAGTTACTAAGTAGTGTTCCCAAAACAAATTTAATGCTAGTAGAACTTACAAAGATACGGACATGAAAATATTACAGAACCTTCAAAATTCTAAGAACGGCACAAGTTATACTGAATATATAAAAAGTAGCAAATATTGCATATGTTCTGAAGGTTATGAAGTCAGCAGTCCTAGAGTGGTAGAGGCTATCATTTCCGAATGGGTTCCTGTATCAGATGAGATAACTTAACATTGCGCCACCATTCTTTGAAATCCTGAATTATATTCGGAGTCGTTTGCAGTTTTTGTTAAGGAAGAAGATATCCCAAATTTGAAGAACATTCCTCTTTCAATATTACAGAAAGTGTATCTGGTGATGCAAGAGAGAATTAAGAAGGTAGAAAAACATTTTCTGTGGCATGTTAAGCCAGTGAAGTATGATATTTTCCATATGATTTGCATTCAGTTCGGTATAATAGAGTTTTTAGAGTTAACTCCACTAGTTAGAGTAAAGAAGTAAGAGTAACAGAGAGAGTTTATATAGTTGACTCTTACAAATATTGTACAACTTTTGTGAGCACCTTTTGCAAATCATGGTGCCACTTTCATTTTCTCGTCACAAGTCAATTGTACACATTATCGCGTCTTTAAGTCTTATCATACTAATGATTTAATCCTATGATATAAGACTTCGAATATTGATGAGAACGACTAGCTACACCACCAGCGAGATTCAATTGGACATGGTCAAGTTCTCGATTGAACCGAATTTCTCTCGCGGTTTGTGAACCATTGAATGGTCCTTTTTGCCATTGGCAACCAAACTCTTTGTAACTGTTCATCTTTCCCACTACTCGCCCAATATGAATTTCTGGTTTCTCTGAATCTCGAGACATTTGTAATCTCTGACATTGATCTCTTCTCCATACCTTCAGCTTCCTCCCTTTGAGTAAAGTTAGGAAAGTCAGAAGTTGAAACTGATGTTTCGCCACTATCTTTTGTTTTACCAACTTTCGACTCATATAATCTTCTTCTATCCATGTCCTCCTTAAGCTTCATTACTTGTTCGATATCTATTTCAAACTTCCCACTATTAGAAGGTGAAAAACGCTTGCTTGACACCTCATTAAGCATTTTTGAGTTCAAAAACATTAAATCTGAGGAATTAACATCGCTCCATCGACTCTTGCAAACTATGTCGGATACAATGATCCTATGTTTGAACTTATCCAACAACTTTTGATCTCCATATTGAATCAATACATCTTCTTTAGGACTTTTCCCAAATTTCCTAAAACTACTTCCAATACTAAACCTCGATGATCTAGAGGAACCATCTTGCTCTCTCTTAACAAAGATTTCAAGATTAGTGAAACCCTCATCTTGAGGATACCTCAAACTATTCGTGCACGTGAAGTTTGTGACATCTGACTCATCAAATTTATATCGACACAGAGGACAAGTTGAGTGACTCTCTAGCCATTCATCGATGCATTTCATATGAAACGCATGCCTACACTTAGGCAACAACCTTAAAACCTCAGTCTCTTCAAATTTCGACAAGCAAACCACGCATTCAAGCCCTTCTTTAGATCCCTTAAGTGAGGAGAATCTAAAAAAGGGTAAAGATTCAATGGCTTTCTTGTCGATCCCAGAAAACCTTGTCCTTGAGCTAATAACCCCTATAGGGGCTTGGAGAATTACATCCGAATGACAAAACTTCATGCAAGCGAGTATGAGAAACGTTAAACAAAACAGAGTGGACAATACCCCAATGATGATGAGAACGCTAGGGTGAACGACTGGCACGTTATCCGGGTCCGTATCAGTTGAGCTTTGTTGGGCAATAACATCGGAGAAGAAGAAGATGACAAACACAAAGATCAAGAAGAGGATTTTGATCGAATTTGTGTAATTCATTCAAGATATTTGGAGTTCTCAAGTTTTGTTTTTGTGAAGTTTTACAGATGGTATTGGTCAGTTCATTTTATCAAATGTCCTATTACCGGTCTCTTTCAAGAAACTATTATTTAATGTGATTTTAATATCAAAATAATCAAATTTTAATTGCATGGTCCACATAAGCGACTTATTACTTTGTTTTATTATTGGCCGCCTTTGTCTCTCTATAGTTGTCTTTTTGGCATCATCCTTTCATAAGCATATGTCTATTTAATGTGTTTTATATCGTTTCTAACAAATGGCATGCATTTTATGTTTACTTTAAAGCTATATATCTTGGTTTTAAGATGCTAATAATATCATTATCTATTATTTTGTCTAGATTAAACGTTAACTACTAGCATTAAGAAAAAGTTAATTCACAAAACGTTTTATACTCCCTCCGACCCAAAATTATTGTCCACCGACAAAAAACACGCAGTTTAATAAAAGTGGGACCACAACACCTTTCAACCAATCAAATAGAATCTTCACCCACTAAAGTCACTTCCTATTGGTTAAAATGAGAAGTCGCCAATTATTTTGGGACGTCCAAAAAAAAAAAATGGACTATAATTTTGAGACTGAGGTAGTATTGTATAGACGGTAAGAGATGGAGGGTCCGTCAATGTTTAAACATACGATAAATACAAGTCACATGTGTGTAGTGCAACTTCAGATTTGTCTTCGTAGTCGCAAGCTATTGAGCTTTCGTTTAACGGCACCTTAATAAACGATTTTTGTTAGTCTTCGATATTGACATTTCTACTCATTATGTAACAACTTTTCCCCTTGTCTATTATGAAGAAAAAAGTTACCTGCATACTAAAATTTGGTGGATAAGACTATAAAAAGTCATAATAATACTATTAGTAAAGTCATTAGATGTCAAGTACCTAAATAGACCCACAAGATGGATCCAAAAAGTGGACAGATACAAATGACCAACAAGATATGACCCACATATATTAGAATATTCTTCAAAATTAAACTTTCTCACATAAGAAAACAAATTAAATAAATGTTTGATTGACATGTTTTTATTTGAAAAACATATGAATTAATAATGTATCTTTTTATAAGGATAATAATAACAAAACCTGGGCCAGAAATCAACCTCACCAGTAAAGAAAACAACAAAGTACTGTAGTACTATAAAAAAATATGATGCATTTCCTATTTTCCTTACATCCTTCCTGGTTATTGTTTGTTTCAAGTTGACCAAAAAACCAAGAAGAAATTAGCAAATCCGAACACAACCCGATTAACTAATCTGATCAAGCAGTTGAACTCTAACCCATACACAATATAACTTTATAAGACAGGTAAACCAAAACAAGCCCAATATAACCACTAACCAGAGTATTTAAAAGGGTGACTTTTAAATCTAACAGAATTGCAGAGTATGTTAAGTACCAGATTGTCCACGAGTTCAGTATGATCTCATCTAAGTGTTACTATACCCGAAGCTTAAAAAACCTATTATGCATGTTGATTGCAAAACGTACAAATGATGATAGAAATAAAGCTTTGTGATTACCTAAAACGTACAATATTCAAAACTATTTCCGTACAAACAATTATACATTAAGCGATGACAAAAATAAAGCTCTGTGATTACCTGAAACATACAATGCTTCCCACTCTATCGTATTGCTACAATTGGTAGTCTACACTTTGCAGAACAAAAGAGCATCCAGAGATTATGATCAACCAGCTTTAGATGAATCGTTGTCACTTTTAAACTTTAAGCTACTTCTGAGAAAATCGGACAACTCGGCTGCAGCAGCACGTCCCAGCTTCAAACAGCTGAAGTAATCATCAACTGTGCATTTACAAGTAACATGATCACTTAAGAAGAAAATGAAATGGAAAATAATTATTTGAAAAAAAAAACATTAAATACCTGCCATTACGCCATGTGTTACAGATGTAATAATCCCATGTTCCATTACCTCACCTCCTGACCTTAATGACCCTTCCGGAAGAACAGAAACTACTGAGTTTGGAAAAACCAAATATACAAATGCCTTCACTTTCTGCAATAGATAAACAAGTTAATTTGCAATTTAAAAGGTGCAAATGGCACAGAAAGTATACAACTCAACCAAGTTTCTCATTTCGGCTACAAACCTTTTTTATTGATTTGAAGTATCTGAGTTCTTTATACCACCAAATAGGGATATTTTTTTTGGCATAACTTTTGAAGCGTCACCACACCAGAAAAGGGGGGAGGAGGAAAGAGGGAGGGGGGGGGGGGGGGGGGGGGGGGGGGGGGGGGTGATTAGACCGTTGTGTCACTACATTTTTTTGTTTTGTAACCATCAAAGATATTGTTTTCAAACTTTTCACAGGGCACCAAAAAACAATCCCTTTGTTAACATCCAAATAACCCTTATATACTTTACAATTTCCAAATTGATAAAAAAAGACCCGTTTGGTGATATAAAAAAACTACAACACCTTAAATTGATTAAAAAAAATGTTGAGTACCCAGAATGAGCGTTTTGACAATGTTAGGTGGCTATTTGTGACATTTACCCTTAGAAAAGAAATTTACATATATATAATAGAGAATTACACTAACCAGTTCTTCTAACTTGCTTGGGTCGAGTAAAATATGTCCACTTTCAGCCATACAGCAGCATATTGCAACTACAAAAACAAGTACAACCAAAATGGGTATTTTCATGAATTATGCAGCACAAAAAGCTACAGAATTTAGCCATACATTTATCTTACCAGCAAGATGCTTTAAGGGAATCCCTGCATCTACAAGAGCAGCACAAGCTGCATTTATTGCACATGGAAGAAGCTAATAAAAGTGTGTCAAGAAAAATAACCAACAGACAACAGTTAGAAAATAAACGAGCAGAGTACAGCCACAAAGGATACAGCACCATCATCATTGACAACCTGCATCAAAAGAATAAGAGCCATGGTGGTAATCAACAATTCAATTCGAAGTAAACAAAAATGGTCCAAACTTATAAGGTTATGGGTTTGTAATGTATTAAACTCTATGCACGTATTAAACTCTATAAGTCCGCGTTGTATGTATCATACTTTCGATTATTGCTATTGTATGTATCTGGTGAATTCCTTATCAAGCAACCTATTTACTTTTTGGCTACTGTGGCAGCCACATAAGTTGCCACATCATCAAAACGGGTGTCACGACACCAGTTTACACGAGATAAGAGGTCAGACACAAACAATAGCAATAACTAAAAGTTTTATACAAAATTTAGATACTTTGAAAGTTGGTTACATACAATAGAGCATTAGATAAGGTTCAATACATTGTCAACTTGAACATAATGATCAGTTTCACAAACAAACCAAAAAAATATATATGAATTGAAAAACGTATCAGGGGTCAACTCTTCTACCTGAATTACAATTGATGTTGTTGTGTTAGGATGAACATTCAAAAGACATATGCTCTGCAACGTCTTCTTTAATACCATCTCATACTCCCTCTCAGGTTTCCCTAATTATAACGACCCAAATAACACATAGCATAATCAGTTAACCATAACATTACATTCAGGTTGTTTGCAACTACACTTATAATCGTATTTAGATTTAACATAGTAGTATCATGAATAGATCATCAAAATACATTAACAATACATGTTTAAAAGTAACTAACCACTTTGCCCAGTTTTGGGTTTCCAAATGACTTCAAAACACGCCTTTTCAGGGTTTTCGTTTTTCTTAGTTCCAGCTTTCGGTCCATAAACCGCAGCAATCACCTTTGTCTCACCTAATACCATCAACAAACAAAATTCTATGACAAAAGAGCTAAACAATCAGTAAGCCATTAGACCACTTCTTATAAAAAAAATCGGCAATGTAACTGATAACATTATAATTACGCATACATATACCCCAATGAGGGTAGTTGATTTTAAAAAATTATATATATATTCATTATAAAAATGTAACCTTTCTTAAAACATCATGAAATAACTACATACTTATTCTTTATAAAAATGGGTTTGTATGTATATTTAATAGTATATTGAGCATGTATAAGAACCCTAATTGATAACAAATCCCCAACACTACACAAATTTATATACTCTATTTAGATACACTGTAACAAATCTACAGTAAAAATTCGTAGTTAAAACAAGGTGCAAAAATGGAAAAAAATAATAAATAAATAAATAAAAGACCTTGAGCCCAAGTAGCAGAGCCATGAGCACGGTGAAGTATGCCACGTGTACAACCCACAGGTCGTCGTTGATTAGGTGTCCGTCCATCCGCTCTATCAACTTCCATAATCTCCGTTAAATTCAAATTCGCAATTTAGGGTTTATGGTTTTTAGGTGAATCCTTTTGCAAATAGAAGATGGATAGATATAAACAATAGGTAATAATTTATAAATATATAAAAAAATTATTATATACAGCAATATAAAGCGTTATGTACCGTAGAAAATGACAGAACAGCGACGGCGACAATAGGCGACGGCCGACGGTGTATAACGACCGGAGAGGATTTAAAGGGTTTTTTCGGGTGTTTGTTTATTTAATTTTTTTATTTTTAATTTTCTTCTTTGGATTATGAAAATTAAACTTGGGTGAGGGCCTTGGGCCCAATGGGCTACCTTTTATAGATAAGGAATACTGGGAGGTAAGGGGTTATTTGGGCTAACTTATATGAATGGGCCTTTTGCTTATGGGTTTTTATTTTATTTTATAACTAGTGTTAAACCCGTCCGTAGGACGGATAGAAATATTACATATTAACGATAACTACGTATTATATATTAAAGTGAAATGTTCATAAAATTTAGATGTATTGTCACCATGGTTTCGTTCAAAAAAATATATTATCAAATTTAGATGTATTGTCACTAGTATTAAAATTACAAATGTAACAATTGAGTAAAGTGATCATTTTTTTTTAACATTCGGCAGCAACCTTAGCTTAACTGATGCTTGAATACAATCATTCTGCGAAAATAAAATTGAAAAAAATTAATGAAATAAATATAGATAGATAAGTCATATCATATTAAAATATAAACTTTTTCTTTAATTTAATAAGCGTTACATTTAAATTTAAATATATCATGTTCGTCTAATAATATATACTCGGTTGTCTTTTTAGTTTTACCCCAAGGTGGTGATGCCAATTTTGTAGAATTCGAACTTTGATATATTGATTTTGTAATCTTAGATTTGTGTTCATTATGGTTTTGATACTCATATTTTGATATCTAGTAATATAACAAGATAATTAAACAAAACAATAAATATTCAATGAATTAATAAATGTTCAACCAAACAATACACACGTTAAAAAGAATACTAATAACATCAAATAAAGATATACATGTTAAGAAGAAGAGCAATGACATCAAATAATAACATCAAAATAAAGATTAAATCGGAATATAAATGTTCAACCAACAACATATACGTTAAAAAGAATAGTAATAACATCAAATAAAGATGCACACATTAAAAAGAAAAGGAATAACATTAAATAAAAATTAAATTTAAAATATTTATAAGATGATAGGGAGATGTGTAGGTAAATACCTTGAATATAAAAAGATGAATGGTTGAAATAAAAATTGAGTTTGAGAGAAGTGAGAAATATATAGAGGAAAATAATTGAAGGTGAGAAATATATATATATAGAGAGAGAAATTAAAAATGATAGAATATATAATTTTTTATTTTTATTTTTGGTAAATATTGTAAATAAATGTTTACCTTCATATTATTATTATTATTATTAGTTAATCATTATTACGTCTAATATCAAAGACTGACTTCTTTATACAATATTATTATTAATTATTCTTATTCTAATATTTTATTATTGTATATATTTATTATTATTATTATTATTATATTATTTATATACGTATATATTATAATTATTATTAATGAAAAATATTTTTTTTTTAAATTGAATTTTTTGGTTGACTTCCTAAAAGTAATATGATACTATTAAGAAAAAATGAATTAAATTCTAAAAAAATAGATTTGATTGACTTTTATAAAAATAATAGGAGAAATTAATTATATTACTACATTGTTTTAAAAAATAGATTCTTTGATTGACTTATAAAAATAATATATCATGATGAGGTATCAAATAAATTTTTAGAAAGTTAATAATAGGTTGACACGTGTAAGACCCTACTTTTCTTACGAAATACTACGTGTCATTTTCAATATATAAACACATTTTTCTGAACTCGGAAGCGACGTCCCAATGAAACATTCCTCAAAATGTGACATTTTCAAAACCTCTCAATTCTAAATATGTAATTACAAAGCTATTTACATAAAAACATTATCAACATACACAAAACCGTTTAGATGAAACCGGTTATTAATTTCAAAAACATAACTTCTGACTTTTTCCAAAACAATCAGAGTGACCATAGTAGCCTGTCAAACATTCCATCCAGATTCCCGTTGCCCAAACCAACATCCAATACAAAACCTGTAAAATGTTTAGCAACGTGGGGTTAGCGCAAAGCTAAGTGAGAAGATCACTAACTAACATCATAACTTAGCTCTAACACATTTGCCTACAACAATTATATCATGATGCACACGTAATCAATTACAATACAAATAGGATACCACATAAGATACAAGAGGATCGGTGGTCCTTGGAAACCATTGCCGCGGTGGCCCCCAAGAATACTTGTAACCAACTGCAGGCCCCTACAGACGTTTACCGATAGCTTACATTATTGCCCCACCAACAAAGAATCTCCATACAACTCGTGTATCCAGATTCTAACCTGGCCTAACAATAATCCATAAGCCCAATATTCCATTGACCCCTCGTACACATATACGTCAAAGACCATATATGTTAAATGCACAAATAAAGTCATAAACGTCTACTGACCAATTATGACCCATGCACATAAATATTAATGCAACAATGTAATTCAAATCAATATACGTCTACTGACCATATATAGAAAATGTACAATCTAAGTCCATATACGTCCGCTGACCATATACGACTAATGCACATGTAATAATGCAAACTATAATAACTTAGTCAATATACGTCCCTTGACCATATATGACAATTGTATAAATAATAATTCCATACTACAATAATCGAGTCCATATACGTCCCTTGACCATATATGACAATTGTATAAATAATAATAATAATAATAATAATAATAATAATAATAATAATAATAATAATAATAATAATAATAATAATAATATAAACTATATTAATCGAGTCAATATACGTCCCCTGACCATATATGACAAATACATAATAATATACTCTATGTTAATCGAGTCAATATACGTCCCCTGACCATATATGACAAAACACAACTTGAACTGAAATCAAATAGACTCATAGTCTAATATGTATCTAATCATGATATCTAAGTCAATATACGTCATCAGACCATATACCACAAATGCACAATTAATAATGCCATATAACAGACAAACAGTCTAAATTGGATCAAACCATGATAACCCATTGTAACCAAATCTGTTACAACCAAGTTACCCTGAGAGCCAGAGATCCACTCACCAAAACCTTTGGTGTCTACTCGGTGGTCTAATATTACCGAGCCTTCTGATTATCTGAGAATAGGAATAATAACAAGTCAGTAACTTATTCCATAATCACCAAGTTACATTAACAATAATAAGCAAGTTATTAAAATATATCATTAAACTAACAACTATAAGCAACTTGTCACAATTCAATTTATATATTCAGTTACTAACTCCATTGTTATTATATCATATTATTTAAGTTAAATGCACCATATCTAATATGTCCCACCTAAATCAAGATAACAATTAAGTTATAGTACCAATCTGAATTAATCAACCAACATATTCTAATAGCACTAAACGACACTTTCACTATATCCTATTTTAATCATGAGTATCACATCATATGTCCTACCATAACAATTTGTTACTCATTTTCTATAATCATTATCATTTAAGAATCATATATCAAGTTATCTATACATTTATATTACAAAACAGGGGACTGGTTGCTGCAGCTGAAGGGTACCCGCCGGGGATGGGAGATACCCGCCGGGCAACGCCACCCCAAACAGAACCTGCGCAGCTACTGCTGCATACCCGAACCAAAAACCCCCAAATACCAATAACAGATACATACACAGATTTTACCCAGATTTTAACCCCTTATAACATATATGAACATATTCTAACATCCATCAATTATTATCCATTAGCAATTAACAATTTGCATCCAAAAATCAAAACCAATACATAACCCAAATTCTTAGGTTTCTTCTAAAACATGAAGAACACCAATTACTTGCATAATCTTATGATATAATCATCTTTTATCAACATATAAGCAATATAAACAAGTTTTCTAACCATATTTATACATGATTTTCATCTTTTATAGATTACCTTTTTATTCAAAATAATAAAATAGAGATAAAATACTTACACAAATGATGAAGAACAACTAAAGATGATGAGATGATGTTTATAATTAAAAGTCACATCTTGGTTTCTTGTTCGATGAATCCCACTTTTAATCTCCTGAGATTTCTTAAGTTTTCTTCTTTGATATTTTTGACAAAAATGAAAAAGAAGAAGAGTTTGGATATATGATTAAGTCAAAAGTGAATTGGTGAGGTGTAACACAGATGTCGCTCCATCAATTTAATCAGTGTGAGTCAT
Source organism: Helichrysum umbraculigerum (assembly GCA_949592205.1). Lineage (NCBI taxonomy): Eukaryota > Viridiplantae > Streptophyta > Magnoliopsida > Asterales > Asteraceae > Helichrysum > Helichrysum umbraculigerum. The sequence continues at coordinate 159,441,417 of CATIUR010000002.1, read as the reverse complement.
CCAATTTAATACCAATAATTACCCTATTGTCTGGAACCCGAAAATACCCGTAATCCAAAATACTTTTATTTTACCGTCATCTTCAATAAATTAAAACAAATGATAATTTATTATTCACAATAAATTCGGTGGCTCTTTTAGGGGGTGTTTGGGGGAGCGGTAAGGAGGAGCTTTTTAGCTTTTGCGGTAAGTTAACGTTAAAAAGCTCTATTTTAGTGTTTGGATGTATGGAGCTTTTAGGGGTTTTAAAGGGTTAAAAAGTTAAAAGCTAAAAAGCCCCAAATCTGAAGCTGTAAGCTACCGCTATAAGCTAAAAGCTTACCGCGGAGCCAAACACCCTCTTAACCATTTATTTTCAACTACCAAGTAGTAAATAAATTACTTTCAACACAATAATAATTTAAATCCTATTTAAAATACCTAAAACTTTTAGGCCCGAAAATGAGATGTTACAACACGTAGGACAAAATATTAGTTGTCACGATGAGAAGCTATCCACGTAGGAAAAAAGGTTCATGAATTATAATATGTAGAGATGTTGATGTTGATGTTGAAGTTGATAAACTCATTTAGAATATCCAAAAGTGGCATATGATGCAGTATATGATAGATGGGGTGATAGAATATTGTAATTTATTTATTACTAGCTCACGTTTTTATTTTTGGATGTTCTATATTAATTGTTAAATTTCAAAATTTAGATCATATAATTAACTAAACTTAAATTCTCATACTTTATATGTATGTCATAAAAATGTGACAGTAAAATAAGGGTAAATTGTCATAATGTACAAAAATATAGTATAATAATTATGTTTTCTTAACCTATTTATTTTTGTATGTGTACAATAATGAGACGGAATCAATATTTTTTTACCTATGTAATGTCTACATGGTTTTTAGCTAAAATAAGAAATTAGAAATTAATATTGTAATTGTAATCGAAATATGTTTTCTAGTCATGATTGATCTTTCACAAAAATTAAATTTTGTTTTTTACTTAACATCGAATTTCATTATGAAAAAACATTACAACTAGAGCTCCACTACCAATCAAGTTCTAGGGGCTGTCAGTGAAACAGATCGATTCTGATTCAAATCCGATCCGTTCCAGTCCATTTATATGACTCGTAGGATCAAAATATGTATCAATACGTAAGATATCCAACATAACGATCCACTTTCAATGAATCATACTTGGATCGATTCATGTCCCATCCGATTCGATCAAATAGAAGTAGACAAAAAAAAGTCGATGATAAAAGTCCAGATTGTGTGTGTTCATGGCTTTCCCACTTACCCACTTGGTTCATCTATTTATCTATTTTTCATTATGGATTCACGTACAAGAGCACAGGCAATTAACGACATTGTTGAATATGATTGAAAGACTATTTAATTATTTTCATTCTGTTGATTCTACCTTGAATTTTTTTATGAGTAATGCTAAATAGGCCTACTTACGTAGACCTAAAAATAGACATAACTTTCTGATTGGTTACTTTTTTTCTCTCTCTTAATCTCATCCAATCAATTTTTCAAACCCACCAATCACATCCTTAGGCCTAAATTTAGTCCTCTTAATTTAGGTCTACCAATCATTTTTCTTTTTTTTATGTGTAAAACTAGCTTTAATGTGATTATGTGTCTCTTTGTTTGAGTGTGAATCGATCGGGTGATCGGTTTTTGGTTTGATGATTATAACGACAGCTTCAACGATTTTAACGTTTGTCTACATTCTTTAGATCTTTGAATAAACACGGTCGATATAATTCAAGACTTCAATCTCAAATTATTATATAGTTAATAAATAAGTATATCATGGAAATAAAAACCGGTGAAGATAGGATTACGTGCTAGATGAAGTACAACAAACAAAGTTACATTTATAAATTAACTACAAATACTGAGATCAGCCACGAACTCCGGTAAGTACATACATGTGTGTGCATAATTAGTGTGATAATGATTTTTTACTGTAGTAGTGTTTAGATTATTCGCAGTCGTAACATCATAAAAAGGCACCACATCAGCATAACACAACAACATCATTTTCTACATTAGCAATGCTAACAACAGAATGTACGCCCATTTTTTTGCCCCTGAGACCCACTAACTAGATTTAATTTTCATTTATTTAACAAAACAAATACATTTTAATTAATTAATTAAAATACAATACAATACTTAAATAAAATACAATACAATAATTAAATAAAATACAACACAATAATTAAAAGTGCTTATTAAAAAAAAATACAATAGTAATAAATAAAACATTACAAATAATTATGCATATAATTAAGGTGCGGAGTTAGGTGGAAGCGTCCAAATGTGCTCGGTGAGAATGTCTCGTAGTTGGTCGTGCACCTCATTGTCACGTATTTCTTTTATTCTTGATTCTCGGTCTCTTACACGAGTCCTAAAATCCCGACGAGGCTGGTTAGCAGGGTCATCGATCATCTCTTGCTCGATAGAAGATATTGTGAATCCGTTATCCTCTTATATCATGTTATACAATATGACACAAGTGTACAATTGTCTTCGCATCTTGTTGACACTCATAGCTCGTCCCGCAATTTTTAAAATTGCAAACCTACCTTGAAGTACACCAAAAGTCCATTCGACATCTTTTCGTGCACTTTCTTGAAATTTCTTGAACTTGGCTTGTTTATCATCAGTAGGGCACGTAAAGCATTTGACAAGTGTGACCCAATCTGGATAAATACCGTCTGCGAGGTAATACCATTTTGTGTAGTTATGTCCATTTACTTTAAAAGTTGCAGGTGGACCGGTGTCATTTTTGATGGAATCGAACAACGGAGAGTTGTTTAAAACGTTGATGTCGTTGTTCGAACCCGCATGCCAAAAAAAGCATGCCATATCCACATGTCGTATAAAGCAGCAGCTTCAAGCATGATGGTCTGGAATCCGTGATCACCACTAGTGTACTGGCATTTCCACGCATTCGGGCAATTCTTCCATTGCCAATGCATACAGTCAATGCTCCCAAGCATTCCTTTAAAGCCATGTTTATGCTTGTGTGTTGTATATAGTCGAGCAATATCTGTAGCCGTCAGCTTTCTCAAATACTCCGCCGAGTATAAATCGAATACACACATACAAAAGTGGTTTAGACAGTCGGATGACATTCTTTCACCCATTTGTAAGTATTCATCGAACTTATCAGTGGATGTTCCATACGCCAATTGGCATATGGCGACGTGCACTTTTATAGCGTGGAAAAACCAAGCCGACCAAGTGCATACGATTTTTGCTTAAATTTAGTAAAATGCTCGGAAATAGGTTCAATAGAGTAGTCGGATATACCTTTACCGATTCAAATAAATAATTCTCTACTCATACGAAAACGTCTTTAAACAAGTTTGGAGGATACTTTGGGTTCTCGACAAAGTAGTCGTCCCATACACGTTGTTGGGCACCTTCACGATCCCTTGGAACATAGATTTGATTGCGTGGTGGTCTTGAACTTTGACCGACCTGACTATTTTTTTCTTCAGCGTATTATTGCATAATTTTCAAAAGAAGTTCATCTTCCGAAAAAGAATCAAATTAAAAGAAAATTCATATCATCCATTTTTGCATTTTTTGTATGAATTTGGTGTGTATTTGATGTTGGAATTGTGTAGTGTTTATAGAGTGTAAAATAGAAAATAAAATAAAAAAATTAAAATTAAAAAAAAGCCGTCGGATTCAACGGTAAAATTATTTATTTATTTTATAATAACAGTCATATACATATTACTTTATAAAAATTAAAAAAACTTTTTTTTTAAAATCCGTTGAATCAGGCCAAAAAGAAAAGAACAAAGAAATTAAAACTGAGTTGGTCCCACAAAAGCACCCGGAATTTGCCCATGTTGGGCTCCACGATGCCTCATGAACGCCCGACGAGAACGTCCGGTTGCCAGCGTTCAAGACGTTCTGAAGCCGAAAAATGCCAAATCCGGGGCGTGTTGCGAATGGTCTTACTGAATTCTTAACCTCTAATATATGTTGGACTGTAATTGGAAGAGTAAACGCAAATATGTAGTCTCTAATATATGTTGGACTGTAATTGGAAGAGTAAACGCAAATATGTACTACATATTTTAAGAAAATTATTATTACACACTTTTAAGAAAGCTGTAGTTAATTGGTTAAAGGTAACTGAGAGTCCCGGAATCACTATCAGTTAGTGATTTGGAATCGCAAAGTGTAAAGTTTAATTGTAGAATGGGGGGTTGAATACAATTTAAAAAACTAATTCAGATTTTAACTTAGTTAATTAGTTAGTTTTAAATTGTTTAACAGAAACAGAGTATAACAGATATATAGATATGACAATATCAAAGTAACAAAGTAATAGTAGCTTAAATGGTGAATTACATTGATCATAAAATTCACAAGTGTTGAATGCGGAATGGATTAACCAAAGTTAATTCAATTCAAACACTTAGCTAATCTATTACAAATTGAGAAGAACAGCAGTGGACAACCACGCTGACTGTTCTCTCGCTGGATCGACAATGCGTACTCTAGACAAACTGATCACTGACACACAAGTGATAAGTACGTATTGAACGACTAGCCTCTACAGTACAAAACACTGGACTATTTATACTACAAGAGTTCCTAAAATATCTCCTAAAAAATAGGATCTTGGAATGACACGTTTCGCTGCTTGATTGGCTTGATCTCTGATGAACCGACATTCTGCGGGTCCCAATTCTGTTACCGCAAATATCTCGTTACCTTAAAACCAATCATTCGATGCCACGTAATCTTTCGGACATACTTCAAGTTGGAACACTCTTGCTGATGTATAGATAAGTACAATACTTTCTGTACTTGATGATAGAGAGGCTTTATTGAATAGTCCCTGAAGATGCAGTAATCCTCCTCACTCACTGCGAGCTAACATGCTCTTGTAGAATGGCTTGAACTAGAGATCTTCAGTGACTAGCTGTTATTCGGGCAGTGACTTTTGCCTTTATTGATTTGAAGATGTAAAGCTCTCGCTGTCATGATCAGCGACACACAAAGTTGAGCTTTAATCTTCCTCAGCATATCAATTCCTTGAGAGTAGAATGAATGACGATCAACGAAACCAATCTTCAGCAACAGCAGCTTTGATACAATTCATTTCTTCATCGAGTAGTGTTAAGTTGAGTTGGTCAGTGACCAGAGACTCAACATGGTCAGCGACCAGTGACTCAACAATCTCCCCCTAAATGATTGTGATCGAAGCTCCCTAGACAAACTTGTTGCTGAAAAAAGTTTATAGTCAGTGTTTAAGATTTTAAACATTCAGTGACTTGTACTTGTGATCCATTCATTTATCGTTTTGGATTCTTTTGATATGATCTGAGTTTTGCACTTCGGTTTTCTCAAAAGATCTGATTTTATTGAACTGCAAAATATAAATGACGGATAGTTTCAGTTACAATAAACCTAATCTATTACAGACTTATGACAAACTGTTCCAGATTTCTTCTTGTTTGACGATGCCAAGCTCATCAGCTAGCTCGTATTTATCTGTTGATGGCAAGTATCTGATCTGTTTGGCTAACCCTTCCTCTAGAATCGCCTTTCTTATTACAGAATCCTTTGGAAGCATGCTGACTGATCTAATGAGGTGCACAAGTTGCTCATGGTCTATCTTTTCAAGTTCTGATTCTTTTTGAAACCTTAATACTCCATTAAAGTCTATGTAGACGAGCCCTTTCTCACCTTCAGTTACTTCAGTGTATATGCTGCTGGTTCCTGATCTGTACCTTGGGCTTGGTGGCTGCACTATCTGTAACAACCCCAAATTTAGGGCCAATTTAAAATTTCCCTAATTACGTGTTTATTTCTTGTATATAATATGAAATAGGATTATATACGTTATTTACTTATTATATATATATATGGATGGAATATATATATATATATATATACGCGTATACGATTCATACATATCGTATGAAACAACAATTGTACAAACTTGCGGACATTGGTAAAACAATTATTAAATAATGTGAAATTATTTAATTACTTTGACTATTACTTTATATTACGTTTATAATATAACGGAAAACGTACGTTTTAATTAAAACGTCACCGAACTCTCCGACAACTCGACCAACCGACAAAACAAAATAAAGTTACATTTTATAACTTAAAAACAAAGTATTTTATTAAAATGCTTCAACTAAATTATCGGATATTATTTCGTATTTTAAACGTATAATTAATCGCGTATAAAATGATTTTTACGTTTAAACGACCGGGGAAACGAACACCGCACTGAGCGCAAACGCGAGGGAACGAAAAATTGGTGAGACCACACCTCGTGGCCCCACCATGGGCCGGCCTAGGTGAGGGGGCCTTAAGCCCTCACCCTTTTGGTTAGTCACATACACAACATCACCATACCCCATCACCTCCAAGTTTTCTCTCAACCCTCTCATTCTCTCTCTCTAAATCGGTACTCTCTCTCTCTAGAAAAACGCCACAAAAACTCCTTTAAACACCTAGCTCCTTTGGAGGAAAGTGATCACCGCAACGAGGACTACAACTTCATCTTTTCGGTTTCTTGATTCGACAACTTTGTAAGTTTTCCGGCGACCTCGAAACTTTCCGATTACATTTATTTTGCTAGATTATTGTTTCCCTAACTTAGTAATGTCCAAATATATAATTTAAACTCGTTTTTGAACACTTTTACGGAAATGTCAGTTTTGGTTATTTTAAAGAAAACGACACCACAAACCTTAAAAACGACTACCAATGGTTATCATGGACTTATTATAACATATTAAAACTAGTATAAAAGTTCTAGACCCAACGGAAACCGGAAAATACGTTTTCGGAAACTTAAATTCCGAACAGACCTCTTGTGTCGCATCGGACCAAAATTTCATGCGACACAACACTGTGTCGCATGTTATGTCGCACGTTATGTCGCAATGTATGCGACACAACGCTTATGTCGCACTATATGTCGTATCATCTACGACACAAAGTTTACCTATCGCTTGATTGCGACACAATGACTATGTCGTATCGTTGTGCCGTACCCTTGTATGTGACACAACCATTGTGTCGCATAAACACCAAACCGAAATCAATCCATACGACACAGACCTTATGTCACATACGGTCTGCGACACAAGCTTTGTGTCGCAGATAGCCCAGATCAGAAAACAAAATATATTCTAAGTGTTGGAATCACTTTTCAACTACTAAATCAAATACGATGCTACTTATACATGAAAATACTATACTTTTGAGAGTATACAACAACACTTGAATACGTACAAGACCATACTTAACTGAACGTGAGATTTCACTCACACACGCTTACGAGATTACACTTGGAAATACTTAGGAGATTACACTCCAACGAACTTACACTTGTACATTACACGGAATTACATCCGATACGAACTTACAAGTTCACTCACTAGTTACGTGCTGGATTACACGTTAACTGATACGAACATACACTCGAATACTTACGAGGTTTCACTCGTACCCTTTGGGGTTTAAGCCCATTGGAACTTACGCAAACGATACACGTTGTAATACAAACAAACAGTTATACACGTACGCTTTACAAATGTACAACTACTATGAATACATGATAATAATTGATGGAATTATTATTATTACACAACGACACCAACGGACTGTACAACTTTTATACAAACTACGATTTACAAACGAATACAAACGTACAAACAAACTAATGGACATTAACTAGTTTGGGAACAACTAGCATGGATACCTTACAAGTATTCCATTTACTTACTAAACCTTATGCGTATTAGGACGCTAAGGGTTGCTAGTTCGGGATACTACTTGCTTACTTACTGCATTGTCTGCCAGACTCAGGTGAGTCTTACAGCCCCTACTTTACTGTTTTTACTCAGGGGTGAGATGCATTACTGTTTTACATGAACACACAAAACTTACTTGCTGCCATGATTTACTTACTGTATGAGATTACGAATACGCCAACTGCATGAGTTTACGACTAATCCAATGAAATCCTCCTGAACCATAGTTGTTAGTTATGTGATAAGCGCGAGTTTTAGTATATGGATCCATATGGGACTGACAATCCCCGCCCGGGGTAGCAAGCACTACCACGAACCGTTCCTGTAGAAACGGGCGTTTCTTACTCGTTCAGTATGAATGTTTTGTATTACATTCATGGGGGGGGGTACCTATATTTACTGTACGTTAAGCTTCAACTATGGTGGCTCATGGCAAATTGTATCAAACGGTTTGCATAAACTGCAACCACCCACTTATTAAAACTTAAGTTAACGATGAGCATAACCTGTGATTGTTACTTACTGGCTGGCTATGATTTACAAATACTGCTTGTGTGTTCAACTGTTTACTTACTTACAAACCTGTGAGATTCACCAACCTTTTGGTTGACCGTTTTAGTAATGCTTCTCAGGTACACAGCATCAGTAGGGATGCCCAGCAGGATAATCTTTCTTAGCTCGAGTCGCATGCATTTACAAGTTTGGAGATTTTATTACATTACTTTTGTACTTACTGTTATGTATTAGAATCTCTAGGAATTTACTTGAACTCGAGCTTGTATTTTGAAACTACTTATGTATTAATGTAATAACTTTTCGAACGTCTCATTTAGAGTCGTTCACTGTATCCTTTGTGCTTGTGATTATTGATTAGTAACACCCAAATCATCGTTTCCGCAAACTGTTAAATTTGTGGGTGTTACAGATTGGTATCAGAGCCTAAGGTTATAGTGAACTAGGTTGCATTTAGTGGGCCTAGACTATGACCGTTAGGCAGTATTCCTCATTAGGTATAACTGGTTCAGGAATTACAGCATACAAGTTTAATTTAACATAGCCTGATCAACTATGTACAATTAAATGAAGATGATGTGAGTTCTGAAAGGGGTTATGTTGAACCGGAATGCATTAGCTGACTCTGGCCTCGAGAGAACCGGGACTTCTACTTGATTTTGTTAGACACACACTAGGCGGTTATGTGATATATATATATATACATAGGCCTCTTTCCCCGATACGATATTCTCTCTCGACTACTACGAAATTAATATTCCTTAAAATTTCATCGAACAAATGACAACTCGATTCTCGTCATTCTGTCATTATTTAACTTTTATGAATTCATGAATACCGGCTTACGTCCAAAGATCTCCACACCATTATAACCGACAACTATTGTTACTCGAACATCCTTCGATATGAAGATCGAGACCTTGTTTTCATTTGCTATTCCTATCTAATTCTACGTTTATAACATTCCACAATGTACACTACTGTACCGTTAGGTGTAACCTAATAAAACATTTTCAACTCAATTTTCGTCAGATTTCAAATTATACAACCGATTTTTACTATAAAAATTTTATAACAAATGCATTTTTATCAAAAATGCTACAAAATTTCTCACAAAAATATTTTATAAAATTTTCAAAAACTTCAAAATCGTATAAACTCACTAAAATCATCACAATCCTAATTCTTGTTCAAACCTTCACGTGTTCTTTATTTATTGTTTCAAGGAACATGCCTCCTCGACGACAAATCACCCTTACTGAAGCCGAAGTCGCTGATATTATTGCCCGTAGTGTTGCCCAAGCTCTAGCTGTCCGAGCAACCAATCCTGGTAGCGAAGATACGGCTAACAATACACCTCCACCCAAAACCTGCACCTACAAGGACTTCCAAAACTGCAAACCCTTGAGCTTTGCAGGTACTGAAGGAGCGATCGGTCTGATTCGTTGGACCGAGAAGATCGAATCAGTATTCCTCATTTGCAACTGCAAGGAAGAGGATAAAGTTAAGTTCGCCACCAGTACCTTTTCTGACACCGCCCTTACCTGGTGGAACACATATGCACAGACTGTGAGCGTTGCCGAGGCTTACAAACTACAGTGGGATGAACTGAAGAATATGCTGAGGGGCGAGTACTGCCCAAGAGATGAGCTGAAACAATTGGAAGTGGAATTCTGGAATCACAAGATGCAGGGTGATGACATCACCGGTTACACTAACCGCTTTCACCAACTGGCACTTCTCTGCCCAACCATGGTTGATCCTGAATACAAAAGGATTGAAAAGTACGTTGATGGACTTCCCGAACGACTTCAAGATTTAGTTACTTCATCCAAACCAGGAACTATTCAGAGCGCCATTCGTATGGCTCATGAGTTAACGGCCAATTCTGTCCGCCGTGGCTCGACTTCAACTCCACCTGCGAATAACAAACATAAATGGGAAGTGAGTCCCCACTCATCCAACCCGACTTCTGACAAGAAGCTTGCAATTGTCAATGCCAATGACTCAAAGGCTTACAAGGGGAGCAAGCCTTACTGCTCTAAATGTAGTCGCCATCATAATGGCTCCTGTCCCTGCACCAAATGCAATAAATTCGGGCACCTGGCCCAAGACTGCCGAACCAACCCCACCGGTACTGATACTCCTGCACCCAAAACCTGCTATGAGTGCAACGGTACTGGGCACTTTAGGAAAGATTGCCCAAAACTGAAACTTCGCACCAACCCCACAAGGAGTAGAGCTTATGTCATTAATGCCAGGGAGGATGACCCAAACCCGAGACTTTGTGATTTGCTTAACCCGGGTACGCTCATTCTTTGAATTCTCGAAACTGTTTTCCATAAATCTCTCGCTTAATGATTTATGTGTAATTGTCTTTTATTCTGTCTGTTTTCTTTAATCCTAAGTACCCAATAAGATTAGGAAATGACCGACTATACGAATCCCGACCATAAAACTTGTATTACCCTTGGATTACCAATAACAAACTCTTTTCCCAAATATCTCACACTGGTTGAGACCGGGAACTCGTATATTATTTATTACTTTAAACAAGTCATCCAATATAACTTCACTTTCTTGCAACAATTCTTAAATAGAATAATTATTTCGTAGGGAATGACAACTCACTCCGTCAACAACCCTACCTTGGATGATGAACTGCTCAGTGAGGAACCAATAATGTTTCCTTACCTTCTCGAACTTGAGTGTGATACCGAACCTTTCATTGAATCAGCAACAGCACCTGCTTCTCCTGTTGCTCTAACTGCTGCAAAAGCACCAGTTGATATAACCTTGACTGCTGAATCAGTCAGTCACCTTAACCAAACTATTGATTCGCTGCGAAAACAACTGACTGAAGCACGGGAAGACATTGATGACCTACGACGAATTGCTTTCCAAAATGACATACGTATGCGTGAGTACGAGCTACGTTTGATAGCTTTAGAAAACCCTACTTCACCACCAACTTCACATGGTACTCCTACTGAAGAGGATACTGACACTGACTGTACGTCACCTCCAACAAAAAGGGTGAAGATTACTCCCTCCAAACCCACCGGAAACTACTTGGGAAAGAAACCTTTCTGTCCCCAATGCACTCGGCATCATGAAGGACCGTGTACCATACCCGTCGGTCGATGCAAGTCCTACCCTAAGAGTACTAACTCCCCTAAGACAAAGCTGTGCTTCAACTGCGGGAGTGCTGGCCATCTTAAGGCCCAATGTCCACTACCTTCAGACAACAAAACTACGTTACTATTAGACAATTACCTTACTACGAACACTGTAGGACCTACCCTACTACTGTAGGCTACTAGTACACATTGTAGCTACCTGAATAGTATCGAACTACCGATTACTACTTCGAACAAATTTCGGGACGAAATTTTATTAACAAGGGGAGAATGTAACAACCCCAAATTTAGGGCCAATTTAAAATTTCCCTAATTACGTGTTTATTTCTTGTATATAACATGAAATAGGATTATATACGTTATTTACTTATTATATATATATATATGGATGGAATATATATATATATACGCGTATACGATTCGTACATATCGTATGAAACAACAATTGTACAAACTTGCGGACATTGGTAAAACAATTATTAAATAATGTGAAATTATTTAATTACTTTGACTATTACTTTATATTACGTTTATAATATAACGGAAAACGTACGTTTTAATTAAAACGTCACCGAACTCTCCGACAACTCGACCAACCGACAAAACAAAATAAAGTTACATTTTATAACTTAAAAACAAAGTATTTTATTAAAATGCTTCAACTAAATTATCGGATATTATTTCGTATTTTAAACGTATAATTAATCGCGTATAAAATGATTTTTACGTTTAAACGACCGGGGAAACGAACACCGCACGGAGCGCAAACGCGAGGGAACGAAAAATTGGTGAGACCACACCTCGTGGCCCCACCATGGGCCGGCCTAGGTGAGGGGGCCTTAAGCCCTCACCCTTTTGGTTAGTCACATACACAACATCACCATACCCCATCACCTCCAAGTTTTCTCTCAACCCTCTCATTCTCTCTCTCTAAATCGGTACTCTCTCTCTCTAGAAAAACGCCACAAAAACTCCTTAAAACACCTAGCTCCTTTGGAGGAAAGTGATCACCGCAACGAGGACTACAACTTCATCTTTTCGGTTTCTTGATTCGACAACTTTGTAAGTTTTCCGGCGACCTCGAAACTTTCCGATTACATTTATTTTGCTAGATTATTGTTTCCCTAACTTAGTAATGTCCAAATATATAATTTAAACTCGTTTTTGAACACTTTTACGGAAATGTCGGTTTTGGTTATTTTAAAGAAAACGACACCACAAACCTTAAAAACGACTACCAATGGTTATCATGGACTTATTATAACATATTAAAACTAGTATAAAAGTTCTAGACCCAACGGAAACCGGAAAATACGTTTTCGGAAACTTAAATTCCGAACAGACCTCTTGTGTCGCATCGGACCAAAATTTCATGCGACACAACACTGTGTCGCATGTTATGTCGCACGTTATGTCGCAATGTATGCGACACAACGCTTATGTCGCACTATATGTCGTATCATCTACGACACAAAGTTTACCTATCGCTTGATTGCGACACAATGACTATGTCGTATCGTTGTGCCGTACCCTTGTATGCGACACAACCATTGTGTCGCATAAACACCAAACCGAAATCAATCCATACGACACAGACCTTATGTCACATACGGTCTGCGACACAAGCTTTGTGTCGCAGATAGCCCAGATCAGAAAACAAAATATATTCTAAGTGTTGGAATCACTTTTCAACTACTAAATCAAATACGATGCTACTTATACATGAAAATACTATACTTTTGAGAGTATACAACAACACTTGAATACGTACAAGACCATACTTAACTGAACGTGAGATTTCACTCACACACGCTTACGAGATTACACTTGGAAATACTTAGGAGATTACACTCCAACGAACTTACACTTGTACATTACACGGAATTACATCCGATACGAACTTACAAGTTCACTCACTAGTTACGTGCTGGATTACACGTTAACTGATACGAACATACACTCGAATACTTACGAGGTTTCACTCGTACCCTTTGGGGTTTAAGCCCATTGGAACTTACGCAAACGATACACGTTGTAATACAAACAAACAGTTATACACGTACGCTTTACAAATGTACAACTACTATGAATACATGATAATAATTGATGGAATTATTATTATTACACAACGACACCAACGGACTGTACAACTTTTATACAAACTACGATTTACAAACGAATACAAACGTACAAACAAACTAATGGACATTAACTAGTTTGGGAACAACTAGCATGGATACCTTACAAGTATTCCATTTACTTACTAAACCTTATGCGTATTAGGACGCTAAGGGTTGCTAGTTCGGGATACTACTTGCTTACTTACTGCATTGTCTGCCAGACTCAGGTGAGTCTTACAGCCCCTACTTTACTGTTTTTACTCAGGGGTGAGATGCATTACTGTTTTACATGAACACACAAAACTTACTTGCTGCCATGATTTACTTACTGTATGAGATTACGAATACGCCAACTGCATGAGTTTACGACTAATCCAATGAAATCCTCCTGAACCATAGTTGTTAGTTATGTGATAAGCGCGAGTTTTAGTATATGGATCCATATGGGACTGACAATCCCCGCCCGGGGTAGCAAGCACTACCACGAACCGTTCCTGTAGAAACGGGCGTTTCTTACTCGTTCCGTATGAATGTTTTGGATTACATTCATGGGGGGGGGGGGGTACCTATATTTACTGTACGTTAAGCTTCAACTATGGTGGCTCATGGCAAATTGTATCAAACGGTTTGCATAAACTGCAACCACCCACTTATTAAAACTTAAGTTAACGATAAGCATAACCTGTGATTGTTACTTACTGGCTGGCTATGATTTACAAATACTGCTTGTGTGTTCAACTGTTTACTTACTTACAAACCTGTGAGATTCACCAACCTTTTGGTTGACCGTTTTAGTAATGCTTCTCAGGTACACAGCATCAGTAGGGATGCCCAGCAGGATAATCTTTCTTAGCTCGAGTCGCATGCATTTACAAGTTTGGAGATTTTATTACATTACTTTTGTACTTACTGTTATGTATTAGAATCTCTAGGAATTTACTTGAACTCGAGCTTGTATTTTGAAACTACTTATGTATTAATGTAATAACTTTTCGAACGTCTCATTTAGAGTCGTTCACTGTATCCTTTGTGCTTGTGATTATTGATTAGTAACACCCAAATCATCGTTTCCGCAAACTGTTAAATTTGGGGGTGTTACAGATTGGTATCAGAGCCTAAGGTTATAGTGAACTAGGTTGCATTTAGTGGGCCTAGACTATGACCGTTAGGCAGTATTCCTCATTAGGTATAACTGGTTCAGAAATTACAGCATACAAGTTTAATTTAACATAGCCTGATCAACTATGTACAATTAAATGAAGATGATGTGAGTTCTGAAAGGGGTTATGTTGAACCGGAATGCATTAGCTGACTCTGGCCTCGAGAGAACCGGGACTTCTACTTGATTGTGTTAGACACACACTAGGCGGTTATGTGATATATATATATATACATAGGCCTCTTTCCCCGATACGATATTCTCTCTCGACTACTACGAAATTAATATTCCTTAAAATTTCATCGAACAAATGACAACTCGATTCTCATCATTCTGTCATTATTTAACTTTTATGAATTCATGAATACCGGCTTACGTCCAAAGATCTCCACACCATTATAACCGACAACTATTGTTACTCGAACATCCTTCGATATGAAGATCGAGACCTTGTTTTCATTTGCTATTCCTATCTAATTCTACGTTTATAACATTCCACAATGTACACTACTGTACCGTTAGGTGTAACCTAATAAAACATTTTCAACTCAATTTTCGTCAGATTTCAAATTATACAACCGATTTTTACTATAAAAATTTTATAACAAATGCATTTTTATCAAAAATGCTACAAAATTTCTCACAAAAATATTTTATAAAATTTTCAAAAACTTCAAAATCGTATAAACTCACTAAAATCATCACAATCCTAATTCTTGTTCAAACCTTCACGTGTTCTTTATTTATTGTTTCAAGGAACATGCCTCCTCGACGACAAATCACCCTTACTGAAGCCGAAGTCGCTGATATTATTGCCCGTAGTGTGGCCCAAGCTCTAGCTGTCCGAGCAACCAATCCTGGTAGCGAAGATACGGCTAACAATACACCTCCACCCAAAACCTGCACCTACAAGGACTTCCAAAACTGCAAACCCTTGAGCTTTGCAGGTACTGAAGGAGCGATCGGTCTGATTCGTTGGACCGAGAAGATCGAATCAGTATTCCTCATTTGCAACTGCAAGGAAGAGGATAAAGTTAAGTTCGCCACCAGTACCTTTTCTGACACCGCCCTTACCTGGTGGAACACATATGCACAGACTGTGAGCGTTGCCGAGGCTTACAAACTACAGTGGGATGAACTGAAGAATATGCTGAGGGGCGAGTACTGCCCAAGAGATGAGCTGAAACAATTGGAAGTGGAATTCTGGAATCACAAGATGTAGGGTGATGACATCACCGGTTACACTAACCGCTTTCACCAACTGGCACTTCTCTGCCCAACCATGGTTGATCCTGAATACAAAAGGATTGAAAAGTACGTTGATGGACTTCCCGAACGACTTCAAGATTTAGTTACTTCATCCAAACCAGGAACTATTCAGAGCGCCATTCGTATGGCTCATGAGTTAACGGCCAATTCTGTCCGCCGTGGCTCGACTTCAACTCCACCTGCGAATAACAAACGTAAATGGGAAGTGAGTCCCCACTCATCCAACCCGACTTCTGACAAGAAGCTTGCAATTGTCAATGCCAATGACTCAAAGGCTTACAAGGGGAGCAAGCCTTACTGCTCCAAATGTAGTCGCCATCATAATGGCTCCTGTCCCTGCACCAAATGCAAGAAATTCGGGCACCTGGCCCAAGACTGCAGAACCAACCCCACCGGTACTGATACTCCTGCACCCAAAACCTGCTATGAGTGCAACGGTACTGGGCACTTTAGGAAAGATTGCCCAAAACTGAAACTTCGCACCAACCCCACAAGGAGTAGAGCTTATGTCATTAATGCCAGGGAGGATGACCCAAACCCGAGACTTTGTGATTTGCTTAACCCGGGTACGCTCATTCTTTGAATTCTCGAAACTGTTTTCCATAAATCTCTCGCTTAATGATTTATGTGTAATTGTCTTTTATTCTGTGTGTTTTCTTTAATCCTAAGTACCCAATAAGATTAGGAAATGACCGACTATACGAATCCAGACCATAAAACTTGTATTACCCTTGGATTACCAATAACAAACTCTTTTCCCAAATATCTCACACTGGTTGAGACCGGGAACTCGTATATTATTTATTACTTTAAACAAGTCATCCAATATAACTTCACTTTCTTGCAACAATTCTTAAATAGAATAATTATTTCGTAGGGAATGACAACTCACTCTGTCAACAACCCTACCTTGGATGATGAACTGCTCAGTGAGGAACCAATAATGTTTCCTTACCTTCTCGAACTTGAGTGTGATACCGAACCTTTCATTGAATCAGCAACAGCACCTGCTTCTCCTGTTGCTCTAACTGCTGCAAAAGCACCAGTTGATATAACCTTGACTGCTGAATCAGTCAGTCACCTTAACCAAACTATTGATTCGCTGCGAAAACAACTGACTGAAGCACGGGAAGACATTGATGACCTACGACGAATTGCTTTCCAAAATGACATACGTATGCGTGAGTACGAGCTACGTTTGATAGCTTTAGAAAACCCTACTTCACCACCAACTTCACATGGTACTCCTACTGAAGAGGATACTGACACTGACTGTACGTCACCTCCAACAAAAAGGGTGAAGATTACTCCCTCCAAACCCACCGGAAACTACTTGGGAAAGAAACCTTTCTGTCCCCAATGCACTCGGCATCATGAAGGACCGTGTACCATACCCGTCGGTCGATGCAAGTCCTACCCTAAGAGTACTAACTCCCCTAAGACAAAGCTGTGCTTCAACTGCGGGAGTGCTGGCCATCTTAAGGCCCAATGTCCACTACCTTCAGACAACAAAACTACGTTACTATTAGACAATTACCTTACTACGAACACTGTAGGACCTACCCTACTACTGTAGGCTACTAGTACACATTGTAGCTACCTGAATAGTATCGAACTACCGATTACTACTTCGAACAAATTTCGGGATGAAATTTTATTAACAAGGGGAGAATGTAACAACCCCAAATTTAGGGCCAATTTAAAATTTCCCTAATTACGTGTTTATTTCTTGTATATAACATGAAATAGGATTATATACGTTATTTACTTATTATATATATATATGGATGGAATATATATATATATACGCGTATACGATTCGTACATATCGTATGAAACAACAATTGTACAAACTTGCGGACATTGGTAAAACAATTATTAAATAATGTGAAATTATTTAATTACTTTGACTATTACTTTATATTACGTTTATAACATAACGGAAAACGTACGTTTTAATTAAAACGTCACCGAACTCTCCGACAACTCGACCAACCGACAAAACAAAATAAAGTTACATTTTATAACTTAAAAACAAAGTATTTTATTAAAATGCTTCAACTAAATTATCGGATATTATTTCGTATTTTAAACGTATAATTAATCGCGTATAAAATGATTTTTACGTTTAAACGACCGGGGAAACGAACACCGCACGGAGCGCAAACGCGAGGGAACGAAAAATTGGTGAGACCACACCTCGTGGCCCCACCATGGGCCGGCCTAGGTGAGGGGGCCTTAAGCCCTCACCCTTTTGGTTAGTCACATACACAACATCACCATACCCCATCACCTCCAAGTTTTCTCTCAACCCTCTCATTCTCTCTCTCTAAATCGGTACTCTCTCTCTCTAGAAAAACGCCACAAAAACTCCTTAAAACACCTAGCTCCTTTGGAGGAAAGTGATCACCGCAACGAGGACTACAACTTCATCTTTTCGGTTTCTTGATTCGACAACTTTGTAAGTTTTCCGGCGACCTCGAAACTTTCCGATTACATTTATTTTGCTAGATTATTGTTTCCCTAACTTAGTAATGTCCAAATATATAATTTAAACTCGTTTTTGAACACTTTTACGGAAATGTCGGTTTTGGTTATTTTAAAGAAAACGACACCACAAACCTTAAAAACGACTACCAATGGTTATCATGGACTTATTATAACATATTAAAACTAGTATAAAAGTTCTAGACCCAACGGAAACCGGAAAATACGTTTTCGGAAACTTAAATTCCGAACAGACCTCTTGTGTCGCATCGGACCAAAATTTCATGCGACACAACACTGTGTCGCATGTTATGTCGCACGTTATGTCGCAATGTATGCGACACAACGCTTATGTCGCACTATATGTCGTATCATCTACGACACAAAGTTTACCTATCGCTTGATTGCGACACAATGACTATGTCGTATCGTTGTGCCGTACCCTTGTATGCGACACAACCATTGTGTCGCATAAACACCAAACCGAAATCAATCCATACGACACAGACCTTATGTCACATACGGTCTGCGACACAAGCTTTGTGTCGCAGATAGCCCAGATCAGAAAACAAAATATATTCTAAGTGTTGGAATCACTTTTCAACTACTAAATCAAATACGATGCTACTTATACATGAAAATACTATACTTTTGAGAGTATACAACAACACTTGAATACGTACAAGACCATACTTAACTGAACGTGAGATTTCACTCACACACGCTTACGAGATTACACTTGGAAATACTTAGGAGATTACACTCCAACGAACTTACACTTGTACATTACACGGAATTACATCCGATACGAACTTACAAGTTCACTCACTAGTTACGTGCTGGATTACACGTTAACTGATACGAACATACACTCGAATACTTACGAGGTTTCACTCGTACCCTTTGGGGTTTAAGCCCATTGGAACTTACGCAAACGATACACGTTGTAATACAAACAAACAGTTATACACGTACGCTTTACAAATGTACAACTACTATGAATACATGATAATAATTGATGGAATTATTATTATTACACAACGACACCAACGGACTGTACAACTTTTATACAAACTACGATTTACAAACGAATACAAACGTACAAACAAACTAATGGACATTAACTAGTTTGGGAACAACTAGCATGGATACCTTACAAGTATTCCATTTACTTACTAAACCTTATGCGTATTAGGACGCTAAGGGTTGCTAGTTCGGGATACTACTTGCTTACTTACTGCATTGTCTGCCAGACTCAGGTGAGTCTTACAGCCCCTACTTTACTGTTTTTACTCAGGGGTGAGATGCATTACTGTTTTACATGAACACACAAAACTTACTTGCTGCCATGATTTACTTACTGTATGAGATTACGAATACGCCAACTGCATGAGTTTACGACTAATCCAATGAAATCCTCCTGAACCATAGTTGTTAGTTATGTGATAAGCGCGAGTTTTAGTATATGGATCCATATGGGACTGACAATCCCCGCCCGGGGTAGCAAGCACTACCACGAACCGTTCCTGTAGAAACGGGCGTTTCTTACTCGTTCCGTATGAATGTTTTGGATTACATTCATGGGGGGGTACCTATATTTACTGTACGTTAAGCTTCAACTATGGTGGCTCATGGCAAATTGTATCAAACGGTTTGCATAAACTGCAACCACCCACTTATTAAAACTTAAGTTAACGATGAGCATAACCTGTGATTGTTACTTACTGGCTGGCTATGATTTACAAATACTGCTTGTGTGTTCAACTGTTTACTTACTTACAAACCTGTGAGATTCACCAACCTTTTGGTTGACCGTTTTAGTAATGCTTCTCAGGTACACAGCATCAGTAGGGATGCCCAGCAGGATAATCTTTCTTAGCTCGAGTCGCATGCATTTACAAGTTTGGAGATTTTATTACATTACTTTTGTACTTACTGTTATGTATTAGAATCTCTAGGAATTTACTTGAACTCGAGCTTGTATTTTGAAACTACTTATGTATTAATGTAATAACTTTTCGAACGTCTCATTTAGAGTCGTTCACTGTATCCTTTGTGCTTGTGATTATTGATTAGTAACACCCAAATCATCGTTTCCGCAAACTGTTAAATTTGGGGGTGTTACACTATCCCTTCACCATGTATGACAGTGTCTTCTGGTCTAAGTAGCTGCAGATCATGCATCTTCTTAAATAGCCTGTCAATCTCATTCAGAACTTCATTCTTTGCAGCACTTGAGGAGTGACTGATAGCAAGTCTGATTTCATTCCATTCTTCTCTATGTAGTTTGCAGACTTGATCAAGGTTAATTGCTTGAGTTTCCAGTCCTTTGTGAATAAGTAATTGAGCCTGAGATTTATTCTTTGGCTTTTTCAGATTGACTTTGGTGATAAGAGCAGGGTTTGATCTTCCAATCATTCTAGCAGCATATTTCTTCCTGTCAATCTCATTCCATATTCTATCCACTGATGAGCTGACTCCCCCTTTCTTTTTTAATTTATTCCCCTTTCTTACAGCATCAAGCTCTCGCTGAAGTTCAGATTGTTCAACATCTTGAATCAGCTTAGCCATCATAAAATCAGTTTCTTCTTGCTGCTTTTTCAACAAACTTTCTCTCTCTCTTTCCGTTGCCTCATCTCCACTTAACTTCATGATATATTCACGATCTTTAACAGCCTGTTCTTGTAATCTTCTTTTTCTTTCCTCTTCGTCTTTTGCATCTTGCTCAGCTTGAAATCTTAAAAGCATCTCCCTCTCCTGCTTCTGTCTCATTCTTCTTTTTCTTTCTATTCGCTGCTTTTCAGTTTCTTCAGGATGAAGACTTTCCGAAGTTGAATCAGATGACATAAGGAGAGCTGGATCAGAAGAACTAGGTTTTGAGATTTCTGGTTGTGAAGAGAGATGTGTTGTTGTTGTTGTTGCTTCAGTTGGTGTAGTGTCTGTGGGGATTGAGAGGGTGATCTGTGTTGTTGTTGTTGTGGTTGTTGTTGCTGGTGGAGTTGTTGTTGCTGGTTGTGTTGTTGTTGCTAGTGGAGTTGTTGTTGCTGCTGGTTGTGTTGTTGTTGCTGGTGGAGTTGTTGTTGCTGGTTGTGTTGTTGTTGCTGGTGGAGTTGTTGTTACTGATGGAGCCTCAGATATGACAGTATCTGCATGAGGCATTACTGATGAAGATTCAGGTTGCTCCATAATGAACTTGAGATTGTACATGGTAGCTGATATCTCTTCCTCAGAAAAGGTTGTCTTTTTATGCTTGGATGAAGTGGGCCCTGATGTAGGAGACTTGCTGGTCCTTTTTCTCTTGTTCAGAACAGAAGAGATGGGTTGCTGATCCTCTTGATCCTCCATTATGGTATCATTATCTTCATCATCATCCTTACCATTATCATCATTACCATCATCACCATTACCATCATTATCTCCATCCATATGAACATTACCTTCTTCATTTTGCCTGTTCATCCAATTCCATCGAGCCAGCTGATAGCTTACTGACTCCCCCTTGATCTGAGCATTCCTATCAGCAGCCCATTCCTTGACTTTATAATCATACATCCAGAGTTCATCAGGATGAAACTCAGGGAAAGCTACTACATCATCATTATCAGTAATGTCATCAGTTTCATCAAGATCAGAGTTATTGATGAAGGTATCATTTTCAGTTTCAGCATCATCTTCTTCATTCTCCCCCTCTTCATCATTAACTATTGCAATGATCTCCTTAAGTCTTTTGTAAATGAACTTATGATCTGTATGAATAGTTTCTAAGCCTTTGATGATTGTTTCCTGATTGGCGACCATAATTGGAATTTCTCTCATAATTTTACCAGTGTGAATGATATAATCCACAATAGAAGTCGCCATTTCAGATTGCTGTTTAGTGACAGTGGATATTGCTTCATCATGAGTTTTGAGACTGACACTGGTGAGGGAGAAGAATTCAGAGAGGGATTTAGACTGGGTTTCCAGAAGTCGATAGTGATCAAGTTCAGCGTTAGCAACTGTTTTGACCTTTTCACTGATCGACTCGCTCCAGTCAGGAATGGGTTCATAGACTTTTGCTAGAGAGTGAATTTTACTAGTGAGATCAGCTAGTTGACCTGTCAGAGACTCTCTATCCTCAGTGAGCATTCGAATTTGTTGCTGGGAAGAGGCAATATATTCGAGTAGCAGTTTATCTGTTGGAGAGGAAGTAGAGGTTGAAGCTTTATCAGTGAGTGGGGATTTTTGAGTAACAGGAGAGAGTGGTGGTGTTGGTTGTGGTTGAGATTGTGCTTCAGCTGTTGGAGTTGGAGGTTCATCATCAGCTACTTTGGAAATATTGTCACTAGAAAGAGATTTGTTATCTAGTTCCTGAATTGGTGAGGTGATATCAGTAGCTGGTGGGATAATGTTGATAGGTGGAATTGTAGAGACAGTAGGTGGGATAGATGAGGTGGATGTGTGGCTATCTTCAGCAAGTATCTGTTTGTAAGATTTGTAAGGTGGTGGAGAGTGCAGATCATCATCAGTTGAGGAGGAAGAGGTATCCATTGGTTGGGCATCCTCAACGTCATCAGCTTGTGTTCTAACTGATGGATCATTGGATACAGAGATGGCAACCTGTATCTCTTCCTGTGACTGGAAAGAGACATTGACGGTTGCTGCAGCGCTAGATGGGAGTTGGCCCGGGTCTGTAGCCAGTGATGTGACATCAGCGACGAGTGTGTTATCACCCACTGATGGCACTTGCCCTTCGATTAAAACATTATCCTTTTGTGAGGATAATGAGTGGCTGATGGGTTGACTCGATAAGGGGGTGTGGGTTGCACTCGAATCACTGGTGACAATGGGTTGAGCCATTGTAGCTGTCTGTAGGTTTCCCTTTATAGATTCACTGGACTTTTGTGAGTCCAGCGAAGCGGCTTTAGGCTTAGGTTTATCAAGGGTGCCCGCAGGGACTGAACGTTCAGTCTCTGCTTCACTCTTGGCGTCCTTAGACGTCTTTTTCTGACTCTGTCCCTGATCCTTTAATGTCAGGGACTTTAACTTGATTTTCTTTGGAGCATTTGGTGGTTTTTGTTTTGGTGAATGATCAGCAGTAGTCACTGGGGGTGTGATCAGTGACGTGATCGATGGGGGGGCAGGAGCAGACGGATGTACAGTTTGTAAAGGCTGGGGTGCAAGTATCCCATTTGGTTTCATGAAATCAGGGAGAAGCACAGTTGCATCTTTACCAAAAATTTGTTTCCCTATCAGAGTGGGTTCAAAACCTTTGAAAGAAACCCTATCATAGGCTTTAAACTGATTTTTAAAAACCAGTGAGAGAAACCTAGGATAGGAAATATATTTTGCTCTGGTAGGTTCACTGATTCTTAAAACAATATCATTAAAGATCACACTTGCATAGTCAACTTTTAAGGAGTTGACCAGTGACCAGCTTATCTGTGCTTCTAGGGAGTTGAATTGATCATAACTCCCTGTTTTTGTGCCCAAAGACTGAATAAAATTTGAAAACAGGGCATTCCACACACCATCCATTTTAGATTTATGAACAGTAGAATACTTACGATCTCCATTGCTATCCGTAGTGTATTTACAGTCAATCCCAGTGAGATTGACTATGCCTCCTTTGGCAGCATCCTTGTCAGGCAGTGGGTCGTAAGTATCATGCTCAGGGAGTTGTAAAACGGTACGGATGGTGTGTGCAGAAATAATTATCTCTTGACCTCCGTTATCAATGAATCCCTTGAGTTGTGAAGTACTATTAACGATTGAGTGAGTGCATGTATACCAGAACTCACTCAACCATTCTGGATTCATTTCTCCAGGTGATAACGTGAGAGCAGGGAGAATAAAGTGGTTTTTCAAAAAGTTTATTACCTCCGCATACTCTGGTTTAGGGCAAGAAAGATTACCCAAATAGTTTGATTTTGGAACTGTAATGACAGAATCTTCACTTACTGCAGAGGCTCAAAGAGCTTTAATCTCTGCAGTGGCTGTGTATGTATTATTGAAAAAATTTGATTTAGACATCACAGATCCTTTGGAAAACTTGTTTTCGCACTTAATTTAGGGTTTTTTGAAAACAGAGGGTTTTTGAAAATTAGGAAAGCGTAAAAGTGACAAGTCACTGATTTGTAAGTTTAAATAGAGTACGCTTTGCTAATAATCGTGTGAATGAAAATACGGTGACGTGGATGGTCGTGGTGGAAGTGGTAGAGGCATAGGGGGTTATGATGGTTGAGAATGGTGACATTAATGGTGATGGGAGTAGTGTGCCGGAAAAGTGCGCTGACGTAGGAGAGAGTGTGACACCCGTCAAATTAGGACTAGTAATAAGTGCCTAATCAAGTTTCAATACATGTAATTAGTTTGGTGTTAGGATAATTAATGTATCAATTAATATATTGTTGAATATATACAATTACGCGATTTGATTAAATCGTACAAGTTTCTAATCGAATGTAATTCGGTTCAAATAAATATGGACGTTGGTGAACAATTTAATTAAATAATATAAACGTTATTTAATAACACCATTACATTCAAAATATTATTTAATTTAATAATATTTCGTACACAATTCGTATCATACAATCAAGGGCTACGCGATTAAAATATTAAACGCGCAAACAAATAAAACGAATTAACATTATATTTTTATAACGCAATTATTAAGTATTTGGTAAAATACTTCAACAAAAATATTAGGTAATTATTCGTATTTTAAAACTTATAATTAAACACACATAAAAGTATTTAAACGTTTAAATAATCGGGAAAACGAACACCGCATGGAACGCAATTGCAGGGAATTGAAAATTGGTGAAGCCCACCCCGTGGACCCCACCAAAACCGGCCCCCCTATACCCCCACCTCTCCCCACTCTTTTCCCTCATTCTCAATTTCTCTTTCTCTTTCTTCTTCAACTTTTCTCTCGACAACACCCATCACCACATTCATAAAAAATCGTCAAATAACACCATCAAACGCCGCCGAATCTCGAAGCTCTTTGGAGAAAAACAACCACCACCCAACGATCTACGACTCTATCTTTTCGGAATTTCATTTCAACACTTTGTAAGTTTATGACAAAATCCCGAAACTCTTCGATTTCGTTTATTTTTACATGAAAGTGGTTTGTTTATGTTCAAAATGTCCTTATATGGGTTGGGTAAAAGGATCGGACCAAGTGGTGGCCGGAAAACTCGTTTTTGGCTCAAAAATCCGTTAACAGCTCGAAGTGACGCAACGATGACTGCAGTATAGCGTCACTTCGTGCGTCACTTAAGTGACGCATTGAGTGTCGCTAAAAGCCCTAATTTTGCGTCACTTGCCTAAGTGCCGCATAAAACCCCTTTTTCCCGACACTTACCTAAGTGTCGTAAATTCAATACCCGTCACTATAAACCGACACTTATAGCGTCACTTGTTTAAGTGACGCCTATAATCGAGAACATATTTCACCCGTCACTTACCTTAGTGACTCATGACCTTTATACCGACACTTACAACCGACACTTCCTTAAGTGTCGCCCTCTATGCGTCACTTGCACAAGTGACGCCATTAATCAGAATCCGTCATTTCATGCGACACTTCCTAAGTGTCGCCTAAACCCTTGAGTGTCGCTATAAGTGACGCTAAAAACAGAATGTTTACAACTTATTTTTTTACTAAGTGTCGAGACCTAAATTTTATCACTTGATTTCACCCAAATGTAAGTCCATATGCGATTTTCACCAAAGCAATTAATAGAGGGGCCAGCCCCTTGGACCCCGCCAGGGGTTGCCACCCCTGGAACCCCGCTAACCAGGGGCGCTGCCCCCGGACCCCCGTCACCTAAAAGTTTGTAAACATTTTTAAGTACAACACTTCAAAAATCAAAATAATAATGTTGAAAATTATTATTACAAACAATCACCAACGGGCCGTACACGCTTTCTAAACTCAAGTTAATCAACCAAATCGTAGTAATTTGGACAAGTCAATCAACCAAATGGGGATAATTTGGACATTATAGTTGAACGAACAAATACAAAGGTAGTCTTTTATGATACCTATTCAATTAATAACCATCGCGCGTATTGGACGCCCTCAGGTTACAAGTCTTCGGACATCAATTCACAGCTAATCAATTCAAGTTATTTCGATAAACACTCAAGGCTCAGGTGAGTCTCATGGCCCCTATTTTACTGCTTTTCAATCAAGGGTGTGATATTAATGATCGTTTTATTTTACAAGTTGAACGCAAGTACAAACCAAATCAAATACTACATGAGTTGCTTCAACTAATCAATTTAAAGCCCTCCATAGCATAGTCTGGTAATACGTAGTAGCATGAATGTTAGTATATGATATCATATAGGATTGACAATCCTCATCCGGGTTAGCACGCACTAACTGGTCAAACGGATGTATTAGCATTTGGGATGACAAGTGTAGATTAGGCACTCGTAGGAGGCAACCTCAGTTGGGTTTCCTTAATTGGACCTGACAACTCAAGTTAAGCTCAGACTATGTGCTCATGACTGTATAACTTTTATTTTGCTTAATTGCACTTTAAATTCAATTATAAATCTTGTGGTTCATACAATCATGTGTTGACATACAAACCTGTGAGCTCACCAGCGTTTCGCTGACCCATTTTAGCGTGTATCACAGGTACACAGCAGTAGGTTGGACTGCCCAAGCATGAATCATTAGCTCGAGTCAGCATTCATACAATCAGAGATTTAGCTGCATTATTATATTTTGTATAGGTTAATTATGTACTTAAATCTCTCAATTCCAGAAACTGAGCTAATGAAAACATTATTTTGATGTAAACTTTTGTTTTATCAATTCAAGTTCAAAACGACGCATATAGTGGTCGTTCATTATATCTTATGTGCTGTGATATGTAATTAGTCGCGCCCCGACCCGAACCGCTTCCGCATCATAATTTGGGGGTGCGACAGATTGGTATCAGAGCCTAAGGTTATAGTGAACTAGGTGCATTTAGTGGGCCTAGACTATGACCGTTAGGCAGTATTTCCTTATTAGGCATGACTGGTTCAGGAATTACAGCATACGACTTTAATTTAACATAGCCTGATCAACTATGTACAATTAAAGAAAGATGATGTAAGGTCTGAAACGATTATGTTGAACAGGAATACACTAGTTGACTCTGACCTCGAGAGAACCGAGACTCAAACATGTCTGTGTTAGACACCCTAGGCTATTATGTGATATTTATATATATACATAGATAGGCCTCGTTTCCGCTCAATATCTTAGGCTATATTATATATTATATGGATATAGGCCTCATTCTTTCTAACGCTTTGTCTCAGAATGGAAAACACACCACCCAGTTCGTCACGCTCTCAATCTGGATCACGAAACCCAAGAGTGGCTAGGAGGGACACCGGGTCGCCTCGGGCTAGCCCATATCCAACTCACCCCACTCTACCGGACTTAGCCGCTATGGTACATCACCACGAACAACGACTTAACGCTATGGATATCGAACTCCAAGAAACTCGCGAAAACTGGAGACTCACAGCTATGGAACGAATCGAGCAAGTCTCTGAAGATCACGAGTACACTGTCAACACCATGAACACTCTTCAAAATCAAGTGGGGGAAACGGTCGAAACCATGGAGGTTGTCCACAACCAAGTGATTGACAACCGAAATGAAATCTCTGTCTTACAATCAAGGCTACATCAGTGCGAGACACGTCTAAGGGAAACCGAGGACGCCCTCCGAAC
Source organism: Helichrysum umbraculigerum (assembly GCA_949592205.1). Classification (NCBI taxonomy): domain Eukaryota; kingdom Viridiplantae; phylum Streptophyta; class Magnoliopsida; order Asterales; family Asteraceae; genus Helichrysum; species Helichrysum umbraculigerum. The sequence goes on along the minus strand of CATIUR010000002.1, from coordinate 159,413,168 downwards.
GGCCAACAGACTCGCAGAATCTGTGGACCATCTCAACGCACTGCTGCCACAACTCAATCTACGTCTGAATTAGCTTAGGCTGAATCTGTATTCTATTATACTTTCGTAGGACTTATGTAATTCGACCGGATGTAACAATTCCCGGTGCTTTTGTAAAACATCTAATCCTGTAACTTTTGGAACTCGTAATCTGGAATTGTCCATCATCTTTTAAACTCGTAATATCAATTGACAATTCCCCTCGATTATTCTACATTATTAATATTACATTGTGATGTCGTATGTTACCGCTTTTACATATATGCATCTATTGTAATTTTCATTATGGTACAATTTCTTATGTACCTTTTGTTTCTTTCTTGAAGAATCATGCCGCCCAAGAAGAAAAGTTACAGTGATGCCGAAATCAATGCTATTGTTTCTCGAGCCGTAGCTGATGCTTTGGCTGCTCGAAACTCCCAACAATCTAGCGATCAAACCGTCAATACCACCCCGGTTACCAAACCTTGTTCTTACAAGGACTTTCTCAACTGCAAACCACTATACTTCAAGGGCACGGAAGGTGCTATCGGTCTAATCAGATGGATTGAACGTATGGAATCCGTCTTCAACCTCTGCAACTGTGCTGAAGAAAACAAAGTTAAGTTTTCTGCTTACACCTTTCAGGAAGGTGCACTTACATGGTGGAACACCCACGCCAACTCTGTGGGCATCGAAATAGCAAACCAACTTCCTTGGGCTGAATTGAAGAAGAAGCTAAGGGAAAAATATTGTCCTGAAGAGGAACTACACCGGTTGGAGGAAGAATTCTGGCACCTGACCGTGCAGGGGACCGATATTGCTGGGTATACCACCAAATTCCAGCAATTTGCGTTGTTATGCCCGGGTCTGGTTGATCCGGAGGAGAAGAGCATCAAGCGATACATTCGCGGTCTCCCGGAGAATATTCAGGGGAACGTCGCTTCAGCTAGGCCAACCACTACTGAAAGTGCTATCCGGCTAGCACATGAACTTATGGCTATGGTTGTCAGCCGTGAGACACCCAATACCTCCTCCAACAATAAGCGAAAATCCTCTGAACACCAAAACCAACCAAACAAGAAAACCAACACCATCCAAGTTTACAACACCAATTCTGAAACCAAACGCAGCTACACTGGGGACAGACCATACTATTCCAAGTGTAACTACCACCATGACGGTCCATGCAGTACTCCCTGCAACAACTGCAGGAGGTACGGGCATCTGACCAAGGATTGCCGAGCACCTAAAACCAACAACAACTCCACCACCAACAATACCCAACAACCTAAATCCTGCTATGGATGTGGAGAGGCGGGACATTTCAGGAATGAATGTCCTAAACGAAAGAACAAGGGCAACAACAACAACAGCAACAACAACGCCAGAGGTAGAGCCTTCGTACTCAACTCTGGGGAGGCCCGTCAAGACCCGAATGTGGTCTCGGGTATGTTCCTCCTCAACAACTTATCTGCTTCTGTTCTATTTGATACTGGTGCCGATAGGAGTTTTATTTCAGATGAATTTTTCCCATTGCTTGACATCACACCTGTTGCCCTAGATATTAAGTACGCTGTAGAATTATCGGACGGCAAACTTATAGAAACCAATAGTGTGATGCCTAATTGCACTTTAAACTTAGCCGACGAAACCTTCTCAATCGATCTTATGCCTGTCAAAATTGGAACTTTTGACGTTATCATTGGTATGGACTGGTTGTCCAAACATCGCACTGAAATCGTCTGCTACGACAAAATTGTCCGCATTCCTCTCGCCGCCGGTAGAACTTTGATCATACAGGGGGAGACCGGTGGGACGAGACTGAATATCATCTCTTGCTTGAAAACCCAGAAATTTCTAAGAAAGGGTTACCCAGCAATCCTCACACACATCATGGAGAAAAAGTCGGAGGAGAAGCGACTTGAGGATGTGCCAATGGTTCGAGACTTTCCAGAAGTCTTTCCCGAAGAACTGCCTGGTCTGCCACCACCTAGACAGGTTGAGTTCTCAATCGATCTCGTGCCAGGTGCTGCACCTGTGGCCCGAGCACCATACCGTTTAGCCTCATCCGAACTTCAGGAGTTGTCCAACCAATTACAGGAACTCCTGGAAAGAGGATTCATCAGACCGAGTTCTTCACCTTGGGGAGCTCCGGTCTTGTTTGTCAAAAAGAAGGACGGTTCATTCCGAATGTGTATCGACTATCGAGAGTTGAACAAGTTAACCGTCAAGAACCGATATCCACTTCCACGAATCGATGACCTGTTCGACCAACTTCAGGGTTCGAGTTTTATTCAAAGATCGATCTGCGGTCAGGTTATCATCAACTACGCGACATTCCGAAAACTACTTTCAGAACCCGTTACGGGCATTAAGAATTTCAGGTGATGCCATTCGGTCTAACCAACGCACCGGCGGTATTCATGGATCTTATGAATCGGGTGTGCAAACCCTTTTTCGACAAGTTTGTTATCGTCTTTATCGATGACATTCTAATGTATTCACGAAACGAACAAGAACACGCGCAACATCTCAAAACCCTTCTAGAACTACTTAGACACGAGGAGCTTTACGCCAAATTTCCCAAGTGTGAGTTCTGGATACAAACCGTTCAATTCCTTGGACACATCATCGATAGTCAGGGAATTCATGTAGATCCTTCAAAAATTGAGGCTATCAAAAATTGGCAATCGCCGAAAACTCCAACAGAAGTACGGCAGTTTCTAGGACTGGCCGGCTACTATCGACGATTCATCGAGAACTTCTCAAAAATAGCCCTACCACTCACTACACTGACTCAAAAAGACAAAAAGTTCGATTGGACTGATAAACAAGAGTCAGCATTCCAACTACTCAAACAAAAGCTTTGCAGTGCTCCAATCTTATCATTACCTGAAGGCACCGATGACTTCGTGGTATACTGCGATGCTTCCCATCAAGGTCTCGGTTGTGTGTTGATGCAACGAGACAAGGTCATTGCTTACGCCTCACGACAACTCAAAATCCAAGAAAAGAACTACACTACGCATGACCTCGAACTTGGAGCAGTCATTTTTGCTCTCAAAATCTGGAGACATTATCTTTACGGCACTAAGTGCACAATCTTTACCGATCACAAAAGTCTCCAACACATATTCGATCAAAAGGATCTCAACATGAGGCAACGTCGCTGGGTCGAGTTGCTTACCGATTACGATTGCGAAATCAAATACCATCCAGGGAAGGCAAATGTTGTTGCCGATGCCCTCAGTAGAAAGGAACAAACGAAACCACTTCGAGTCCGAGCCCTCGGTATGACTATTCACAATGATCTAAACATTCAGATCCTCGCTGCTCAACTCGAAGCCCTGAAAACCGATAACATCAAAAACGAAGCCTTGCGAGGCATGGATAAACAATTTGAAATCAAACCTAACGGAGTTAGGTGTTTCTTAAACCGAATCTGGTTGCCTAGTTTTGGGAACCTGCGAGACTTGGTGATGGATGAAACTCACAAGTCCAAATACTCTATTCTCCCGGGGTCCGATAAAATGTACCACGGCATCAAGGAATTCTATTGGTGGCCGAACATGAAAGCCGAAATCGCCACCTACGTCAGCAAGTGTCTTACTTGCTCAAAAGTCAAAGCTGAATACCAAAAACCTTCTGGTTTACTTCAACAACCCAGTATTCCTGAATGGAAATGGGAACAAATCGCCATGGATTTCATAACCAAACTACCCAAGTCATCGAGCGGTTGCGATACCATTTGGGTGATCGTCAATCGTCTCACCAAATCTGCTCATTTCCTGGCAATCAAGGAAACCGATAAAATGGAACGCCTCACACGAATTTACATCAAGGAAATCATTTCTCGACACGGTGTTCCAATCTCGATTATCTCTGATAGGGATAGTCGTTTCACCTCTCACTTTTGGCAATCACTTCAAAAATCATTGGGTACCCGTCTTGATATGAGTACCGCATACCATCCTCAAACCGACGGCCAAAGTGAACTAACAATTCAAACACTGGAAGACATGCTACGGGCCTGCGTAGTTGACTTCGGTGTAAACTGGGAACAACATCTACCCTTGTGCGAATTTTCGTACAACAACAACTACCATACCAGTATTGGAGCTGCACCTTTCGAGGCACTGTACGGTCGTAAGTGCCGATCACCTATCTGTTGGAACGAAGTTGGGGATAGCCAACTCACGGGTCCAGAAATCATTCATGAAACAACCGAGAAAATCTTCGAGATTCAAAACAAACTCAAAGCCGCACGTGATCAGAAAAGTTATGCTGACGTGAGACGCAAACCACTCGAGTTCCAAGTTGGGGATCGAGTACTACTCAAAGTTTCACCTTGGAAAGGTGTCATTCGTTTTGGCAAACGCGGTAAACTAAACCCAAGATATATTGGACCTTTTGAGATCCTCGAAAGGATAGGTCCAGTGGCATATCGGTTGCAGCTGCCATCCGAGCTAAGCAGTGTGCACCCCACTTTTCACATTTCAAATTTGAAAAAGTGTCTGTCTGATGAGACACTTATCATTCCACTCGATGAAATTAGGGTTGACGACAAGCTTCACTTTGTTGAAGAACCCGCCGAAATCATGGACCGTGAGGTCAAACAACTCAAGCAAAGTCGTATTCCCATCGTCAAGGTCAGGTGGAATTCATGGCGTGGACCGGAATTCACCTGGGAACGGGAGGACCAGATGCGACTCAAGTATCCTCAGCTATTTGCTGATGCCACTTCAAACACGACTTCAAACTAAATTTCGGGACGAAATTCTTCTAACAGGGGGAGAATGTGACACCCATCAAATTAGGACTAGTAATTAGTGCCTAATCAAGTTTTAATACATGTAATTAGTTTGGTGTTAGGCTAATTAATGTATCAATTAATATATTGTTGAATATATACAATTACGCGATTTGATTAAATCGTACAAGTTTCTAATCGAATGTAATTCGGTTTAAATAAATACGGACGTTGGTGAATAATTTAATTAAATAATATAAACGTTATTTAATAACACCATTACATTCAAAATATTATTTGATTTAATAATATTTCGTACACAATTCGTATCGTACAATCAAGGGCTACGCGATTAAAATATTAAACGCGCAAACAAATAAAACGAGTTAACATTATATTTTTATAACGCAATTATTAAGTATTTGGTAAAATACTTCAACAAAAATATTAGGTAATTATTCGTATTTTAAAACTTATAATTAAACACACATAAAAGTATTTAAACGTTTAAATAATCGGGAAAACGAACATCCCGCGGAACGCAATTGCAGGGAATTGAAAATTGGTGAAGCCCACCCCGTGGACCCCACCAAAACCGGCCCCCCTATACCCCCACCCCTCCCCACTCTTTTCCCTCATTCTCAATTTCTCTTTCTCTTTCTTCTTCAACTTTTCTCTCGACAACACCCATCACCACATTCATCAAAAATCGTCAAATAACACCATCAAACGCCGCCGAATCTCGAAGCTCTTTGGAGAAAAACAACCACCACGCAACGATCTGCGACTCTATCTTTTCGGAATTTCATTTCGACACTTTGTAAGTTTCTGACAAAATCCCGAAACTCTTCGATTTCGTTTATTTTTACATGAAAGTGGTTTGTTTATGTTCAAAATGTCCTTATATGGGTTGGGTAAAAGGATCGGACCAAGTGGTGGCCGGAAAACTCGTTTTTGGCTCAAAAATCCGTTAACAGCTTGAAGTGACGCAACGACGACTGCAGTATAGCGTCACTTCGTGCGTCACTTAAGTGACGCATTGAGTGTCGCTAAAAGCCCTAATTTTGCGTCACTTGCCTAAGTGCCGCATAAAACCCCTTTTTCCCGACACTTACCTAAGTGTCGTAAATTCAATACCCGTCACTATAAACCGACACTTATAGCGTCACTTGTTTAAGTGACGCCTATAATCGAGAACAGATTTCACCCGTCACTAACCTTAGTGACTCATGACCTTTATACCGACACTTACAACCGACACTTCCTTAAGTGTCGCCCTCTATGCGTCACTTGCACAAGTGACGCCATTAATCAGAATCCGTCATTTCATGCGACACTTCCTAAGTGTCGCCTAAACCCTTGAGTGTCGCTATAAGTGACGCTAAAAACAGAATGTTTACAACTCATTTTTTTTACTAAGTGTCGAGACCTAAATTTTATCACTTGATTTCACCCAAATTCAAGTCCAGATGCGTTTTTCACCAAAGCAATTAATAGAGGGGCCACCCCCTTGGACCCCGCCAGGGGTTGCCACCCCTGGAACCCCGCTAACCAGGGGCGCTGCCCCCGGACCCCCGTCACCTAAAAGTTTGTAAACATTTTTAAGTACAACACTTCAAAAATCAAAATAATAATGTTGAAAATTATTATTACAAACAATCACCAACGGGCCGTACACGCTTTCTAAACTCAAGTTAATCAACCAAATCGTAGTAATTTGGACAAGTCAATCAACCAAATGGGGATAATTTGGACATTATAGTTGAACGAACAAATACAAAGGTAGTCTTTTATGATACCTATTCAATTAATAACCATCGCGCGTATTGGACGCCCTCAGGTTACAAGTCTTCGGACATCAATTCACAGCTAATCAATTCAAGTTATTTCGATAAACACTCAAGGCTCAGGTGAGTCTCATGGCCCCTATTTTACTGCTTTTCAATCAAGGGTGTGATATTAATGCTCGTTTTATTTTACAAGTTGAACGCAAGTACAAACCAAATCAAATACTACATGAGTTGCTTCAACTAATCAATTTAAAGCCCTCCATAGCATAGTCTGGTAATACGTAGTAGCGTAAATGTTAGTATATGATATCATATAGGATTGATAATCCTCATCCGGGTTAGCACGCACTAACTGGTCAAACGGATGTATTAGCATTTGGGATGACAAGTGTAGATTAGGCACTCGTAGGAGGCAACCTCAGTTGGGTTTCCTTAATTGGACCTGACAACTCAAGTTAAGCTCAGACTATGTGCTCATGACTGTATAACTTTTATTTTGCTTAATTGCACTTTAAATTCAATTATAAATCTTGCGATTCATACAATCATGTGTTGACATACAAACCTGTGAGCTCACCAGCGTTTCGCTGACCCATTTTAGCAGGTATCACAGGTACACAGCAGTAGGTTGGACTGCCCAAGCCGGAATCATTAGCTCGAGTCAGCATTCATACAATCAGAGATTTAGATGCATTATTATATTTTGTATAGGTTAATTATGTACTTAAATCTCTCAATTTTCAGAAACTGAGCTAATGAAAACATTATTTTGATGTAAACTTTTGTTTTATCAATTCAAGTTCAAAACGACGCATATAGTGGTCGTTCATTATATCTTATGTGCTGTGATATGTAATTAGTCGCGCCCCAACCCGAACCGCTTCCGCATCATAATTTGGGGGTGCGACAGAGAGAATGTCAGAAGCGCGCGACTTTTTCGTTGCCCCAAAAAATATTTAATTTGAAATCCGTTAAATTAAATACAAAAAGTATTAATTATAACGATTGTTTGTCGATTTGATTATCACCATTAAGTGATACATCAGGGAGTCCCTGATGTATGTAATCAATAAATTGATTATCCATCGAAAATGAAACATAAGTATTAAGAAGAAATAAAAATGATTTTCTATCTGGTTGAGATTTTGTCTCCCTGATTTAGACACAACTTAGAATACTGAATAAATCAAAGAGATGTGGTCACGACGTAGATATGAACCAAGGTTATTATTCAAGAATACTTACATTGTAATTTTTTTTATTATATATATATATATATATATATATATATATATATATATATATATATATATAAAAGAAAATGAGTACAAATTATGTTGTATATAAGTTAAATATCATATCATTAGATTATCTTTCACTGGTCAAGTTACAACTTAGAATACTAACAAGATCAGCTTAGAGAAAAGATAAATCAATGATATAAAACTTAATATGAAAACATAATAAATACTCATCTAGAGAGAGACATATGTTTAGTTCAAACGATGAACCCATTCAGAGATGGGTTCATAATGGCCAAGCCTGGGATTAGGCTTCCACTGAATTGGATAAATCGTATCTGAATGCTCACTGATGGTTTGATGTTTTGAAATAGGTAGAGCTGAGCATTCAGATGACAAGTGCTGTCTTTCACAACATTTATAACACTTTTTGTTAACATGACTGACCTGTTTGACTTTCCTTGTTTTAAGTTGCTGATCTGACACAGTCAAACAACTTTTCTTGCTGATTTTTACTTCCTGCATCTTTGACTTAAGATCACTGATAGAAGTTCTCTCAGTGACTGATACAGTGTCAGTGAAGTTTCTGATAATAACTTGATTATCAGAGATGGTTTTGATGAGATGTGAAGTTACTGATGATTTGACAGTTTTCAAAACATTTATCTCATCTCTACCTTCTGTCATATCAGAATCATCAGTGACCAATTTTCTTTTTGTAAAATAGTTTGGTCTTGGCTCACTGAAAACAGATATGGGTTCAAAAATAGCTTCTGAAAAAATTCCCTTGGGATCAAAGACAGGATCAACTTTCGTTGAATCAGCGAGTGATGCAGCATATTCATAATCTCCTCCCAAAATAGCTTTAACTTGTTTTGGAATTTGATTATTGACGCATTGATTGACATTATCATTTGACTTGCACCAAAATTCCATGACCTTTTTAAGTTGTTGAAATTGTGTTTCAAATTTTACTTTTTATTGAACACATACTTGATTTGCATAAGTTTGTGCATCAAGATCTAGTTTTAATCTTTTTAGTTTTGACACATTTTCACCTTGATCATTTAGCCTTGATTTTAAGTCACTGATCTCACATCTCTGTCTTTTCTGAATGTTATGAGCGTTTGATAAGTCAACTATCAGAGACTCAAAAACATTCTCTTTTTCAGAAACTGAAGCTGATTTGAAACGGTGTACCTTGTAAAGAGTTTCAGGATCCCATTCAGATGCTGAACACTTAGGAGTGACTTCTTTGATATCTACAAGAAATTCAGCGTCATCAGCCATAAGACAGTACTCATTTTCTAAACAAATCATTGCTTCTTCTTCATCTGATGATGAGGAGTCAGAGTCACTGAATGAACCTTCTTCAGCGACGAAACCTTTTCCCTTCTTCTTTCCAGATTTAGCCATTGCCTTCGGTTTCTTGTACTTTGCCTTGTACTTGTTATACTTATCATTTCTAAAGTCTGGCACTGGTTCAGGGACTTGGTTGACTGACTTTGATCTACATTCAGCTGCAAAATGACCAGGTTTGCCACACTTGTAGCATTCACCTTTTGATTTGTAATTTTCAGATGATGGAGCACCAGCGAATCTTTTTGATCTGGTGTTCCTTCTGAAATTAGCAACCATCATGGCCATGTCTTTTTCAAGCTTCTCCAGACCCTCATCATATTCATACTCCAACTGTTCTTCAGCACCTTCACCTTCTTCACTAGCTATCAGCGACTTTGAGCTTTGCTTCGAAACTTTTGATTTCTGCCTCTGATCGATTTCATCAAGCTCAGCTACAAGGGCATTGGATATCTTCTGACTTCCAAGAGTAGCACGAATATGCTCACTCTGATCAGCTTACTTTTCAGACTGCTCCCAGTTGAGCAAAATACCATAGACTTGAGTTAGATTAAGAATTGAACAATCGTTCCTCTGTCTGCTGCATGTGGCAATGGTTCCCCAGATTTTTCTTGGCAGCAACTCCAGAAATTTTTCAACAACAAATCTCTGTTCCTTGCCTATACCAGCCTTCTCCATTTTGTTCATCAGTGACTGGTATCTGGTGTAAGTAGAAGACAAAGATTCATTTGGTTCCATTGCGAACAGCTCATACTGGCGAGTGAGATTGACTTCCCTGCAGCGAATAATATCAGGAGTTCCAATATATATATTCCTAAGGGTGTCCCACATGTCTTTAGCAGTTCTACAAAGCCTGATAGATTCGAACACTTCATCAGGAAGTGCCATACCTATGTAGATTTTAGCTTGTTTATCAAGTCTAACTAATCGTCTATCCTCATCCGACCATTGTTCCTCTCTTTTGGCCACAACCATTTCTGGTATAGCAGGAGTAATAGCTGTTGCAATTACAGCAGGAACAATAGTGGTTGGAATATGGGGACCATTGGTTATTGTATTACAGAGACGGTCATCAATTAGGTCTAAAAACATCATCATTCGGGACATCCAAGTTTCAATCCTTGAAGGATCAAAAGCTGGAGGTTTGGTTGTAGAACCATTTCCCTTCTGATAATCAGAGTCTACACAACTGTACTTTACTGATTCCATTGCAGACCTGGTCAATTGAATTTAAACCAACTCTTATCTGATACCAATTGAGAGTCCCGGAATCACTATCAGTTAGTGATTTGGAATCGCAAAGTGTAAAGTTTAATTGTAGAAGGGGGGTTGAATACAATTTAAAAACTAATTCAGATTTTAACTTAGTTAATTAATTAGTTTTAAATTGTTTAACAGAAACAGAGTATAACAGATATATAGATATGACAATATCAAAGTAACAAAGTAATAGTAGCTTAAATGGTGAATTATATTGATCATAAAATTCACAAGTGTTGAATGCGGAATGGATTAACCAAAGTTAATCCAATTCAAACACTTAGCAAATCTATTACAAATTGGGAAGAACAACAGTGGACAAACACACTGACTGTTCTCTCGCTGGATCGACAATGCGTACTCTAGACAAACTGATCAATGACACACAAGTGATAAGTACGTATTGAACGACTAGCCTCTACATTACAAAACACTGGACTATTTATACTACAAGAGTTCTTAAAATATCTCCTAAAAAATAGGATGTTGGAATGACACGTGTCGCTGCTTGATTGACTTGATCTCTGATGAACCGACATTCTGCGGGTCCCAATTCTGTTACCGCAAATATCTCGTTACCTTAAAACCAATCATTCGATGCCACGTAATCTTTCGGACATACTTCAAGTTGGAACACTCTTGCTGATGTATAGATAAGTACAGTACTTTTTGTACTTGATGATTGAGAGGCTTTATTGAATAGTCCCTGAAGATGCAGTAATCCTCCTCACTCACTGCGAGCTAACATGCTCTTGTAGAATGACTTGAACTAGAGATCTTCAGTGACTAGCTGTTATTCGGGCAGTGACTTTTGCCTTTATTGATTTGAAGATGTAAAGCTCTCGCTGTCATGATCAGCGACACACAAAGTTGAGCTTTAATCTTCCTCAGCATATCAATTCCTTGAGAGTAGAATGAATGACGATCAGCGAAACCAATCTTCAGCAACAGCAGCTTTGATACAATTCATTTCTTCATCGAGTAGTGTTAAGTTGAGTTGGTCAGTGACCAGAGACTCAACATGGTCAGCGACCAGTGACTCAACAGTAACACTGTCATTTTGTAAAAAGTAAGAAAGAGAAAGCAGTAATGATTATGTTTTTATTAAACTGCGTGTTTTGTTGTCGGGTGACAATAATTTTGAGACGGAGGGAGTAGTACAACTTAAAATCTATAAACTCAGATGCTTTATGATATATATATATATATATATATATATATATAAGGTTAATAATGGTTTAATTTTTAAAGTTTATCTTTTTTTTCCATTTTTACCATTCAAGTTTTATTTCTCATGATTTAATCCATGAACTTTGCATTGACTTATTGGTTTAATTCTTCAAAGGGTTAAACTATTAAATTTTTGAAAGTTTGATGATTAAATTAGAAAATTTTAAAATGGTAAAATCATTATAAAAAATAAAGTTTGGGAATTAAATCATTAAATTCTTGAATTATAAGAATCTTGGAGGATTAAACCACCAAAATTTTGAAATTTGAAGGATTAAATCATTAGAAAAAAACTTGAGTTATTACATCGAAAAAAAGGAAAACTTTGAGGATCAAACCATTATTAACCCATTTATATATTACCCTTCAAACTAATCGACTAACAATAGTACAACTACAAACTCGAAACTCACATGCTAATGAATAAGGAGGTAAAATAAAAACGGTGAAAAAATAAAAACGATGAAAATTGATATGAGCCCTTAGATCAAAATAAATATATATATATATATATATATATATATATATATATATATATATATATATATATATATATATATATATATATATATATATATATATAAAGAGGTACCTATATAAGAAAAAGGTGAAAAATATAATAATAAGGGTTCACATCCGAAATACCATGTGAAGCAAAACAAAATAATAATAAAGGTTCACAAAAAAATATTTGTTGTGAAGCACCAAAAAAAATAAAGGTTCACGAAAAAAAATGTGAAGAAAAAGAATAAAGCTTCACTCATTTGTAAAAGTGTGAAGGAAAAAAAAAAGGTTTGTAGTCGCAATATATCTAAATTCATGTGAAGCATGAAAAAAAATAAAGGTTCAAAATGAAGACTTTTAAAAAACAAAAAAAAAAGGGTTATGTGAAGCGAAAAAGATAAAAGTTCACAACTCAAAACAATTGTGAATAAAAGTGGAGATCATTTTTACAGTTTTTATATTAACTTCTTCTTTTCACCATAACCCAACCGTATATATAGTGAGAACCCAACCCTATATATAGTGGAAGATTCAAATGAGAACATTTTGAAGTTGAGAACTTTGAGAACTAGTATGTACAATACGTGCTTGTTCATATGTGTATAATGTCAAAATTTATAAAAATTTTTGTTTAATGATGATAGTAAAATTAATTGTTTAATTAATGTAGGGATATGAATATATGATAGGAAATAGATTATTTTCCATTTTTAAGATTTCAAGTTTTAAGAAAGAGAGTTAGAAATGTTTACCTAAGTTAGATAATTAGATATAATATTTTCTTAAAAAAAATGGTGTTTCATAATTATTAATGCAGTTTAATTTGATCAAAAAAATAAAAAAAATAATTAGGCTGCTCCCAACCCCGTTCGTCACTCTCTGTCGGTTAGCAGCCGACGAACCGACAGGGATGGCACGCCCTCGTCGGTTTCGTCGGTCGGTTTGTCACTTCGGTAAACCGAAGTGTGTTTGGTTGTTTCATGGGGCCCATTTTCCTTTTTTTTGTAGCCGTTTAAATAATAAAAAAAAAGATTTTTTTTTCCCAACGGTCATGAGGCCGTTTGGTTTTTTTTTATTATATTTTTTTAAAAATTTCACTTTTTCACCTATAAATTCATACCTCCTTTCCAAACAATTCACACACTCTTTCCAACTATTTCATACAATTCATACTACACAATTTTTTACACTTTCAACATTTAAAAATGTCTTCCGATTTCGATCTTGAAGATTTGCAGGCGCTCAACGACATTTTCGATCCGGAATGGGCGATAAATGTTATCAACGCCATATCCTCCGAATCGGAAGACGAAGAAGTTATTCCGATCCCGAGAGCTCCCCGTCGATACTTTCCAAGAGATCGCGAAGCAACGAGCCAACGTTTGTTTCAAGATTACTTTGCCGACACCCCAACATTTCCGGCGGATGTATTTCGACGTCGTTTTTAGATGAGTAAGCCATTATTTATCCGTATATGTCAAAATATTATATCTTATTCTCAAGATCCGTTACCGGAATACTTTGCATATTTTCATCAACGTATTGACGCACTCGGCAGACCCGGTTTTAACGTTTTTCAAAAATGCACTTCCGCCGTACGCCAACTAGCGTATGGTTGTGCCTCGGATGCGTTTGATGAATACTTGCATATGGGTGAACAAACTTCATACGAGTGTTTGGATAATTTTTGTAAATGTGTATTTCATTTGTACTCTACGGTGTATTTAAGAAAACCAACAGTATAAGATGTGCAACGTTTACATCAACGTCATTCCGAGTTGCATGGTTTTCCGGGTATGCTCGGAAGCATCGATTGTACGCATTGGCCTTGGAGAAATTGTCCAGTAGCATGGCAGGGTCAATACACTAGAGGTGATCAAGGGAATCCAACAATCATGCTCGAAGCAGTTGCGTCTTATAATTTGTGGATTTGGCACGCTTTCTTTGGTCCAGCGGGCTCGAGCAACGACATTAACGTTCTTAATCAATCGGATTTGTTCTCCGATTTGCTACGAGATAGAGCTCCCCAAGTTAACTTTACGATTGCTGGACAACATTTCACAAATGGGTATTATCTGGGGGATGGAATTTATCCGGAATGGGCGACAATTGTTAAGTCGTTCAGGCATCCACTAACTCAAACCGAGGCTCGCTTCAAGAGATACCAAGAATCTGCAAGGAAAGATGTGGAACGAGCATTTGGTGTGCTTTAAGGCCGTTGGCAAATCATCAAGAACCCGGCTAGACCATACAGCACTAACAGAATAAAAAGAATCATGTATGCTTGTGTTATTCTACACAACATGATAACAGAAGATAATGGGCGAAATATGTGTGACCTGGAAGAAGATTATCCATCTGAGCCATCAAATAGACCAAATCGCTCATGGGAAGAAAGAGTTGCAACTTCATTGCGGATGGACAAGGAATTACGGGATCGGGAAGTTCACCATCGACTTCGCAATGCTCTAATCCAACACATTGTGCAACTTCCACCAAATTACCGTGTTCGTTAGGAATTGTTGGATAATTTTAGTAATTGTTGTAGTTTTTATTTTTAGGAATTGTTGTAATTTTTATTTTTAGGCATTGTGGTAATTTTTATTTTTAGGAATTGTGATAATTTTTTATTTTTAGGAATTGTTGTAATTTTTATTTTTAATGGAATGTGTTTAATTTAAATTATTGTGTTTAATTTAAATAGTTTTGTTTTAATTGATTAAAGAATTGGTCAGTGGGCCCCAGAAATATGAAGTGATGGATCAGGGATGGGAGGGGTCTATCAGTTTCAGTCAGTTTTCTGAAAAGCTGACGTGGCACTGACATGGCGCTGTCAGTTTCAGTCAGTTGAATTTTGGGTTGGGAATGGCCTTAGTAATGCAGTTACAGACTAGTGTATGGTTGTATGCCATCATATTGATTGTTGACTCTTTCATTTATGTCTAAAATTTTTCGTTGTATAATACTCCCTCCGTCCCAAAATTATTGTCCACCAACAAAAAGCACACAGTTTAATAAAAGTAGGACCACAACAGTTTTCAACCACTCAAATAGAATCTGCACCCACTAAACTCTCTTCTTATTGGTTGAAATGTGAAGTGGACAATTATTTTGGGACGTCCCAAAAAGGAAAGATGGAGTATAATTTTGGGACGGAGGTAGTATCTGTCTTGAGATTTTCTGTTCGTTTTCAGCTTTTTATTATCACCCACGTTCCATCATATATATAATAAATTTGTGGTCTAGCTTGATTTTCCTTTGTACTCTTTGAGCATTATTAAAGTGTACTAGTCATCAAATTAAATAGTGAAACATATGTGTATGCACTAGTTCTCAAATTTCAAACACTGAAACACATGTGTATTGCGTGCAAGATGGCTCAATAATACGTTATTTCAAAATGGTCACTTGAAGTACTGAAGTTAACGTTTCAACAAATTTATTGATGTACTATACGTTTCTTAGTTTTATAAAAATGTCGTTTAGTAAATTGTACATATGAAGTAATCTGGTGACTGACGACCTTTTAATTAGTAACCGGGTATCATATATATCCATGTTAGCTCCACATAAGCACCACATAAAACAAATTCAACGCCACCTCATTCAAATATCACATATTAGAAAGTAGCAACTATCCTGGTTATTGAGTGCATAGTAAGCCCTGATGTGTGTAAACATCCGTTTAATGAACCATATATAAGTGACCAACAACAGAGGTGGCAGGATCCAAATCTTTTGCAGGTTCTCTTTTTTTCTCTCACTCTTGTTCATATCCTGATATCCTATAAGTCCTAGCCTAGGCAGATTCTTGTTCAAACTAGCTAAATAATTATATTAATTTCTCACTAAACGGATGTTTACATACACCAGTATTTTAATATGGTTTAATTGTTTATTTGAATATACATCAGTATTTTGAATATACATCAGTATTAATACTAAACTAGCTAAAATACTAAACGGATGGGTTTCAAATATTAATATGGTTTCATTGTTTATTTGAATATACATGAGTATGAGTATTTTGAAGCGTTGAAAGGATACTTATTTAAAAGGATATTAAAGTAATATTGAAATTTGTAAGGATATTGATGTTGTATACAAAGTTGTAAGGATATGGATGAAATTATGCCATTAATTTCATACATGTATACATTTGCCCTGTTTAAAAATATAAGGTATGATAGATTTGCATATATAACCCACACATATGACAGTTACGAGGCTAATAACAATGACAAGGAAGATAAGTGAATTATTCACACTTTTTCTATTCTTGAAGGATTGAAGACAGTACTGCATATCTTCCAACGTCGAATACGATATTTCTTCATTTGCTATCTCTGGATCCAACTTTTGAAAAACGAGTCGACCACATCGACAAGGAGGTAACAGCCTAGAGTCATAGTACGTAGAAGTTTACCGATTTGTTCCTTTTGAGTAACCTTGTAATAATTCGACTTCAACTGAGCAAATTAAAATGTGTCATGATATATGTAATCTAATTACTGCTTAATAAAGTTCATAGATTCTTAGGCCAAATGCTATATGCGTGTGGTGATTCTAATTAGTGCTTAATAAAGTTCATAGATTTTAACCAACCATAGTTTGTATGAGCTATTAGTTGAACTGTTTGAAAATGTATCAAACTTTACATAATATTTTATGTGGCATTCACATAAATTGCGACATCATAAAAACCTAATGCCACATCACCATACAACACTCTGAACTTTCAAATTCATGTTATATTTGTCAAGTTTATTTATTTTCTTACCATCTGTTATATATGCTTACGTCGTTGTATGTGTGTATATATGTATGTATATTAATATACAAATACTATTGGTAATCGATGTATTTGGTTAGCTTACAAAAGTTCGAAGGTTACACCTTGTAGTAGTCGTAGGGTACAACATAAGTTGCACTAATACTCTCCATCTCATATTTGAGAAGCATTAACTCGAGCTGAATCCATAAGTCAAGCCCCCAAGAGATTGCATAAACGCCAATCACTTTCCATATTACCACCGTCGTGCTCCATGCCATCATCATCATCCTTATCCATGGCGTCACAAACATCACAATTAAACCCTTCAAGATCTTAGATATCATGATCTTCTTCTTCTTCTTCTTCTGCTATTATAAGTATCCTAAGCTTCGTAAATCGTTTCTCAATAATATTTTATTGATCTCAGATAGTAATATAATAATAATGGAGCACGTATTAATTGTATGTGACCTTGTTACAAGCGGGTATATTGGTCACATAAAAGGAATGCATCAACAAGCTAGAACAAGGTGAGTTGGTGATGATCATCATAATGAAGGTTAAACTTATGATCATAATTGTAGGGCGTACCGATAGCCGGCAATTTCCGACACAACCCGAAAACCGACACTATATCGACTCGAAAAAATTAAGGTTGGGTTGAAGTTTTTTGACCCAAGAACCCGTCAACCCGACACCCGCCAACCTGACTATTTTTTGGGTCGAGTTTGGGTCACCTAATGAGTTTTTGGGTTGACCCGACAACCCGAATTTTTTTTAAATGTAGCTAAAAATTTAGAAGTATTTTTAATATAATAATCTGACGTATTTAATGATGTTTTAGTGTTAAATTTTGATGAACTTAATATTTGTTGTTCCATTAACAGAAAATGACCCGAAAACATATTGATCTTACTAGATAAATGGGTAATATGGGTTGGGTAAGGTTGAGTTAGGGTTGGGTTGTGTTGAAATATTCAACCCGATTGTAAAATCAGGTCGGGTTTGAATCGACTACTTCTGACCCACAAACTCAATAACCCGAGCGGGTCAACTCGACCCAACTTAAATTGCCACCCCTAATTCTTACAAGAGTTCTAAAGTTCAAAACTCACTAGGTAATCTAACCAATTTATTCAGTTAATTGACTTTTACAACCATTCAGTATTGCTTCGAAATTGAGGGTTTCATCACTTCATGCTAATTTAAAAAAAAAAATTATATATATGTATATTCGAATTTTGTATTATCAAATATCAATTATGGGACAGAGCCCAATAAAAACTACTTCCTACTTTCCTAGCTTTGACAAAATTTTTGGCTAGAGTCAGATGGGCCTAAACGACAATTACTCGGCCCATTGAAATGCTAGTACCATTATATATATAGATGCGCAAAAACCGGTTTTGGTCAAACCCGACCCGACCCGACCCGAAACCGGTTTTGGTCAAACTTGGTCAAAACCGGTTTGACCCAAAACCGGTTCGGGTTCAACCCGATTTGGGCACCCCAAAACCCCAACCCGACCCAAACCGGTTCGGGTAGGGTCCAAACCGGTTCGGGTTCAAAACCGGTTTCAAACCGGTTTTTTTTATAAAAATCGTATTTTCGCTCGCACGTCTTCGTTTTAAGGAAAAGCAACGTTTGGGCCAAATTTTTTTCCTTAACTTTGTAGAACATTAGTAATGGAAACATAATTGATCAATAACATAACCAAAAGGCTTCTAAATCTCCTTAAAAATATTATTGAATCCGAAAATTCTATATAATTCATAAACGTTAGGGCGTTAAGCGTTTTAATGAAAAGCAACGTTTGGGCCAAATTTTTTTCCTTAACTTTGTAGAACATTAGTAATGGAAACATAATTGATCAATAACATAACCAAAAGGCTTCTAAATCTCCTTAAAAATATTATTGAATCCGAAAATTCTATATAATTCATAAACGTTAGGGCGTTAAGCGTTTTAATGAAAAGCAACCTTTGGGCCAAATTTTTTTCCTTAACTTTGTAGAACATTAGTAATGGAAACATAATTGATCAATAACATAACCAAAAGGCTTCTAAATCTCCTTAAAAATATTATTGAATCCGAAAATTCTATATAATTCATAAACGTTAGGGCGTTAAGCGTTTTAATGAAAAGCAACGTTTGGGCCAAATTTTTTTCCTTAACTTTGTAGAACATTAGTAATGGAAACATAATTGATCAATAACATAACCAAAAGGCTTCTAAATCTCCTTAAAAATATTATTGAATCCGAAAATTCTATATAATTCATAAACGTTAGGGCGTTAAGCGTTTTAATGAAAAGCAACCTTTGGGCCAAATTTTTTTCATTAACTTTGTAGAACATTAGTAATGGAAACATAATTGATCAATAACATAACCAAAAGGCTTATAAATCTTCTTAAAAATATTATTGAATCCGAAAATTCTATATAATTCATAAACGTTAGGGCGTTAAGCATTTTAATGAAAAGCAACCTTTGAGCCAAATTTTTTTCATTAACTTTGTAGAACATTAGTAATGGAAACATAATTGATCAATAACATAACCAAAAGGCTTCTAAATCTCCTTAAAAATATTATTGAATCCGAAAATTCTATATAATTCAAAGTGAGTTGATACTTTCAAGGAATGTTTTACTAAATGCAAGGAAACATGTGCATAAAAAGTGATACTGTATGCATAAAGAGTTGTACATTTCCGTGTGTTTAGTAAAAACTTCCTTGCATTTATCAAACACGTTTTAGCATTAGGCTTTTTAAGGATAAACAATGTTTGGAGCAAATTTTTTTTATTGAATTGGTAGAACATTAGTAATACAAACGTAATTGAACAATAACTTAAACAAAAGTCTTCTAAGTCTTCATAATACAATTACAACTAAAAATATAAAATATACCAACGAATACATTTCGAGCTTCGGCATGGCCATCACCCGAAAATGTAATCGTGTAGTAATCTTCAACTTGTATTAATCTTCAAAAGTCGAAATCTTCTTCGGAGGTAGCCTCGCGCGAAGCTTGATCAAGAGCAATTTCTTCGTCGGAAAGTGATATTGTTACACCTTCATCCACCTCGATATTGTGTATGTCTTCTTCGTATTCCATTTCACCTTCAAGACTTGATACATTTTGTATGCGTTCCGCGGCGTCCAAGTGATCCTTCAAGCAAATGCACATCTCTAAGGAGGCCGGTGTGAGTCTTGTTCTTCGTATAGATAATACCCTGCCACTAAGAGAAAAAGCGGATTCCGAAGCTACCGTAGAAGCTTGGACGGTTAGTAAATCTCGGGCCATGATGGCTAGAATGGGAAATTGAGATTCCCTCTCTTTCCACCAAGCCAAAATATCAAATTGTTCGAACTCATTGGGTAGAATAGTGGCCAAAAAATCCGTAGTCGTATATCTCCCATATTCGTTAGTGGTATTTTGGTTACCATCACCCCTTGCCCGTTTATTGTTTTCTTGTCTTAAACTATTATAAAAGTTTAGCATTGGATTGCTAGAAGAAGATGAAGAAAACATTGGGTTAACCGTACTACCGGACACATGTGTGGTTGAACTATATTTTTGAAAATATACGCCAAATAAATCTCCCAAATATTTGTTAAAATCCTTTTTTGCATTATGTGAAAACATTGGGTCGGCCTCATTCAAATCCAAATTGTGACAAATGTTATCGATAAGCATTTCCACCCCGGTAACGTTCAAACAAGGGGTCATTGCGGCGGAACAAGTAATTACCGGTGGCATTTCTTGAAAATATTTTTTTAGTTTTTCTTTCATGGAAGCCACCATTTCTTCAAATATAGGACCTTCATACACGTAGTCGTTTAATTTTGTAGTCATTAACCAAATTTGATTAAGCACCAAATGGCTAGTTGGATAATAAACACCCGATAATAAAGTAGTCGCGGTTTTGAAAAGTTTGAGCAATTCGACAATCTTTTTAATATACTCCCAATATATGATTGGAAATGGTGTTGCATGGCCTTTTGTAACAAGATGATCATGGAAAACTTGTAAAGTATCGCGTTGGCGTAAACCACATACAAACATATGGTAGGTCGAATTCCATCTAACGGGCATGTCCCAATTAGGGGTTAAAAAAATAGAATTCGTATCCTTGCACAATTTCATATAAGATTTGTATCTAGCTTTACCCTTTTGAAAAACGTCTTGCAACATAGATTTAAATCTCGTTTTTACTTCGTCTACATCTTCAACCGCTAGTCCGGCTTGCACAACCAAGTTAATGATGTGTGCAACACATCGACTATGATAAAAAATGCCCTTCAATGGTGGTGCGTATTTTAGTATTAATTTTGAAACGGCAAGTGTATTATTACTAGCGTTGTCAAAAGATATTGAAAAAACCTTTTCTTCCAATTTAAACATTTTAATCACACTTCGTAACATGTAAAATAAGTTTTGACCCGTGTGAGGATACTCAAAGTCTTCAAAAGCAATTGTACGTTTCATCATTTGCCAAGTTGCGGGATCAACCCAATGTGCGGTTACACAAAGGTACGAACCGGGCAAACCATGAGGAGCCGACCAAACATCGGTTGTTAATGATACACATGTATTTAAATTTTCAAAACCGATTTTTAATTGTTTTTTAGCATCTTTCCACAATTTAAGGGCATCCCGTTTAAGAGTAGTACGACTTACATTGTTATATCGCGGTTGAAGAGTGGTTTGAATCACCCTAGTAAGCCGAGGGTTGTCGAAGTGGTTGAAAGGCAAAGCTTCTTGAATCACATAACCCGCAAAAGCTTGTCGACACCGTTCCACATCGTATGTAAATATAGAACCATCTACTCCCATTGAAGATTGACCACTTGCTTCCGGATTACCTCTAAGTCCCACACAATGCTTCTCGGTATGATTTTTCAACGTGGTGTTGGAGTCGGGTTTGAAGAACATCTTACAACGTTTACAATGAGCTTTAATCAAACCATCCGACAACAACAATTTGTCGTAAGCACCCCAAATCTCCGGATTTCTTTTGTTGGGCAATTGTTTCACAATCGTTGGTGCATTTGAAGAACCAACACCATGGGAAGCCGAAGAAGATTGAGTTGCCATGAGAATATAGTATACGTTTTTGAGTTTTTTGAGTTTTTGTAGATATGTATGAGTGTTTGGAAGTTGTGAATGAACCTAAACTCAAGCCTTGTATTTATAGTGATTTGGAATGGCAAAAATGTAAAAAAAATATAACAAAAAACGGCTAGAAACCTCAAAAAAACGGATAGTTTTTCAAAAATTCAAAAAAATCCCAAAAAACCGGTTTCAAACCGGTTTTCAACCCGGTTTTCAAACCGGTTCCGGTCAAACCGGTTTTGAACCGGTTCCAACGTTCCAAAGGCCAAACCGGTTTCAACCCTACGGGTTGGGTATAACCCGAACCGGTTTTGGTCAAAACCGGTTTTGACCGGTTCGGGTTCGGTTTGGAATCGGGTCGGGTCTTGAAACCCGGTTTGAATTTGCATGCCTAATTATATATATCATTGAGGATGAGGATGACTTGTAAAATTACGTACTTCTAGGAATGTTAATTGGTGAACGGAATATATTAAGGGCCTGTTTAGTTTTCACTTAATGGTCTGTTTCCAGACATTTCTTAATCCAGACAGATAAATTGCTGTTTCTTTTTCACTTAATCTGAAATGAATGTCTGTTTCTAAAATAGGAGGAAAAATGAAGCCCTTACCAAAAAGAGGCTCTTAATGATAAATATACATTTTTTTCAACATTTTTTCTCCAATAGAATTTAAACACGTCATTTTTTATTCAAACTTTACATCATTCAAGTTCATCATTTTGGTCAAAACAAAAATTACATTTACATAAACAGCACTTGTTATAAACAGACATATTTATCCAGACAGACATCACATGTAAACAGCACTTAATAGGAAAAAAAAAGTAAACAGCCCCTAATTGTGACGTGAACAACACATTTACTCCATATCAAACTTTGAGTAAGAGGAAAGTTCAAAAAAGAATGGTAAAAAAATGAAGAATAGAGGAACCAATAGAATTGCTCCATTTCAAAAACTCATTTTCACCTCTCTTTTTTTAAAGTTAAATATCTCATAAACCGTATGTCTATAAATTATAAAAATTACATATTCGAAATCAGCTTCTTTTTCTCTTTGATTCTAGATCCAACAAGATATACTTTCGGCAAAGTTTTTTTTTTCATTTTTATTGGATTTTAATGTGAAATCACATGTGATTTAACACAAAAATAAAATAAAAAATCACACCCGCTTATATCTCCGATTAAACTTTAAATTCAAATTATTGATGATTTAAGGAGATTAAAACATGAAAAACTAAGTTGTAATTACATGCGATGGAATATCAAAGTATCAATCACATGTGATAAAAGAGTAATAAAATACGAATTTTCAAATCATTGATTATAGTTATATAGTTAAGTAAAAATCAAGTTGAAATCATATATGAATTATCATATATCAGTAAATTTCTCATCAAATATCAGTTTTTAGATGAAAATCATATGTGATTATATACAAAATCATATGTGATTATATAACAAATCACATGTTGTAACACCCCCAAATTTAATGATTTTCGGAAGCATACTTGGGTGTTACTAATCAATATACAAAGCACAAGATATACGGCAAACGACCTCTAAATGAGACGTTTTGTAAAATAATTACATTTCATAATTAAATCGTTTGAAAACATATAGTTTTCTTTACAAAAATATGTAAGCCTAGAGTCCGCGTATGTGGCGGGAGATTCTATTACATAACCATAGTTACAAAAGATAATGCCAAAGAATCTCCGTTAAATGCAGTTTGGAAATCATACGACTCTAGCTAGTAATCCTGGAGTGATCCTACTCCGTAAGTGTACCTGAGAATACATGCTAAAAGGGTCAACCAAAAAGGTTGGTGAATCTCACAGGTTTATCAGTAAATAATCAGTTTGAACACAAGATTTCATCAGTAGTGCCCGTAGGCGTATATCAAGTATTTGCAAATCTCGCAAAAGTAAAGAAATCAAGTTATACCGTTGCCATGAGGCTCATAATCGAAGCTTAACCCGTAAATGATCAGTTGCTCCCGTGACATGCTCGAAATTGAGCAAGCATAAGTAAACGAAATAATAGTCACTCGTTTCTACGTGTAAATCAGTACGTGGTAGCGCTACTACCCCGGGCAGGGAGGGTCATTTCCCTAATGGATCCATTAACTACTGTTCGCGCTTAAGTCCATAACTAACGATATATGATGGAGAGACTTCAGTAATTAGTAATTAACTCATGCAATTATGTTTGGTATAGAAATCAGTTTAGTACTTGTGTTCAGGAAAAATAAGTAGCATGTATCTCCCCCAGTAAGATAAAACAGTAAAAGTGGGGCCGTAAGACTCACCTGAGTCAAGCAGTGGTAAATAGCAAGTAGTAGAAAAGCAAGTAGGTTCTCCGAACCCGTGACCTTCTAGTGCCTAAACACGTAAGGTTAAGTAAGTAGATGTCTCGCAAGACCATCTAGGCTAGTTGTTCATACAACCCGTTGTGTTTAAATGTTGGTTTGTTCGTGTTCGTAACAAAGTATACGGCCCGTTGGTGATTTGTTATAATTAAAGTTTATCATTCAATACGCAAATTAAAGTAATTGTAATAGGAAAGTATGTTTTATTATGATTGTTAGGTCGTATCGTATAAGGATTTGAGGTTGTAAAAGTTCGACACTTAGTGAAAATGTGAGTTTTCAAGGTTCTGGTTTGTGCGACGTAGCATGCGACGTTGCAAGCGACGTAAGGTGCGACGTAGGCAGGTACGTCGCATGATGCGACCTTCGCAAATCAATGCGACGTAGGGGGCGACGTCGCTAATGCGACGTTGGTTCGGTTTGCGACGTTAAAGTCTACGTCGCTACGTGCGACGTCCGCAAGTTAATGCGACGTAATAGGCTGCGTCGCTAGTACGACGTTGAGGTTTTTGTGCGACGTAGGTCGCGACGTCGCAGAGGCCCCTGGCCAGGTGCGACGTAGAGGTCTGTTGGCCGGAAAATGTGCCGAAAATGAGTTTTCCGGTTTCCGTTCGGTCCAAATCTTTTACCCAACCCTTATATGAACATAATAAGCCTATTTAAACTACAAACTAGTAAAAATGATCAAAAACGAGAGATGTCGGGATTTGTCGGAAACTTACAAAGTGTCGGATGGAAAATCCGAAAAGATAGGAATATAGATCGTGTTGCCGTGGTCACTTTTCTCCAAACGAGTGGTATGATTCGGTGATGTTTCGTGGTGTTATTTTGCGATTTTGTGTGATAAATGTGGTTTGGTGATTGAGAGTAAAAGAAAGAGAGAGAGAGAGAATAGAAAATGAAAATGAAAGAAAAGGTGGGGAATGGGAGGTTATCCTCCCATTTTCCAGTCCCCGCTCCCCGTGCGGTGTTCGTTTGCTCCGTCGTTTAATCGTAAATAATTATTTTAAATAGTAAATGTACGTTTTAAAAATACAAATTATTACGCGAGGTTTTATTTAAATATTTTACAATTTATATTTGAGTTATAAAATGTACGTTAATTTATTTAGTTGCGCGTTTTAACATTTTAAATTGTGTAACTTTCTGATTGTACAATACGAATGAATACGAAATATTATTAACAATATTTTTGACATAACAATGTTATTTAATAAAATTGGTCACCAACGTCCGTATTAAATTGAATCGAAATACATTCGATTTAAACTGCGTACGATTTAACCAAATCGCATTTTTTGTATATATTCAGCAATATATTTAATTCGATACATAAATTAGCCTAACACAGAACTAATTACATGTATTAACTAAGAATTAGGCACTAATTCTAGTCCTAATTTGCCGGTTGTTACATTCTCCCCCTGTTAAAAGAATTTCGTCCCGAAATTTAAGTCGAAGTCGCGTTAGGGGCAGAATCGGTGAATAAGTGGGGATACTTGAGTCGTATTTGGTCTTCCCGTTCCCAAGTGAATTCCGGACCGCGCCGCGAATTCCACCTGACTTTGACGATTGGAATACGACTTTGTTTCAGTTGTTTGACCTCACGGTCCATAATTTCGACAGGTTCCTCAACGAAATGTAGTTTGTCATCTATGCGAATCTCGTCAAGGGGGATAATAAGTGTCTCGTCAGACATACATTTCTTTAAGTTAGAAATGTGAAAGGTAGGGTGCACGCTGCTGAGTTCAGAGGGTAGCTGCAATCGATATGCCACTGGACCTATCTTCTCGAGGATCTCAAAAGGTCAAATGTACCTGGGGTTTAATTTTCCGCGTTTGCCGAATCGGATTACGCCTTTCCAAGGCGATACTTTTAAGAGTACTCGATCCCCAACTTGGAACTCGAGTGGCTTGCGTCTCACGTCAGCATAGCTTTTCTGACGATCACGCGCGGCTTTGAGTCGGTTTTGGATTTCAACGATTTTCTCTGTGGTTTCATGTATGAGTTCAGGACCAGTGAGTTGACTCTCTCCCACTTCAGTCCAACAGATCGGTGATCGGCACTTACGACCGTACAGTGCCTCAAAAGGTGCAGCTTTAATGCTGGCGTGATAGCTGTTGTTGTACGAGAACTCGCACAACGGTAGATGTCTTTCCCAATTTGTACCAGAATCAACTACGCAGGCTCGTAGCATGTCTTCCAGTGTCTGAATAGTTCGTTCGCTCTGGCCATCGGTCTGAGGATGGTACGCGGTGCTCATATCGAGACGGGTACCCAATGATTTTTGGAGTGATTGCCAGAAGCGAGATGTGAAACGGGCATCCCTGTCAGAGATAATCGAGAGAGGGACACCATGTTGGCAAACGATTTCTTTGATGTAAATTTGCGTAAGGCGTTCCATCTTGTCGGTTTCTCTGATTGCCAAGAAATGAGCCGATTTGGTGAGACGATCGACGATCACCCAAATGGTATCGCAACCGCTCGCCGATTTAGGTAGTTTGGTTATGAAATCCATGGTAATTGCTCCCATTTCCATTGAGGAATTTCAGGTTGTTGGAGCAATCCAGAAGGTCTTTGGTGCTCGGCCTTGACCTTGGAACAAGTTAAACATTTGCTGACGTACAAAGCAATGTCAGCTTTCATATTCGGCCACCAGTAAAACTCCTTGATGCCGTGATACATTTTGTCGGATCCCGGGTGGATAGAATATTTGGACTTGTGAGCTTCATCCATCACCAAGTCCCGAAGGTTCCCGAAATTAGGCAACCAGATTCGGTTAGAGAAATACTTAACTCCGTTGGGTCTGATCTCGAATTGTCTGTCCATGCCTCGCAAGGCCTCGTTCTTGAAGTTATCGGGTTTCAGGGCTTCGAGTTGGGCAAGGTGTATTTGGGTGGTGAGGTCGTTATGAATGGTAATACTGAGTGCCCGGACTCGGAGTGGTTTTGTTCGTTCCTTACGACTGAGAGCATCATCAACCACGTTTGCTTTGCCCGGATGATATTTGATCTCACAGTCGTAATCGGTGAGTAATTCAACCCATCTACGTTGCCTCATGTTAAGATCTTTCTGGTTGAAAATGTGTTGGAGACTTTTGTGGTCGGTGAATACAGTGCTGCGGGTACCATAAAGATAATGTCTCCAGATTTTTAAGGCGAATACCACGGCCCCTAGCTCGAGGTCGTGAGTTGTGTAGTTTTTCTCGTGAACTTTAAGTTGTCGGGAGGCGTAAGCAATGACCTTGTCTCGTTGCATCAGCACGCAACCGAGACCTTGGTGAGAAGCATCACAGTATACCACGAAGTCATCGGTGCCTTCGGGTGGAGATAGAATGGGTGCACTGCAAAGCTTGAATTTCAACAGCTGAAATGCCGACTCTTGTTTATCGGTCCAATCGAATTTCTTTTCCTTCTGAGTCAGCACGGTGAGGGGTTTGGCAATTGTTGAAAAGTTTTCGATGAAACGGCGGTAGTAACCGGCCAATCCCAAGAATTGGCGTACCTCGGTTGGAGTGGTTGGTGCTTTCCAGTTCTTGATTGCCTCGATTTTTGACGGGTCTACATGAATTCCCCGACTGTCGATAACGTGTCCAAGGAATTGAACGGTGTGTATCCAGAACTCACACTTAGAAAATTTGGCGTAGAGCTCCTCGTGTCTAAGTAGTTCTAGGATGGTTCTGAGGTGTTGTGCGTGTTCATGTTCGTTTCGCGAATAGATAAGGATGTCATCGATAAAAATAATGACAAACTTGTCGAGGTATGGTTTGCACACCCGATTCATAAGGTCCATGAATACAGCCGGTGCGTTGGTTAGGCCAAAAGGCATTACTTGAAATTCGTAGTGCCCGTAACGGGTTCTGAATGCGGTTTTTGGGATGTCAGCATCGCGAACACGCAACTGATGATAACCTGATCGAAGATCAATTTTTGAATAACAGCTTGATCCTTGGAGTTGATCGAACAGATCATCGATTCGAGGAAGTGGGTATCGGTTCTTGACGGTTAGTTTGTTCAACTCTCGGTAATCAATACACATTCGAAATGAACCGTCTTTCTTTTTAACAAACAAGACCGGAGCTCCCCAAGGTGAAGAACTCGGTCTGATGAATCCTCTATCCAGGAGTTCCTGTAACTGCGTGGACAACTCCTGAAGTTCAGATGGAGCTAGGCGGTACGGTGCTCGGGCCACCGGTGCAGCACCCGGCACGAGATCAATCGAGAACTCGACCTGTCTAGGTGGAGGTAAACCAGGTAGTTCTTCTGGAAAGACTTCGGGAAAGTCTCTAACGATTGGCACATCTTCAAGTCGCTTCTCCTCCGACTTTTTCTCCGTGATGTGCGCGAGTATTGCTGGGTAACCCTTTCTCAGAAATTTTCGGGTTTTTAAACAGGAGATTAAGTTTAGTCTCGACCCACCGGTCTCCCCCTGTATGACCAAGGTACTACCGGCGGCGAGAGGAATTCGGACGATTTTATCATGGCACACAATTTCGGCCCGGTGCTTGGACAACCAGTCCATACCCACGATGACATCGAAACTTCCCAGTTCAACAGGCATTAGATCGATTGAAAAGATTTCGTCGGCTAAGTTTAAAGTGCAATTAGGTATCACACTATCGGTTTCTATAAGTTTACCATTTGCAAGTTCTACTGTGTACTTAACATCTAAGGCCGCGGGGGTGATATCAAGTAGTGGACAAAACTCATCAGATATGAAACTTTTATCAGCACCGGTATCAAATAATACTGAAGCAGTAAGATCGTTGAGAAGAAATGTACCCGTTACAACATTCGGGTCTTCCCTAGCTTCCCCAGCTTTGATGACAAATGCTCTGCTACGAGCAGGGTTGTTGTTCCGTTTGTTGTGGTTGTTGTTGTTGTTGTTGTTTCTCTGCTTAGGGCAATTATTCTGAAAGTGCCCAGGACTTCCGCACCCATAACAAGTCTTTGGGGCACTGGTGTTTCGACAATCCTTGGCCAGATGCCCAAAACGTTTGCAGTTTGTGCAAGGGCAGGAACCGTCATGGTGACGATTGCATTTGGGGCAGTAGGGCTTGCTTCCTATGTACCCTTTCTTTTCTGAAGAGCCGGATGAATAAGCCCTAAGGGGCTCAGGCTTTCGGTTGGTGATTTGGTTGGATGAGTTGGGGTTTCCTTCCCACTTTCGTTTGTTGTTTGTAGGTGGGGCTGAGGTTGTGTTACGGCGGACAGCGTTTGCCGTAAGTTCATGGGCCATACGGATGGCGTTCTGGATAGTACCTGGTTTGGATGAAGTCACTAGGTCCTGAAGTTTTTCGGGCAGTCCATCAACGTATTTCTCGATCCTCTTGTACTCAGGATCGACCATGGTTGGGCACAGAAGTGCCAGCTGGTGGAAACGGTTGGTGTAACCGGTGATATCATTACCTTGCATCTTATGGTTCCAGAATTCCAGCTCCAGTTGTTTCAGTTCATCCCTGGGGCAATACTCACCCCTTAACATCTCCTTCAACTCCTCCCACGGAAGTTTGTAAGCATTGGCAACGCCCACAGTTTGGGCATAGGTGTTCCACCACGTGAGTGCGGTGTCAGTAAAAGTACTAACAGAGAACTTAACCTTGTCCCCCTCCGCACAGTTGCAGATAAGGAATACCGATTCAACTTTCTCAATCCAACGTATTAGACCGATTGCTCCCTCAGTACCTGCAAAGTTCAGAGGTTTGCAGTTTTGGAAGTCCTTATATGAGCAGGGCTTAGGTTGTGGTCCATTGTTAGCTGTATCTTCGCTACCAGGAGCTGAAGTCCGGGTAGCTAGGGCTTGGGCCACGCTACGGGCAATCAGACCCGCAACTTCAGCTTCAGTGAGGGTGATTTGTCGACGAGGAGACATGCTGCTGATCAAGGAAAGAACAAGGAAAGTGGAATAAGTTATTTGCATGAAACTAGATATATCACAAGTGTATATAATGAGATACACGATAACAGTACGAGGTGATAATCATATTCCATTTAGGCAAACAAGTTGGATACAAAGTTCGGGTTTTCCAAAAGATTACAGAGTAGTAGTAGTAGTACAAAAGTACCGGGAATGGTTACATCCGGTTGAATTACATAGGTCCTAATTAAGTAGTTAACTGGTTACAAGTTACAGACTGTTCTAATCTTGATGCAGATTAATCTGCTCCATCAGCGCGACAAGGCGGTCCACGGTTTCTGCTAGTCTGTTGGCTTGTCTGGCGTTGTCTTCGACCAAGGCTAGTCGATGTACTAGTGCTCGAGAGTGGTCCTCAGTCTCCTGTGAACACTGTTCACATTCTTCTAGTCGGTTTCTTACAAGTTCATCCGCACCTAATTCGGCGGTCATGGAATCCTGAATTATGCTTACAGAGAGGTTGGTATCCTCTTGTTCTCGTTGTAGTTGTGATATGCGGTCAAGAGCTTGATGAAGCAGGTAAGTCATTCGGTGTTGTTCCAGTTCCAGGTTTTCGAGTCTTTGCTCCTGACGGCGGGATTGGGTAGCCAATACTGGCAACGTGAGATGTGCCGAGTTCTGAGAGTTATGTACAGGATAAGGGCTGGTTCGAGGTGACCTTGTGTTCCTCCTGGCTACTCGTGGGTTCCGTGACCCACGTGAGTGAGAGTGTGTCGGATTAGGTGGTGTGTTTGCCATTCCTGTGGCAGAGTGTAAGTAAGACGAGGCTAATATATATAAATATATAATATCCAGCCTAAAGTCTAGCACGTATCAAGTAATGGTCCGGTTCTCTCGTGGTCAGAGTCAACTAACGCATTCCTGTTCGACACAACCAGTTCAGACCTCACATCATCTTTCCTTAATTGTACATAGTTGATCAGGCTATGTTAAATTAAAGTCGTATGATGTAATTCCTGAACCAATCATGCCTAGTAAGGGAATACTGCCTAATGGTCATAGTCTAGGCCCACTAAATGCAACCTAGTTCACTATAACCTTAGGCTCTGATACCAATCTGTAACACCCCCAAATTTAATGATTTGCGGAAGCATACTTGGGTGTTACTAATCAATATACAAAGCACAAGATATACAGCAAACGACCTCTAAATGAGACGTTTTGTAAAATAATTACATTTCATAATTAAATCGTTTGAAAACATATAGTTTTCTTTACAAAAATATGTAAGCCTAGAGTCCGCGTATGTGGCGGGAGATTCTATTACATAACCATAGTTACAAAAGATAATGCCAAAGAATCTCCGTTAAATGCAGTTTGGAAATCATACGACTCTAGCTAGTAATCCTGGAGTGATCCTACTCCGTAAGTGTACCTGAGAATACATGCTAAAAGGGTCAACCAAAAAGGTTGGTGAATCTCACAGGTTTATCAGTAAATAATCAGTTTGAACACAAGATTTCATCAGTAGTGCCCGTAGGCGTATATCAAGTATTTGCAAATCTCGCAAAAGTAAAGAAATCAAGTTATACCGTTGCCATGAGGCTCATAATCGAAGCTTAACCCGTAAATGATCAGTTGCTCCCGTGACATGCTCGAAATTGAGCAAGCATAAGTAAACGAAATAATAGTCACCCGTTTCTACGTGTAAATCAGTACGTGGTAGCGCTACTACCCCGGGCAGGGAGGGTCATTTCCCTAATGGATCCATTAACTACTGTTCGCGCTTAAGTCCATAACTAACGATATATGATGGAGAGACTTCAGTAATTAGTAATTAACTCATGCAATTCTGTTTGGTATAGAAATCAGTTTAGTACTTGTGTTCAGGAAAAATAAGTAGCATGTATCTCCCCCAGTAAGATAAAACAGTAAAAGTGGGGCCGTAAGACTCACCTGAGTCAAGCAGTGGTAAATAGCAAGTAGTAGAAAAGCAAGTAGGTTCTCCGAACCCGTGACCTTCTAGTGCCTAAACACGTAAGGTTAAGTAAGTAGATGTCTCGCAAGACCATCTAGGCTAGTTGTTCATACAACCCGTTGTGTTTAAATGTTGGTTTGTTCGTGTTCGTAACAAAGTATACGGCCCGTTGGTGATTTGTTATAATTAAAGTTTATCATTCAATACACAAATTAAAGTAATTGTAATAGGAAAGTATGTTTTATTATGATTGTTAGGTCGTATCGTATAAGGATTTGAGGTTGTAAAAGTTCGACACTTAGTGAAAATGTGAGTTTTCAAGGTTCTGGTTTGTGCGACGTAGCATGCGACGTTGCAAGCGACGTAAGGTGCGACGTAGGCAGGTACGTCGCATGATGCGACCTTCGCAAATCAATGCGACGTAGGGGGCGACGTCGCTAATGCGACGTTGGTTCGGTTTGCGACGTTAAAGTCTATGTCGCTACGTGCGACGTCCGCAAGTTAATGCGACGTAATAGGCTGCGTCGCTAGTGCGACGTTGAGGTTTTTGTGCGACGTAGGTCGCGACGTCGCAGAGGCCCCTGGCCAGGTGCGACGTAGCGGTCTGTTGGCCGGAAAATGTGCCGAAAATGAGTTTTCCGGTTTCCGTTCGGTCCAAATCTTTTACCCAACCCTTATATGAACATAATAAGCCTATTTAAACTACAAACTAGTAAAAATGATCAAAAACGAGAGATGTCGGGATTTGTCGGAAACTTACAAAGTGTCGGATGGAAAATCCGAAAAGATAGGAATATAGATCGTGTTGCCGTGGTCACTTTTCTCCAAACGAGTGGTATGATTCGGCGATGTTTCGTGGTGTTATTTTGCGATTTTGTGTGATGAATGTGGTTTGGTGATTGAGAGTAAAAGAAAGAGAGAGAGAGAGAATATAAAATGAAAATGAAAGAAAAGGTGGGGAATGGGAGGTTATCCTCCCATTTTCCAGTCCCCGCTCTCCGTGCGGTGTTCATTTGCTCCGTCGTTTAATCGTAAATAATTATTTTAAATATTAAATGTACGTTTTAAAAATACAAATTATTACGCGAGGTTTTATTTAAATATTTTACAATTTATATTTGAGTTATAAAATGTACGTTAATTTATTTAGTTGCGCGTTTTAACATTTTAAATTGTGTAACTTTCTGATTGTACAATACGAATGAATACGAAATATTATTAACAATATTTTTGACATAGCAATGTTATTTAATAAAATTGGTCACCAACGTCCGTATTAAATTGAATCGAAATACATTCGATTTAAACTGCGTACGATTTAACCAAATCGCATTTTTTGTATATATTCAACAATATATTTAATTCGATACATAAATTAGCCTAACACAGAACTAATTACATGTATTAACGAAGAATTAGGCACTAATTCTAGTCCTAATTTGCCGGTTGTTACACATGTGATCAAATGTACAAACAACAATCACATGTGATTTTTAATGAAAACTAATGCAATTTTTAATTTTTTATTTATAACCATTAATGTGGATGAATATTAAGTTGTAATCACGTGTTAAATAATCGTGAACAAATTTTTTGTTTTTCATCATAAATCACATGTGATTATATTGTATAATTGGGTAAAAAAGCGAAGAAAAAAAATTCGTCGAAAGTATAGCTTATGACATCTCTAATCGAGGAGAAATAGACGCTGGTTCCGAATATATAATTTTTATAATTTATGGACTTACGGTTTGTGAGATAATTAACCATGTGGGTAAAAATATAATTGGGTTTTGTAGACAAATTAAGCAATTCTATTGGTTCTCTCATTCTCTATTTTTTTGTATTCTTAAAAGAACTCACCTCCTTTGAGTAATGCTAAACATTTCTAATTGTATATGTCTAAATTTAAATTTAATTATAGAGTTTCTTTCACCACATGAATTCCACTAATTCTCTCTCTTATACTTATCAACTAATCCAATCAATTTACAATATGCACCAATCGAATCTGTAGACCTAAATTTAAGTTTACGATTTTAGGCATATCAATATTTTTCCTTAAAGCTTTCATTTTGATGTCTTTGATTTTGCATCACGAAGGGAACTTACACCATGTTGAGACATGTTTTGTGACAACAGATCTAGCTTGTAATAGGACTAGTGTTATTGTAATCAAGTGTGTAAATTGGTTTAGATTTGTAAATAAAAGATATTAGTTTGATATTAATATTTGTTAAATATATTGTTATGATAAAGTGTTAGACAAATATCGAATACGAACTAAAGTCTGTAATGTGAACCGAGATCTCAAGTCGCAAGTATAAGGACTGCGAGATGAGATCTGGGCTTGCAATAAGCATAGCGAGCTGAGTTGAATGCTGGGCTTGGGCTGCGAGTCGAGTCAACTCGCAGAGCCCATGCAATGCGAGTTGAGACGTATAAATAATGATTTTAGGTTTAGAAAATCATTAACTTTTGCATTCTTATTTCGTGCGAACTGAAAGTCGATCCAGAGATATTCAAAGTATTCTAAAGGCTAGGTTTTGAGTGTTTAACATTGGTTAATATCAAAACAAGGCATATTAGTAATTATAATCGTGTTATAAAAGCGATTAAACGCTATATAATCATATAACTAGTATTAAGGGATTATGCACCTTAATACCTATAGATAACATCGTTATCGATCCAAAGAACTAGGGACTTACAATTGGTATCAGAGCTTTCGGGCTAAAATACGTGTAGGTTCGAGGTTATTGTGATAATAACGATTGATTTCGGGTTGTTTTTAAGTGCATTAAGTACGTGTTTACGACCAAAATCATTCTCTGGACGTTTTTAGGTTAGTTTACGGTCAAAATCTACGGGTTTTAACGTGAATATACCTAAAATTTTCATTTTTCAGTTTTTTAGCCGTTTCGCGAGTTGAAAATAGGGTTTCAGCTGACTTTGCGAACTGAGTTTTGCGAAGTGACCTGCGAACCGAGTTGACCTGCGAACCGAGTTCACTTGTGAACTGACATCAAATTGCGATCCGAACTGAGGCTTGCGAACTGAGATTTGCGAACCGAGTTGAGTGTTGCGAATTGAACTGAGTCACGAACCTAATTGCGAACCGAGTTGAGTTCTGCGAGACGAACTGAGTTGCGAACCGAGATAATCTGAGCTCGCAAAACAGTCTAAATTTTTCCGTTTCCAAGATGTCTGACTTAAGTAGAATGATTGAGATGGAACACGAGGTCGGAAAGTCTAATGTTCCACCTAAATTGCTCCAACTTGAGGACTACTATGGATGGAAAGACAGGTTTGAATCATACTTTCGGTTCCATGATCTGTCAATCTGGATGTGCATTAAGAATGGATATACTGCACCTACTGCTGTTGTTGAGAATGTAACTATGGAAATCCCTTATAACCGGATGAGTGATCAACAGAAAAAGGACTATGAAATTGAAAATAAATCTCATTCTTCAATTAAGATGAGTCTTCCTAGAGAGATCAATCATCAGTTAAAATCTTTTCACACTGCTAGAACTTTATGGGTAGCACTTGAGAAAAGATGTGAGGGAAGTCCACAAGTTAAGGTTGGTAAGAAGAATCTCCTGAAGAAGCAGTTTACTGTGTTTAAGGCTTTGAGAGGGGAAGATCTTGATGCTTATACCACTAGGTACTACCATTCACTGAGTGAGCTAGATGATCATGAGATTGTCTATACTGATGCGGAAAAGACCGACAAGTTTATTGAGGGTCTTCCTCCCAAATGGGAAATGCATGGAGTTATGCTCAAGGATAATGATGAACGTTATGCCACAATGACTCTGGAGTAGGCTATAGACAAGCTATGAGGTTATGATTTCACTAAGAAAATGAGAGATTTAGATTCTGATTAGGTACAGAATCATGGGCTATATCATGGAAAATCTACTCTCTCAAATGCTTCATCTAGTTCGACTACTGCTTTACTAGTTGGTGATACTGATGAGAATGGTGAAATAGTGACTGAGGATTTGTGTTTTATCGCTTCATCTGGAAGTGAAACAAAAGGCAAAACTACTGAGAAGTCAGCTCAAGAGCATCACAAGATGCCTATTAGCGTGAAATCCGCTGAACAGCAACTGTCTGTTCTTGCTTCCTTTGTTGCTTCCTATGAGAATTACATTCAGGGAAAGATCAATGATCCTGCTGTATTTGGTGAAGATTATGATCAGATTGATCCTAATGACTTAGAAGAAATGGATCTCCGGTGGCAACTAGCTATGGTGTCAAGGAGAGTAAAAAATTTCTTAAACCGTACTGGTAGGAAGGTAGTAGGTAATAAACATTGGTTCGATAAGTCTAAAGTAAAATGTTTTAACTGTCAAGGTTATGGACATTTTGCTAGGGAATGTCAACGAGCAAAGGTTGATACAAGTTCTGGTAGATAAGGCTCGGGGAGTACTTTAGCTTCCAAAGCCTTGGTTGTCCAACAACTTGATGGTTCATATGACTGGAGTGCTCAATCTGAGGAGGCATTGATGGCTGAGATAGATGATTAAGAGAAGACTGCTGAATCTTCATCTTACATACCGACTGCTGATGATTTTCAAGTGAAGGTGCTCGAGGTTCAAAAAGCAAGTGATGATGATGTGCTCTACATGGACTCGACTGAGAATATAAGTCCAGATGATTTTGTAGCACAAATGGCTGAAGTTCAAACAGACAAGAAAAGGGAGCAGACTATGAACGAAGATAGCTGGTGGCAAGACACATGATAGGAGAAAGAAGTCTACTGAAGGACTTCAAAGGTGAATTGAAACAGCGAGTCAATTTCGATGGTGACAAAGGAAGAATAATAACTGGGAAAGAAAAAGTTTCAAATGGAGCTTTGACTCTTAAGGATGTGAATTATGCTGAACAATTAACGCACAACCTAGTGAGTGTTTCCCAAGTCTGTGATAAAGGTCATCCTGTACACTTCACTGATACAGATGCCTTAGTCCTGAAGCCGGTCCCGAGAAATGGATATTGATGTGGGCTCCAAGGAAGAAGGGCATCTATGCCATCAACATGGGTGTTCCTATTTCTTCAATGGCGTCTACATGTTTATTATCCAAGGCTTCTGAAGCAGACTCATTATTATTGCATAGGAGGATGGCACACTTGAACTTTCGTAAGATGAATTATATAACCAAAAATGGTTTAGTTCTTGGTGTACCAAAAAAACGTTTTGAGTTTGAAGACAAGTGTGTTCCTTGCTTGAAAGGAAAGCAGCATAAGAAGCTACACAGGTCTAAAACTGAAAACTATATATCCTCGCCATTTGAATTGCTATATATGGATCTCTTTGGCCTAATAAGCAAGAGAAGCATAGGTGGCAAGTGGTATTGTTTAGTTCACAGATGATTACTCTAGATTCTATTGGGTATTCTTTTTGGGATCTAAGGACGAAACTCCAGGATTACTTATGGAGTTCTTATATTTAATAGAGAATGTCTATAGAACACGAGTGAAGCGTATTCGTAGTGACAACGAAACAGAGTTCAAGAATTCAACGTTCAATGTCTATTGCTTAAGCAAAGGAATTCAACATCAATTCAGTGCACCTTATGAACTTCAACAAAATGGTGTTGCTGAAAGGAAGAATAGAACGTTGATTGAAGCAGCAAGAACAATGCTTGCAGATTCAAAGCTTCCGGTCATTTTTTGGGCAGAAGCAGTGAATACAGCATGTCATGTTCTGAATAGGGTTCTGACTGTTAAAAAGCATAACAGTACTTGTTATGAACTTTTGAACAAAAAGAAACCTAACTTGAAGGGATTTGAACCCTTTGGAGTTTCATGCACTCTACTGAAGACTAGTAATCAACCGAAATTTGGTGAAAAGGCTGACGAAGGATACTTCCTAGGTTATATACCTAATTCACCAAACAAGCGTGTCTTCAATAAAGTCACTGGACGTGTGGAAACTGTTTATAACATTGAAGTTACGAGCTACACACATGACTCACATAAGGGATTAGATTGGCAATTTGACTATTCAGATCTCTTTAAGTCATTTAAAGTCCCTCTAAGTGACTATTCAGTTGATTCGGAAGTTCCTAATCATTTATTGTATGGAGATGAAGCCACACTCCAACATCGAATGCTCCAACTTTAGAATTCAAGACTACTGTGGATCCTACTACAGCATCTACTAGTCAATCACTACAACCCTCAGTGGATATACCTCTAGACGATGAAGAATTGTCAGAAAAATTAGTGGATGAAATTCTTAATCCATTAAGAAAGTTAAGAATATCTACTGATATTGATAACTTGAATCTTTCTAAAGAGGGTGTACCACTGTTGGAAGATATACCTCAAGAGGAATACAGTACATAAGAGGAAATTGGTGCTAATTTGAAGTATAATATACCGGTTGAACCAATAACTGCAACACGAACTAATAAGAATCATCCAGTAGAAAACATCATTGTTTATCCAGAAATTCCTATGTTAACCAGGGGTCAAGCTAAGGCTAGTACTTCTGATTACTCCAGCTTGTATGTTGCAATGAAAGAGACTGGGATTGTCACACCCCGTCTAAAGTGGAAACAACGGGGTATAACGGCGATAGGATCATAACACATCATTATAAAGAATTCTATATGAAATACAATATCCAATGTGTCATGATGCCAATAACATGAATAACGGTTCATGTCGTGCATACATTTCAACAATGAATTCAAAAGTTTACAACAAAGGTACACTACAATGTTAAGGCAAAACAAGCCTTCATAAACAACCTTAATGATGTACCACAAGTCTTGAATAACTCTTAATGCAACCCTAAAGGTCCACTAAGTTCTCTTGTCTTCTGCTTTAAGTCC
Source organism: Helichrysum umbraculigerum (assembly GCA_949592205.1). Lineage (NCBI taxonomy): Eukaryota > Viridiplantae > Streptophyta > Magnoliopsida > Asterales > Asteraceae > Helichrysum > Helichrysum umbraculigerum. Next base: position 159,374,064 of record CATIUR010000002.1, on the reverse strand, counting down.
ACTAGTATAACCTGAAAAGATATGCTCAAAAACGTCAACACGAATGTTGGTGAGTTTCGTAGGTTTGAAACCAGACACCAGAAAAATAAACATTTTGCTGTGATGATAATAAGTTAGTACAATGCATATAGAAATGGTACATATAAATAAAATTAGTGTAAATGAACAAATCTCAACCAATCAACCACGCGTGTTGTCATTACTCCCGCAGAGTAAGACGAATAGCATATAAGTCGGCGTGTTGTCAATACCCCCAAGGAGCAAGACGAATAGCCTAAATGATGTCAATGTATCCAACTGGCGTGTTGTCAATACCCCCAAAGGAGCAAGACGAATAGCCCAACGAGTCGGCGTGTTGTCAATACCCACAAAGGAGTAAGACGAATAGCCTCAATAATGTTTCCAAGTAATGCACATAATTCCACATAATGTAACACATTTCAAGCATATGTCCGAAATGAAAGCAAATGTAATCACAGCATAAAAACAAGTGATAAATCATTAGAGCATACTTTTCCCCCAATGTAAAACAAGTAAGAAAATGGGGCCACGAAAACTCACCTCAATAAATGATGTAAGTATCACCCTTAAGTGTAATCCACTAAGCCACTCGCAATCTACAATGTCATAATGCATATGGGTTACAACCTAGACATAACTAGGTCATTCCATTGTATTCCACGCCCCAAACACTTTTCTTATGTTTCCTCACAATTCTACTAGTGTATTATTACGAGAATTAATCCTAAATGAAAAACTCAGATTCTGACCGGGAGTTTGGTTCCACTTTACGAATTTTTTAAATAATACTTAATGAAATTATTTGACTCTATAAGTTTTACCAACGACCTTTTAATGTGTTTAGAAGACTCAGTAATTTTCCCAGATTCATTTACATTGATTTACTATTTTTAAAATTTCATCAAAGTGAACTGCTCTAAACCATTGGCTCTTTCTGACTTCATAAAAGTTTTAATTTACTTAAAATACTTAGAGGTTTCAAATGATTACCATATTTTTAAAGAAAATGATTAACACTTTAAAAATACTCCAGTAAAAATTTCAACACCTAAATCTTAGTTTAAGGTACATTTAAAAAATCGACAACTTAACCGAAATCTGGAACCAAGAAACTCAGAATTGACACACAAACTTGTAAAATCATTTTGACCAACTTATACTCCACATTTAACCATGAAACTGAGCCATTTGAAAGAAGACCCAAAGTACTTATGTTTAGACTTCTTTTTCATCAAAAACCATCGTGATATGACCAAGTTACGAGCTTCGCAAACCGACATTCAAATCTGTCCAGATTAGGGTTTATGAGAAATCAACCCTAATCGCTCGTCTACACAACCTAAACCGCAGACATAATTATATATCTCAATTCTACCGACTTATATACTGATTTTTAATCATTCTAACAAAGTCACTTTAACGGGGATACAATGGATCGAACCGAAATAAAATGATAACAACGAAACAATCGAACTAACGTATCAATGAATGAAATCAGATAGGAATAATACCAACTGTTGAATGATCACACGAGAAACTTCCTTAGAATCTGTAAATAACGAGGTTAATATCCTTAAAATTCGTTTTGAAGAATAGAATAAACGTATAGAAGAATTATAGAATCAAAAGCTTACCAATGAACGTGATAACGAGTGTTTTCGATTGATAGAATGAAAGAATAGATCAAACCCTTGAGTTTTTGTGGTTTGGAATTCGTATTTCGACCTGGAGAATCGCCTCTAAACGTCTGGAGCCGAATATAGGGTTTACAAATACGTTGTTAAAATATGTTTATATATGGGTCTGGGCCGACTTAGAATCGCGTCGCAACCTATATATAATCGCGTCGCGAAAATGGGTAAATCGCGTCGCTAAATTGGGTGAATCGCGTCGCTAAAGGTGCCAAATCGCGCCTCTATTTAGGCCAAATCGCGTCTCAGTTTTCAACTCAAATTTCGTTTACGTTTTGCTTCATAACTTCTATGTTACACGTCCATTTGCGTTGATTCTTTTTGCGTTGGATTCATTTTTGAAAAACGAAGACTTTGATGTAAATAAATCCTTGAGATTAGATTTTTGACAAAAATGACATTTTACGGCTTGAATTACGATAACGGTTTGGTGACGGATGTCACAGGGATCACAAATCAATGTCTATATTCATGCTTTATCTCACAAGTAGAGCCTAAGAATGTTCAAATGGCTCTGAAAGATAGTTCGTGGGTGGAAGCAATGCAAGAGGAGACTCAGTTCTCCAAATTACAAGTTTGGGAGTTGGTTGACCTTTCAAAGGGAGAATATCCAATTGGAACTAAATGTGTGTTTAAGTGCAAGAGAGACGATTGGGGAATCGTGACTCGCAATAATGCTCGTCTAGTTGTTCAAGGGTTTAATCAACATGAAGGAATAGATTATAATGAAGTGTTTGCACAAGTGGCTTGGCTTGAAGCAATTAGGATATTCTTAGCATTTGCATCATTCAAAGAAATGAAAGTGTATCAGTTGGATGTTAAGTGTGCCTTCTTGTATGGCAAAGTCAAAGAACTGGTGTATGTTGCTCAACCGCCAGGGTTTACTGATCCTAGTTATCCTGATAGAGTATATCATCTTGATAAGGCTCTGTATGGATTACGTCAGGCACCTAGGGCATGGTATGAAACACTATCAACGCATCTTCTTGAGAATGGTTTTACAAGAGGAAATATTGATAGTACACTCTTTGTTAAATGGAAGAAGAAAGACTTTCTACTTGTTCAAGTATATGTTGATGATATCATCTTTGGGTCATCTGACGAAAGGATGTGTAGTGATTTTGAACAAGTCATGAAAAGCAAGTTTGAGATGTCTGTGATAGTCCCGTACACGTAGATCTGATCGGATCGTTTAATCAATTGTAAGCGCGGAATCCAAACAATTGAATAATAAACGTTAAACGAATCAAACACGATTTCTATAAGCTTTTGTATATATTAACAATTGAGTATAAAGCTTTACAAACACAAACCACAAAAACGTTTTTCTCTGCTTCTCTCACCACAAAAACGCCTCACACTCTCTAGTGTTTGATCAACCCTCAAATGAAACCTAACATTCGTATTTATATCACACCTATCGGACCCTGCGAGGTTAAGCCCAACGTCGCAGGCCCATACCCTTGCGACGTCTGACCCAACGTCGCTAGCCCAATTCTATGTATATTCTATATAATTACATTTCGTTTACATACTCGAATATACACACTAAACACATCATACGTAGACTAATTGACTTTGACAATTACAATAGTTTGACCAACTGACTGACACACAAAATGCACCAACAAACTTCCCCTTGTCAGCAGCTTGGTCAAAGAAGTTTTCAATTAGTCTTCATCAACAAACTCTTTCATGTCTTCAACAATCACAAGCTCCCCCTCTGAGATAGCATGGTCTTCAAAGAAATCTTGATGTCCAAATTCATGTGACTAACACAAATTTATCATACAATAAGATCTTCAAACTATGTGACCATCTCTCAATCATTAGCAGCTTCTCCGATAGAATTATCTTCACAGTCTTTGGAGAATAACCGACATCCTTTACATCTTCAATATTTGACTTTAACAAGATATGTGATATTGAAGAAAATAACATAGAAATAAAATCTTTTTGAATTTTTCTTTATAAATGAAAAACAAAGAACAAAGATTAACATAAATTGGGGATACGATTTTTTTAGGTCTGCTTAGGGATCATATCAGGCCAACATGCAATTATTAGCAAATAGTAAGTGTTATCTCGATTATCAGTATATTTGTCCACTTTAAATTTACTTAGCACATTTAATACACCTAGTATAAAAATTATTTCAAGACGATTACTGATATTGTTTTTCCACTTAAACATGTTACATCCGCGTCTGCAAGCTAATCTTTATTATTAGTATGAATATTTCTCTGTGGTCCCCACCATAGACATACCCCTGTAACCTAGACATGAACATAGTTTCCAAATTTAGAAAGAATATAAGAGGATCAATTTTAAGAATCAAGCCATCGGTGACAGGTCTGTACTGACGTACAACAGAGCAACATAACTTGATTCAGGTTTAAGCAAAACCAAACGCAGTCAAACCAAATTTGTGGCGACCTTGTTTAGTATCTTAAATTTAAGACTTTGCAAGTGCATTGACTCACGTTTGCTTAGTTTTGAGAATATGCTGAATTGAGACCAGGTCTGTACTTACGTACAACAGAGGTAACAACCAACATAAAACCCCAAATGATCTCAGATATCCGATCCAAAAATAGAAGTATGTCAAGCTACGCTAAGGAATTAAGACTTAGTGTCGTACATCACAAGGTGTTTACCACAAGATCATAGACACGTATTAGACTTACTTCTTAATAACCCAGAGACCGGTATGTATCATGCCTACCAATACATCATATGATGAAGATAATTTTCATAAAAACTATATTAAGTATGCTAGATAAACCTACTGATACATCAAGAATAAACCTTAAAATTTCCATTTTGTGCATGTTACCCGATGTACTATCATATCCCAAGTTGTTTTACAGACACACCATCCAACATCTTTTCAAGAATTAAGAATCTTGCTGTTCACATTTCTGAATTAAATAATCAGAATTTTTAATATTCAGAATTACTCCCACTGAACAGCAAATTCTTATATCCAATCCAAAAATACTCCCCTTAAACATTAAACATATTTTTGTATTTTTTTTTAATTGAATAAATTTCGCAACATTGCATTTCTTTGATACTAAAAAGTATTAAGAATGGCTGTTGCATTTTTAAGAAATAAATTTTTTTTAATAAAAGTTGCAAAATCACATATCAAGTCAAGTCAAATGACTTTTAGCACTTTTACCACCTCATAACATCGAAAATCTCATCCAATCACAAATCATCATCGCATTCTTCCAACAATATCCACATCCATGCAGTCAATAAAAATGTTAGCTAATAAAAACCTGACTGCACCACCACAAACAAACAAACATTAGTACTTATGGGACACCCAAGCCTTAATTGACTTGGGTTGTCCATGGTCATCCATAACCATCACATCAATGAGTATATGATATTTTAAAAACTCGGAAGATTTCATTGATGTGTTGTTTGTGGATTTGGGTTTCCAAACCTGTGTAGGTTCAGATGAGTTGTTTTCAACAATGTTGTGCTGTTGAACTTGAGGTTTACTAGGCACAACTTTGTTTACTCTAGCCACGGGTTTTGGAGAAGAGGATGCATATCTTGATATAGGCGAATACGAAGCACGCCTAAAAAACGATTTTGAATAAGAATTCCTAAAGGAGGAAGTTCTTGGCATCCCTCTACCAAACCTATCTAGGGATAATAACCGACAATCCCTAATTATATGTCCTTGTTGTCCACAATGGAAACAAGAACGTCGTTCAATGTACGACCTATTCCAATGATTACCCACAAAAGGTTGAGGTGGAGAATGAACTGTAGGAAGCTTAGAAGATGAGGCATTTACAGGACGTGAACACTTATGTGTACACGTTGATGTAGAAGCCTCAGAAGTTGAACAAGTTGATGTTGAAGGTTGTTCACTTTTAGATTTTATATTTGAATCCTTCATTTGATGTTGAACTCTTTTGGATTCATTTTCAACCTTGTTTTTACCCTTTGTAGTTGAAACCTTTACAGTTTCATTGGTAAGTATATGATTTTCTGGCTTTACATTAACTTTTTCAACTTTGATTTCAGCCTCTTCCGGTAGATCCTCTATCTCAACACCCTCCTCTACACTAACTGGAGGTGTACTATCAGACTTAACAAAAGTAGGCAAGGGATACTCTGTCCATTTAGTTTTCTCCTTTGACTGCCTTTTGGGATTGGATATAGCTTCTTTAGACTTTGTAGCTGACCATGATGAGTAGTCAGCCACAAGTTCTTCGGTGCCTTCCTTAACAGGCCGAGGATAGTGATTAGTAGGAGGTGGAACTGAGTTATACCCTATTCCAGCCTTACTACTTGTATTTGTCCTCTGCTTGTCAACAATTTCATCGAAGATTTTATGAGAGTTTGAGAAACTTGTGATTCCTTTTTTAAAAGAGTCAGACTCAGACTTTAGCTCAGAAAGTTCTTTATTTAACAAATCAATTTCTGTTAAATAGCTCTTAATGGCATCTTGTTGACTGAAAACTTTAGCTTTATATTTCTCAGTGTCAAACTTATGAGCCTCAACTTGTTTTTCATAAAGTATTTCATTAGCTTTTAGAAACTTATTTGACTCAGTGAGTTTCTCAACCTTTTCTCTCAAGTCTACATAGTCTATTTGAAAACATTTTAAAGAAGCTTCCAATTTAATACAGGATATGCAAGTAAAAGGTTTTTCAGATTCTGTATCTACCTCATGTATCTTTGCCAAGAGTGCACCATGTTGAACCTTTCCTTGAAGTGCACTAAAATCAAACATTCCTTGATTAAACACCACCAACGCCTGTGATGTTGAATCTTTCTCTGGAGTCTTGGGAGCTGAAGGTGTGGTGAATCCAGATGATGGATATTTATTCTCCACACATTCCTTAGCAAAGTGTCCATGAATCTGACAGATTTTGCATTTCACCTTGCTTTTATTAAAACCAAGACCTGTATCACCATCATCATCCAGGTCTTTTCTACCCGTTTTTTGAAGAAACTTCTTGGTTCTTTGGGTTATCATGGTCATACTCCATTTGATGTCCATTTGCTCTAGATCATCAGAATCGATCTGTTCAAAGTCTTCTTCAGTAAGCTGTAGAGTACTAGCTTTCTTTGAAAGAAAATTCTCATAAGAGTTGAGGAAAGCTGCAAAGATTGTAGCATGATCCTCAGTAGCCTTTGAAGGAGCTGTATGAGCAGTATGAGAAGTATAGGAAGCATTTGAAGTGCTACCAGAAGGAGATGTAGCTGACTTGGAATTAGATATGGAATTATCATTGAGACTAGGATTTTGAGTGGAAGCCGCTGACATCTTTTCTTTCTTCTTCATGTCAAGAGCATCAGCCTGTAACTTTCCGATGAGTTCTTCCAAATCCATGATTTCAATATCTGGATCTTTTTCCATAGTTGATACCCTGGCATCCCAATCCTTAGGTAATGCACCCAATAACTTCTTGTTTACTTCTCCATTATTAAGTACCATTCCTCCATCAGCCACTTCATCTACGAGTTGGGAATATCTTTTGAAGAGTTCTTCTAAAGATTCATTTGATTGTAAATCAAATGTGTCAAACTGTTTCTTGACAAGTTCCACTCTATTTCTCCTATATTTTTCATATCCACCACATCGTTTCTCAATTGCATGCCAGAGGTCGTATGCAATAACATAATGTTTAAACATTTGTTGAACTTCCTTTGATAAGCATTTGACAATTGTTGAATAAGTTCTCCTTTCGGTATCGAATGCTTTTCTTTCCTCTAGTGTCATGCCATTGTAAGACTTTTGTGGTGATACTCTTAAATTCTTTGTTCCAACTACTGGTCTTTCATATCTTTCAACCAATGAGTTCCACATATCTGGATCATTTTCAGACATAAAGGCTTCGAACTCAAATCTCCATGTAGCATAATCAGTATCATCTGTAAGCATGGGGGGTTCAATCTCACTAACAGCTCCACTATAGTAACGCATATGAGCTTTAGAAGACATTTTCAAACCAGAAAGGTATTTGGCCTCTTGCGACTTTTCCCTCCAATACTGAATTCGAATAATTTTGACGACTACCCGAGTATAGCGAAACTTTTCCGACACTAAAGCTAAGCTATTTTAAGCCTAAAAACAAAATTTGAAATTACAAAATTTTTCACGTTTTTTCCCGCCAAAATTTCGTCCGAAAACGTCAAAAACTGGCCAGGTAAAATGAAACTTTTTCCAGACTAAAATTGAACAGTTTTAAGCCTATGGAAAAATTTTGAAAACGCAAAAAAATTTCGGAGTTTCCCGCCAAAAAACTCTTTTTTTTTTTTTTACGAATCTAGAACGAGGGTAATGTCGCAGAAAAAATTAGCAACGTCGCAACGGTACGTCGCAGAAGTCTGATGACTCAATTAAGAATCGAAAATGAGACGTAGTGTATAACGTCGCAATCCAACGTCGCTAGTAACGTCGCAGAAACAAGCGACGTCGCAACCTACGTCGCAGTAACCACTTAAGGTCAAAATAACGACGTCGCTAACGAAGTCGCAAAGACAAGTCAAGGTCAAAATTAATAACGTCGCAGGCTACGTCGCAGGTGACGTCGCAGCTAATGTTGCAGAACTTAGCGACGTCGCAGGTGACGTCGCACAGTCGGGCTGCAGCGGCCAGAAACCCTAAAATCGAATTTTGTTCGAAACCCTAACGAAATTTCGAAATCCGAACGTCGAACTAACCCAAAAACACTTCCAGAAATCGATTTCTTCAAGCAAACTAACTCAGAAACGAAGATTAATCAATTAAACCTTCGCGAATCAAACCAAAAACGTTCAAAATATGATCTGAAACCAACGAATCCTTGATTCTGCGGCTCTGATACCAGTTGATAGTCCCGTACACGTAGATCTGATCGGATCGTTTAATCAATTGTAAGCGCGGAATCCAAACAATTGAATAATAAACGTTAAACGAATCAAACACGATTTCTATAAGCTTTTGTATATATTAACAATTGAGTATAAAGCTTTACAAACACAAACCACAAAAACGTTTTTCTCTGCTTCTCTCACCACAAAAACGCCTCACACTCTCTAGTGTTTGATCAACCCTCAAATGAAACCTAAAATTCGTATTTATATCACACCTATCGGACCCTGCGACGTTAAGCCCAACGTCGCAGGCCCAGACCCTTGCGACGTCTGACCCAACGTCGCTAGCCCAATTCTATGTATATTCTATATAATTACATTTCGTTTACATACTCGAATATACACACTAAACACATCATACGTAGACTAATTGACTTTGACAATTACAATAGTTTGACCAACTGACTGACACACAAAATGCACCAACAGTCTGCGATGGGAGAGTTGAATTTCTTCTTAAGATTACAAGTTGATCAAAAGAAAGATGGGTACTTCATTCATCAAACGAATTATACATCTAAGATTTTAGAACGTTTCAAGATGGATGAAACACAAATCTATCATACTCCTATTCCAGAAAATCATGGACTTGGTCCGGATACATCGAGTGAAAAAGATGTGGATCCTACTCTCTATAGGGCCATGATCGGATCACTAATGTATCTTACTGCATCAAGACCTGATATAATGTTCGCTGTATGTGTCTGTGCAAGATATCAGGCTACTCCTAAAGAGTCTCATATGTAAGCTGTTAAACGAATCTTTCATTACCTCAAAGGGAAGCCGAAGCTGGGACTTTGGTATCCGACTGATGGAGACTTAGATTTTGTTGCTTACATGGATTCTGATTATGGAGGATGCAATCAGAATAGGAAGTCTACAACCGGAGGATGTCAATTTCTAGGAGGAAGACTCGTGTCTTGGCAGTGCAAGAAGCAAACCTCAGTAACCATTTCCACGTGTGAAGCTGAGTATGTTGCAGCTGGCAGCTGTTGTTCTCAAGTGCTTTGGATTCAATAGCAGCTAAGAGATTACGGGTTAAACATAACCAACACTCCTATGATGATTGACAATAAATCAACAATGTCGATAACTAATAATCCGGTGAAGCACAGCAAAACGAAACATATTGATATTCGACATCATTTCATTAGAGACTGTGCTGAGAAGAAACTGATACCGTTAGTTAAGGTTACATCTGCGGATAACTTAGCAGACCTATACACAAAAGCTTTCGACAGGGCTCGATTTGAGACGTTGGTTCAACTGAATGGAATGAGAAATCCAGAGTGATTAGTCTTTCAAGGGTACTTGTAATAGTTAGTAGCTTTTATTATTAAAAAAAATAGCTTGTTACCTAAGGGGAATCGCCTCCATTAAATATGCAAAATAAAAACTCAAAAATGTTTAAGTTTTTGTCTGCTAAACTGGGAAGATGATAGTACATTATGAGAATAAGCTTAATAATAATAAGTTTAAGTCCTAAGTTTGATGTGTTAGTAGGTTCATTTAAAGCTACATTAAGACTACAACTGTTTTACCAGGTATTCATTTATATTTATTTTATTATACATCTTTTTCCACAAGTTATAATTTGCTATTTTTGTTTAAGTTTAGGCAGCTTCATCATGTGATGTACTGGTAGGCAAATTATATAAAAAATTTCTAAGCATTTAAGAAGTTTTAATATACATGCTTATTATCTTGTGTGACTATTATATGATATATGATATAAGTCTTAATTGTTGAATGATAGTATTTCCATACACTGTCTTAATGAATAAAACGACAAATAATAGCAATATGGGTATTCGCTTAACCACTGGTGACTTTGTTGTACTATGTACAGACTTGAAACCATTAGTTAGGTAAATATTCTCAAAAGTATTTTGTTCATACTAAGGGTTTCTCTATTGTACTAAGTATAGATGTCACACCACGTCTAAAGCGGAAACAACGGGATATAACCACGATAGTATCACAACACATTATTATAAAGATGTCTATATGAAAATAAATATCCAATGTGTTATGATACAAGTAACATGAATATGAGCTCACGCTACATGTACATATCAACAATGAAAAAGATAACCAAACCATAATCCATAATCAAATGTTAAGGCAAAACACACATTTCCCAAATTATTAGAATGCAAATATTCCACCTCCAATGATAGTTTCGAAGTTTAGCTTAGATGCAACCTAAAGGTCCACTAAGCTTTTTTGTCCTCTATCTTCAGTCCACTAGAATTACCTGAAAAGATATGCTCGAAAACGTCAACACGTATGTTGGTGAGTTAAGCAGGTTTGATAAGACACATATACAAAGAAAATAGTTTTGCTGTGTTAATTTAGTAAGTAGGACATATGATATGAAATAAGCACATAGAATAGCCAACTCATCCACCATAAGCAATCTGTTCCGTTCCTGGATAATATTCACTCAAGGATAACGTATCTATCACAAGAGCGGGACCGTCGTCCGATAGTACTATCAATAATTATATCCGTATTAGTAAGAAATATTGAGTATTGTCAGGGTCCCGAAGACACAAGACTCATCCGAACAATCAGCAATCAGTCCACAACAATCAGCAATCAGTCCACAACAATCAGAATGTCACTTATTCAATCATAATGTCCAAAACAGAAAACTCAGATAGTTTACACAGCATATGAAAACAGTTCGAAATCATTTTGAGCATTCTTTTCCCCCAACGGAAAATAAGTAAGAAAATGGGGCCGCAAAACTCACCTCAAAAACTTATGCAAGTATCGTCCCTTAAGTATAATCACTAAACAGCTCGCCAATCTACAATGTCATAATACGTATGGGTCATAACCTAGGCATAACTAGGTCATTCCATTGTATTCCACACCCCAAACACTTCTAATATGTTTCCTTACAATTCGACTAGTGTATTACTTCAAGAATTAATCATAAATGAAAACTCAGATTCTGACCAGAAATTTGGATCCACTTCAAGAATTTTTAAATAATACTTACTGAAACCATTTGACTCTATAATTTTTACCAATGATACACTAATGTGTTTAGAAGACTCATTAATTTTCCCAGATTGATTTATGTTGATTTACTATTTTTAAAAATTCAACAAAGTAAACTGCTCTAAACTGTTTACTCTTTCTTACTTCGCAAAAGTTTTAATTTACTTAAAATGTTTAGAAGTTTCAAATGATTATCATATTTTTACAGAAATTACTTAACACTTTAAAGAAACTCCAGTAAAAATCTCAAGATCTAAATCTTAGTTTAAGACACGTTTCAAAAATCGACAACTCAACTGAAATCTGGAACCGAGAAACTCAGAAATGACACATCATCTTGTAAAATTATTTTGACCAACTTACACTCCGAATTTGACCATGAAACTGACGCCATTTGAAAGAAGACTCAAAGTGCTTATGTTTAGACTCCTTTTTCAACAAAAACCATCATGATTTGACCAAGTTACGAGCCCCTCAATCCGAAATATAAATCTGGACAGATTAGGGTTTTCAATAAACTAACCCTAATCGTTAATATAATCAATCCAAACAGCAACATAATCAAAATTCTTATTCCTATTATCGTATATACTGATCTTATCATTATCCTAACAATTTTTATTACCCGGAACACAATGGAAACGAACCGAGAATAACCGACAATAACGAATAATCGAAACATGATAAAATGAGTGATTCGGAAGGGATTTTATACCGACTATCGAACAATGCACACGAAATCCTTTGCTACAATCTGTAAACAAAGAGTTTTTGAATGGTTTAGACAAGCCATGCAACAAGAATACAAAGAATACGATGGATTTGATTCACAAGAACTCACCGAATACGTAGGAATCCAAGGCCTCGATTAATGGAGTGATTAGAGGATTGATTACTTGAGTTCCTAGGCTTAGGATGATGAATAAATGAGTAAAGAATCGCCCTAGATCGCACAAAACCGGCTGTGAGTGTTTATGTTACGAATTAGGGTTTAAAATGGCTTAAATATCAAAATTGACCGACTCACGGGTCGCGCCGCGATCTGGGTTAAATCGCGCCGCGATTGTGGCCTAATCACGCCCCCCAATCGCGTCGCGATTGGGGGTTTAGTTCCAGCCCGTTCTCGTTTACATTTTGCTTCTTAACTTCTTCGTTAGACGTCCGTTTAAGTTGAATCTTTTTGCGTTGGATTCGTTTTTCAAAAACGAAGACTTTTGATGTAATTAAACCTCAACGTTAAGTGTTTTTACAAAATCAGTGTTTATTCGTTTAAGCGTCATACACGGTTCGATGACGGTTACCGTTGATTAACTGCGAAATGTGTGCAAGAAAGTAAGATATGATCACGAACGAACCTGTACAAAGAGAATTTAGTGACGGATGTCACAGTATCCCCCAGTTGAAGGAATTTCGTCCCGAAATTCAACTGGTACTAGTTCTGCCAACATGATCACCGAAAAGATGTGGATACTTTAGTTTCATTTGATCCTCGTGCTCCCAAGTGAACTCAGGACCTCTCTTAGCATTCCAACGAACCTTAACAATCAGAATCTTACTACGCTTCAACTTCTTAACCTCACGATCCATAATCTCAACCGGTTCTTCTACAAAGTGAAGTTTAGGATCAATCTGAATCTCTTCTAAAGGTACTTGCAAAGTCTAATCAGCTAAACACTTCTTCAAATTCGCCACATGAAATACATCGTGAACCCCACTAAGCTCTTGAGGTAATTTTAATCTATACGCAACTGGGCTAACACGCTCGATAATCTCGAATGGTCCAACGAATCTTGGTGCAAGCTTTCCCTTTTTGCCAAAACGCAAGACTCCCTTCCACGGTGACACTTTTAATAACACATAATCACCAACAGCAAATTCCAAAGGCTTACGACGTTTATCAGCATAGCTCTTTTGTCTATCTCGAGCCACTTTCAATCTCTCCTTGATTTGCACAATCTTATCAGTAGTCTCTTGGACTATTTCCAGCCCAATCAACTGACTTTCTCCTACCTCAGCCCACATTATGGGCGAACGGCACTTCCGCCCATAGAGTGCTTCAAATGGTGCACACTGAATACTCGAATGGTAGCTGTTATTATATGAAAACTCCACCAATGGTAAATGAGTATCCCAGTTTCCTCCAAAATCGATAACGCAAGCCCTCAACATATCCTCCAACGTTTGGATAGTACGCTCACTTTTCCCATCAGTTTGAGGATGGTAAGCTGTACTCATATCCAGTCTCGTCCCTAACGCCCTCTGTAGCGTTTGCCAAAACCAAGAAGTAAATCGACCATCACGATCAGATATAATCGATACCGGCACTCCATGTCTCGCTACAATCTCATTTATGTACAACCTCGCCAATTTCTCCATCTTATAGTCCTCACGGATAGCCAAGAAATGAGCAGAATTAGTCATCCTATCCACGATAACCCAAATCGAATCGTGCCCGCTGTTGGTTCTAGGCAGCTTAGTGATAAAATCCATGGCAATGTTCTCCCATTTCCACTCGGGAATTTCCGGTTGTTGCATTAATCCTGAGGGTCTTTGAAGTTCAGCCTTGACCTTCAAGCAAGTCATACATTGGCTAACATATAATGCAATATCCTTCTTCATGCCCGGCCACCAATACAAATCCTTCATATCATGGTACATTTTGTCTGCCCCCGGATGAATCGAATATCTAGACTTATGAGATTCATCCATCACCAACGTCCTCAAACCACCTAGCAACGGAATCCACAATCTTTCAAGAAAATAACACAATCCATCACTCTTGCGTTCCAACTGACCAACCAATCCATGCAATAATTCACCGTGAACATTTGAATCCATTAATGCTTCCAACTGAGCCTCAATCAACTTCTCCTTAACACCTGAATGTATAGTCATAGCCATTGCTTTCACCCTTCTTGGCTTAACCCTTTTCTTCCTACTCAAAGCATCAGCCACCACATTCGCCTTCCCCGGATGGTAGCGAATTTCACAATCGTAGTCACTAAACAACTCCAACCACCTCATTTGCCTCATATTCAATTCCTTCCGATCAAAGATATGCTGCAAACTCTTATGATCATTGTAAATCACACTTTTCGTCCCATACAGATAATGCCTCCATCATTTGAGTGCAAAAACCACCGCACCCAATTCCATATCATGAGTGGTGTAGTTTTTCTCATGCACTTTGAGTTGCCTAGAAGCATAAGCTATCACTTTCCCACGCTGCATCAAAACACATCCAAACCCTTGGTTAGACGCGTCGCAATAAACCACAAAATCATCCGAGCCATCAGGTAATGCCAGAATCGGTGCCTTACACAAAGCATTCTTCAGAGTTTGAAATGCTTCCTCCTGCTTCTCACCCTAGACAAATTTCCTTTCCTTTTGCGTTAACAGTGTAAGCGGTTGAGCAATCCTATAAAAATTCTTGATAAAACGCCGATAGTATCCAGCCAAACCCAAGAACTGACGAATTTCAGAAGGAGTTTGTGGAGTCCTCCAAGCTTTCACCGCCTCAATCTTACTTGGATCCACATGAATACCCGCCTCGTTTACCACATGACCAAGAAAATGTACCTCACGCAACCAGAACTCACATTTCGAAAACTTTGCATAGAGCTGTTCTTTCAAGAGAAGTTCAAGAATAAGTTTTAGATGTAGCTTATGATCCTCCTTATATTTTGAATAGATCAGAATGTCGTCAATAAAGACGATAACGAATTTATCAAGGTACGGTTTACAAACACGATTCATTAGATCCATGAATACCGCCGGCGCATTAGTAAGACCAAAGGGCATAACGAGAAATTCGAAGTGCCCATAACGAGTCCTGAATGCAGTCTTTGGTATATCTGACTCATGTACTCTCAACTGATGATAACCAGAACGAAGATCAATTTTCGAAAACCACTGAGCACCCTGAAGTTGATCAAATAAATCATCTATCCTTGGGAGAGGATAACGATTCTTGACCGTAAGCTTATTAAGTTCACGATAATCAATACACATACGAAACGAACCATCTTTCTTTTTAACGAACAGAACAGGTGCTCCCCAAGGAGAGTGACTAAGGCGAATGAAACCCTTGTCTTGGAGCTCCTGAAGTTGAGCGGACAACTCTTGCATTTCAGAAGGAGCTAAACGATATGGAGCTTTAGCAACTGGGGTCGCTCCAGGAATAAGATCAATGCGAAACTCAACAGATCAAAGAGGAGGTAATCCCGGCAAATCATCCGGAAAAACGTTAGGAAAATCACGAACAATAAGGACATTTTCAAGTTTTGATTCCTAGGAATTTGCACTCATAAGCTTAACACATTTAGTCTCCGGTTGTTCCCCAGAGACTTCCAACAGAGACTTCCAACATACTGCCATCTGGCATAGGTATACGGACCACCTTTTCAAAGCACACAATTTCGGCCCTATATTTCGACATCCAATCCATACCTACTATAACATCAAAGCTACCGATCCCAAAAGGTATTAGGTCAATACTGAAAGTATGATCCTCCAATACGAGTGTACAATTTTTAGTAACTTCATTCAAGTCTACCCGTTTCCCATCCGCAATTTCAATTTCATACACAACGTCCAGCTTACTAGGTATAACATCAAGTATAGGCACAAATTCCACATATATAAAGCTAAAATCGGCACCACTGTCAAATAGAACCATAGCAAAATGATCATTTAACAGAAAAGTACCGGTCACAATGTTGGGTGTCTGTCGTGCCTCACTAGCATTCATAACAAAAGACCTCCCAGGAGCAGTGTTTGTAGCACGACCCCGATTCTGATTACCACCCATAGTCGGACCCCGAGTATTATTATTATTTCCATCAGCTCTCACTGTCCTAGCCAACCTAGGGCAAACATTGACATAATGATCCAAAGCCCCACATTCAAAACACCCATTAGCACCCCTCACAGCATTAACCGGTACCACCGAACGCACCGGAACTCGGCACTCACCAGGATAGTGACCCACTCGATTACATTTCGTACAGAATCGACATGTAGCAGTAATGGCATGATGGTAATTACATTTCTCACAGTATGGAAGAGGACCAGTATAACCCCTCCTTTCAGTGCTGGCGACTACAAAACTCTTGCCCACTTTAACCCTCTTAGTACCCATTTCACTAACCCGAGTCTTGCTAGATTCAACGGCCTCCTTACTCTTCTCGTTTCCCTTTTTCAATGTACCATTCCTTACCATCTCCTCAGTAAGAGTCCCAGCTTTCAAGATCGCACTCTGAATAGTGGCTGGTTCAGTCACCTCCACCATCCCCTTAATTTCGGGCACCAATCCCCCTAAATACTTTTTAATCCTTCTCGACTCAGGTGTCACCATACTCGGAATCAACTTGGCTAACTCATGGAAACGATCAGTGTACGCTGCATGATTAGCCCCCACCATCTTATGCTCCAAAAACTCGTTCTCTAACTTGTCCATTTCATTTGTAGAACAGTACTCCTCTACTAACAGTTCCTTAAACTCCTCCCATGTCATACCCACAGTAGCACGCCTTCACCTGGCCTGAACCTGCATATTCCACCAGGTCAACGCCTTACCCGACAACTCAGTAGATGCATATCTAACCATATGTTCTTTGGCGCAATTACTTATATCCAACACCGACTCCATCTTCTCGATCCATCTAGAGCAGGCAATTGCTCCCCCTTTGCCATCAAAATCTCGTGGTTTGCAGGCCTTAAACTCCTTATAAGTACACCCTCTAGCAGCCACTCCATTAACAGTTCCATCATCACCATCAGGTTCCCCATTAAGATTTTCCTCTTCTTCTCCGCCACCACCTGTCCCTGTACCATGTAGCACGCCCTGAGTAACTTGTGCAACAATATTAGGCAATAATGCCTGCAGCTGTTCCGCAATTATCACGGCAACATTGGGTACCTCACCCCCAGTACCCTCGTCACCTCCACCTGTACGGCCTCCGGTACGACCACCACCCCTACCAGTACGGCCGCCTGTTCGGCCTCCACCTCTAGTACCACTACCCCTATTTGCAACACGCGCAGAACGTCTTGGTGGCATGATCACTACAATGGGAAACATATCACAATTTAGCACAAATGAAGGATAAAGATAGAGTTTATACACGCATGAATTTATATATCGATTAGTAACCCTTTCATGCATGTAAGAACAGGATTTCACAATATAAAAGGACATAAGGAAGCATTCGAATTCCAATTCATCCTTTGTACTCCTTTACAGGTAGCATACGGTATACTCAAAAACCGTTAGATAGATATGCATGTGTCGAAACACCTTCTTCAATTACGTCGACCGCCATAATCGTAAAAGTGTTCTTTCACCCACATAACTATCCTCCACGTTCTCGTAACACCATATACTTGTACAAAGGGCATAAATTAACAGTAGAACAATGAATATGCACAACACATGTCAAATAGATCACAAGTAAGGAGTAAAGAAAAAGTTCATTTCATATAATTCAAAAATTTTCCCAATGTAACAATTGTCGTAATCCCCACGAAAACAAGGTCAAAATGACGAAATACGAAAATACGATAATAAATATGGCACGTCCCAAGGACAATCACGGGCTCCAAGTACAGTTGGCTTGGAACGGTTCATCCTTATGTATGCGAGGAAGAGGAGATGCAACTTCTGGTTCAGGACCCACTCGACTACAGATACTATCCCCCGAGGTCGTGGGTTTCGGGTCTCTTGCCCACAACGCATCCTCAAGCTTTCTTTCTTCACATTCTTCTAGGGGTTCTTCTTCGTCCTCCTCCGGCTCCTTTTCCATCGGTTCTTCCTCCTCTTCCATTTCTTCTTTCTTTGGCTCTTCTTTAGTCAAGGGGATTTCCTCTATAACCATTCTTATTCGTTGAGGTTTTGCTTTCTTCACCTGTCTCATCCACGAGATCCTACGAGACCTTCGTAGGGGTTTATACTGAACAGGAACTTTGGTGGCTTTCGGAGTGGACACGGATTTGTTGTCGGAAGCTGAAGAGATAACGATGGGTGCGTTGCTATTTGACATGACTGTGTTGTGCAACAAACGTTAGAAAAATAAGGATTCGTTTCATGTTAAAATATGCACAGATAGCTTCCTATTTTATGTTCTATATGAGGGTTCCTTATTTATAGTCTAGGTCAATCCACCTAGATCTCTATAAACAATGGCTCTGATACCAATCTGTCACACCCCGTCTAAAGAGGAAACAACGGAATATAACCACGATAGTATCACAACACATTATTATAAAGATGTCTATATGAAAATAAATATCCAATGTGTTATGATACAAGTAACATGAATATGAGCTCACGCTACATGTACATATCAACAATAAAAAAGATAACCAAACGATAATCCATAATCAAATGTTAAGGCAAAACACGCCTTTCCCAAATTATTAGAATGCAAATATTCCACCTCCAATGATAGTTTCGAAGTTTAGCTTAAATGCAACCTAAAGGTCCACTAAGCTTTCTTGTCCTCTATCTTCAGTCCACTAGAATTACCTGAAAAGATATGCTCGAAAACGTCAACACGTATGTTGGTGAGTTAAGCAGGTTTGATAAGACACATATACAAAGAAAATAGTTTTGCTGTGTTAATTTAGTAAGTAGGACATATGATATGAAATAAGCACATAGAATAGCCAACTCATCCACCATAAGCAATCTGTTCCGTTCCTGGATAATATTCACTCAAGGATAACGTATCTATCACAAGAGCGGGACCGTCATCCGATAGTACTATCAATAATTATATCCGTATTAGTAAGAAATATGGAGTATTGTCAGGGTCCCGAAGACACAAGACTCATCCGAACAATCAGCAATCAGTCCACAACAATCAGCAATCAGTCAACAACAATCAGAATGTCACTTATTCAATCATAATGTCCAAAACAGAAAACTCAGATAGTTTACACAGCATATGAAAACAGTTCGAAATCATTTTGAGCATTCTTTTCCCCCAACGGAAAATAAGTAAGAAAATGGAGCCGCAAAACTCACCTCAAAAACTGATGCAAGTATCGTCCCTTAAGTATAATCACTAAACAGCTCGCCAATCTACAATGTCATAATACGTATGGGTCATAACCTAGGCATAACTAGGTCATTCCATTGTATTCCACACCCCAAATACTTCTAATATGTTTCCTTACAATTCGACTAGTGTATTACTTCAAGAATTAATCATAAATGAAAACTCAGATTCTGATCAGAAATTTGGATCCATTTCACGAATTTTTAAATAATAATTACTTAAATCATTTGACTCTATAATTTTTACCAATGATACTTTAATGTTTTTAGAAGACTCAGTAATTTTCCCAGATTGATTTATGTTTATTTACTATTTTTAAAAATTCAACAAAGTAAACTGCTCTAAACTGTTTACTCTTTCTTACTTCGCAAAAGTTTTAATTTACCTAAAATACTTAGAAGTTTCAAATGATTATCATGTTTTTACAGAAATTACTTAACACTTTAAAGACACTCCAGTAAAAATCTCAAGATCTCAATCTTAGTTTAAGACACATTTCAAAAATCGACAACTCAACCGAAATCTGGAACCGAGAAACTCAGAAATGACACATCATCTTGTAAAATCATTTTGACCAACTTACACTCCGAATTTGACCATGAAACTGACGAAATTTGAAAGAAGACTCAAAGTACTTATGTTTAGACTCCTTTTTCAACAAAAACCATCGTGATTTGACCAAGTTACGAGCCCCTCAATCCGAAATATAAATCTGGACAGATTAGGGTTTTCAATAAACTAACCCTAATCGTTAATATAATCAATCCAAACCGCAACATAATCAAAATTCTTATTCCTATTATCGTATATACTGATCTTATCATTATCCTAACAATTTTTATTACCCGGAACACAATGGAAACGAACCGAGAATAACCGACAATAACGAATAATCGAAACATGATAAAATGAGTGATTCGGAAGGGATTTTATACCGACTATCGAACAATGCACACGAAATCCTTTGCTACAATCTGTAAACAAAGAGTTTTTGAATGGTTTAGACAAGCCATGCAACAAGAATACAAAGAATACGATGGATTTGATTCACAAGAACTCACCGAATACGTAGGAATCCAAGGCCTCGATTAATGGAGTGATTAGAGGATTGATTACTTGAGTTCCTAGGCTTAGGATGATGAATAAATGAGTAAAGAATCGCCCTAGATCGCACAAAACCGGCTGTGAGTGTTTATGTTACGAATTAGGGTTTAAAATGGCTTAAATATCAAAACTGACCGACTCACTGATCGCGCCGCGATCTGGGTTAAATCGCGCCGCGATTGTGGCCTAATCACGCCCCCCAATCGCGTCGCGATTGGGGCTTTAGTTCCAGCCCGTTCTCGTTTACATTTTGCTTCTTAACTTCTTCGTTAGACGTCCGTTTAAGTTGAATCTTTTTGCGTTGGATTCGTTTTTCAAAAATGAAGACTTTTGATGTAATTAAACCTCAACGTTAAGTGTTTTTACAAAATCAGTGTTTATTCGTTTAAACGTCATAAACGGTTCGATGACATACGATTTCCAAAATATCAGAGTGGTCGCAGTAATAGTCAAACATCTCATCCAGAATCCCAAAGTCCATTCCATATCCCAAACATAATCTGCAAAAATGTTAAATATCGAGGGGTTAGCTCACAGCTAAGTGAATGGAACTGTACCCGACAGTTCAATCCAGAAATAACAAATCAGATTACAACCAATAAACACCCAAGCACACAATACTAACAAGGACCCACGGTTCTTGAGTAAGCCTTCACAAGAACCCCCAATCACTTGTATGCCATCACAGTGATTAACCTAAACACACAGAGTCAGAGGATCGGCGGTTCTTGGTATGCCATCACAATAACACCTTAAACCACTGGTATGCCATCACAGTGATTTACCAATAGTTTAAAGCTATCTTCACTGACTAGGGTTCATCCATCAATGATGCGTATCGGAAACCCTGCCAGCCAAACAATAGCAAAAAACCCAACCAGCGTTGACCTCTGAATAAATCCACATAGTCACATATGCCCAATGGCCACGAAATCACATAACGACTAATCATCATGCCATCAGAAAATAACAAATCAATCAACCCAAATCAACAATAGCAATTTCTTAGTACTAAACAGTCAATAATCAATATCAATAATCCAAGTGACTAAACAATCCATAACCAATAACAAGTATGTTCACCCATTGTAACCAAACTTGTTACAACTGGGTTGAACCGAAGAATACAGTTACCACTCACCAAATTCCCCGCCTCCTCACTCAGTAGTCTAATATCACTGAGTGTCCTTTTGCCCAATCTGGAATCACAATAAACAATAACAAGTCAGTAACAATCCAATACCGATATTCATGTTATAATAGAAATCTTAATCTAATCAAACCAATCGTATCTTGTAAATAATAATATCTCATTTCAAAACATATCACATATTCATTCTCATATTATTATCCATTACCCGAAGTTAATAAGATTGTCCTAATATCACTGCATCAATTCACTTATCACTTTTAAATACATTGAAAGTACAAATGCAAAAATCGAAAATGGAGTTGTTCCTGTTTTTACCCATAACCGATTGGTTCTCAGACCCTAGCCGATCGGCTAGCACACTCCAACCGATCGACTCACAACTAGCCGATCGGCTAAACCAATTAATACAACACCTTTCTTTCCAAAGGTGTGCCGAGGTAACGAATTTGATCTAGTCTAGCCATTCGGCTTAAATTAGCCGTTCGGCTAAAACAACTATAACCGATCGGTTCAGACCATAGCCGATCGGCTATGCCTCAAAACTCAGAAACCCATAACCTGTTCTAAGCTAAATCCGAATCAAAACCTCAAAATTCACAAACTCAAGTATCTAATCAATTTAGTCAGATTACTAACATCAAATAAACTTCCTATTCTAACAAATAACATCATGTAGCAACATCAAAATCATAATCAATCATTTACCCATTTCAATAAAACAAAGTTATGAAAAAGTTTGGAGAAATCAAACTTACAATTACAAGGAGGAGGAAGATTATGATGAAGATGATGAAGTAATCATAACAAGATCACAAACAAACTTTCCTTTTATTTCTCTTTTGATTTCTAGGTTATGTGTGTGTAAATATGAGAGAACGATCAAGAAAAAGGGGAAGAAAAAATAAGTCGGTCACCCACCTAACCACCCTATATATCTGTGTACATTTTATCCCCTTCTAAGTCTATTGCCTGGAACCTGAAAATACCCGCGAGACAAAATAATTTATTTTACTGTCATCTTTAATAATTTAAAACAAACATTATTTTATTAGTCACAATAAACCCTATGACTCTTTTAACTATTTATTTTCCAATAAACCAATCAAAATATATTTCCCGCTACATTAATTAATCATTTATTTCCAGTCCCAGAAACTGGATGTTACACATTGCTGGTGAAAGTGTAGCTGGTGAGAAATTAGATTGACTGTATTTTGTAAATTGTAACTTAAAATTATTTAGTTATGTATTCGACTTGAGATTTTTCAATTACAAGTTAAATATGTTTTAACTAATTTTTAAGTAATATACAATTAACAAAGATTATGTAGAATACTGATCGAAAGTCTTCCGACTCATTTGTAGTCGTGCAGCGTGTTCTGATTTAATATTGGCGGTCAGATTTTCTATTATGATCTATGCATTTTAGACTTGAGAATTTTTTACTGACAAGTTAATCATGCATCATTTTGAATTTGCAAACGTTATATAATTTAAGGTTTTAATTGATAGTTAAGTTTCATAAACTTAATAGTTTAATTAAATCTTGTAAATTATGTTATTAATTAATTGTAAACTTGAATGTTTGGTGATTGTGACTGTTCACAATACATTAATGTTTAAATTTAATTAAAGTTTGTTAGTCTGTATTATTTTGACTAAAATTAAAAATTATAAGACTTTTGTAATCTTAGATTGATTGTAATATTATTTATAATCAATGAAAGGTTTATAAGTATATATAATGTGTGTTAATAATATGCTCTGGAAGCGACATGCTAGATGAAATTGATGAGGAGATCGATTATGATTTAGAAGAAGGAGAATTTGTACCTCCTGAAGACTGGACAAGTATTTCTGAACCTGGGGTAGACGAAGGTGTTGATTTAGATGCAAACATAGATGAACATGTCGTGAACCCATCAGCGACTAAATATGACTTTCAAGATGAAGATGGTGAAGCAGTTATTGACTTAGAAGCATTTGAAAATGATTCTACAGATTCAGAAGAATGAAATATTGATGAGATTGATAAGAAATTAAAACATCTAGTTGGAAATCCTCATATTATCCAAGAGACGTTGAAGAAGAAAAAGGAGAAAAAGCCACGAGTGATGAAGAAAGTTGATATTACGGGAAAATGTGAGCTTAAGTCTGGAATTATCAATTGGTACTATGATTCAGAGTTAAAACTTTTTGCTATCAAACGATATGATGGAGTCCAGTACTATGAGAAGAAGCTGGCTGTTTTTAGTTCTTTGCCTAGATATGAAATCTAAGACTTGGCTAGATTGGATCTGATTAACCCTAGTAATGATGATTATGCTAAGTATGTTGAAAGGATTATCAAGACTGAGGGTAGATCAATGAAGTTTGAAAGGATTAAGCCGAGAGTTGGAAAGACGATAAAGCTTAAAGAACGAAGTCATCGAACTGGAGGGAGAAGAAGGCAGAAAGTATATCCAGCGGTCAAGTGTATTTAGAAGATTCCTATGAAGACTATGCCTCAGAACATTTTGGGAAACTTGAAGAGTTGGGGTGTAGATTCTGCAACGGGTGAAGCTGTTATGATTGAAGCTGATGACGAACTCCGAACGGTGAAAAAGAAGTTTTGCGCATATATGATCGACAACATTTGATGAACCTTTCCAAGAGTGATCTGGTGATGTTGTATAAGAACAAGATCATGTCGACTTATGGATGGGGTGATGCAGCAAGAGATTATCAGAAGATGGTGAAGACCTGCATCAAGTTGAATATATATGCTGGAAGCAAAATTTACAAATGAAGACTGAAGACGACTTGAAGACATAGAAGCTAGAGCTATTGTCAAGGGGGAGTTTGTTGAGACATGTTTTGTGACAACAGATATAGCTTGTAATAGGACTAGTGTTATTGTAATCAAGTGTGTACATTGGTATAGATTTGTAAATAAAAGATATTAGTTAGATATTAATATTTGTTAAATATATTGTTATGATAAAGTGTTAGACAGATATCGATTACGAACTAAAGTCTGTAATACGAACCGAGATCTCAAGTCGCAAGTATAAGGACTGCGAGATGAGATCCGGGCTTGCAATAAGCATAGTGAGCTGAGTTGAATGCTGGGCTTGGGCTGCGAGTCGAGTCAACTCGCAGAGCCCATGCGATGCGAGTTGAGACGTCTAAATAATGATTTTAGGTTTAGAAAATCAATAACTTTTGCATTCTTATTTCTTACGAACTAAAAGTCGATCCAGAGATATTCAAAGTATTCTAAAGGCTAGGTTTTGAGTGTTTACCATTGGTTAATATCAAAACAAAGCATATTAGTAATTATAATCGTGTTATAAAAGCGATTAAACGTTATATAATCATATAACTAGTATTAAGGGATTCCGCACCTTAATACATATAGATAACCTCGTTATCGATCCAAAGAAACTAGGGACTTACACACCATCGTATGCATTATCAAAAAAATAGATAATAAAAATTAAATAAAATATGTATCACATGGAAATATGGAATCCTAGATAATTCGCTGAACACAAGATAAGCATATGATGCAAACTCAATACTATACCCTCATTCAAAGCATTATAAACTTTATAAAATTAGAAGGTCCCCCAATGCTTACTTGCATTCTCCATATTTTTATCTCTTCTGTAAAATGAAAAGTTATAAATTTCATATCTTAGTTATATTAGTTTTCCTCATAGTGTTGTTGGTTCGAGATACCAATGGTGAAGTGTTTCGAGATACCAAAATATTGATCGAAAAGGCTAACAAGAAGGGGCCATATATTGGCATAGTGATTCCTAATCATTTTGAAATGAGCCCTCTTCTCCATCATCCTGAATACAAATCTAGTAAACTCGTCATAGATGTTGAAGGTATGTGTGCGTAACAACCTAAATTAATGTTGTTTAGCAAATAATCAATCATGAATTGTCACACGAGTTCTCAAAAGCGTCAACATTTTGACGTTAGCTTCGAATCATGACCGCAGGGGCGGACCCACGTTATAGTCAGCGGTGTCATATGACACCAGTCAATTAAGTTTATTTAGTGTAAATTTAGTTGAAAAGTTATTGATGATTTAAGAGTACTACCACTCGTATCTAGGTGGTGCACCTCACTGTCAAAATAAAATTAATCAACTACCAAGTCGAGAGAGATTTAAAATCTTTGTGACACCGGTGACTAAATTTTCTGGGTCCGCCTCTGATGACCGAGTAGTAAAAATTATCAGTCATGTATAGTGGCGGATTTGTAGCTAATCAAGGGTATGCACTTGCATACCCTAAAATCCTAACTCTTAGTGTAGATTAAAAAATAATTGAAGCTCTTTTTAATAAGAATACTTAAAGTGCATACCCTTAAAAATGTAGTGAATACCCTGTTAAAATTAAGAAACAAGGGGCTTCAAATTTCGAATATAATTGTTTGGGTTAATTAATACAAACCTTAATTTTGTGTTAAAAATGGAGTAATGTTGTTTCAGGGTGTTGAAGAGAGAAGATGACCCCCTTTTTGGTTACTTTTAGCATGTTTTTCATACATAGCCTTACATTTATTTTATAAGTCATGTTTAACCCTTCTATTATAAAAACTTATAACTTTAACCTCAATCTCTAACATCTATTGCTTGTGGTAGCGCTATATGAAAAGACCAAAACAATATGAATATTTAAAAACTATCTTTTATGATTTGATCTAATTTGCAAAATATAATAACTTTCGTTTTACATGTTATATAAATATAAATTTTGTAAATTGAGATGGAAATTCTAACCCAATACCTTCAACAAGAGCCCAACTCTAAAATATATATATTAAAAAATAGGAACCAACTAGAAAAACTTGAAGGCGAAAAAACCCGACCTGAAAAAAATAATTTTGATATGAAAATCGAATTTTTCGAACAACTCAATTGTATATTGCATACCCTAGCCTAAATTCCTAGATCCGCCATTGGTCATGTATTAACTAACTTGAGAAAGATGTTGAAGTCTATACTTTGAAGAAGGTGGTACACTATTGCATTGATTCATGCGATAATACACAAATAGATCACTATACTTTACGAAAATGTTCATCTGGGTTACTAAACTTTAAAAGTGTTCAATTGGGTTATTGTACTTGTAAAATTGTTCAATTATGTTATCAAACTTTAGACATAGTTGCTATAGCCAAGATAAGACTGTTTACTAAACTTAAAAATGTTCAATTGGGTCACTATTCTTTTAACCAAAATTAAGCAAAATAGGCGGGATGACACCAATCAACAAGTATAGTGATCCAATTGAACATTTTTAAAGAATAGTAAGCCAGATGAACATTTTCGTAAATATAGTAACCTATTTGTGTATTGTCCCTTGATTCATTTGTCCATATGATACTATATATAATAAAATAACATTTAGACCTTATACTTTATCAAGCAATTAGCCATATGACTATATTAAAAATGAAAGACAATAAACAAATCATTTTAATAGCTTTGTAATGGGTATTTGGGCTACCTAGTGGAGCCGCTTCATATTTCAATGGAGCACGATCGAACCCCCCACAAGGTCCAACATCGCCGGTTAATCACCTCCATCAAATATACCACAATGTCCGAGTTGGAACTCGCGCGGATTTAGCCTTTACGTTATAGGTCATGCGCTTTATTGGTTGTAGGTACCTTTATAATAAATAATACTCATTGGAGGTCCCACAGTGGGGCACTATGGGCCACCGCCCACCCTCAGTTTCAGAAATAAAATGTTAATAAAAAAATAGTAAGGTTATTTTTAATTGATTGAGTCATTTGCCTCCAGGCCCATTTGAAAACAAAACAAAAGTTAAGCCCAATTTAAGAGCATGTTCTATGTACGATATATCGAGTGAATAAATAAAAGTACTCCGTAGCTTGAAAGGAAACAGTTGGATTTGAGTTTAATACTTATAAAGTGCTGATCTTTTTAATGAAGTATTTTAGCATACATTTCTTGAATTCTTGTAGATATAATTACTCCATCCGTCTCAATTTAATTGTACACATGCATTTTACAGGCAGTCTAAGAAAAGTACAATGATTAACTAACAATCAAATTTCATTATAATCTATCTGTTTATGTAATTTTGTATTGTTATTTATATTAATGACATAGGATTTGTGATTATTTTAAAGTGTAAGGAGCAGTATGATCACTTTGTAAAATTGTTTCCCAGATTTAACAATGATGGAACAGATGATGAACTTGATCATGAATTCACAACAGGTACTGCTTGTTTCTCTTGCAGTCCTACTTTTCTAAATGAATGGATATTAGATACTGGTGCTACAGATTATATGACACCAGTATTTAATCACTTGATCAAGCCATATTTGTAACATCCTCGAAATGGACCTAGTTGTTTATATATTATTTCTTGATTTAAATAAGTATTTAAATGAGTTTGGAAATAATATTGTTTGAAATAGTTGAAATAATTGGAATAGGAGTTAAATATTCCAATGTGATAAGTGAAATATTAATTGTTGTAAATTAATATAGTTGTCGGTACAATAAAATGTTTGGACTCGCAAATGGTTTTCGGGTTCCAGGCAATAGATTGAGATGGAATATTAAATTATACCCGTAAATTGAAGGCGGTTCGTGAGGCCGACTTATATATATATCCTTTCCTATTTAGGAAAGTTATTTATTTTCATTTAGAAACTCATAGAAACTCTCTAAAAACTTCCAAATCAATCCAGAAATCAAATCAGGAAGTTGTGATTCTCGTGAATCTTCATAATCATCAGATTACCATCGTTAGATTCTTCAATCAGTAAGTATTCTTGAGTATTTAAGAATTTGATTTTTTGATTGAATTTGGGTAAATTGATGATTTGAGAGATTTGGATGTTAGAAACAGGTTATAAGTGTTACATATTGATTATGTGATGATATTTGAGGTTTATAACCGTTTAAAAACGAGTTTTTGGTGTTTTGGGGATTAAACCCGCGAGTTAGGGTTTCTGCTGTTCGTGCTGGGCTGGGACGAGGCCAGAAGCCGGCAGCTTCTTTGGCCAAGCCGGCGGCTTGTTCTTGTTAGCCGAAGCCGGCGGCTTCATAAGCCAAGCCGGTGGCTTGTGATGTTTTGTAGGAAACCGGCGGGTATAAACCCGACCCGGCGATTGGTATAAGCTTTAAAACGGGTTTTAGTTCTGTTACCACATTTGGTAAATTACCCGGCGGTTGTTGAAGTGAAGCCGGCGGGTGAGGTTAGGAAGCCGGCGGCTTCTAGGAGGAAGCCGGCGGCTTGAAGGGCAGGTACAACATTTCTTGTTTGTTTGTTAATAAGTAATATGATTGCTAATTGATATATGTTAATAGATGATAATGATTATATTATAAATCATTAGTGGATAGTTAGGAACTAGTAATCTTGATGTAGATTATGTTAAGTTCCTAATGTTAAAGATTGATATAAGTTCAGTATTTATGATTTGATTACTAACTTATATTTGATTGGTTGATTCTCAGATGTGGAGAAGGCTCAGTGATATTAGACTACTGAGTGGAGGTCTGAGGTAGTCGGTGAGTGGATCTGTAACCTCAGTGTGATTTAGTTGTAATGATTTGATTTACAACGAGTAATTTATTATATTACTGTGATATGATGCATCTGTTGTGTTACTTTGCCATGATAGTCTGGCGTGTTTACTTGCTTGGCTGAGACTATGCCAATGTGTGGTATTCAGAGGTCAACTTGATTTGATGGTTGGGCTTGTTGTTGTTGTTGTAGACGACAGGAGATCTCGGAAACTTGAAATGTCGGTTTAGAGATCTAGGTCGTGTGTGATCGACAACAAGTTATCGGTAGTGCTGTATAGGCCAAATACAGTTAAACTATAAGTGTTCTTGGGTGCCAAACCGGTATATGGTTGCTCAGGGACCACCGATCCTCTTGACGTAGCTTAAATGACATTGTGTGAATGTCGGCTAGTGATTAAGTGATTAAGTGATTTACATTCAGTTTAATGTGTGATATGCAAACAGATTGTTATGCTAGGTTGGACTGTTGTTATAGTTCCATTCACTTAGCGTTGTGCTAACCCCACCACAGTTCTTCCTGCAGGTTGAAATAGATGGGACATATTGGGCAAGGCAGGAAGTGTTTTGACTGGATGGAATGTTTGACAGGCTGTTACTCTGATGTTATTTTTATAATTGTAAAAGTGTTTTGAATCATATAACACCTAGTTTGTTGAAATGTCATGTGTTTGACTTTGAAAAAGTTTCTTGACATTTAGAGTACATTGATAGAAATGTTTTAAATAAATGCTTCCGCGTCACCATTTTTATATGATTGTTATAATTAACGAGGGGTGTGATAAGTTGGTATCAGAGCAAGAGTTTGGGTGAATTGGGCATGATAGTATGTTCAATCCTAAACTTTGATTGAGTTGCGTCAAACATTCCAGTGGGTGCGGGTTTAGTGATTTGTTGATATGTGGGAAAGTAGTTAGTTGAATATGTACTAACCCATAACAAGTTGTGAAGTTCTTGTTTGAATGCAGAGACGGAGGGACATGAGTAACTGGTTGGTTTACTTCATGTTTCCTCAACATTGCTGGCTTAAGATTTATCAGGTAATCTTCGATAAGCCTATGTTATATTATATTAACTTGAATTGTTTACTCTGCTATGTTGAGTAAGCTTTGTTGAGAAGTTAATTGAGTCAGACTGATATGATTCCCTAGTTTTGAGTCAACTAAGGATTGTTATATGTTGATATCAGATAGAGGTATTAAATGAGTTGCTCATTGTGGCTAGTATTTCTGATTGAATTGAAAAATGCAGAAATGTGATTAAATGAGTAGAAAAGAGTTACTTAAGGTTTTAACTGGATTAATGTTAGAACCTAAGATGTGTTTTATTGGTGAAATAATATAATTGATAGTATTATATTAGTAGATTGATCACAATGTGTGATCTAAATCCTTGTTAAGGAAGGTTGTGTCATTTGAATTGAGAATGACTGCTAATTGAGACAATATGTGTTTATGTGACTATATGATATGTCTTGATTATAGTTAAACACTTGATCTAAACCAAGACTGATAGGTTTAAGAGAAATGTAGAGTGTGATAATGTGAAATTGATTGGGAAGTGATAGATCTTTCTAGTCAATTGTGAATTAATAGATGAAATGTTTTGTAGTAACATGATTGAATAGGCTTGTTGTGACAGTGATGCTTGATATGATAGCATATGTCAAAGTGATGATAATTAAGTAAGATGTGTCCTGAATTTTGAGGTAAATGAGGACATTGATTAATATTAAGTATTGAAACTATGATGATAAGTTATCATGTGTTTGAGGTTTCAAATAAGTGATATACTGAGTAATTCAGTTGTTGAAAATTAGAACATTGTGTATATGTGAGATGACTTGCTTATGTAGGATTGAATATATAAGTAGTAAGCTGATTTTCAGTGTGTATCAGCCAATAGAAACTATTAAATGGAGTATGATTGATTAGAAATCATAAAGTATTTAATATACCAAATGAAAATAGATCACATTGATAATTATAAGAGGGAGTGGCCTGAGAATGGAGAAGAACATAATCTTGCAACGCCTGATCACCGTTGTTATATTATGTTGTGTCACTTGAACTTGTTGAGGCTACTTGGTATAAAATAAATGTAATGTGATTTTGAATAATTAAGCTTAAAAGTATGCTAAGTGACTTAATAATTGTTTTGATAAGAAGACAATTAGTTGATAGAACTGTGACCTTTAGACTGTAAAGGTGTGAGTATAAAGTAAAATTGTCATTGGTGGGAGGTTTTGATTGATAAACCTAATTGACTAATTTGATATTGTTTTACTTGAGAAACTACTAGTATTATTGAATGCAATAACGTGAAGTATATGTTTGAAAGTAAATATACAATATGAAATGGCTTGTATGGAGCCAAGATTGATGTATGTTGATTTTGTCCTTGTGAAGGATTGATAAAATTATTGAATGTAATAATTTGAAATATATGTTTGAAAGTGAACATATAAGATGAAATGGTTCGTTGTGAGTTAACTTGATAGTATGTTAACTTTGAAAGTCAAACCATGAATAGAAAATTGTGTATAAAATTAATTACTTGTGATTGGTTTGAATTGGGTCAAACTTGAGAAAAGCAGTTAGAGAATTTTATTGATTGATTGCTTGAAATCAAAGTTGACATGTAGTCAACTGTGTGTGTTGAAATAGTCTAACATAGATTGAAATGTTATGATTGTGTAGAATATGATTGAATTCCTAAATTGGATTAAGTTGTGAAAACTTGAGTAATTACTTAAAGCTAGTATTAAGTAATTGAAATAGTGTTAAGTATAATTGAGTATTCAGTTGGGTAACATTTAATATTTGAACTGAATATGTGTTGAAGAATTATACAGATATGAAGTCATTGTTTGATATGACAGTTATAATTTGCTAAGATATGTTAGAATAATTAAATCACATTGATTAGAATTGTGATAAGAAAATCTTACCAGTGTATGAAGCTTGTGATGATAGCTTTGATTGGGTAAGAATGTGAGATAAGAGATGATATGAAAGTATATCTGAATGTAAATGGTGTTAAAGGTTTAGTTGATCCTTGTTTGAGATATTGAGGAATATGAATTGGAAGGTTGTTCATATTTTAAGAAATTGTATGTATTAGAGAGTAAGGGAAACCTTGAAATTGATAGGTGATGATAGTATTCACCAGGCTTTTCTTGGAGGTTCAGATGAAATGTTTAAGTTATATACGATGTAGTATGTATATAAGTGAAACATAGAGTTGGTAATTGTTCCATATCCTGTGGTGTGGGTATGTGATGAGTAGTAGTAATATGAAGGCTTGATAAAGACTATGACAGTCTGGAAGGCCTATTATATAGCATTAATTGAAACTGTGTATGTATATAAGTGTGATATACATGATAATAATTGGTATGATAAATTTTAATTGAATGAATTAAAATGTACCATAGGTGTTGTGAAAGTCAGTTAGTGTGATTAACTTGATGTAGCTTTTGTTTGAAATGTGTTGTAAGGTCACACATTTTGATAATGTGATATTGTGATGCTTGACCTGTAGTATCATGATATGTTGATTAAGACAGACTTAGTTGCTAGATTAATAGGATCTAGTGTTGAATGACTAAGTGATTGTGTGATTATAGTGGTATAACTTCTAATTGCTTGTGATTAGTAGTTATTAAAAGTAAGTTAACTGGTTGCTAAGAGAAGATTTTTGATGTCTTACCAGTTTAAGTAAAATATGAATTCTAACTTGATGGTTAGTTAGATTTTGAAGATAAATAGTGAGTGTTGATAGATATACTGTGATGTGTAATCACTAGTGTTGTGATTAGTGTTTGGTCAATTGTTGTTGCTAACAATTGATAGGGTGTTAACAGTGGAAATAAGTCAATGTAGAGGTTGGTTGATTGTAGGTAAGATTGATTTTGGTACTTTTGTTAACTGAGCAAAGTACTTGTTGATTGTGGTTTTACCTTCTGAGTGTGACCTCTGCTTTGCTTATTTAGATAATATGAATCTGGAGTACTTTTAAGTAAAAGATTTCATATGATTGTAGTGATCTGTGAATATGATTAGTTATTCACAAGAGTATAGGTCTGAAACTTTTGGGTGAAAAAGTTGACCTAGATTTGAATTTCAGATCTTTGATGGTAGAGATTTGAAATTGTTATCTGTATATTAGACTGATTTTTAGTCGTGAAACTGAAATTATATTTCAGTGTTACTAGATACATTGTGGTTTAATAGAAACACTGTTGTTGTAATATTGTTGCTGCTGTTTTATTGTTAACAGTGATGAACAGTGAGAATAGGTTAAAGATTTTAGCATGTTGCTAATTTCGGGTTGCATAGACCTATTAAGTAATGTTAAGTTTTACTTGTTGATTAAGTGATTGTAGGTTTCACTTGTCGGCTAAGTGATAGTGAATTCACTTGATTAAGTAAGTGTTTGTCCTATGAGAAATATCTGATTGAGGATATTGATTAGATGCACTGTATGTGTGCGTGGGAAAAGATAGAAGCATGTACATTTAGATATGTGCATGTGGAAAGAATTCAAATAGCCTAAGAATGGTTGTAAGTTGCTATTGAGGGCTAATGTATGTTAAGATGTATGTGATTATATCACATTAGTCAGATTGATTGAGGTTAGATTTCGGGGCGAAATCTCTTTAAGGGGGGGAGAGTTGTAACATCCTCGAAATGGACCTAGTTGTTTATATATTATTTCTTGATTTAAATAAGTATTTAAATGAGTTTGGAAATAATATTGTTTGAAATAGTTGAAATAATTGGAATAGGAGTTAAATATTCCAATGTGATAAGTGAAATATTAATTGTTGTAAATTAATATAGTTGTCGGTACAATAAAATGTTTGGACTCGCAAATGGTTTTCGGGTTCCAGGCAATAGATTGAGATGAAATATTAAATTATACCCGTATATTGAAGGCGGTTCGTGAGGCCGACTTATATATATATCCTTTCCTATTTAGGAAAGTTATTTATTTTCATTTAGAAACTCATAGAAACTCTCTAAAAACTTCCAAATCAATCCAGAAATCAAATCAGGAAGTTGTGATTCTCGTGAATCTTCATAATCATCAGATTACCATCGTTAGATTCTTCAATCAGTAAGTATTCTTGAGTATTTAAGAATTTGATTTTTTGATTGAATTTGGGTAAATTGATGATTTGAGAGATTTGGATGTTAGAAACAGGTTATAAGTGTTACATATTGATTATGTGATGATATTTGAGGTTTATAACCGTTTAAAAACGAGTTTTTGGTGTTTTGGAGATTAAACCCGCGAGTTAGGGTTTCTGCTGTTCGTGCTGGGCTGGGACGAGGCCAGAAGCTGGCGGCTTCTTTGGCCAAGCCGGCGGCTTGTTCTTGTTAGCCGAAGCCGGCGGCTTGTGATGTTTTGTAGGAAACCGGCGGGTATAAACCCGACCCGGCGGTTGGTATAAGCTTTAAAACGGGTTTTAGTTCTGTTACCACATTTGGTAAATTACCCGGCGGTTGTTGAAGTGAAGCCGGCGGGTGAGGTTAGGAAGCCGGCGGCTTCTAGGAGGAAGCCGGCGGCTTGAAGGGCAGGTACAACATTTCTTGTTTGTTTGTTAATAAGTAATATGATTGCTAATTGATATATGTTAATAGATGATAATGATTATATTATAAATCATTAGTGGATAGTTAGGAACTAGTAATCTTGATGTAGATTATGTTAAGTTCCTAATGTTAAAGATTGATATAAGTTCAGTATTTATGATTTGATTACTAACTTATATTTGATTGGTTGATTCTCAGATGTGGAGAAGGCTCAGTGATATTAGACTACTGAGTGGAGGTCTGAGGTAGTCGGTGAGTGGATCTGTAACCTCAGTGTGATTTAGTTGTAATGATTTGATTTACAACGAGTAATTTATTATATTACTGTGATATGATGCATCTGTTGTGTTACTTTGCCATGATAGTCTGGCGTGTTTACTTGCTTGGCTGAGACTATGCCAATGTGTGGTATTCAGAGGTCAACTTGATTTGATGGTTGGGCTTGTTGTTGTTGTTGTAGACGACAGGAGATCTCGGAAACTTGAAATGTCAGTTTAGAGATCTAGGTCGTGTGTGATCGACAACAAGTTATCGGTAGTGCTGTATAGGCCAAATACAGTTAAACTATAAGTGTTCTTGGGTGCCAAACCGGTATATGGTTGCTCAGGGACCACCGATCCTCTTGACGTAGCTTAAATGACATTGTGTGAATGTCGGCTAGTGATTAAGTGATTAAGTGATTTACATTCAGTTTAATGTGTGATATGCAAACAGATTGTTATGCTAGGTTGGACTGTTGTTATAGTTCCATTCACTTAGCGTTGTGCTAACCCCACCACAGTTCTTCCTGCAGGTTGAAATAGATGGGACATATTGGGCAAGGCAGGAAGTGTTTTGACTGGATGGAATGTTTGACAGGCTGTTACTCTGATGTTATTTTTATAATTGTAAAAGTGTTTTGAATCATATAACACCTAGTTTGTTGAAATGTCATGTGTTTGACTTTGAAAAAGTTTCTTGACATTTAGAGTACATTGATAGAAATGTTTTAAATAAATGCTTCCGCGTCACCATTTTTATATGATTGTTATAATTAACGAGGGGTGTGATAATATTCGTTATCTTTTAAGCCACAAATAAGTTTACCCACAGGACAAACAAGTGTGATTTCTCATCTAGGTGATGTTAAACTGAAGACTAATGTGATTTTAAAAGATGTGTTGTTTGTACCATCTTTTAAATTCAGTTTGTTATCCATTCCTAAGTTGACTCAAGATAGTCAATGTGTTGCTACTTTCTATCCTGCATTCTGTTTTGTTCGGGACTTACTAACCAAGAAGGTACTGGGAATGGGTAAAAGGAAACGTGGCTTATACTACTTGGTCAATGCATCTGTCAAAGATCTACAAGAAGAGTTGCAGTTCTTGGCTTCTACTACACTCAAGAGTTCTTTTTCTAAATCTGCAGTGTCTAATAATGTTGTAAAGCAAACTTATAATTTGTGGCATCATAGACTTGGACATGTTTCTGATTCTTGTTTCAAGCACATTTCTGCTTTGTTTGATCATTTGTCCAGAATTGATAAAGACATTTGCTTATCATGTCCAATGGCTAAATTCTCTAAATTGCCTTATCATTTAAGTGATTCACATGCTACCACAGCATTTGAATTAATTCACATAGACACTTGGGGTCCTTATAAAGTACTGTCGTCACCCCTATCGGTCGGTCGGATTTGACTCCGGTCGTTGTTCCAACAGCAACAGAAGCGGCGGACAGTGAGTTTTAAATTTATATGAGCTGGGGCTCAAACTATAAGTACTACCTACCTTGGGAGCAAGCAGTAAGTATAACTCGAGGTCGTTCTTAAATCGGAGCGAATTGAAATGAAGCGGGTCACCAAAGATAATGGTCGCAATTAGGATGGGGGTAGGTAGATAGATCTTGGATTGATTTGGTTTTCTAATTATCCTAAATGCATAAAAGTAAATAACGAGAAATGAAATTAGGGTTTAAGCAGACAGGTAGAGATGTGATTGCTGAAACTTGAATACTAGGGTTTCGGGATGATGTTCATTATAAAATTGATTGGAGATTCACCAAATAAAGAGTAGACATACTTTCGGTATAAACACTAGGACCCTACGTTCAGGTGAAACCCTAGAAACATATGTCACTGGAATCCTAGGTTATCATGATTCTGATCAGATCAGGCTGTTTTCAAACCCTCCTGAGCCTTTGCTTAACTAAGACAAAGTCACCCTAAATGTTCTAGGGATCAGGCATAAGGCAACAGACCGCAATTGTATTTACTGACCTTTCTTAACACCTAATCGTCTATTTACTTTCATTATAGCAAATACTAATTGTATCCTGTGTATGTTAAGCTATTGGTGTGATTAGGGTTTTGCATGTCTAGGTATATGATTGACACTACCCTATATTGTTTCTATTGAAGCACATACTTAACCATCATAAATATAGACCCTCCTTTACAGTCAGGCGTTCATCCCTAGGAATAATCACGGTGTACAGGGCAATTAGGCATTTCCACAGTGTTCCAAACCCTAGATGTACTGACGGTGTACTGGGCATTTAAGCATTTCCACAGTGTTCCAGATCTTAGGTGTACTAACGGTGTACAGTGCAACAAGCATTTCCACAGCTTTGATTCCTAGACCACAGTTCTAGAAGGATCATTTCTAGGTAATTCACGATGAAACAATCCATGGCATTTCCTTAGCTTCCACGTATTTGTACTCCACACGAGGTGTTTCCAACGCTATACGAAGTACCGTGCCTTTTAAAGGAAAGTTCATAGTTTCATACTGTAACTGGAGATAACTGTATATTCATAGTATTAGGGTTGATCAGATCCTATCCTAGGGCAACAGTCACGTGAAAGTCTGGAAAGGGTGATGAGAGACTAGATCTATATTCAGGATAAGCTTAACCAGATACACAGCATAACAATTTCCAATCGTATAAATGAAACATTAATTTAACATCATCCCTACTTCTAATATCTACATTTCAACAATCACAATATTAAACTACTCTATAAACATGGCAATATGCAGAATACAAACTGAAATAACATAAAGCACAAGCATTATAACAGTAAGTAAAGTTTAGATATCACCGGGAATACAGCAGCGTAATACTGAGGATTACAAATAGTCTAAACTTGAAAAACTCGTTACAACAAGATTACCAAGCTAAAACTTCCTCTAGACTCGAACCGTAAGCTCAACCCTAACCTTTCTCCTCTAACTCCTAAGAGTAGTGCTAGAGAGAGAAAGTTAGAGAGAGAAAGTGAAAGAAAAGAGAGAAATAAGAAAAGTGAGAGAATGAGAAATGTGTGAATGTGTTGAGGTGTGTAAAATGAGGAGGAGTGATCCCCTATTTATAGGCAAAGCTCAAAAATCAGCCGTACAACTCGCGAAACAGCACGTACAAGCAAACGATGCACGATACAGGGTACAGGGGGCCGTATACGGCCTTGGTAGGGCCGTATACGGTGTTATGTAGGCCGTATATGGTCTCTGTGGGGCCGTATACGGTTCCCAGGGCCGTATACGGTGTTCATCTGATTTCGTTCGTTGCTTAAAACGCGCGTATCTCCTTCGTTATGCGTCCGTTTGACCTGATTCTTTCGCCTGTGGTTTCGTAATTCCGTTACGCTTCTAATGATGCCAACTTCACTGAAATTGGATGTGTATAGCTCAAGCATAGCCGAAATGACTTTATAGGGTCTGACACTGCTCAGTCTTCTCCGTTCTTTATCCGATTTGCATGATTCTTGATTTTCCCGTCTCGATTTTACCTGTTTTATCATATGATGAAGTTAGAATGTGATATATATAAGGTAAATGAGGCCGGGTGATTTTGTGCACGTTTATTCGTCCCGATTTGCTTGTTATTTGGACGTTTTAGGTGATTTTTGCAGCAACGCCTATATTTAGACCACTTTAGTGAAGTTTAGTAAATAATGATCATTTTGGAATGTTTTCACTAAAGTTACGTCCAAAAAGTGCGGAATATTGCCCTTAAAAACATGACTATTTGAGTCACATCAAGTTATCCCACACTTAGGCGTTGCTTGTCCTCAAGCAACACTCAGTTAGAAAAACATTAAAAATGAGGTTTTTAAGGGGTGAGTCAAAATAATTTCAAAATGATACCACTTCTAATATGACTAAGACTGTTTAAGAATAAGGGAAAGGATAAGATGATCCTTTCAGAAGCAAGAAGCAATTATCATCAAGCATACTACCAATTCTCGTGATCTTGGAGTACACATGACTAGGCGATCTCACTATAGGTGGTCACTCAATTCACTCAAAGTGTATCGGGTTTCCTAACAATCTAGAACAATTGAAATCGCTCAAATAAGCCAGTCATGCAGCACTCATCGTCATAAGCTTGGTCGAGAATCAGATCTCCACCACTTAGGTGAGGACGGTGCTAACTATCCCAAGACATTCAACGGGTGGTAGTGTTTTTAAGGGTATGGGTAGTGGTATATGTTTGGTTGTAAGGGTTTGACTTATCTTAAAACTCAAAGATAGTGAAAAACTTTATTTCAGAACGGAACGGAGGATTTTGTAGCTGCTCGTCTTCTATCGAATTTTTCTTGAGAAGGTGATACTTGAAGCACTCAGCTTTATTTGATGGAACTGTTTCTTTTTCTTTTCTTGATTTTTCTACTTTTTATTTTTCTTTTCTTCTTCAGAACTTCTTTGCCAGAGAATTTCTAAGGATATTTTACGTTGATCCTTTCAGAAATCCTTTTCGGAACTATGATCTTTGATCTTGAACCTCAATTTCTTTTGTCGTGCCAATTTTTCGCACTTTGACTTTTTAGAGTACACAGAAGAGGGAGACTTTAGAGCATAATTGAAGAGGATGTTCCAAAAGATGTTTTTCACGGCCTTAGAAATTCTAAGATAAGGTTTTGGGAATTTTGGGTGAGTAGGGGTTTTGTACGAGGGTTTTTAAGAAATGAAAGGTTTAGGCTCAACAGGGTTTACTAGGCGGATCATCGATACTGAAAGTAAGTATCGGAAGGGTTTTGGGCTTGAAGAGATATGTAAGAATTGGGTTTAAATCCTAAGGAATGTCAAGGTCATCTAGCTGCACCTATACCGCGTACGGTACACACCAATGTGGTCTTGAAACGTATGTCTGGAGCAAGTTCTAATTCAGAGATGCAAGCATCGGCACACACAAGAAATGAAAGTGAAGCATTAAAGATGAATGCTTTTAGGCTCAAGATACCTCACTACAAAATAGGGTTGTATGTGCCTAGCCATGCTCCTTTCAGATTATTGTTTCTTGCTCGAGAAATTTCTACCTTATTTTCCCTATATTCCAAAATACCTTACTCATATTTCGAGAATGATTCTTTTCGAAAGTATTTAACTCAAAAACTTAGAGTTTAGTTTCATAACTTAACTCATAATTTTAAATTTTTGAAAAAAATTTGTTTGAAAATTTTGTTATTTGGGAAAACATTTTCTGAGTAATGCTATTTTGGACATAAAAATTGCCTAAAATTATCCAAGGTATTCTATACCTTGCTATCCCACACTTAGAGGAACATTGTCCCTAATGTTCTCTTGAGTTGAGTTTTTACTGGAGGTAAAATCCACACTTAGATTTTGAACATGTAAGAAAATGTTTCTTAAGTGTTAAATTTGGGTTTGAATCCCACACTTAGTGATAAGCTCAAGATAGGGTATAGAATATAACAAGCTAACGAGACAGAATATATGTGATCATGAAATGGATAGAAGGTTAAGAAAACTCCCCAGATAACGTTTTGAAGCATGTGAAATTTTGCAGGAGAGAGAGTCGAAGTGAGCTTTCTTCTGCATTCTTCTTGAAGGACATCAAGCTTCCTACGGGGTTATCCGGTGTCATGTATCCAACGTTATCAGAAATCAACTTCAATTCTTTTAAGTGGGGATCCTTATGGTGTAGAATCCCATACTTTAGGTTTTGAAGAAGTTGGAGTGATTTTGATAAGTGTTTGCGGTGTGGGGAGTGATCCCACACTTAGTTCTTTGAAGTGCTTGGATACAAGGAAGTTTTGAGAAGAACGAGGCCCCTCCATGAGATGTTTGAATGTTCCGCAGTCTGCAAATATTGAAAACTGGTTCGGGTTGCCTTTTGACTTCACGGATTTTCTTCTTGAAAGTGCGTCATCTTGCTTTTTTTTCACGTTCATACATCACAACATTTCTACTTACTAAACAGAAAGAAAATGAAACATAATAAGTAATAGCATAATGTAAATACGGATAGAGTGATCAACCAACTAGTGGCTGATACAAATAAGTTCCAAAAGTAAGGTTTAACAGTAGCCAAACAAACACAAGATAATAATAATGATAATGTCTGAAACCAAAGTCAGATGATGCAAATGGGGTAGAACTATGAGGCTGGGGATCCCTGGTCAGGTGCATCAATATGCTGAGTAGGAGCTGGTGCTGTGGATGGTCCTACGACTGACTGCTGGCCACTAGATACTCTATGTCCCTGTTCTTCAGCATTGATCAGTTTGAGCTGAATCAATATGTCTCTGAGGGTAGCTGCTGGCAGTCTCATCGGATCAGTGTAGCCCCACTCTAGCAAAATAGCCGAAGTAACCCCTGCCTGCTCTAGTAAGGTCATGTAAGCCTGGCGTAGCATAGTCTCTGTCGGTACAGCTGAGGAAGAGATCGGTCCCAAGTTTAATAGCATCCCGGAAGTGTCAAAAGATATAGCATCAGTGCCCAAGTAGACTGTGTCAGCACGGTAAGATCCACTGGCGACTGGCTGGGCAGGATGAGGAATCACAGGTGCAGAAATCACTGGTTGAACTACCGGTATCTCGGTCTCAACTGACTGGACCTGCTCAGGTATTGGTGTGGTCCGAATAGCGGGTGATGGTGTATGGGTGGTATGTGCTGGGATGGATGTATGTGGTGGTGCTATGGCTGGTGGTGGTGGACCGCATCGGTACAAGTACGGCTCTGGGTCAGGAATACCAAGTTTCCTGGAAATCAACAGCTGATGGGAACGGCTAACCTGAAGAGCATGCAAAAGATAATACTGTGTTAGTGAGGTCACTGGATCTGTGTAGTGAACAGTAGCCTGAGCTGGTGGCTCGGCTGTCTCAGCTCCTCTATGCGGGACACTAGCATGAGTAGTAGGTGCTCGGGCTCTATCAGATGGGCCATCCTTAGTATCTGCAACAGGTGAGGATCCTCTAACACGCTTCCCAGGGAGACGACATCCTGGAATGATCTGTTTGGTGTTCTTCCATAAGCACTGTCTCTGCTCATCTACCTCAATAAGATGGATCAACTTGCAGTAGTCCAAGTTGAATGGCAAAGAACGAGAACAGACAGTAAACTCCTCAGTGTGGGCCTCAGTCAACAATCCCATACTATACAGCAATCTAGTAATGATCGACCCCATGAACATGTGCCTATCCATGTCTGTCTCAGCTCCAAGTCTCTCAGCGATCAAGAAAGCAACATTCAGATTCTTTCCTCCTATGATTGCTTCCATGAACTTCAACTCTTCGGCACTCACAGCACCACCTTCCTTCTTTCCAAATATAGAACATGCTAACAACTTGTGAAGGATCTGATGAACCGGCTTGATGAAAGTGGATGACTTAACACAGCTCCTAAAGTTTGATCCTGCTAAATCCATCCAAATATCCTTGTGGTTCCTGTTTGGTAGGCTGGAGAT
This sequence comes from Helichrysum umbraculigerum, assembly GCA_949592205.1. Lineage (NCBI taxonomy): Eukaryota > Viridiplantae > Streptophyta > Magnoliopsida > Asterales > Asteraceae > Helichrysum > Helichrysum umbraculigerum. The sequence continues at coordinate 159,331,272 of CATIUR010000002.1, read as the reverse complement.
GTCTTGAACACTATTTCTGAACCATGCAGAGTTGACCTGAGACTCTGTATATAAACCAAGATACACTCCCAAGTCGGCAACTGAGATATGATGAATCTGTTCCTGAAACCTGAATGAAATCTTTCTTTTGTCGGATACGCTCATCTTTGGGTTCAGCTGGTAAGTCATCATGAACTCTGTCACTACTTCTCGGTATGCACACTCATCCATATCGAAGAGATGGAGAAAGGCATTGTTCACTTGACCATCGGTCTCATACATCAACAAACTCTTCAACTCATCCCTGATCCCTAGCTTAATCATGTCTTTCCATACCACATATCGATTACTGCCTATCGGTCGCTGCAACCACTGGCGAATGAGTGACCTATTCTTTGAAGATTTGGCCAAGTAGCTGAGTGAAGGTGGGCAACTTTCCATCTGTGATAAAAGACAAGAAAAGATTAGGCCATAATAGTGATATATTAATGGATATGCTAAAGTACTTCCAAATTTTCAGAAAAAATTGGAAATGTAGGCTTTAGAAATGGGCATATCCAAAAATTTTAAAATTGCTAAACCTAACCGCAACCAATCACAAATCCAAAAACTTTTATCAACTTATGTCTAGATAAGGGTAAGTGGCACAAAGCTTCAAGTTCCTAGCATAATTAAAGCAAGTCAACAAGGTACCTAACTTAATTATCCCAAGCACTAGAAACTTAAATACTTCATGTTTATGGTTAATCGATTTAAATGAGATTAAATCCAAGGTCATATAATTACCTCAAGTAAATCAATTAATCATAAAAGGGCATATTACCAATTAAATATGCAATCCAACTTTCCGCAATTTCCAAAAGACATAAAGCCGTTTTTTACATGATTTCAAGCAAAGAATGGAAGTAAACTTATTTGACAAAATGGTAGTTTTTAGAAAATGGCGTTTTTGTTGGTATCATTTCAAAGTCATACACTTTATTAATTAAAGTGATAAACTTAAAAAATGATTGAATGAACCGAAGCTTGTTTTGATAATCTTGTAAGCTTTTTAAGTTTAGAAAAGTCATAAACATGGTTTTAAAAATAAAAGTTTTAAGTAAAAATAATGTTTATGATTATTTTATTAAAAATGAGCTTACTTTAATTACCAAAAACTAGCTTAACCCTTTTCTAATCGCAAATGATCAATCAAAACATGTTAACCTAGCATAACTCAATCAACAAAAGTCAACATAAGCAATTAATCAACCAAAAAGTCAAACTAGCCATAGTTCATCCAAAAAGTCAACACTTTAATCTCCAATCTTGCAATCAAGCCAACAAATCACTAGATTAAGCTTGTAATCATGTTAAGCATCAAGATAAGCATGAAATAACACTAAAGATTGCAACTTTTAACCATGAAATCTATGAAAATGAGTTACAAGCCCTAATTTTTAAAGTTTCATGAAAATCACAAAAGTAGGTCAAGAATTACCTTAAACTTGATGTAATGATGTTGTGGATGCAAGAAAGATCATAAAATGATGAATTTTGAGCTTGGAATCATGCAAAATGGTTGAGTAATGAAGGTTTGGTGGTGATGGAGGTGGTGGCCGACGGTTTGGGTGTGGGGAGGAGGAAGAAGATGAAGTTTTTAATGTTTTGTCTTATGTGTGTGGCTAAAATCCCTTTTTATACCCTTTTAAACGTACGCGATTTAAAATTCGCGAAAGATACGAAACATACAAGTAAAATTTCAAAGTTTAAAATTTTTGTCATGGCCCCTCGTTTTTGATGTTTTCAGGTTTTAGGGCTTCGATCTGAGCGGTATGAATCTGAATGGTAAGATCGTTGTGAATGGTCATATTGAGGGCTCGGACTCGAAGTGGTTTTGGTCGTTCCTTTCGACTGAGGGCATCAGCTACAACATTAGCCTTCCCTGGATGGTACTTGATCTCGCAATCGTAATCGGTAAGCAACTCGACCCATCGACGTTGCCTCATATTGAGATCTTTTTGGTCGAAGATGTGTTGGAGACTTTTGTGATCGGTAAAGATGGTGCACTTAGTGCCGTAGAGATAATGTCTCCAGATCTTGAGAGCAAAAACGACAGCTCCAAGTTCGAGATCATGGGTGGTGTAGTTCTTTTCGTGAACTTTGAGTTGTCGTGAGGCGTAAGCAATAACTTTGTCTCGTTGCATCAGCACACAACCGAGACCTTGGTGGGAAGCATCGCAGTATACCACGAAGTCATCGGTGCCTTCGGGTAGGGATAGAATGGGAGCACTGCAAAGCTTTTGTTTTAATAATTGGAACGCTGACTCTTGTTTATCGGTCCAATCGAACCTTTTGTCCTTCTGAGTCAGTACCGTGAGTGGTTGAGCTATTTTGGAGAAATTTTCAATGAATCGCCGATAGTACCCAGCAAGACCCAAGAATTGGCGTACTTCAGTTGCAGAGGTGGGTGCTTGCCAGTCTTTGATAGCCTCGATTTTTGATGGGTCAACGTGAATTCCCTGACTGTCGATCACGTGACCAAGGAATTGAACTGTTTTTATCCAGAACTCACACTTAGAGAATTTGGCATAAAGCTCCTCGGGTCTAAGTAGTTCTAGAATGGTTCTGAGGTGTTGCGCATGTTCTTGTTCGTTGCGCGAGTAAATGAGTATGTCATCGATAAAGACAATAACAAACTTGTCAAGGTAAGGTTTACACACCCGGTTCATGAGGTCAATGAATACAGCCGGTGCGTTGGTTAGACCAAAGGGCATCACTTGGAATTCGTAGTGCCCGTAACGAGTTCTGAAAGCAGTTTTTGGAATATCGGTGTCGCGAACTCGTAACTAATGATACCCTGATCGTAGGTCGATTTTTGAGTAGAAACTTGAACCCTGAAGTTGGTCGAATAGATCATCAATGCGAGGAAGTGGGTATCGGTTTTTGACGGTCAATTTGTTCAACTCTCGGTAGTCGATGCACATTCGGAATGAACCGTCCTTCTTTTTAACAAATAAGACCGGAGCTCCCCAAGGTGAAGAACTCGGTCTAATGAATCCTCTATCCAGGAGTTCCTGTAACTGGGCGGACAACTCCTGAAGTTCGGATGGGGCTAAATGGTACGGTGCGCGGGCCACTGGTGCGGCACCCGGCACGAGATCGATTGAGAACTCAACCTGTCTAGATGGAGGTAAACCAGGTAGTTCTTCTGGAAAGACTTCGGGAAAGTCTCTAACAATTGGCACATCCTCAAGTCGCTTCTCCTCCGACTTCTTCTCTGTGATGTGTGCGAGTATTGCAGGGTAACCCTTTCTCAGAAATTTTTGGGTTTTTAAGCAAGAGATGATATTGAGTCTCGTCCCGCCGATCTCCCCCTGTATGATCAAGGTTCTACCGACAGCGAGTGGAATGCGGACGATCTTATCGTAACAAACGATTTCAGCTCGGTGATTGGACAACCAGTCCATTCCAATGACGACGTCGAAACTCCCGATTTCAATGGGTACAAGATCGATTGAAAAGGTTTCATCAACTAGGTTTAAAGTGCAATTAGGTATCACACTACTGGTTTCTATAAGTTTCCCATTTGCTAGTTCTACAGTGTACTTAACATCTAAGGCAACAGGAGTGATGTCAAGTAATGGGCAAAAGTCATCGGAGATAAAGCTTCGATCAGCACCAGTATCAAATAGAACAGAAGCAGTTAAGTTGTTGAGGAGGAACATACCCGAGACCACATTCGGGTCTTGGCGGGCATCCCCGGATTTGATGACGAAGGCTCTGCTTCGGGCGTTGTTGTTGCTGTTGCGGTTGTTGTTGTTCTTCAGCTTTGGGCACGTGTCCCTGAAGTGCCCAGGGTTACCACACTCAAAGCAGACTTTGGGTGTCCTGGTGTTGTTAGGGTTGTTGTTGGTAGGAGAGTGGCAATCTTTGGTAAGGTGGCCGTTCCTCTTGCAATTGTTGCAAAAGGGACCACAGGGACCTTCATGGTGACGGCTGCACTTGAAACAATAAGGTTTGCTCCCAGTGTAGCCCCGTTTGATGTCTGTGGTGGTGTTGTAGGCTTTGATGGTGTCGGGCTTCTTGTTTTGTTGGTTTGGGGGGTTGTTGTGGTAGTCGGACCACTTTCTTTTGTTGTTGTGGGAGGATGAAGTGGGTGGTTCAGAATCCTGGCTCATTGACATCAGGTCTTGGGCCAGTAGGATTGCACCGTCAACGGTGGTTTGGTTTGAAGAGGCAACGTGCCCCCGAACAGGCTCAGGAAGACCAAGGATGTACTTCCTGATTTTATCAGGTTCTGTGCTTACCATGGCTGGGCGGAGGGCAGCGAGTTGTTGGAATCTGGTGGTATAACCATCGATATCACCACCCTGAACCTTTAGGTTCCAGAACTCCTCGTCTAGCTTTTGGAGTTTGTCGATTGAGCAGTATTTGGCAATGAGTTTTGCTTTCAATTCCTCCCAAGTTAGTTGGTAGGCAGTGTCAGCACCCACGGATTGGGAATATGAGTTCCACCAAGAGTGGGCATCATCTTCGAGAGAGCAGGTGGCGAAGTTTACTTTGTCGCCTTCCACGCATTTGCTGACGCGGAAAACAGTTTCCATTTTCTCGAACCATCTGATCAGTCCGGTGGCTCCTTCGGTACCCTTGAAGCTTGAGGGTTTGCAGCTCTGGAAGTCCTTGTAAGAACAAGGTTTAGTAGCGGGGGTTTCAGCGGCATCGCTGTTCCTTGCGGAATTCTGTGGAGTATTCCGAGCTAAGGCTTCAGTTACAGCCTGGGTTATGAGCGATGTGAGTTGAGCATCGGTGTAAGGTCTTGTCTTTGGCGGCATGATTCTTCAATAAAAGAAATGAAGATACATGAGATTTTGTAAGGAAGTTGTATTTATCTCAGATGTACATGTATAAAGGCGGTAATACATAACATCAATATGAAAAGAATTATGGCAATTAGTATGAGTTGAAACAGTAAGGAATATTTGATAGATAGTACAAGTTCAAAGGTTACATCCTACGGAGGTATTACAAAAGGTGTCGGGAATTGTTACATCCGACTAATTTATAGAGTAGCGCTAGATAGTCATTAGATTACGAGATAGATTACAAGATAAAGACTACACTAGTCTTGACGTAGATTAATCTGTTCCATCATTTCAATGAGGCGATCCACAGTGTTTGCAAGTCTGCTAGCCTGACGGGCATTGTCTTTAGCCAATGCTATTCGCTGTACCAATCCACGGGCATATTCATCCGTTTCCCATGAGCGTTGCTCACACTCTTCAAGTCGGTGTTTCAAAAGGGCGGTTTCTACGCTTATCTCCACCACTTTGTTGAAAAGAATGTCTACATTGTTAACGGTGGTTTCGTGATCCTCGGTGACTTGTTCGATGCGTTCGAGAGATGTAAGTCTCCAGTTCTCGTTGGTTTCTTGCAACACGACATCCATGGTGAGAAGTCGCTGCTCGTGTTGGTTCACCCTAGCGGCTAAGGCCGGCAAGGTGAAGTGAGTGTGGTAAGGGCCAGCTCGAGGCAACCTGTTGTTCCTCCTTGCTACCCTGGGGTTTCGCGACCCGGATTGAGAGCGCGATGAATTTGGCGGTATGTTTGCCATTTCTGAGACAAAGCGTTAGTAAGAGTGAGGCCTATATTCATATAGTTCCTATATAATATAACCTATTGAGTGTCTAGCACAAACATGTTTAAGTCTCGGTTCTCTCGAGGTCAGAGTCTTCTAGTGTACCCTGTTCAGCCATAACTACTTTCAGATCTTACATCATCTTTGCTTAATTGTACATAGTTGATCAGGCTATGTTAAATTAAACTCGTATGACGTAATCACTGAACCAGTTATACCTAATAAGGAATACTGCCTAATGGTTATAGTCTAGGCCCACTAAATGCAACCTAGTTCACTATAACCTTAGGCTCTGATACCAATCTGTAACACCCCCAAATTTCAATGGTTTGCGGAAGCACGATTTGGGTGTTACTAATCAATAACAATGCACAAAGGTATATAGTAAACGACTCTATATGCGTCGTTTTAACAAAATATATTAATATTGAAAATGTTTACAACATTTGTAGCTTTACATAGCTCGAGTTTAAATAAAAGGAGATTTCAGTACATAAGTACTTGTACAAAATATACTAATGCAAGAAAATCTCAATCGTCTGTATGCTGACTCGAGCTAAAAGTCCTGAAGCCGAAGCAATCTACTGCTTGGTACCTGCGATACATGCTAAATGGGTCAGCTAAAGCTGGTGAGCTCACAGGTTTGAAATCAAGTAATACAGTATGAACCGCAAGATTTAATAATGATTGAATTGCATCCAGCAATTGATAATGTATATGTATACAGCCATGAGCACATAGTTGAGCTTAACTCGAGGGCCGGGTCCCCTATAGAGAAATCCGGGCTAGGTGCCTCCACGAATGCCTAATCAACATTCGTCTTCCCAAATATTAGTACGTCCGTTTACCCGGTTAGTGCTTGCTAACCCGAACGAGAAGGGTCAATCCTATATGGTACCATATACTAATATTCACGCTACAACGTATTAACAACTATGCTGACGGAGGACTTTAAATGATTAGTTGAGAAAAACTCATGTAGTATATGAAATGTTTGTACTTGCGTTCACATGTTAAAATTGAGCAATATATCACACCCCTGAGTAAAACAGTAAAAAGAGGGGCCATGAGACTCACCTGAGTCTGAAAGCGTTTAAATAAACGTAAGTTGATTAGCCGAGTGATGAAGTCCAAAGACTTGTAACCTGAGGGTGCCCACGACACGCGATGGTTATAAACATGATTGGGTATCTCAAAAGATCACCCTTGTAGTTGTTACACAACTATATATATGTCCAAATTACTACGATTTGGTTGATTTGTTAAGTGTTTGAAAACGTGTACGGCCCGTTGGTGATTAATTGTAATAATAGTCCTGATGTTATCACATTGATTTTGAAGTGTTATACTCGAAAAGTATATTCCATTATGTTTGAAAAGTCGTATAGTATAAGCGTTTTGAAGTCATACAAGTTTGACACTTGGTGAGAAATGTGCTTACGGAATCTAAGTACGGGGGTCCGGGGGCAGCGCCCCTGGCGGGGTCCAAGGGGCTGGCCCCTGGCTGGGGTCGAGATGCCAGGTCAGCTCGAAAAATTTTTATTTCTACTATATTGCTTTGGTGAAAAACGCATCTGGGATCTGAATTCGGGTAAAATCGAGTGATAAATTTTGAGTCTCAACACTTAGTAAAAATCTGAGTTTTCTGTGTTTTGCGACACAATATGCGACACAAAAGTTTGTCATGCGACACAAGGGTTGTGTCGCATAGGAATGCGACACAAGAGCTTAGCGACACAAGGGTTGTGTCGCATAAGCGTTCGATGCTAAATCAATAGCGACATAAGGGTTGTGTCGCATGGTATTTGCGACATAAGGTCCGACACAATATTGTGTCGCATAGGATACGACATAACTGGCTTCATACGACACAAAATACGACATAAGAGGCAAAATACGACACAACATGCGACACAAGGCTTGTGTCGCATTGAAGAACACCAGCCCAGAAAGTCCGACTGTCGAGATTTTTCCGGCCAAAAACCCAATTCCAACCCGTTTTTAAGCTATAAAACCGTGTTCTACTCTTTGTAATGGACATATATAAGTTATATAAACACTAACAAGTGAAAATACAAAGAATCGAGAATTTTCGGGATTTTGTCGGAAACGTACAAAGTGGCGAAATGGAAATCCGGAAAGATAGAAGTGTAGATCGTTGCGAGGTGGTCGTGAATCTCTAAAAATATTGATGATACGAGTGCGTTTGATTGTGTTATTTTGCGATTTTGTGGATGGTGGTGGTTTTGGATAAAAGAGAGAAAAAGAGAGTAAGTGAGAGAGAAAAAGAAAGAAATAAGAGAAATGAGGAGGGAGGTGGAGGTTATCCTCCACTTTCAGTCTTCGCCCCGCGCTCCGCGCGGTGTTCGTTTACTCCGTCGTTTAACGTTTCAATAAATATTTCGCGCGTTAATTATCCATTTTTAAAATACGAATTTTGTTTAATAATTTAATTAAATTGGTTTACCAATTATCTAAAAATTTAAAGATTGAAAATGTGGTTTAAATAATTCGCGTATTTTGTTGTTAATTAGGTAAGTTTCAATTGTACGATACGAATTGAAATTTGAACATTATTAAAACAATATTTTTAACATAATAGTGTTACTTAATAAAATTGGTCACCAACGTCCGTATTTATGGAATCGAAATACATTCGATTTAAATTGCGTACGATTTAATCAAATCGCATTTTCGTATATATATTCAACAATATATATAATTCGATACATTAATTAGCCTAACACATAACTAATTACATGTATTAACATATGATTAGGCACTAAGTATTAGTCCTAATTTTACGGGTGTTACACTAGCCTTACTTCTGCGGTTCTTTGTACGTTCAAATGGAGCTACCGAGCTCTTTATGTTAATGTAAGATAAAATATTTTTTATTAAAACATATGATATGAATATGGTGCATGCATATTCATACATATTTGATAACAAATCAAATTGCGTTACCCTAAAACTTAAGTCATTGCCATCCAATCGTAAGAACACTTGCAGTTGCTTTTTACTCTGCGTGAGACGTAGGTAAATTGCAATCCCAAGGTAAATTACCACTCATCGTGAGACGGTGATGGACTATTTACAGTTCTTAATTGGACGACTTAAAACGAGTTAAGCGGTGAGATCCTTAAGCCCGTGGCAAAAGATGGGATGAAACATGTTTACAAATTTACTTATGCTTGCTTCATATGTATTATTTGAAAGTCCCATAATTTCTAGGAATTGCACTAGTAATGCAATTATTGATCGTCACTTACCTTTTGAGTAACATCATTACTAGCAGATCAACTGATGTAATGGTGCTATGTCAATAGGATCCTAGTCTTTTAGAAAATTAATAGTTTACGTGGTTAAACTTGGGTAAATTAATTATTCAATAAGAGTTAATTATCGAAAATACTGATTTTTGAACTTTATCTATTTTGTAGATGGCAACTAATCCTGCCTAAAACCAAAACACTTCGTCTTTCAGGCAACAATTTGAGAGAGAGAAACTTACTGGTTCTAATTTCAATGACTGGTATCGTTCATTGAGGATTATCCTCCGATCTGAAAAGAAAGTTGATGTTCTTGAACAACAGCTTATGAGCGCCCCTGCTGCAAATGCTTCTAATGAAGAAAAGGCAGCGTATTCTGCTACTTATGATCGTTACAATGATGTTGCTTGCTTGATGCTTGCAAGCATGTCGCCCGAGCTGAAAGAGCAATTTGAGTTCCATGGCCCATTTGATATGATAAATGAGTTAAGGTCATTGTACGAAAAGCAAGCTGGAGTGGAGTTGTTTGACATTGTTCAAAAACTACATTCTTGTAAGCATGAATCAGGGAAACCAGTTAGTCCACATGTTCTTAAAAAGAAGAGCTATTTGGAGCACTTGGCAAGGCTTAACTATGCTTATCATCAGCCTGTTGTAATTGGACTAATCCTTTATTCTCTTTCCAAGGAGTTTGAGGGATTTGTGCGCAATTACAACATGCATAGTATGAATAAGACCGTAGTTGAACTTCATTCTATGCTCATTGAGTATGAGAAAAATCTTCCCAAGAAAGCTGAAACTCCCGCTGTGATGATGATCAAAGGGGGTAGAATCCAGAAGAAACCGCAAGCTGCTAAAGGAAATCCGAAAGGGAAAGGCAAGAATAAACAAACTGTTGCTCGTATTCCCAAACCCAAGAAGAATCCTCCAGCTAAGAAAGAGCATCCGGCAAAAGATGAGGTATGCCACCACTGTGGTGAAGTGGGGCATTGGAGAAGGAACTGTCCTGACTATCTTGCCGAGTTGATGAAGAAGAGGAAGCAAGCGACTGGTAATACTGCCAGTACTTCAGGTATCTTCACCATAGAATTATATTCTTTTTCTAAACATGACTCTTGGGTATATGACACTGGTTGTGGTACTCACATCTGTAATACCTTACAGGGTCTTAGAGGAAGAAGGAAACTGAAGCCAGGAGCTTTGCAACTAAAAGTGGGCAATGGTCTGCCAGCAGCTGTTGAAGCAATTGAAAATTATGATTTAATTTTGCCTTCTATTTTAGTAATTTGTTTAGACAATTGTCATTACGCACCTTCTATTACTAGAGGTGTTGTTTCAGTTTCTCTTTTGAAAGACAACGGTTATGTAAACTCGCTTACTGATAATGGTATTTATGTTTCTAAAAATAATATTCGTTGTTTTGATGCTATTCCTTGTGATGGCATTTATGAAATAGATATGCGTGGTTGTGTTTCAAATTATAATTCTATGTATCATGTTAGCAATAAAAGAGCCAAGCCTAACTTGGACTCTACTTATCTATGGCACTGTCGTCTTGCTCACATAGGCAAGGATCGCATTAAAAGACTTCAACGTGAAGGTCTTTTAAAATCAAGTGATGATGCATCATTTGAAAAATGTGAGTTGATGATCCCAGCTAGAGATCTTAGTATGTATTACTTTGATTGATTATTAATAAGCTTGCGGAATAGTTTATTAATAACTTGAAGAACAAACTTGTATATAACAGAATATCTAACCAAAAGCTTCAATATTATTAACAATAATACGAACACACACCTTGTGTTAGGGTTTACAACCTTGAAGCTAATAACTAGAATGAATTCGTCCTGTGTTCCTATTCTAGGGTTTTACAGGATCTCTATTTATAACATATAGAGTCCTTTACAGAATCAAACTATTATGGAAATCCTATCTATTCCATAATTATCTCTAACCGACTAACCAACAGTGGTTGAGTATATAACTAACAGGGGTAGTACTCATATAACATTAACAGTGGTTGAGTACTTAATACAAAACGCTTTACATATACCAACAGTGGCCCTGTTAGACAAATGTACTAACAGCGGTTGTCTTCTTCTAACAGTGGTTGACTTCTACTAACAGTGGTTGAAGTCTTATACCAACAGCGGCATGATACTTGTATTCTGAGCAGATATGACAGTGTCTCAGTTCTCAACAATCTCCCCCTAAACTTGATCATTCAGAGTAATGATTCAAGTTTCAATCCTTCTTTTCTTCTTCTTTCTCCTTCATCGTTTGCCTCTTATGCAGTTGATTGAACACCATGTATAAAGCTCTGTAAGCTCCTTCAGTAATGATGGTTGTAGATAACTTCAAATCAACCAATCTATTCAGCAGCCCTGTTCCCAACACATAGTGTCGATCATCAAACATGTAGATCACCTGCCCATTGTTAAATACTACCATGTGTACTCCAGCTCTGGCAAAATATCACCAGGTTATAACCCTTTGATAACAATGAAAGAATAAGTGATACAAGCTGGCTGGTTCAAACAGGCTTTGCAACAACTCCATCATTTGTCGTTCAATCACAGCTTCAGAGTTCTTTCTATTCCTGATTCTGCTCACTTGATACAACTCCATAAGATCATCTCTTGTACAAATTCTGAGCAAATCAACCATACTCCCAACATGATCATCAAATCCTCTTTCCCTTTCAATCTTGATCTCAAGGATCATTTTTCTGAAACCATAATCAATTGCTACTCCTTCCCAATTTATAATTCTAGCCTTTCTTGGTCCTTCAGAAATCTCCTTGCTATCAGTCAGAATCTTGATTCTCTTTTTCAGCTCTGGATCAAATCTTGGAATATCAGGAATAACATTGTCTTTAGAAATCTGATTTTTCCATGAATTTCTTCTGACTTCATTCTGCTTATCCTCTAAGGCTTTCTCTGCTGCCTCAGCAGCTGCCTTTTCTCTTCTTTCTTCTTCTTCTTTCAAAAATTTTACCATTTCCTTATCTGCCTTTTCTTTCTTCTCCTTCATCAATGCATTCAAATGCCTATTCTCTTCCATTTTCTTTGTCCACTCATCATCTCTTCCCATATACCTATCATATGCCTGTTGTAGCTTCTGCATATTCCATCCTTTAACAATTTTAGCTGGGGCATAATTTTCAGACAGTGCATTGATCATTTGTCTTCTCCTTTCAGCATATGGTAAAGGTTTACTTCTCTTCTTGGCTAATTCCTCTTGCTTTTTCTTTCTAGCCCTTTCCTCATTTGATCTTTTCATCAACAAAAATCCAGAAGATAACTCTTCCTCTTCATTACCTTTCTTCTTCTTTAAATAATCATGAACTCTCTGAGCAGGAAGCTTTAATCCTTGTGCAGTCTTTTCTTTAACAATCTCTGCAGCTTTCTGTGTAATAGTCACTACACTCAGATCATCCAAAATCATTTTAACATCATCTCCCTCTTCTTCAGCTTTAGCTTCTGCAGCTCTCCTTATCAACCTTTCTCTTTCTTCTACTTGCATCCTCAGCATATCATGAGACTCAATATGAGGTTCTTTAATTTCTTTCACCTTTGATTTTTCTTTTAACTTTCCTTTACCTTTGTCTTTTGGATCAATCACAGGCAATTTAGACTTAGGTTTGAGTGGTGAAGTTGGTTCTCTTATTGTAACAGGTACCTCTCTTGGTCTTATTGTTGTTGTAGTTGTGGCAGAGGTTGATATGATAGCAGTGGTGATTGGTGTATCAACAGTGGTAGGAGTTGGTGTACTAACAGGGGTAGACATAACAGTGGTTGTGTTAGTGTTGACAGGGGTTGAAATTGTGACAACAGAGGTAGAAGTTTTGACAGGGGATAAACTTTTAGTTGACTTTCTTCTTGGAATTGATTTCTTTCTTGTAAAAGTCTGCAACTTCTTCTCTTCATCAATTGACTTTGATTGCTCCCCCTTAATTTCAACTTCTCCTTCTTTCATCTCTTTTTCAACATCATCGACCACCTCATACACTGACCTATCACTGAAACTAACTCTTTTCTTATCATCCAGGTTAGCACCCATCACATCCCAAACATATAATCTAAGTGCAGCTTTCTCAGGCAACCCTTTATTCAATGGAAATACCTGATAAACTGTTTCATCAGTCTGCTCTGCTCCTGCACCATCAACCACCTCATCATCATAATTTTCATGTATCACATAATCAGAGACATTGAGCTCCTCCTCAGTCTTATCCCTGCTCTGCACATAATCATCATCTTTATCATCAAACACTAACTCCACAGTGTCTTCTGATTGTGCCTCATTATGCTCACAAATATCCATCTCAACTGTATTATCATCAAACTCAAGCACCTCTGTAGTTGTATTATCATCGAACACCTCTGTAGCTGCAGAATCATCATTCATCTCATCAATGTTTATCATTTCTCCACTCATATCATCATGAGGTCCATGTGAATCATCATCATCATCATCATCTGCTTTTCTTGAACCATCATCTTCAGGCATAATATCATCATCTGCTTTCTTCTCCCCCTTGCCTGAAGATTCCTTTAACCTATTTGCAGGTAGAAGAATATTGTTGATAGCCTCCTCAAGCACTACCAATCTATTCTGCACATCAAGCAACTCTGCCTTCTGATGAGCAATGATCTCCTTCTGCTTAGCAATTAACTCATCCTGAGCTTGAATTTTCTGTTGAGCCTCTTTTCTATAAGCCCTTTCCCTCTCATATTTGCTCCACAGTTTATTGACATCATGTACAAGATAGGAAATCGTCAATTCATCAGTATCACTAGGCTCATCAACATTAGAGTGTGACCTCTTAGTTGAATCCTTGCCCACATCTGCCACTGCAGATGTCCCTTGGTTATTGGTACTGGGACCTATATTTGAATCATCACCCATAGGTTCATCAAACATAGTTGCCTCTGGTTGGGTCTGATTAATGTTACCACTATCCTGCCCTGCTAGTGGGCTAGAAACAGTAGTGGCAGCCCTTCCAGAATGAACATTTTCATCAAGTATGTTCACCTGTTGTGTTTGGACAATTGACTGAGACTGTGGAGAAACAGGAATCTCCATAGCCTGTGTAGCCTTCTTGGATTTCTTGGCTTTAGATTGGGTCGGCTGTTTGTTCCCTTGTTTTCTTTTGATGCCACCTCTTGATGTGTGTTCAGAACCAACTTGTGTTGTTGGTCTGTCATCATTTGGTCCAGATGGTGTTGGTAATACACCACCAGTGGCAGAAGGAGTAACTAGCATTGTAGAAAATAATGCAGTTTCCTTCTTAGAAAAAGCATTCTGATACTTATTCATAGCCTGAATAGTCCTCAAAGATAGAGTAGAACTAACAATCACACTATCCTCTGCTGGCAGATTTGACAATTGATTATTCAACAAAAGCTGAACAAATCTAGGGTACATAACGAATGTATCACCCTTTACATTCCTAACCATATTATCTAAGATAAATCTAGACATATTAAATTTGATACCCTGTGCCAAGCAGATAATAGGATATGCAATAGTAGAACTAAATTCATTAAAACTAGTTCTCTTTTGAGACAAACATACCAGAAAAGTATGAATGTAGAACTTCCATTGAGGACAAAACCATGACTTCAAGAAAGTATATTCTGATCTTGTCTTTCCTGAACCTTCATACCCCATATCCATAATTCCTTTAAACAAATCTTCTCTCGATAATTCAAGAATTCCACCTTCATCATCAAACTGTAAAAGCTCTCTTAGGATAATCTCAGTAACCATTACCTTCTTACCCTTGACAGTGGAATGTATATGAGTAATGCCATTAACATTCCCTTCCTTTGCATTCTTCCAAAATTCTTGAATATGCGATCGAATCAATCGTGGAGCGACAGTAAGGGCATAAGTAACTGGACAACTACTCAAGAAATCGATGATAGGATGAAAATACTCATCGGCAAGTTCTTTATTCAAGAAAGCCCTCATGTTGTGTTCAGAATGAACACTTAGCATAGAAGTACCAGAATCAGACGAAGATGACGATGCCATTGAAGAAATTGATGAACGAACGAAGAGTGAATTACAATAAACAACTCAAAGCGAGAGCGATTATCGAAGGGTTTTGAAAATTTTGAAAGCGTAATTGAAAAAGTGAAGTATTTGAGTATTTATTTGATGACAGTGCCAAGCCCTAAAAATAGAACTAGCAGTGGCACTTCTGGTTATACCCAACAGGGGCACAATTTACAAACAAACCCAACAGGGGTACCTCACTTGATCAATTTATAGTCAACCCTTTCTAACCATCTAACAAAGCTAGCAGCGGCTGATAGTCTAGCAGGGGCATCCGATCAAGGAAACTCCAACTTAGAACTAACAGGGGCATAAACTTAGCTTGCTTAGACAACTAATTTTTTTTTTTTTTTTTTTTTTTTTTTTTTTTTTTTTTTTAACCAAAAGAATAAGAAGAAACAAATAAAACATTAAATTCCAGCTCAAGTGATGTCTCTTGACAGTGGCTGAAACCTGCAATATTAAACTAAGAAAAACAACTAGCAGGGGTTAAATTACACACATATACAGCAGGGGTTTAAAATACATTGACAGTGGCACAGGTAAACTAACAGTGTCACCATCTGTTATCATGATGAAGCTAACAGTGGCATCACCTGACCCTGTCACATACAATATATTTTACCCCTGTTAGTATCAAATACAGACCAAAACACTATGTGAGATTGATCATACCAATATTAGTTATCAAAAATGTAAATCTTCCTACATCAAATGCTTTTGTAAAAAGATCTGCAAGTTGATTATCAGTATGAATTTTAAAAATATGAATCAATCTTTTATCATAACAATCTCTTATAAAATGATATCTGATTTCAATGTGTTTGGTTTTTGAATGCTTAACTGGATTCTGAATGATACTAATAGCAGAAGTATTATCAATATAAATAGGAGTGTTCATGAAAGTCAAACCATAATCCAGCATTTGATTCTGAATCCAAAGAACCTGTGCACAGCAACTTGATGCTGCAACATATTCTGCTTCTGCTGTAGAAGTGGAAACTGTGGTCTGCTTTTTACATTGCCATGACACTAACCTATTTCCAAGAAAT
The DNA here is from genome assembly GCA_949592205.1 of Helichrysum umbraculigerum. NCBI lineage: Eukaryota > Viridiplantae > Streptophyta > Magnoliopsida > Asterales > Asteraceae > Helichrysum > Helichrysum umbraculigerum. The sequence goes on along the minus strand of CATIUR010000002.1, from coordinate 159,315,283 downwards.
TGACAACCTCCACTAGTCGATTTCCTATCCATATTCTCACCACCATAGTCACTATCTGTGAAGGCCTTTAGCTCAAAATCTGATCCTTTAGCATACCAAAGGCCCAAGTCTGGTTGACCTTTCAAGTATCTAAAGATCCTCTTCACAGCATACATGTATGACTGCTTTGGATTGGTCTGATATCTAGCACAAAGACACACTGCAAACATTATATCAGGTCTAGATGAAGTTAAATACATCAATGAACCAATCATTGACCTGTATAAGTACACATCTACTTCCTCCCCCTCAGGATCAGAATTAAGATGTTTATGTGCCTCCATGGGAGTGCTAGCTACCTTCACGTCTTTATAACCAAATTTATTCAAAATATCTTTCACATACTTCCCTTGGTTAATAAAGATTCCATCTAACTTCTGCTTGACCTGCAATCCTAAAAAGAATGTGAGTTCACCCATTGAACTCATCTTGAACTTCTTATGCATTAAATCTTCAAACTCTTTGCACAATGAATCCCTTGTAGACCCGAAAATAATATCATCAACATACACCTGTACCAGCAATATATCTCTTTGAACCCTCTTGGTAAACAATGTCTTGTCGATAGTACCTCTCTTGAATCCATTCTTGAGCAAGTACTCAGATAGAGTATCATACCAAGCTCTTGGAGCTTGATGTAATCCATACAATGCTTTCTTCAATCTGCACACTCTATCTGGATATGTTGGATCTTCAAACCCTGGTGGTTGGCAAACATACACCTCATCATCAATTAGACCATGAAGAAAAGCACTCTTCACATCCATTTGATAGACTTTGAAATCCTGATAAGATGCATAAGCTAAAAATAATCTAATAGCTTCTATTCTAGCAACAGGGGCAAAGACATCATCATAATCTATGCCTTCTTCCTGTGTGTACCCCTGTGCTACCAACCGAGCCTTATTCTTGATCACTATCCCTCTTTCATCTCTCTTGTTCTTGAAGATCCACCTTGTGCCTATAGCTTTCTTTCCTTTTGGAAGATCAACCAAATCCCACACATCTTGCAGTTTGAATTGCAACAATTCTTCCTGCATAGATTCAATCCAGCTTGGATCTTTGAGAGCCTCCACTGCCTTCTTTGGTTCCATCTGAGAAAGAAAACATACATATAATGAAGTATGTACATCTTCTTCTCTTACCTTGGTTTGATGTCTAGTCTGAACAGGAGTACTAATGTCACCAATGATCAAATCCAAGGAATGATCTTTATGAACCACATATTTAGATGTAGAAGTATCAAGTAGTTCTCTTTCCAAATTAGAACCCAAAAGATTATCTATCTCAGAGTCTGAAAAAGACTCTCTTTCCTCTCTTTCCTTTGATGGCTTTGGAGTTGCTTCAGAATCTGACAAAGAAGTCCTTTCCAAAACTTGAAATGGAGGACTTTGTTCAACAAATTTTGGAGAATCAAGCTCTTCCTCTGACTCATGCTCTGGATCTGTATGAGATCCCTTTGAAGTGAATGGTTGATGATCTGGTGAAGTTAAATCATCTGCACCCTTGCTTGCACCAGTTTTACCAGGTGAACCATTTGAATCATCAGAAGAAGCATCTTTCTCTGGTTGATCCTGTTCCTGTTGAAATACTTCTGGTGGATCTGGAGTCCAAATAGGAAACAAGACATACTTCAAGTCATCCTTTTTAGTTTGACTTGAGGTTGAATGCCCATCTTTACCTGCATCATTACCTGCATCTGTACCTGCATCTGTACCTGCACTAATAGACAAATCTGGATATCTAAAAGCATGGGTTAGTGCATCAATATCAAACAAAACTTCTGGACCTTTTCCTTCTACATTTGATGTATGTTCATTAAAGGTCACATCCATGGTCTCTTCTATGATCCTAGTCCTTTTGTTAAATACTCTATAAGCCTTGCTTTGAATAGAGTATCCAACAAATACACCCTCATCTACCTTACTCTGAAACTTACCAAGATGATCTCTGGTATTTAAGACAGTACAAGGACATCCAAATGGTTTTAAAAAGCTAACCAAAGGTTTTCTCTTAAAGAATAACTCATAGGGTGTCTTGTTATGAGGTTTAATAATCAAAATCCTATTCAAAACATAACAAGCAGTGCTAACTGCCTCTGCCCAAAAGGACATTGGAAGTTTAGCATCGGCTAGCATGCTTCTAGCAGCCTCAATTAGTGTCCTATTCCTCCTCTCAGCTACTCCATTTTGTTGTGGAGTCCTAGGTGCACTATACTGTCTTTCTATACCTTTATCCTCACAGAACTTATTCATCTCATGATTCTTAAATTCTGTCCCATTATCACACCTGATGATCTTAACCTTTTGATTAGTTGAATTCTCAATCCTAGTTATGAATGATCTAAGTATTTCACCTGTCTCATCCTTAGTCCTAAGAAAGAACACCCAACTCATTCTAGAGTAATCATCAGTTATTACCAAACAGTAAGATTTCTTCCCTTGACTAGCTACATTGGTAGGGCCAAACAAATCCATATGTAACAGGTGTAAGGGAGTGGTATTGGTATTTACAAGCTTGGTCTTATAAGAGGTCTTGTGTTGCTTGCCTTTGAGACATGCTACACAGTGGTCACTACATTCAAATAACTTTTCAGGTAAGCCTCTCACTAGCTTATTCCTAACAAGTTTATTCATGGTCTTGAAATTCAAGTGACACATCCTCCTATGCCATAGTTCAGATTCAGATACAGTAGCTTTAGAAATGAGACAGTTAACATTTTGAGATTCCATCTTGTTTAAATCACTACAGTATACATTATCCTTTCTTAGAACTCTCATTAAAATCTTATCTTCAGGTATTTTGAGTTTTTCAGAAAGTATAAGGCATTCTGTGTCAGTGAAATATACAGGATTTTGCTTATCTGTGATTTGACTCACACTAAGCAAATTGTATCTCAATTGCTCAACATAATAAACATCATTGAAAGTGAGCTTACTGCTTTTTACCTTACCTTTACCTGTGATTTTACCTCCTTTAGGATTGCTTCCAAATGCTACATCTCCTCCAGCAAACGCTTTAAAGTCCTGTAGCTTTTTCCTGTCTCCAGTCATGTGTCTTGAACAGCCAGAATCAATATGCCATAAGCTTGGTGGCTTGCCCTGCACATATATGAGAAAAACAATTAGTTTTTCTTGGGAACCCAAACCAATTTGGCTTTGGGTTTCCCATGAGCACCTTTGACATCAACCCTTTTGACAGTGATTGATCTCAGTGCTGCATTGGTTTTGGAAACTTTAGATGTAGATACATTTGTATGTCTCCAAAAACAATCTGTTTTAGACCTGACAGGGGTTAATGGTCTGACAGTGGTCACCTTTAAGTTTGTATTGATTACCCTGGCAGTGGTAGCTTTACTTGGTATATACATTCTTTTGAGATGTTTAATACCAGCAGAGGTACCATGCCTGACAGTGGTCAAACCCTCCCCTGTTCGTGTCTTGCCTCTATTAGCCATTGACAGGGGCACTGCTGTAGCATTAACAGGGGCTGCAGCCTTGCCTCTGTTAGGCTTATTTATCAACACATGACCTGTACCACTGTTCCTATTATTTTTAGGATTGTAGTAACAGTCCTGTTGAAGATGATTATATCTACCACAAATAAAACATGACTTTCTTTTCACACATTCAAACCCATTACCCAACCTTTGTGAAACCAATTGGTTCCAATTTCTTTGATTACCCCTGGGAATGGATTTATTCACATTATTTGCAGCATGTAACTCAGACTTCTTTGATTTACATGTACACTTATCACACTCAGATTTCAACTTGTCTTTTGATTCAGTATTGACCTTTTTGTGTACATACCCTAAACCTGAACTAGCCTTGTTGGTTTTCCTGACTTGATCTATTTGAGCTTTTGCTTTCTCAACAAACATCTTTTTACCCTCTTCTAGTTTAGTACTATTAAGTTCAGAAACTAGACCAGTAATAGACTTAACACTACCATCTACAGAATTACCACCTGATGAGCTATCATTATCACTCTCATCTTCCTCAGTCCAATCAGATACCTCAACTTTATCAAAATTCACATTATCAGCACAATTAACAACTGGATCTACCTTTTTAACCTCCTCAGACACACCTACCTTAAGTGTTTCTAAAACAAAATCAGTTTTAGGTGGGAAATAAGTATGATTATAAGGTGGAGGAACAGCATTAAGGTTGTAACCTAATCCAAGTTTTAATTTATCATGAATTTGAGACTTGATTAAGTTTTGAACACCTTTTGAAACATTTTCCAATTCATCAACTTTCAATTTTATTGACTCCTTATCAGAAATTGCCTCAGCCAACTTAGCACTTAGCATATCAACTTTTGTTTGTAAAGCTTTCTTTTCCCAATTTAGATACTTAATATCTAAGTGAAATTGAGATTCATTCTTTTCATAAGCTTTTATCTGATTTTCTAAGTTTTCAATAGCTAAAGTGGCATGTTGACTCTTTTCCTTACAAGCTTTTAATTCATTACACACAACCATATTATGATCCCTATAAAATTTAACCATTTTCTTACATGCAGGAGAACATAATTTAGATTGTACCTCATATGGAATATCTGAAGACTCTGGTTCTTCTGTGACAGCCATCAAAGCTTGATTTGTGGTTACAAGCTCTTCTTGGTCACTCCAGTCAAATCCTCCCATTCCATCTTGAGCAACCAATGAATCTGAAGTGATGTTCTGAACTGGTATCAATCTTCTTTGAGGACCAGAATTATTTCTTACAAAACCATTCTGAGATCCTCCAGCCTGTGTGCTCTTGCACTCCCTAGCAAAGTGTCCCATCTTGTGACAGTTGAAACACTCCACCTTGCTCTTGTCAAAACCAGCTACACCATCTCTCTTGTAAGAAAAATTTCTGTTCCCAGAACTCTGCATAAACCTCTTTGCCCTGATTGTAATCATGGCCATCTGCCATCTTAAATCCATCTCTTCCAGGTCCTCTTCACTAACCTGCTCCAAATCTTCTGTAGTTAATGATGAATTCACATGGCTTGCAAAGAATGCTTCCAATACATTATCATTAGCACCAGATGTGCTACAACTACCAGATTCACCAACAGAAACAAAAGCAGCATTGTTAGAGCTACCATTGGACTGTTTCAACGCTAGAACTTCAGGCTCAAAATTCCTCAGATCATTGTACAGGTCTTCAATCTCTTTCTCTTCAAGATCTGGACTTTGTCTAAGTCCCACAGTGTACATATTCCAATCTGTACCAAGTGATCTTAGAAACTTCCTGTTCAAGTCATCTTTATCAATCTTGACACTGTGATTTTCTAAATCACCCACAAGTTTTTGAAACCTATCAAAAGTCTGAGTCAGAGTTTCAGACTTTACACCTGCAAAGTTTTCAAACTGTTGTTTGAGAAGAGATCTCTTATTCTTCTTGGTGTTATCATTACCACCAAATCTCTTAACAATTGCTTGCATAAGAACCTGAGCATCTTCACAGTTTTCAAACTTCCTTTGATACTCATTAGGAATAGACAAAAGTAGAGTACTTAATGCCTTCCACTCTGTTGCTCTTTCTTTTCTCTCTGCATCAGACTTTGGTGGTGGTCTTTCTTCCTTTTTACCATCTGCATCCTTAGTATAGTTTGGTCCATTAGTAACCACCTCCCACATCATATAATCCGTAAGCAACATGTATTGCCTAATCCTAGTCTGCCATAGCTCAAACTCATCAGGTTTGAGCATGGGAATCTTTGTAGCTTGTATACCTTCCATTGATTCAGTAGACATCTTGTTATTTGTTGAAAAAGCTGCGAAATTCAATTACCTTCTTCAAGATCAAAGTAATATCAAGCTCTGATACCACTTGATGATCCCAGCTAGAGATCTTAGTATGTATTACTTTGATTGATTATTAATAAGCTTGCGGAATAGTTTATTAATAACTTGAAGAACAAACTTGTATATAACAGAATATCTAACCAAAAGCTTCAATATTATTAACAATAATACGAACACACACCTTGTGTTAGGGTTTACAACCTTGAAGCTAATAACTAGAATGAATTCGTCCTGTGTTCCTATTCTAGGGTTTTACAGGATCTCTATTTATAACATATAGAGTCCTTTACAGAATCAAACTATTATGGAAATCCTATCTATTCCATAATTATCTCTAACCGACTAACCAACAGTGGTTGAGTATATAACTAACAGGGGTAGTACTCATATAACATTAACAGTGGTTGAGTACTTAATACAAAACGCTTTACATATACCAACAGTGGCCCTGTTAGACAAATGTACTAACAGCGGTTGTCTTCTTCTAACAGTGGTTGACTTCTACTAACAGTGGTTGAAGTCTTATACCAACAGCGGCATGATACTTGTATTCTGAGCAGATATGACAGTGTCTCAGTTCTCAACATGAGTCTTGTATATCTGGCAAAATGACTAAGAAACCTTTTTCACATAAAATGGAAAGGGCTTCTGATCTTCTTGGGATAATATTTACCGATGTTTGTGGCCCACTTAGACATGTGTATAGAAAAGGTGCTAGCTACTTCATAACCTTTACGGATGATTTCAGTCGTTATTGTTATGTTTACTTGTTGAAACATAAACATGAAGTCTTTGAAACATTCAAGGAGTTTAAAAATGAAGTAGAAAATCAACTCGGAAAAACCATCAAGATCCTTCGTTCGGATCGAGGTGGTAAATACTTAAGCCAAGAGTTTAAGGATTATCTAAAGGCGTGTGGAATTGTCCAACAAGTTACTCCTCCATATACACCACAGCATAATGGGGTATCGGAGAGGAGGAATCGAACCTTGTTAGACATGGTTAGATCGATGATGAACCTTACAACTCTACCTCTATCATTTTGGGATTATGCTCTAGAGACTACTGTACGCATTCTCAATATGGTTCCAACCAAGAAGGTTGATAAGACACCACATGAATTGTGGCATGGAACAGTCCCTAATTTGTCTTACTTAAAGGTCTGGGGATGTGAGGCGATGGTAAAGAGAGACACGCCTGACAAACTCGAGCAAAGATCTATTAAGTGTATCTTTGTAGGATACCCAAAGGAAACAATGGGTTACTACGTCTATATCCCTTCTGAACACTCAAAGTTGTGAGATATGCAGAATTCTTTGAAAAGGATCTCGTACTTCAAAAAGACAGTGGGAGGGCGGTAGAACTTGAAGAAATTCAAGAAGATGCATCACCTTCTGAAGACACTAGTAATCGTCAAATTGAACAAGAAAGTCTTGAGGTTCAAGCTGGTGATGAGGTTCCACTTCGTAGGTCCAATAGGAATATACGTGCCCCCGAGAAGTTATGTCTAAATGTAGAAACTGAGGAGCATGTATTAGGGGATTTAAATGAACCTAAAAACTTCAAAGCTGCATTAACAGATCCATAATCTGAAAAATGGCTTGAAGCTACGAAAGTGGAAATGAAATCCATGAAAGATAATCAAGTTTGGAGCTTGGTTGATCTTCCACCCGATGCTCAAACCGTTGGGTGTAAATGGATCTTCAAAAAGAAGACCGACATGGATGGAAATGTACACACCTATAAAGCTCGTCTTGTAGCGAAGGGTTATACTCAAGTCTACAGAATTGACTATGAAGAAACCTTCTCTCCTGTGGCAGACATTCGAGCGATTAGGATTCTTATAGCCATAGCTGCGTACTATGACTATGAGATTTGGCAAATGGATGTCAAAACTGCCTTCTTAAACGGTTATCTAGACGAAGAGGTCTATATGGATCAACCTGAAGGTTTTATTGACCCATCTCATCCCAACAAAGTATGCAAGCTTCAAAGATCCATTTATGGACTTAAGCAAGCATCTAGAAGTTGGAATAAACGGTTTGATGAAGAGATCAAAAAGTTTGGTTTTCTTCAAAACCATGATGAGTCATGTGTATACCTTAAGGCTAGTGGGAGAAATGTTACTTTTCTGATCTTGTATGTCGATGACATATTAATCATGGGAAACAACGTTCCAATGTTACAAGATGTAAAATCCTATCTTGGAACATGTTTCGCTATGAAAGATTTAGGAGAAGCGGCATTTATACTCGGAATCAAGATCTATAGAGATAGGTCAAAGCGGATGATTAGTTTAAGTTAAAAAGCTTATATTGATAAGATCCTAAAGAGATTTAGGATGGAAAATTCCAAGAGAGGGAATATTCCAATGCTCGAAAAACTTGACTTAAGTAATAAACAAGGTGCGTCTACACCTGATGAGGTGAAGCAAATGCAAAATGTTCCTTATGCTTCGGCTGTAGGATCCATTATGTATGCTGTGAGATGCACTAGGCCTGATGTTGCGTTCGCGCAAAATATTGTAAGTCGTTTTCAACAGAATCCAGGAATAAGACACTGGACTGCTGTTAAGAACATTCTTAAGTACTTGAGATCTACTAAAGATATGGTTCTGGTTTATGGGGGAAATCCTGCAGCTGAGCTTAAAGTAACCGGTTATTGCGATGCTGGGCTTCAGACTGACAAAGATGATATGAAATCTCAGTGAGGATACGTCTTCACCTTAAATGGAGGAGCAGTAGATTGGAAAAGCAAGAAGCAAACTACTACTGCCATGTCTGCAACAGAATCTGAGTACATTACTGCCTCGGAAGCCGCCATGGAAGCTGTTTGGATTAGAAAGTTTATTTCTGGGCTCAGCGTGGTTCCCTTAAATAAATCACCTATGGAATTATTTTGTGATAATTCAGGTGCAGTAATAATTGCCAATGAACCTGGAGTTCAGAAAGGTGCCAGACACTACCAAAGGAGAGTTCACTATGTTCGAGAACAAATAGAACTAGGTGAAATGAAGTTACTCAAAGTTCGCACAGAACATAACTTAGCTGATCCGTTCACTAAAGCTTTATCGAGAGCAAAGCTTACTGAACATGCTGAAGGCATAGGACTTCGTCTAGCTAGTTATCCCATGTAATTCTGTGATTAGTATTTGGATATGAGATGTAAAACATTTTATTTATTAATGAAATAAAGTACTTGGTATGTTTATTTTATTTAAATATTATTGTATCCCATTTTTGCATGTTTAATCCTTGAATAATTTATTATTATTTTAAACTATCCAATGTCGATTGACTCTATGGGAATATAGTCAAACTAAGACATATCTGAGTGATTGGTCAGAAAGGGTCTCACTAAACTCACATGATATTCATACAGATGCATATCGGATTCCCCATATTATCGAATTATTACTTTATGGATTGTCGTCATTAAGGAATATTCGAAAATGATTATTTACTGAATCCTTAGACTTGAGATGCAAGTAGGTTTAGCGTGTATGGATTGCATCTTCTTGATATGGTTCTAACTATTCGTAAATGGTAGTTACACAAGACTATTTTCAGAAGTGTAGTGAAATGCATGACTGACACGTGCAGTCAATACAGAATTTGTTCCTTCAATACATTATTGAAGAATGATACTTCTAGTCCGCTCATTAGGTATTAATCAGATGTGTGTATGGCCATACCAAAATGAAATCTAGATGTGTCTCGATTCATTTTGTAATCTTGATTAATGACATGAAATGTGAAATAGAACAGTTTAATCATGAAATGACATTGATCCATATTCATGATTAACACAGGTATCTGAAACAAAGGGATTGTAAATAATGAAATCATTATCTGAGACTTTATGAAACGAAACTCAGGAATTTCTGGGAACATTGGAGTGTTGCTAGACGCTAACCAATGTTATTGCTTAAGACATGTCCAAGTGGGAGCTGTTGGTATATATGTACACGACTTAAGCATGTCCGGAAATTAATGAGCCTATGGGGGGCGCGCACTTAATCATTTAGACACGATTAATAATTAATAACGTATTAATTATTATACACATTTAATATAAACTAAATTTGAGGGACTTAAATGTTAAGTGGACAAACTTGTATTGGGTTTGAATTGGGTTTGTATTGGGTTTATATGGGCCAATTTTTAAGTATCCATATACAACTCAAAAACCTAATTAAAGCCTATAAATACAAGGCTAAGTTAAGGTTATTAGTATCCTAATACATACACAAATACCCTAAAATAATAAAACCCTTTTTCTTCCCCTTTTGTGAGCCGTGGACCAAAAGGCAAACCAAAGGGTTTTGTCTTTTTGTTTTGTCAATTAAAGCAAGGAAAGTAAAAAGCAAGGTTTTTAAGTTAATTAAGTGTATTCGACTAGCATCGTTATCGCGTTGTGAAGGTGGTGTGCGTGCAACCCTAGAGGGTTTTACCATTAGTGAAACCTATTCGTTTTACTAAACGATTATTTGGAGCTAGCTAAAAGGTACACGTTTTCTATCTTAACTAATTATAAATACGTGTTTATTATGCTTCCGCAATTGTGTGACAATTTGTATTTATTTGCTATATTCTAACACGTTGGTCATCAATGCCTAAAAAATCAGATCCTTCTTCTCCCGGGTCATGTGACACCCTATTCTGCGAGGACAGCGACTAAAAACTTTGATGTACTCGACAACAGATTAAGTAATAGAAGAAGTTGAGCATATTCAAGAAACTAAGTAACCAGTAGAAGTAATCTACATGCATGCCCCTTGTCGCTATCGCTATATAGCCAACTTTCATTTCCTCCTTTAGTCCTAACAGAGTCCACAACATTAACTAAAAGGCTTCCAACGATTCCCGAGAAAGCCATGCCCAGCATGAACACAGCCATTGCTAGACTTGGCATACTTTTTGCAAGCTCGGAATAATAAAACTTCATCTGCCCGACTGCAAAAAAGGCCTCTGCTATACCCAGTAATGCATACTGTGGGACCAACCACATTGCTGACATGTCGACTGTCATTTTATTTGGAATCACAAAATCACGCCTTACGGTTTCTACGATTGTGGATACAACCATGGCCAAGATTGAGACTAATAACCCAATTCCCATTCTGGTTTTTAGGAGTAGTCCGCGTGGCTCTTGTTATATTTTGCTAAAAATGGTACCAATATACGATCATAAAAAGCGAGCCATATTGTGAATGTCAAAAGAATGAACAAGCTGAACGATGCAGCTGGGATCTCAAACCATGAGGTGACATTTCGGTTCATAGTTTGTGCTTGGAGTGTTGGGAAATTCTGTCCGATTGTCGTATATATCAGAATACCCGATGACCACACAGGTACTATTTGAATTAGTGATATAACGCTTCAACCTTTTCAACAGTAGAGAAACCTGAACAGCGAAATAACATGAGTCCAATCGCAACAAGAAAAAGTAGAGGTGACTTAATTGGCCGGTCAGACAAAACGGGGTAACAAGAATTATGTTGTTTTTGAAAAGAATTATAACGAAAACACACAGCCGATCCCGCTTATTATGTCAAACTACATAGGCTATATATACATTGTTTTACGTGAGACTGGAACCCAAAAAGTCCAAAACCAATTGATTAAGGAACTACTGTCATACTGCTAGCTCAAAGGCCTTAGGTGATTTTTTTAATACATAACTGTAGATGGTTCTATGCATTAATGTTGGTATTATATGTGTAGAACATAGGCATACTTACAATTCCAGGATCGCTAATATCAAACATCATGCATCATGTTTGTATCAATCATCATTCAAGAATCAACATCAGGAGAACAAGAACATTGGGTTGAACCCTTTCTATATAAATTAATCTTTCTGAATCTGGGTTACTCTTACACGTTCAATCAATACATGTATATATACATATGCTAACAGACGCTACTAAGGGTTGTGATGCCTCAAACTAATCGGTTATAATGAAACATCATACCATTTTGTTACTAACTGCTACTGTTTCCTATCTGTGGGGTTGGTACCTGCGGGCTGCGGCCCAACAACACAAACAACAACCGGGCTTTATTCCATATTTATTATGTATACTAATACTATATTAGCCCTTTGCTAATTAGCTTTGGCCCGTTTGACATTAAAAGTCCAACATACTCCCCCCTAATGTCAAACGCCAAATCTTTTGTTCTTCAAATCTGCAGTTTTTTGTTCTTCATTGCCTTCTATTTTAGACTTTCACAGTCTTTTCCTTGAATCTGCAGCCTTCCATTCCATTTGCAGCCTTTTGTTTCTTTGCCTCTGCTGCCTAGCTTAGAATAGTCATTTTTTCCATCAAATTTAAACCTTCACAGTCAAATTTCAGCATTCTATCTTCACTATTTCATCACAGTTTCCTTCCCCTTTCAACCTTCACGGTTGTCTTCTTCAAACAAGTCAACACCCATTTGTTGGTCTTTATCTTTGGCATCACACATATCTTCTTCAACTTGATCATATCACATGACATTTCTTCAAATCCTGTTTCCTTTACTTACAGCAAGTCCCTTTTGTTTTCATCTAACCCAACACCTCCTTGTGGGTTCTTTTCTTCGGCATACTCACAGCCTTCTTCAACCATCACGGTTGTCGATCCTAACATCACAGGTTCTTCCACATACCAGGGCCCCCTTGCAGTATTATAGAAACATACTTCTTGGATAATTGCCTCACACAATTAGTCATCGATACATCACATATTTCTCTTTGCAATTGTCTTCTTCCAAAACCGAATTGCAACCGCTTTCTCCAAAGATACTCTTGATCGTTGTTGTTTTCTTCATGGCCTTTCTGATTCTACTTCTTTTCGAATCCACAAGAACTAGGGGTGTTCAAAATAACCGAATCCGAATCCGAATCCAAAATCTGAAAAACCCAAAAATCCGATCCTAAAATATCCGAAAATTCGGATACCCAAAATTTCGGATACCCAAAATTTCGGATACCCAAAACTCGGATATCCGAAACTTCGGATTCGGGTATTGTATAGTGCTTTTCCAAAAAATCGGGTATTCGGATACCCAAAGTATCCGAAAGTGTGATATTTCTCTATGAATATTTTTAATACATACTCGTATTTAGTAAGTCAAGTGGATATATCAAAAAGTAAAATCCCAAAATCCTTTAGTCATCAGTACACCTCGTAACCCTGGATCTCTTTTTCACCCACTCACTCTTCAGCCGACACCACGCCACTTCCCACCCATCCGGCCATCTCCAATCACCATTCGCCATAGCCGGCAGCCACCACTCACGGTCATCTCACACATCTTCGCGATTGTTTTTCAGCAACTTTGCGACTGCCTTTCATCAAAATTGATGCTGTTTTGAAGATGTTTTTGTAGTTAACTTGGGGCTGTTTTTTCCAGGTTAATTGCCACTGTTTTTCAACATAAATGATCCCGTATTTTCCAAGCCATTATGTCAGCCGTTTTCAGCCTATTTAATGCTGTTTTTCAGCCATTATGTTGCTGCTTTTCATCCATTCAGCTACTGTCTTTGTACCTAATTTGCTTCTCTTTCATAAAGATTATTTTATCATGGATGGATTGATGTTATGTAGTAGAATTTATCTTTGAATTTGAATGTCTAATTTTCCTTTTCAGATCCTCTTTATATTTCTCGGTTATTTGGATAACCCGATATCCGTATTCGAAATTTCGGATATCCGAACTTCGGGTATCCGAAGTTTCGGATACGGGTTTTGAGTAGTGAAATCCACTATCCGAAATTTCGGATATCCGAACTTCGGGTATCCGAAATTTCGGATATCCGACAATGAACACCCCTAACAAGAACACACTTTGTGGTTTTTTTTTTCATACTACAAACTGCAGCAATCGATCTTTCTAATCATATTCCGGATGCCCTTTCTCTCTTATGACTGCTGTGTCTCTTTCTATTTCTCTTTGTAACCGAATCACTCGATTTCTTTGTTTGTTACAATCGACTCACTCGATCTTTGATCTTCTTTGATCCAATCTGTAACAAGTTTCTGGTTGTTGTTTATCACAAACAAAACATTCCTCTCGTTGGTGTCTCTTCTTCTGGTTAACCGCCGTCTTGGTGGTGTAACCGTTTCTATTATCAATTTCTCTTCGATCGGCAACTTCTCATCCATGGCTGCCCTCTTCCGGTTTGTGATATTCAACACAAGGTTGATTCTTTGAATGATAATTGCAACATGATTTATTTGTTGTTTGATTTCTCGCTCTGATACCACTGTGAAACACATGCATACTTACAATTCCAGGATCGCTAATATTAAAGATCATACATCATGTTTGTATCAATCATCATTCAAGAATCAACATCAGGAGAACAAGAACATTGAGTTGAACCCTTTCTATATAAATTAATCTTTGTGAGTCTGGGTTACTCTTACACGTTCAATCAATACATGTATATATACATATGCTAACAGACGCTACTAAAGGTTGCGATGCTTCAAACTAATCGCTTATAATGAAACATCGTACCATTCTGTTACTAACTGCCCTACCGTTTCCTATCTATGGGGTTTGGTACCTGCGACCCAACAACACAAACAACAACCGGGTGTTTATTATGTATACTAATACTATATTAGCCCATTGCTAATTAGCTTTGGCCCGTTTGACATTAAAAGTCCAACAATATGAAGATTAAACATTGTCACTAGATGGATTAATTAATGTGGCTAGAGGTTACGTGCATAGGATGATCTGGTTTTATAATAAGCTTGCACCGAAAGATTATTCAAGGAGGCATAATATTTATTTTTCTTGTTCTCCAAGTTTGGACTTCATATATAATGTAACCCTTTGTATTTGTAACCCTAACACGTCCAAAAATAATAAGATTTCTCTATAGTATGGCCGTGACCAATCGAGTAGATTGGACATAACCACGTTAATTACGCGTGTTCGTTTACTTTAATTTCTCGTTATCTTAATTGTGTGTTTGCTTTTGTTTTATTCCGTTTGTTGTCGTGGGGTATAGTCTGGTGACTATACGTTCTTGTTTGGGTCCTAAAAACCTTACAATTAATATATACATGAGTTTCGTCTTTCACCTATATCGAAAAGTTTTCTTTCTGATACTTTTATATTCACCGGAGCATAACCGGTCCATTAATAAGTAAACCGGTTAAAATTGTCACCTCTATATAAAATAACATGATATTCCAGTAATTATCAAACCTCAAGTTGATCCATTTCACTGATATGATTATACCAGTCATCAGGAAGAAGCGTGATTTTACGGTTTTTAAAAGCTATGACTAACACCTGAATGACTCCTGAAAACAGACTCTCGCTGACTTTAACTTTGACATAAAGAGATGACCCAAGCAAGAACACGAGAGCAGAACAGACAATCACCAAAACAGGAACTGCAAATCCAACTTTCCATTCAAGTTGGTCTTGAACGTAGACCATAATGGTTAAAGTAATGACTGTTGAAATCGCTGCAGAAGCGTAGTACCAATTAAAGTAGCTATCGATTAGCCTCTGGTTATTACCGGTTGGATGGTGTTTGAGTTGGTCTGCACCAAAGGCTATTGAACAGGGACTAATGCAACCAGCTCCTATCGAGATCAGACCGAAAAATGAGAAAAGGAAAGCAAGTTGGGTTCGTGTTGGCGAACTGCAACTGGTGTCGAATTCATTGCAAGATGATGGTGTTAATTCTGGAACCATGGTAGTTAACCACATAAAAGTCAACCCCTGTTAAAAAATTAACCTTTTAGAAGATTATATATCAAAGCATAGTTTGTGGATGCAAGGGGCAGCAAGGCATATCTACGGGTTAATAATGCTTTAACAATCAAAGTTTCAATTTTTTTTCGTTTTAACCCGTCAAGATTTTTTCTCATGATTTAATACTCGAAGTTTCAAGATTTTGGTGGTTTAAGCCTAAAGTTAGATTATACTTCAAAAATTTGATGATTTAATCACTAAAGTTTATATTTTATAATGATTTTTACCCTTTTAAATTTTTCTAGTTTAATTATCTAACTTTCAAAAATATATTGGTTTAACCCTTTAATGGGTTAAACCGATAAGTCATTGCAAACTTGAATGATTAAATCATGAAGAAAATCTTGAGTGGTTAAAACGAAAAAAAAATGAAACTTTGATGATTAAACAATTATTAACCCTGTATTTTGTGGGGTCAACTGAACTCATTCATTGATACGGGCCTAAGTGTGGAAGAACGGGTCTTACTATTTCTGGAGGCCCATGATTGTGTAAATAATAGGGGTGCACAAAAAAGGCCGTAACTTGGGCTACAGGGCTCCGTTTCAAGCCCATGAGCTGTCGAATCGAAACTTGGAACGAGGCTCACCTCTTGATAAACAGCTGTAAAACGCCTCCTATAAGAAGTTATGGGCCATTTTATGTTTTTTAATTTATTGTTGGGCTTTGGTTTTGGGCTTTCTGTTTGGGCCGTTATGTTTTTAGGCCCATTTCGAATTTCTGCTTTCCTCTTAGAGTTTGCGGAAGACATTGAACAATTCAGTTTATGTTTTTGATGAAATCAATTTTTCTCTCAATTTTGTGCATGTTAACAATTGAGTTGAATTATCCTAACAATGGTATTCATTTGAATCAACGTTTGTTGGAAGAGATTTTTTCAGGTATTTTCCAACAGTTTGGCGAAGGGGAAGTGACGGAAGGAGTGGGACCAAAAGCGATTAAAATTTAATTTTTTTTGTTTTTGCTTTTTGTTTATTATATAGAAATAAAGGTATATTGGTAAATGTGGAGCCAGAAAAAACTGAGTGATGTGTTATAGTTGACAGTGTTGAGTCAGTTATGTGTCAGTTTTGAGGAGTGTTTGACGTGTATGTGTCATGGTTGGAAATGGTCTTATATCTATTTTAAATTTATTTTTTAATAATATATTTGTATTTTTTTCCTTAGAGAAAATTGCCGAATTCGTCTATGTGTTTTGCTCAAAAATCACGTCACGTCCTTTAATTTCAATAATGTCACTAGTCATCCCTATAATACTTGTTTTGCATCACCATTAGTCCACTTAACAAATTTTGTTATCTTTTTCTATTAAGTTAGGTCAAATGCCTAACATGTGAGGGTAACTTGTTCATTTCATTAGTTTTTCACCATCCCTAATAATATAACTCCTATTCGATTTGTCTCCTTCATTCACTCACGGTAGACACCCCACCTTCCTACACTTAGCCCATACGACAACACCATCACCACCACCAGCCACAGGCAACGACGGTGCCACCACACCATAATCACTGGCAACGTAATCACCGGCGATGTGATCACTAGCGGGTCTATTTCGGGTCTCCTGAGGGGTTGTTGCAGGTCGCCAGAGTTGCTGTAAAATGAACTATCGATGTGACGTTGCTTTTGTTCAGAGATCTCACAAATGAAGAAAGTGGTGGTGGGTGCGATTAAAGTGCCGAGGGAGAACATAATCAATTTATAATTTTGGAAAATCGATGAACCATCAGTCGTTCATCGCCATCCATAAGTTTTCGTTAACCAAAAGAATTCTTCGGCGATGAGTTGAGATTCACGCGCCACCACTTCTGTGTCCCGTACAACCTCTCGTAATTGCTTACGGCGATTACTTTTCTCCGGCGGTTTCCGCGGCTGCGATTTCACAAATTAGTTAGGGTTCCAATTAATCTCGAATCGGCTAATGGCGCGTTTCTAAACGCAAAACCTAGTAATATATTTTTTCAGTGTCAGATTTTTGTAAAGATTGAACGGAAATTACATTCTTGGTTCTTGGATTATCTGTTGATCTTCAGTTTATGTGTTGTGGATGGATGGACCTTTGTTGTTTATGTTTTAATTTTTTCTTCGTAATAAATGTACGTTGTTGTTCTATAAATGAAATTAAATAATTAATTGAAGATATGTGGATGAAGGTGATGATGGGTGTGGGGTACTCGGGGTGTAGTGATGATGACGGGGACGTGGTGATATGTCGATGGGTTTGATGAAGAAGAAAGTGGTAATTAAAGGGGAAATGACATAAATACCCTCATGTGCAATGCATATGTTAACATTTAACTTATAAAACTAACGTCGTTTGGCCTAGGGACTCATGGTGATGCAAAACAATTATTTTAGGGACGGCTAGTGAAATTATTGAAACTAAAGGACGTGACGTGATTTTTGAGCATAACACAAGGATGAATTCTGCAATTTTCTCTTTTCTTTATACATATACTATATCGATATGGATTTTTAATACTAGTATTTTAAACTTCAACTTACTTTAATTGGCTCCCGCAACAAAAGTCTTCAAATTTCACCATGTCTTTTTGGACGTCTCAAATTAATTGTCGACAGTATAATTAACAAAAAAAAACTTTCTCTTTTACTCTTACTTTATATGTAAGTAAGTAAGTAAAAAGTATGGGTAAAACTATCATAGTACAGAAGAGTAGATTGTAAGAATTATGTTTTATTATACTGAGTTTTTTTTTTTTTGTTTATAAACAATAAATTTAGGAAGGAGGGAGTATCAGACAGATAGGTAAGCAGGTGAATAATATTGTCAGTTGTCATTTGCTGGAAAAAGGAAGAAGAATGTAATACATTTAGGTTGGGAATGATACCATGTAATTTGTATTATTTGTGCTCCAATTGCTTTATGGAATAATACAAGTATCTTATCTTAATCTTAATTCTTACATAAAGAAAGCCACTTGCTTTCCTTTAATGACACATCATCATGCATTTTTATTTTTTTTATTTTACATCAAATACATTTTAACAAATAATATTAATAACATTTATTTAATAATAATAAAAATTAATTACCTCTTTACATTTGTTATTTAACTCTTTTATTTTATAATTCAATACTTTTGCACTTTTTAGCAAACTTTGTTTAACATCTTATAAAATTTGATATATTCATGTGCGAGACAATAGTAAAAAAGAAGATATAAGCTCTCTTTTTTTCGATTAAGCACCAATTTTGAAGATAATATACATATAAATTTTTACACAAATCAATTTAACCTGCGTGAGCGAGGGCCGTGCATCGCACGGCTTCTTGATTTACTAGTATATACACAACGAAACACCAACAATTAAAGCTTTTATACATCTATAACTAACACAGTATTGATTGCATTGACATATTGAGAGTTACAAACCAAAGTTGATCGTCAATGCCTAAACCAGATGCTTAATCTCCGAACTATTGCGATAACCTATTCTCTGCAGATGATGAAAAACTCTGATGAACACGACAACAGATTAAGTAGTAGAAAAAGTTGAGCAGATTCAAGAAACTAAGTAACCGGTAGTAGTAATCTATGTGACCCTCATTAATATCACTTGATAGCCAGCTAACTTTACCTCCTTCACTCGTGACCGAGTCCACAACATTAATCAAAAGGCTCCCAACGAGCCCTGAAATCGCATTACTCACCATGAACACAGCCATCGCTACAGTCGACATACTTTTTGGGAGTTCGGAGTAATAAAACTCCAGCTGCCCAATTGCGTTAAACGCCTCAGCTAAACCATATAATACATATTGTGGAACTAACCACATTGCTGACATGGAATTCGGGTGGTTGACTGACGTTGCCAGGTCGCGCCTCATGGCTTCCACTATTGCGGATACCATCATGGCCAAGATTGAGATTAGTAACCCGATTCCCATTCTAGTTTTTGAGTTAAAGCCACGCGGCTCGTGTGTATGATTGGCTAAAATTGGGACCAAAATTCGGTCGTAAAATGCAATCCATATAGTCAGTGCTAAAACCGAGAATAAGGGGAATGATGTAGCTGGGATCTCGAAACTTGAGGTGACATGTCTGTTCATCGTATTCGCTTGGAGTGTCGGAAAGCTTTGTGAAATGGTTATGAATGGTAGAATGCCTGATGACCAAATGGGTATTATACGAATTAGCGATTTGAGTGATTCCACATTTTCAACTGTGGAGACACTCCATGGGTCCAAGCATGACGAATCCACGTTCAAATCGTTAAGAACACAGGCTTTGTTGAGAAACCTAGAAAAAATGAACGAGTTAGACAACCAGAATGGACCAAAGGGTCATTGGCATAGTTGTATTGAGGTGACCCTCCAACCATGATCAAGGTTGTGGGTTCAAGTCGTCCCGGGTTTGACAAATGTATATATTCGTGGAAAAAGATAAATCGAATGGTA
This sequence comes from Helichrysum umbraculigerum, assembly GCA_949592205.1. Lineage (NCBI taxonomy): Eukaryota > Viridiplantae > Streptophyta > Magnoliopsida > Asterales > Asteraceae > Helichrysum > Helichrysum umbraculigerum. Next base: position 159,295,248 of record CATIUR010000002.1, on the reverse strand, counting down.
TTACAAATTAATCAGTGGAAATTGTCACATAAGCAATAAAAAACCAACATAAAATTATAGTAGTAACTTTCAAACCTTAAGTCGTCGGTTAGCTCAATTCGTTCCATTTCGTTGCTATGATTATAGTAGTCATCATGACAAAGACTAATCTTACGGTTCTTAAAAGCAACCGTTATAACTTGAACAACCCCTGTAAACGGGCTGTTGCTGACTTTCACTTTGACATAAAGAGACGAACCAAGTAAGAACATGACAGCAGAACAGATCATGACCAAAACAGGAACCACAAATCCGATCTGCCAACCAAATTGGTCTATAATATAGACTACAACAGTAAAAGCAACGACCATCGAAAATCCTACAGATGCGTAGTACCAGTTAAAATAGCTATCAATGAGCCTTTGGTTGTTAAGGGTTGGATGGTGTTTGAGTTGGTCTGCACCAAAGGCTATTGAACATGGTCTGATGCAACCAGATCCAATTGAAAGTAGACCGAAAGATGAGAAAAGAAAAACAAGTTGGCTTAGTGACGGTTCACTGCAACTGGTCTCGAGTTCATTGCAAGATGAAGGTGTTAATTGTGGAACCATAGATGTTAACCATAGAAAAGTCAACCCCTGCAGCAACAAGAAAATTATCCAGGTGGTTTATTCAACAAGAACATATCATTTTGAGTAAAGTTACATGCTCTTCACCTCAATAAATTAGTACTGTGACACATAATTTATTTATTCTCTCTGTTTTTGATATTTTCATCAAACACTAGTAAATTTTTTTTGCCAATTATCTTGTAACAACATTGAATAATGATTATACTATACCTTACATGCAACCATATTATAACCAGGGGCGGAGATAGGGCAGGGGCGGCGTAGGCAGCCGCCCCTACAAGAATTTTCAAATTATGTAAAAATGAAATTTTTTTAAGAAATTAATCACATTTTAAAATTTTCGCTCCCACTAAACTACAAAAGAAATTAAAACAAAATTATTTCTCCCCCTGACCCCTCTACTCGGATAAATAAAAAAAAATTATTTCTCCCCCTGACCCCTCTACTTGGATATCCTGGTTCCACCCCTGATTATGACACCCTTCCTAAGTGAAGGCGTGAAGCTTGCATGCAATTAAATTAAGATGAGAGATCAATTAGGGATGGTTTTTGCTTACAAGCAGGGTGGAGAAGGACCCGATTGCTATGACATGAAACCGACCCAGGTAAGAATCGGAGATAAACGCACCAAAGATTGAAAGACTATCTGAAAGTGCTGACCAAATTGAAAGTATACTTGTTCCGGTTACAGCATCCATGTGATAAACTTCCATAAGATAAAATATCATGCTAGGCATCAATCCCAAACTCGCGATTCTCTCAAATGCTTCATTCACTGTCGTCCAAATACAAACATTCAACATTAACATCAAAACCGTGAATGAATAGTTAAATTTTGGGATTTCGATATACCTATGATGAATGGCATGGTTCTCATACCACCTTTATGATCATGATGATTTTGATCAAGTAATTTTGTATGTAGTTCAGTATTGACACTCGATTTCTCTTCGTGATTCGAGTGTTCATCCATGGACTATCGATATTTCTTACGTTTGATCCAGTTCAACTCAGATGGTGGTTGATTGGTTTGATGAACTTTTGAATTAATTATATGATTTATGATTTAATCATGGACTCATGGTGATAGTTACAATGAGACAGTGACAATAACAGTTCAAAATTTGCCAAGCAGAACAAAATATCTCCGTCAATCTTGAAATATCCAAATATCAGGAAAAATATCGCATCTAGAATTTAATTTTATTAGTTAAAAATATTTCTTGCCGACACTTAGTTTGAGACGACACAAAATAGAAATATGGATATTTGAAGTGGAACGGAGGGAGTAAAATTATAACTTATCTCTAGCTTGAGTCGAGTGTTTATATGAGTACCTTTCTTCTTCTTTTTTCTCGCTTTTTTCCTTTTTTTTCTTTGTTTTTGTTTTTTTTTTTTCTTTTTTGTTTTTACTAGATCAATTATCAATTACAACTATTTGCAAGGGCATGTGTATGTAAAATGCAAATAAATTGTAAAGTGAATTATAAATATACTTTAATCATACTAGAAATTTAGTTGTATATATATATTTTATTTGGAAACGGATCAGAGGAGCAATGAAAGGGAGGGATGACTATTTTGCAATTTTGACAAAGTTGTGAACCTGCTTGAAAAATTGCTCGAAAAAATACCCAAAATGTGTCCAAAAATTTGTTCAATCATAAAACTTTTTAATATGCAAAATTCAGTCAAAAAAGATAAAGTACGTAAGATGCAGTAACAAATATACATGATGCAGTAACAAGTATATACAGGATGCTGTATTCAAAGTAATACTAATTTTTTTATTCAAGAATAAAAACAAGATTTACAAACACATCAAAAAATGCTAAAAAATACATAAGATGCAGTAACAATATACAAAAGATGCGATATATAAGTACTATTAGTTTTTTTCAGATCTAAAAAGTACGATGCAGTAGAAGAAATGTACGATGCAGTTGATTTTTTCATATCTAAAAAGTAGATCTAGATCTACGAGTTTTCATATCCAGATCTATATATAGTGGTGGTGGTGGAGCTATAACACCCCTCATTTTTGAAAACATTTAAATATATTGTACCGGAAGCGTTATCCCAATTTCTACATTTATAAGATACATTGTTTCATATAGGTATAAAATCAACTTAATTCAAAACACAATTTATCAACATGGGTGTTATATAAAACAAAAGATATCATTAATTTATTTGAATCAAATGTCAGAGTCACGTCAGCATGTCAAACATTCCTTCAAGTCCAACTTCTTGCCCACCCAATACAATAGCCAAAACCTGCAAGAAGGGATAATGTGGGGGATTAGCATAACGCTAAGTGAGCAGATACTAATCAACAACTTAACTTAGCGCAACAACTTTGTGTACAACCATTAGCACTAAACAAGCAAGTACCCAATACAACACATCAACAATGCATCAGTTCAACAATGCAACAATTCAACTAATCAACAACACCATAATGAGGATCGGCGGCTCTGGGGATAACCATTAACCCGGGAGGCTCCCCAAGAACACTTACCCAACCTATCAGTATGGCCATACGGACGAGACCGATAGCTAGTGATTATCTTCAACTAACACAGGAGATGTGTTAAACTTTGGATAACCAACTAGCCCAACCAACAGTTCAACAACTCGTTGCCTCATTAACAACTGATGCCCGAAGGCCAATTAACTCAAGTGATCACGTAATCAACAAGTCACATATTCAACTAGTCAACATATCAACAGTATTATTACTATCCGCATAAACATCAATGCAAATAATAAAGTAATAACACGTTACTTGTTGTAACCAAACTTGTTACAACCAAGTTACGCTGAGGATTAGAGATCCACTCACCGATCACCTCAGGCATCCACTCAGTAGTCTAATATCACTGAGCCTTCTGCACATCTGACAATCCAATAGAATAATACAAGTTAGTTACTTGTCTCAAATATATACAACATCATTCTAATAGATTAACAACAAACCCGATTTACTCAATTCATATGAATTAACATAATTACCACAATTCTCATTATTCAATTCCTATTATAAATAAATGTTTCAACATCATTAATTTATCATCACTAGCAAATTATGATCATAGAATCTCATTAATCCACTTCCATCATCACTAATCAACATGGTTAAACCACAGCTAAGGTTATTAACCTCTACCATTAACAATTCATCAAACTTCCAATATTTAAGTCTAATGAATACTTAATAATTAAGTTCACACAATCAACATCTTTAATCATCAATTAAGTGTTCTTAATCATCAAAATGCTAATTTTATCATATAATTCATTATCATTATCAAGTTCATCAATAACCTCAAGCACACTTGATCAAATTCTTTAATTTCAAGTTACAACTCAACTTATAATCATGAATTAGGCACTAACTAACAACTATAACATAACAATATGCTTCAATTCATGAATTATCAACTAACCCATGAACTACCTATATGATCATACATAAGTTTATTCATTTCTATGATAAGATTTAAGTTATAATCATCATACAAACCTCAACTCACAACTATACAATCATAACAAGCTTCAATTCCATCATTTACATCAAAACCCAATTTCTAAGTTAACATGAAACTCAAAATTAACACATACAACATGTTTATAATGATGATGGAATGATTAAACCATAATATGAAAGCATAACTAACATCAATTCAACCATTTGAAACTCTAATTTCGGATTAAAGTCAAGAACATCAAAACCCCCAATTTCTAGGGTTTATATAATTCAAGAGATAGAGACTTACAAGATGATTAGAAGGATTTGAGGAAGATAATCCATGTTTTAAAAGCTTGAATTCGAATTCCATGGATCCAATTTGGTGATTCTTCAAGGATTTAGGATTCATCATGTATGTATATATGATATGATACGTACGTATGTATATATGTATATAGATATGTTTAAAACAAACACCGACTCAAAGTTTAAGTCTAGTATATAATTACCCAAATTTCTTTCCCCGTACTTATCATTGTCTGGAACTTAAAAATCATTTACGGGGAAATATTATTTTATTTTACCGTCAACTAGATTAAATTAAAACAATTAATAATTTGTTAATCACAATAAATTATTCGACTCTTTTACCCATTTATTTTCAAATAAATCACCGAAACTATTTTCTGACACATTAAATAATAATTCACAGTCAGAAAATATTAAATACTACTAGACCCGAGGACTGGGTGTTACAAATCTCCCCTCCTTAAAGAGATTTCGTCCTCGAAATCTGATCACACTTATATGATCTAAGAACACAACCGCTTATTACTCCCATTCCTCATGTGAGATTTAACTCACATTTTATTTCTAATTTGCTAATATTTATCCTTTCATATTACACTAATGGTATACTACTCATTACTATATGCACCCAATTTAATTCACTAATGCATATAACCATCATGCATATCTGTAATCACACAACCACCGAAACAACTTGCATATATTTAACCACTAAACACAAAATGTGTATACATATTATCAACTTACACACCACCAGTGTGTATATCAACTGAATTCACATAAACACATAAGTTGTGTTTTGAAACCCTATCTAATTTCGGCAACCAAAGTAATATTACCCCATAATCAATCATTATAATAATTACACATATCCCATGTTACTCCCTTGAGCAACTCCACCATATGTATGTATAATTCAATCCTTTTTCACATGCCTATATACCAATGTACATGTTTCTTCCCTTTTCCCCTTGCACAATTATTGTGCACTAATCCTGTCTTTAATAAGTCAACTAACCATTTACATGAGCATTTATACTTAGTCATGTATACAACTAAAACACATAATCACTGGTCACAAATGTAACACATATCTCTTTGAACATCTCAACCTTACAGTAATTACAACAAGTGGTAGTGTATACCACAATATACACCTTAACAACAAAAGTTTGGCTCGATTTACAACTAGCAATTTAGCTAACATCTTGTTAGAGATTTTCACTTTTGCAACTAACTGATTACAACTTTACAACTTATAAATATAAATACAATCTTGATTATATGAAACTCTTATTCAAAAGCATCACCATTCATATAATCATAATCACATATAGAATAAACAATAAGCAGTATGTAGAGGTCAATTCTTATTGTTGAAACTACTATTACATAATCAACTAGCATCCGGTTACACCAATTAAGATGCTAAGACAACACCCGTTAATACCATATATCATCCTCAATGGTATTTCAACAACACAAGGTGTAGTCATAAATCATATTTTCAACAATATTACCACAATATTATTCATAAACAACTGACCTCTACTTTGCGGAAATCATCTTTTAAAGATTACTAGTTGCACTTAACTATATACCTATCTCTTGTATCCTAGTTACCACATTAAACAACAACTTAATGGTTTATTACTCTTTCATTTTAGTCAATCATTGACTATATTTCAACTACAGGTCAACATATCTTACCTGTTATTTTAAAACCACTTAACTTTACCTGGTACTTAGTAACCTTAACAACTCCATGTGAAATGGCATAATATAAATACGTTGGCCAGACGTCGTCATATTATGTCAGTCACACTTTATTCTCAGGTCACTTCATACCATTAATTTTCCTAAGTAATTATCTTTAATCTCACTTATTTCCCAACAATGATATCAACAATTATAACAACATGTAATAGTAAGTATATCCCAAATTATTAACTTGCTAATATTTTCAACTTATCGCTTTTAATATGAACTACTCAGATTATCATGTATATATAACAATACAAGCATACAACACCAATGTCTGACACAATACATCAGTCAACTTCTTTATTACCCGATTCAATATCAAGTATTATTTATATAGCTTAATACTTATAGTACATTTAGTACTAAACAATTCATCAATAATATATGTGATATTCAACACATAATCATCAATCTATGTACCTTTAATCAAATCTCAATTGAGTATTTCATGCTCAACTATTACATCAATATAAGCTCCTATGCTTATTTCGTAATTTCTTAAAACGCTTAATTCAACATTTTATCATACTCTAAGTAATTCAACTACTTCATCTCATTTCAATTAGTCCACATAATATAGTTCATACGATTAGTTAATCAATGTTTACTAATTCTTGCTAGTAGCAATCAACAATACCATCTACTGGTATATTTTTGCAGTTAAATAAACTGCCTACAACCGACGCATACACCATAAAATATGTGAACCTCTTAAATCAACTTTTAATGTTGTATATAGTCACAGGAATGATCTCTGGGCTCAATGAAACAAAAGCCCAATACAAAACGTAAGCTAAAAGTTCGAAATAAGATTCGAAAAACAATAAAACGCGATTTTCTGGCCCCAAACGACCCCGAAGTGCCGAAAACTGACAGGGCTCATGGCAACGCGATGAGCTTTGACCGTTGGCCCGTTTTTGAGTGGACATGTAAATTTCGTCTGAATCGGACACCGAAATTTTCTAGCGGAAATTTCTACCTCAAACGTTACGTCGAACGTCGAAAAACGTAAAAAAATATTTTAATCCTGTAAATACCCACAAACCGCCGGCTAGGCTACATGAGCCGCCGGCTAACATATCTAGCCGCCGGCTAAAGATCTTGACCCGCCGGCTACCCGAGTCGAAACGCCGGCTAACACCAATTTTTGCAAACAGAACAAAAGTGCGTTTTAAAGCCAAAAGAAGCCGCCGGCTTGGGGCATCCAGCCGCCGGTTTGGACCTCCAGCCGCCGGCTATAACCTCCAGCCGCCGGGTCCCCTGTCTGCACAGCAGACTGTGTTTCTTAGTGCAAAAATGCGAATTTCAAACGCGCATATCTCACAAACCGTAAGGAGTTAGGTCATGAAATTTTGCATACACTTACACTATACCAAAATACAACTTTCCCTTTTTACACTTTTTCAATTTTCACATTTTACGAGAAAACGGACGTGTAACTCATTTTAGGCCATTTCCGACCATTTTAGTGGACACGCCATATTCCAAATGGCTTACTTTTTGACTTCCACTCTTTGCCAACATGTTTCTACATATACTTGGGACGTGTGGGTACCTTCATCACCTATATATACACATCATATCATGTTTTGACTCATTGACCCGTTTAGGGGTCCAATTGGGCATTTTTAAGAAAATAACCACATTGACTACCCAAATCATTTTCATCACCTTTTACTACTATCTTTATGACTTAAAGTCACTTTAACATTCTTCTTAATCAGACCACTACACATTTTAACCTTTTAACCATCAAGTGACCCATTTGGGCACTTTAACAACCCATTTGGGTTTCAACCAATATGTTCACAAATTTAACACCCATTTTACACTTCTTTGACTTTACCAAGTCAAACAGCTTCTCTTCCAATATCGGTGTCATATTATAATTTTGAAATACCAAATTCACATAAAATCATCAAATTCACAACAATTACAACAAGTTTTCCAATTTCATGATCACTTTGACTTTTCACAACTTGTCAATACATATTAGTTTGGTTGACCACTTCGACTTCATTATTTTACCACTTTTAATATATAGATCATAATTCAATTACAATCATGATCATTATTAAACACATAAACATCTTACCATATTCATCACTTTATGGTATATATATTACCAAATTCGACTCTACTAATTTCAACTTTGCTAATCACAGTACTTCCAAAATTATTATTTCACATAACAATTCATACAACCGATTTCATATTTTAATTTCATATTGTAGACACAATTAAATCCACATAATACAACTTTCACACCTTATTCAACAATGTATCTACACAATTTAACAATATATTACACCTTTCTATGATGTTAAACATCTCATTTAGTATCTCCTCATCAGATTTACAAGCAACTATTATCAAGGACTCATCACTAAGGAATCATAGCAGTTTGACTCAACTTACTTCACTACTAATCATAACATAGCAAAGTAAACAATTCAAACTTATTTAAATTCATCGAATTTATCGAGAATTACCTGGCATATCTAGGCCCACGAGTATTGAGGAATCAATGAGAATACCTATTGGTTCCTCATATTCCTCCGTCTCTGCAACCAAAACAACACTTTTGCAACTTTTTATAGGTTAGTACGCATTCAATAACAACTTTCTCATGCAACTACTAATCCCGCACTCCCAGGAATGTTTGACTTGACACTACCATAGATTTGGGATTGAACACATTGCAATGTCCAATTCGCCCAAACCTATGCTCTGATACCAACTTATAACACCCCTCATTTTTGAAAACATTTAAATATATTGTACCGGAAGCGTTATCCCAATTTCTACATTTATAAGATACATTGTTTCATATAGGTATAAAATCAACTTAATTCAAAACACAATTTATCAACATGGGTGTTATATAAAACAAAAGATATCATTAATTTATTTGAATCAAATGTCAGAGTCACGTCAGCATGTCAAACATTCCTTCAAGTCCAACTTCTTGCCCACCCAATACAATAGCCAAAACCTGCAAGAAGGGATAATGTGGGGGATTAGCATAACGCTAAGTGAGCAGATACTAATCAACAACTTAACTTAGCGCAACAACTTTGTGTACAACCATTAGCACTAAACAAGCAAGTACCCAATACAACACATCAACAATGCATCAGTTCAACAATGCAACAATTCAACTAATCAACAACACCATAATGAGGATCGGCGGCTCTGGGGATAACCATTAACCCGGGAGGCTCCCCAAGAACACTTACCCAACCTATCCGTATGGCCATACGGACGAGACCGATAGCTAGTGATTATCTTCAACTAACACAGGAGATGTGTTAAACTTTGGATAACCAACTAGCCCAACCAACAGTTCAACAACTCGTTGCCTCATTAACAACTGATGCCCGAAGGCCAATTAACTCAAGTGATCACGTAATCAACAAGTCACATATTCAACTAGTCAACATATCAACAGTATTATTACTATCCGCATAAACATCAATGCAAATAATAAAGTAATAACACGTTACTTTTTGTAACCAAACTTGTTACAACCAAGTTACGCTGAGGATTAGAGATCCACTCACCGATCACCTCAGGCATCCACTCAGTAGTCTAATATCACTGAGCCTTCTGCACATCTGACAATCCAATAGAATAATACAAGTTAGTTACTTGTCTCAAATATATACAACATCATTCTAATAGATTAACAACAAACCCGATTTACTCAATTCATATGAATTAACATAATTACCACAATTCTCATTATTCAATTCCTATTATAAATAAATGTTTCAACATCATTAATTTATCATCACTAGCAAATTATGATCATAGAATCTCATTAATCCACTTCCATCATCACTAATCAACATGGTTAAACCACAGCTAAGGTTATTAACCTCTACCATTAACAATTCATCAAACTTCCAATATTTAAGTCTAATGAATATTTAATAATTAAGTTCACACAATCAACATCTTTAATCATCAATTAAGTGTTCTTAATCATCAAAATGCTAATTTTATCATATAATTCATTATCATTATCAAGTTCATCAATAACCTCAAGCACACTTGATCAAATTCTTTAATTTCAAGTTACAACTCAACTTATAATCATGAATTAGGCACTAACTAACAACTATAACATAACAATATGCTTCAATTCATGAATTATCAACTAACCCATGAACTACCTATATGATCATACATAAGTTTATTCATTTCTATGATAAGATTTAAGTTATAATCATCATACAAACCTCAACTCACAACTATACAATCATAACAAGCTTCAATTCCATCATTTACATCAAAACCCAATTTCTAAGTTAACATGAAACTCAAAATTAACACATACAACATGTTTATAATGATGATGGAATGATTAAACCATAATATGAAAGCATAACTAACATCAATTCAACCATTTGAAACTCTAATTTCGGATTAAAGTCAAGAACATCAAAACCCCAAATTTCTAGGGTTTATATAATTCAAGAGATAGAGACTTACAAGATGATTAGAAGGATTTGAGGAAGATAATCCATGTTTTAAAAGCTTGAATTCGAATTCCATGGATCCAATTTGGTGATTCTTCAAGGATTTAGGATTCATCATGTATGTATATATGATATGATACGTACGTATGTATATATGTATATAGATATGTTTAAAACAAACACCGACTCAAAGTTTAAGTCTAGTATATAATTACCCAAATTTCTTTCCCCGTACTTATCATTGTCTGGAACTTAAAAATCATTTACGGGGAAATATTATTTTATTTTACCGTCAACTAGATTAAATTAAAACAATTAATAATTTATTAATCACAATAAATTATTCGACTCTTTTACCCATTTATTTTCAAATAAATCACCGAAACTATTTTCTGACACATTAAATAATAATTCACCGTCAGAAAATATTAAATACTACTAGACCCGAGGACTGGGTGTTACAGGAGCGGTGGTAAATGGTGGTGATGGTGGAGCGGCGGTTGTGGCCAAGGGCGGATCTAGTGCTTAACAAGGTAGGTCCAGTGAACCACCTTAGTTTCAAAATTGTTTTACAGAAGTTGTGAATTTTTCCCAATGAACTACCTTAAATTTGGGATGTGAACCATCTTATCTTATTTGATCCTCATTGTTGAAGACTTGCAGCTCTCTTAATGGGTATCAACTAGTGGAGGAGCCTCTGCTAGAAGTCGATTGAGCTACTGTAAATATATTTTTGGCCCTGTAATGTTGAAATCGGGGAAGATGGGTTTTGAAGAAGATAGATGAGAGAGAATATATATATTTTTCACAAAGGTCCCCTGTAGTATTTACTAGTTTTCCAAAATGAACTCACATTACTTTACACCATATCTTTAACCCCCTATAAATATACGTCTTTTGCAACAAAAGCCCTTAATAGTTCCATTAGTATTATATTATTGTCATAAATATTGATATTAAATAGCTTATGTTAGAATAAAAAATTGGATAAGGAAACAATGTACACCGATAAATGACTACCGAACTTTTATAATGCTGTAAGATTTTTTTTTTTAAGGCGAATATATTATTTATTATATAAATAAAAATAGAACCTAACAAGATGCTAGAAACGAGTCAATGATACCAAACAAATGACCATAAAACTTACAATGACCATAGGACCTAACACATGTGGAAAATCCTGCATACAAAGGTACAATTCTAACAACCAAACCCACCAAACACAATATCACTAAGAACAATGACTCAGTAAAAAAACATTAAACGAGTTGTAATCGACCTTACTTTAATAATATTATTGCATACTTTGATATTTCGTATTAACCATAATACTTTTTGTTGTATACGGAGTAGCTACTAATGAACTATCCGACCCGACCTGACCCGATCAAATACACGAGGTTAACTCGTTCATTATTTAATAAATTAATTACCCATGTGATTCTATAACCTAGATCCGCCACTGGTTGTGGCGGTGGAGCGGCGGTAGTGGCGGTAGATCGACGGGAGAATATGGATAAACGACCACGGTGGTTACCTCTGGTGGAGGTCGGTTCACCAACGGCGGTGGTTCGCACACAAAATTCGTCGTCGTTTTCTCCGCTTCTTTTCTCTATTCACGACGACGGTATAGGTGGTGGTTGCCGTTGAACTGCGGTGGTGGCGGTGGGGCGGCAGTGACAAATGAGGTGGAGCTGCGGTGGACGGTGGCGGTGGTGTGTTTATGTGTGTTTTGTGAAGAAAGAGAGAGAGTTAAAGAGTGTTTATGTGCGTTTTGTGAAAATGGATAAAATGAGTGAGCTCCCCAAATATGTGTTACCCCCATGTTTTGAAAAGCGGTTTTTAAGTTAAAGCGGATGGGCTTCCGGTTCCGGTCAGACCGGTTGGACCGCCGGTTTAGCCGGTTGAACCGGTTTGCTATATTTTAATAATAAAAGTTGTACTTTGATTGTGACCATACTCTGAAATGAAGCTGGCGTAGACGGCATATTTATTATTATTATTAGTCAAAATTAATTTTTCATTTGGCAATGAGGTACATGATCACGTGATGTACAATGATGACAAAAAAAATTGTCAGTACCTACAAGCTACAAATCTAACACCACATCCTCACCATTCCCGGTATCTTTAATGTAAAAACCCCTTTTTATATACGTTCTATCTTTTTAGTTCCAGAAATCACAATATCTTTTTTTTCAATTCTTCTTCATCTAACTGTCCTACTAGTTGAGAAATCACCATCACAAATTTTACACATAATATTAGTATCCATATCTCAATCTTTATATCTTGTATTAATCCATCATATACCAACTCTTATAACTTTTCTTGTTCTTTCATTTGCAAATTTTTGAAGCTTAAATTTGTAAGTTCTTCAATGGTGGTGCAATGATCTAAACTTGTTTCACACACTTCTCATACGAATTGATAACTTCAACGGAGTAACTATTCGACGTCGATCAACCTTTTTATGTTAGAGATGATCTTCAATTATGTGACTTTGTTTCCATTTTTTTCTTGATTTGTAAAGCTCTTTTGGGTTAGCTCTAATAACTAGAAAGGTTTTGTTTTCATTTTTGAAAGTAAATATGATTTACACTAAATATACACCATTAAAAAAAAAAAAAAAAAAACTCTTAATATCCGGTTCAATCCATTTTCTGGTTCCCGGTTCAACCGGGTTAGACCGGAAAACCGACCGATTTGACTTCTTTCCCTTTCTGCTCCAGAACCGGTTCTATTTGGACCGCTTTTGCTGATAAATCCGGTTCGACTGGTTGAATCGGTCCGGTTCACCCAATTTTCAAAACATTGGTTACTCTTATTCTTATTTTGCATAAATTGCAAAATAGTCCCTTGCTCTCATTTCCATCCCTAGCTCTAATTATTCTTTGATCTTGAATCTTTTTATTTTATATTTTACAATGGAAACCAACAATTATTTACAAAGACAATATCACTCCTCAAGGTCTCATGAGAAGCTATAATTCTCATGTATATGGGTAAAATTACTTAAGTGCCCTTAAAAAAGCATTAGATATTCACACTTAGTTTTGCTAAGGATGCTGATAAATACGACATACTTGTTGATACATACAACAAATATATGTATTGCATTCAGTGTTGTACTGTACTGCATCAGTATGTATATAAGTTGGTGTATGAATAAATATAGTTGTTATATTTATCAATAGCCTTTTACTAATTGACATATAAGTGTAATTTACGAGGGGAGTGGTTTTTTTAATTTGAACCATATAATTTGTAACTTATGTAGCTTACTTAAAAAATTTATGAATATTGATTGATTATGTTGGGATCGACCACCACCACAACAAGATCAAGTAATCATGTATAGGCCAAAGATTATATACATGAGACATGACACACATAATCAAACGTTAAGTTTACATGAAAAACCTATTAAGGCAATGTAAAAATCATGGAACCCGTAAGCCATTTAACATCACTATATAAAAGATATTACAAGTTGGAGATGTTCAACTCTCAACACTCGAGATAAATATCATCACGCCTCCCTCGACGTTATTGAATCACCGAATAGAGGCGATTCAGGATTAGAGTGGGGGGGGGGGGGGGGGGGGGGGGTGGTTTACTTGATAATTATATCAAAATCAAAAAATTTATGTGCACAACATAACAAAGTATTATTGTCATAACAAAAAATTTTATGCACACCATAGCAAACTTTTTTAAATATAAGAAACATCCGAGTTATTGAAATACATAAGTTTTCCAAACTAATCTTTAAGAAATTAACTAAATTTCGGCACACGGTGATCCATTTTCTCGTTGATTATCCGGTCAAAATAGTTATTTAATAGTTTAAAGCACTATCATAAGTTAAATATTGATAAAACATATAATGAAAAGTAAGTTCTTTAAAAAAATGTACCTTGCGCATTTGAAGTCAGATGGGTCTACGTTTCTCATAAGCGAAATCATCTACTATCTCGTCCGTAGAAAACATTTCCGCGATATCCATCTTATTATCTTAATATAAAAAAATTAAACAACTTCTAAGAAAGTCGTCACTCATGTTGCGACGAAATCTTATTTTCACAGTTTTCATTAACGAGAAATCTCTTTCACTTGTTACACTTGAAAGCGGGAGAGTTTATATAGGGCGAATCAATCTATCAGCATTATATTTATGTTGAAAATATCATAATTATTTTTTTTGAAATCCATGATTCAATCTATAATAATTTATAACATATTAATAAACAACTGTATTACTTACTTGAATAAAAAAATCTTAAATAAAAAATAATTTATAACAATATAAAGACTAATAAGTAATAACCATCAAAGAATAATAAATAACGACAATTCATTCAAGAAGAAGAAAAGTTCTAGAATAAAGAATAATTCATTTATTAGTGAAGTAATACAACGAACCAAGCATTTTGTTCGTTTCGTAAAAAAGTAGATCTGTATTTGACGCAATAAGTTTAGTGTTGACACTTGACAGAATGACAGATTAACTATAACTTGGGCTTGGGCTACTGATTTCTTAATGGAACGGAGAAAGCAAGTTATCTTAGGGGTGGGCGGGTGGCTTAATAAAACTATTGGACCTGGGCTAATATAACTCTGTTGCAATTGGGCCAGTTACGGGAGGCTGGGCTGTAACATCCACTCCTTGGGCCTAGATATTAACTGGTAATTTCTTTTATTTGATATAATTATTTTATATGTTATAAGAAATTATGTGCATTTATATGTATTTGTTTGAAACTTAGATAATTTGACCAATTGGTTAATTGTGACTAGTGAAATATTACTTGATTTAAATAAGTTTTACTTGACGGTAAAATAAAATAAGTTCTCGCAATTGGTATTTAGGTTTCGGACAATAGATTTAAGACGGGTATAAAATACCCAAAATTGTGGGAGTCGGTTATATGGAGGCCGACCTCCTTTTTACCTCCATTTCTTCTTTCTCTTTTTCCCCAAATTATGAAAACTCTTAAACCTAAAAACTTAAAACCATAGCAAGAAATCAAAGAAAGCTAGTTATTGTGTTTGATTCAAGTTCTTCAATCATCAATTGCTAATCACCATCATCTTGCTCTTTGCTATATTGTGTAGGTGAGTTTTTTTACATAAATGATGAAAATAGATTAGATTATTGATTGATATAATTTGAAGTTTGATAAGTGAATTTGTTATTTATATAAAGATTGAATGATGATTAGTAATATTTAATAAGCTGATTACATGAAGAATCATGAGGAAATCATATGTGTTCTTGAGTTTTTAGGTTTGAATGAGAAATTGTTGGGTTATAAATGATTTTGATGATTTGATATGAATTAGTGATTGAATCATGATTGAATGATGTTAGTAAGTGTTTGTGTGGTAAAATATAGGTAAATTTTCTTGTCTATAACTGAGTTTTGGTCATTTTTGAGAGTTTGGTTCGTAGTTTTTGTGTGCAGGAAAGCAGCAAAACTGTGCAGGTCTGGTGTGCACAGGAATCCGGACGGATTCCTCTGAATCCGGCGGATTCATTGGAATCCGGGCGGATTCATGGGTGTATTCAAGATCGTATTCCCTTAAAATTGTTCTGATCAACATCTGGGCTAAAAATTGCTTGGGAATCCGGCGTATTCAATTTAATCCGGAGCGGATTCGTCTGAATCCGGCGGATTCCTTTGAATCCGTACGGATTCCACCTTTTGAACAGGACTTGGAATTTTACATGTTAACTTATTACACCTGCACTATCTTGCATTGTATTTGTGATATCATGAGAGTACTTATTCCTGATATACATATATTTATGTGTTTAGTACCAATGTATGTATTAAATTGTGACTAATTAAATTATCAAAGTTAGAATGATTGATGTAATTTTATATTCTTGGATATCTGAAACAAGTTAATGATTTCAGTTTGTTATATTGAATTTCAGATCATCCAAGGACTCAATAATATAAGATCTTTGAGTTGAAAGCTTGAAAGGACAGGTGAGTGGATTTATACTCTCGGTATAATTTAGTTGTAATGATTAAGATTACAACAAGTAATTGTGGTTTACTGATTATACCATTGCCTGTTATGATGCCCACGTATTATTATTAATTGCTATATTGCCATGTGCGTATATGTGTATAATGAGAGGTCAAATGTTATTGGGCTTAAGGCTACTATTAATTGGCCAATACAGGTTCTTGCACATGTGTTGTTATGGAAACTGTATTGTGTGAGTAAATAGTACACTAGCTTATCGGTTTCCTGTATCGGCCAAATACAGTTGGTTATAAGCGTTCTTGAGGGCCACCGCGGCTTGAGGGTTACCTCAAGAACCACCGATCCTCTCTGATATTGTGTTTACCATGCTAATTGTTGTAAACTGAATTGTTATTGCTAAGTTAGACTGATTGCTATAAGTCTATTCACTTAGCTTCGTGCTAATCCCACCGCTTTAACATCTTGCAGGTTGTTTATTTTGATGTGCTTATGGCAAGAAGTTGGACTTAGAAGAATGTTTTGGCAACTCATTACTCTGATAGTTTTGAACTATGTTTTAAGTATGATTATGTAACTTATAACACCTAAACTTAAATCTTTTGATTATATGTGTAACTATTATATGTATTACGATGAAGTACCGAGTTTGATAATGTATTTTATATGTACATATTTATCCAATGCTTCCAGGTTTTAAAAAAAAAAAAAAAAATTTATGGGGTGTTATATGGGCACCCCTGCCCCTAGCCTACTAACTCCGCTACTGTCACTCACTGTGTCACCCTGACTCACCATACGTGACGAATGGAGACTAACAATACTCTTATATGCTCTCTATTTATTTCAACCAATTTTACATATTTTTTTTACTGGTAGCACTTTTACTCATAAACTTTGGTGAAGGATCGGAGGAGAAGGTCTAAAATGAGAGATAAGATGGAGAGTTCAATTTTGGAATAAATACGTAGGTGTAGAATGCGATGTTGTTAAAATGAGGTAAGGTTTGTTAAATGTAAAATGCAGTGTTGTTGATAAGATGCAGTGAATTCAAGGGATAATTTTATCCTAAGATGCAGTGAATTCGACATTTCTCTCATTCCCATCATTTGAGACATTCCTCTCAAAACCTTACCCGTAAACTTTTATGTGTGTAAAACAATTTTACATTTTTTTTGTTTCCTGATCACTGATGTTTTACTTCTATTGACATTATTCTTGTTTTTATGAGGTTTAGTTTTTTTAATGATAATTTATTTTTCTTCAATAAGATCTGAACCTACAAGTCAACATCTTCAGTGATGGTCTACTCACATACTCTTAGATCGAAGATCGAAGGATCATCTGTACAACTTATTTATTTGGGGTAATATCGTATATCCCATACTTAAACACCAAAATTACAAATTTCCCCTCCTAAATTATCTAATATCATATATCCCCAACCTAAACTGAAAATCCCTCATATATACCCATTTTCTAATTTAAGCATAATTAATACTTTTAAATGCATAAATTATGTAATTAATGACCATCATACCCTTCTCTTTTTCTTTAAATATTCCCAGCATCCTTTTATCTCATATCTCCATTTACAAAAAAATGATGCATATCGCCTTTAAGATCAAAATAGTTAATCCTATTAGTCTTGAAAGCCTTGAACAAATTTATGCACTATTAAAGGGGGTGTTAGAAACTTGAATAACTTCAAGATTCCTTTGAAAAAATATACACCCAAACTTCAAAATTCATTTATATCAAGGGTGTAACATCCTTCGTACCGATCTGGTAATTTCTATTATTTTAATCGATTATTTAATTGTTTTAGAAATTACCTGGTATTATCTTTTAAACTGTGACATTAATTGTTTAATTTCGAAACTTAGATAAATAAGTCCCAGGACTTATTGTGTATAGTAAATTATTATTTGTTTTAATTTACTATAGTCGACGGTACAATAAAAATAAACTCGCAATTGAAATTTAGGTTCCAGACAATAGGTTAGAAAGGGATCGTTTTAAATGGATACGGGGTCGGTGTAAGTTTGGAGCCGACCTATATACTTTCCCAAAAAGGGAAAGTTTCTTCTTTCTCCTTTAAAACACCAAGAACTCAAAATCAAGAACCCACAAATTAAATTACAAACGAAATTTGTAAATTGGAGCTGTGATTTCTTTCATCATCATCATCTAATTGTTAACATCTTGTTCTTCAATAAAGTGTAAGTATCATCTCTCATGAAACTAAGTTTATTAGGTTAAGAATGAATTTGATAAATTAATTGAATACTTGATGATGCATGTTGATTAGTAGTGTTATATGATGATTATGAACTGATTCTATTGACTGAATGATCTAGTCATGTACTTGAAGTATGAAATTTGGTTTAAGCAAATAACCTAAGTGGGTGGTTATAGATTTGGCATGGAATTGGTATCTTGATGTTAATTGGCATTGCTTGATGTTAACTTGTCTCCATATGATGCCCCTTTGAGGTTAGAAACATGATTTGGTCGTTTTGGTATATGAAAGTTGAGAATTTTGTAAGTAGGTTCGTGCAGTTTTGACCTGCAGCAGCTGCTGCTGCACTCGAAGAACAAGCCGGCGGCTCCATGGAGCCACCCGGCGGGTACTGTGAAAAGGAATCGGAACCGACGGGTCAAAAGGCCAAGACGGCGGCTGCTATAGTCTTTAAAACTAAAAAAGGTTCTGTTAATGCAAAATTTAAATCACCCGGTGGGTGAAGTGTTCGAGCTGGCGGCTCTAGGTGCCAACCCGGCGGGTAGTGAGACCCAGCCGGCGGTTACTATGTCCCAGAACATAAATTCAGTTTTTGATGATTACTTTAGTTTCACTACTTGTAACCTGTTACCATGATGATAAATAAATAGTGTGACATGATAATAGTTATGCTATGATAGAACAATACATGATTAGGAACTTGTAAATGTAATGCTAATTGCATGATCAATTGTGTTAAGTTCCTATTACATGTATTAGAACAAGTTAATGAATCATGATTATGATTACTAACTTGGGTTGAATTATTGTTCTCAGATCCTCCAAAGACCAAGTAACACCTGGAATCTGAGTTTTGAGAAGACAAAGGTATCGGTGAGTGGATTTAGAACTCACCTTTGGATTTAGTTGTAACCATTTGGTTGCAACAAGTAAACGTAGATTGATTATAAGATTGCTTAGTCTGTGTTATTGATTATGAATCTACGTGATATGTGAATCTATGTGTATCAGATTATTGAGGTCAATGTATAGTTGGACTTTTTGGTTATTATGTGAATTACACAGGTTTTGATTCATCTGTTGTGTTTGAGACCTGTGTATGAGTTTAATAACCAATAGTTATCAGTCTATTATGTAATGGTCATACAGATTGACGTTAAGTGTTCTTGAAGAATCCCCGGGTATTATGATATCTCCAGAGCCACCGATCCTCATTGAAATTGAAACAGAAATGTGTTTACGATTGTTTGCTGTAAACAGATTGTTATGCTAAGTTGAATTGTGTGTGATAAATTCATTCACTTAGCTTCGTGCTAATCTCTCATCCTACTTCCTGCAGGTTTTTGATATATATGTGGGTGTCAGGAAAGGATGCTTTCACAGGGAATGTCTGACAGATTATGACTCTGATATGGTTTTGTTATAAACCTGGTTTTGTAATATATAATACCCCGACATATGAAGTTTTTAAACAGTTTTAAGTTGTTGTGCTTGTAATATGTAACTGTTTAAGTACATTATTGTAATGTACAATATATAAATATATTTTAAATTCATACGCTTCCGAGTAAAATAATAGAATATTATTGTATAGTAAGAGGGGTGTTATAAGTTGGTATCAGAGCATAGTTTTGGGTTAATTGAGCATTGTAAAGTGTTCAATCCCAATTCTGAAACATGTTTTGGCAAACACTCCTGAGTATGGGATTTAGCATTGGTTATGAATTGTTCGTAGTTAGGTGCTAACGATTGACAATTGTTGAGTTATTGTGGTGAAAACAGATATGGCAGATAACGAACAAATGACCACCAACCCTAATAATGCCTCAAGAACCGATGCTCCTCCTCTGCATATTCAGAATGAACCACCGGCTCATGATGGTACTTCTGCTCGTGTTGGTGAAGAATCAAATCAGGATGAGTATACGCACGAAATGGAAGATGAATTGATTTTCCTTAGAGAATTCAAAAGACAAACTGAAGCTGCGTCATCTCAGCAACGGTTTCAACATCCTATCTATCCATTTGGTACTATTCCTTCATCCCAGGCTAGTAAGACATGTTCTTTCAAGACTTTTATGGCTAGTAAACCTCCTGAATACTCTGGTAGTCCAAATCCGACTGTTACTTTAAATTGGTTGAGAAACATTGAAAGAAAGTTTGAAGTGACTTGTTGTGAGGAAAAGTTTAAAGTTCCATATGCAGTACAGTGTCTTAAGGATGATGCAATGGTCTGGTGGGATTCTATTACCGGCCATTTGACCCAACAACAAAAGGAAACTATTCAGTGGTCCGAATTTCATCAAGCGGTTCGCAATCAGTATTGTTCAGATTTTGAAATGGTTCGGATAAGACGGGAGTTTGTAAATTTACAATTAACTGATAAGATGACAATGGATGAGTTAATAACCCATTTTACCGAGAAGTTACGGTTTGTTCAGCAGTGGGTCCCTGATGAGAAAATGAAAATTTAACAGTTTGTTGATGCTCTACCTTCTAATTATCGTACCACTGTGAGATTAGCAGGTACTTTATCTCAAGCTTTTAACCTCGCACGTTCAGTTGATAGTGATATGAGAGGTTCAGTTTATCCATCTAAGGATAGATCCGATCAGAAATCCAGAAATGAATCTTCCGGAAAAGGGAAACAAAGATGGCAGGGTAACCGACTAGGCCAGAAAAGTGGTAGTAAAAGTGTTTCTTCTGGTAGTACAAATTGGTGTAGTACTTGCAGATCTAAACATACTGGGATGTGTACACCTCAGACAAATAAATGTGTTAAATGTGGTGAGCTTGGTCATGAGTTTAAAAACTGCAAATTTCCTAATTATGTGTGCTGGCATTGTAAGAAAGAAGGGCATCGTGTCGGTCAGTGTCCAGAGGCGGGGAAACAGGGTTCGGTTTCGGTCGGGAGTTCGTCATCTTCCAGGCAAAAGCGGAAGAATCCTCCGCCAGCTACTAGTAGGGCTTTTCAGATGACAGTCGATGAGGCTGTTCACACGGATGATGTGATTACTGGTACTTTTCTTATAAACTTTATACCAGCATGTGTTTTATTTGATTCTGGAGCAAACTGCTCTTTTATATCTATGTGTTTTTATGATAAGTTGAAACTGATTCCTACTGTGATAACTAAGCCCTTAGAAGTAGAGTTTGTTAGTGGCAAGTTAGTTCCTGTTACCACCTCGATGACTGGAGCTAATATTGTAATAGATGGCCAAACTTTTCCAATTTCATTTCTGTTAATGCCGATTCCAAGTTTTGATGTGATTATTGGCATGGATTGGTTGAGTCAGTTTAAAGCAAGTATAGATTGCCACCATAAGTTGATTAGAATCCCAATCTCTGAAGAGTCATATGTTGTGGCTAGAGGAGAAAGGGATGGTGAGTGTATACCTCTGATTTCCATGATGAAAGCTAGGAAGTCGTTG
This sequence comes from Helichrysum umbraculigerum, assembly GCA_949592205.1. Classification (NCBI taxonomy): domain Eukaryota; kingdom Viridiplantae; phylum Streptophyta; class Magnoliopsida; order Asterales; family Asteraceae; genus Helichrysum; species Helichrysum umbraculigerum. Next base: position 159,272,932 of record CATIUR010000002.1, on the reverse strand, counting down.
TCTAAAGGCTGTGAGTCTTACCTGGCTTATGTGATTGATGTGAAATTAGAAAAGAAATCCAATTTCTGATGTTCCGGTTGTTTCTGAATATCCGGAAGTGTTTCCCGATGAATTGCCTGGTTTACCACCGGTTAGGAAAGTTGAATATCAGATTGATCTTGTTCCTGGCTCATCGCCTGTAGCCAAAGCTCCCTATAGATTAGCTCCTTCTGAAATACGTGAAATGATGAATCAGATACATGAGTTATTGAATAAAGGATTCATTAGACCTAGTTCCTCTCCTTGGGGTGCCCCAGTTTTGTTTGTGAAAAAGAAGGATGGGTCTTTTCGTATGTGTATTGATTATAGGGAACTGAATAAACGAACAGTCAAGAATAAATATCCACTGCCTCGAATAGACGATTTGTTTGATCAGTTGCAGGGATCTTCGTTTTATTCTAAGATTGACTTGAGATCAGGTTATCATCAAGTTCGTGTTCGTGAACAGGATATTTCTAAAACTGCTTTTCGAACCAGGTATGGTCATTTTGAATTCCTGGTTATGCCTTTTAGTTTGACTAATGCTCCAGCAGTTTTTATGGATTTGATGAACCGTGTTTGTCGGCCTTTTCTCGATAAATTTGTTATTGTGTTTATCGATGATATTCTGGTATATTCTAAATCTGAATCAGAACATGAAATGCATTTGAGAATAGTGTTGGAAACATTGAAAAGAGAACACTTATATGCCAAATTTTCGAAATGTGAGTTCTGGATTCGAGAGGTACAGTTTCTAGGTCATATTATCTGTAATGATGGTGTCAAAGTTGATCCTGCTAAAATTGAAGCTGTTATGAATTGGAATGTTCCAAAGAATCCTTCTGAAATTAAAAGTTTTCTTGGACTAGCTGTATATTATAGAAAATTCATTAAAGACTTTTCAAAGATTGCTGGTCCATTAACCAAATTGACAAGAAAAGATGTTAAGTTTCAGTGGGATGAGTTACAGGAGACAGCTTTTCAGACCTTAAAGCAGTTATTGTGTCAGACACCTGTGTTAGCTTTACCAGATGGATCAGATGATTTTATTGTTTATTGTGATGCGTCCTATGCTGGTTTGGGTGGTGTTCTTATGCAGAGAGACATAGTTATTGCTTATGCTTCTCGGCAATTGAAACAGCATGAAAGAAATTACCCTACCCATGATTTAGAACTGGCAGCTATTGTGTTTGCACTGAAAATCTGGAGACATTATCTTTATGGTACAAAGTGTATAATTTGTACAGATCACAAGAGTCTTCAGTATATGTTTTCACAAAAAGAACTGAATATGCGTCAGAGACGGTGGTTATAATTAATCAAAGATTATGATTGTGAAATTCGTTACCATCCAGGAAAGGCGAACGTGGTTGCTGATGCGTTAAGCCGAAAAGGTATTTCTGATCGCAGTTATTATTTGAAAGTTGATGTTTCTTCTGACTTAGTGGATAAAATTAAAGATGCACAGTTAGAAGCTTTATTAGATCCTAATCTAAAGTCAGAAATTATGTTAAAAAGAAAAGAATTGTTAGTTGATGATTCTAGAGGATTGAAGACTTTTCGGTCTCGTGTATGGATTCCTCTGATTGGTGGTATTCGGGATATGATTTTGACTGAAGCCCATAAATCTCGTTTATCTGTTCATCCCGGTAGTACTCGAATGTATAATGATTCGAAATCTTTGTATTGGTGGCCTACAATGAAAACTGACATTGCAAGGTTTGTTGGCACTTTTCATGTGTGTGCTCAAGTTAAAGCTGAACACCAGAAACCATATGGGTCACTGAAACAGTTGGAAATTCCAGAGTGAAAGTGGGAACATTTAACTATGGATTTTGTAACTAAACTTCCACATACATCTCGAGGAAATGATATAATTTGGGTTATCGTTGATAGGTTAACCAAGAGTGCTCATTTTCTGGCTTGTAGTGAAACGGCCTCGTTGAGTAAGCTTGCCCAGTTGTATGTTAATGAGATTGTTTCCCGGCATGGTTTTTCGTTGTCGATTGTATCGGATAGGGATTCTCGGTTTATTTCTCATTTCTGGCAGAGTTTACAGCAAAAATTGGGTACACGTGTAAATCTTAGTACAGCTTATCATCCTCAAACCGACGGTCAGTCAGAACGTACGATTCAGACGCTTGAGGAAATGTTACGGGCTTGTGTTTTGGAATATGGAGGTTCTTGGGATTCTCATTTACCGTTAGTGGAATTTGCTTATAATAATTCCTATTATTCTAGTATCGGTATGCCTCCTTATCTAATGTTATATGGTAGACGTTGCAGAACGCCTACTTGTTGGTTAGAAGCCGGTGAGAAACAGTTTGCATGTCCAGACATTGTTCAAATAACGGCTGAGAGAGTGGCAGTTGCATGAGAAAAGTTAAAAGCTGCACGTGACAGACAGAAACAGTATGCTGATCCACGCAGACGACCAGTGACTTTCTCTGCACGTGAGTTAGTTTATCTTAAAGTATCACCGTGGAAAGGTGTTATCAGATTTGGAAAACTAGGTAAATTGGCTCCACGATACATTGGACCGTTAAGAATCAGTTAAGTTGTTAATGATCAGTCGGTTATGCTTGATCTTCCTTCAGAACTTGCTGGTATTCATAACACGTTTAATATTTGTTATTTGAGAAAATGCAACGTTGAAGATCAGTCACAGATTCTCCTTTTGAAAGACTTGAAAGTCGACCAGAACCAGAAATTAGTTGAAGAACCTATTGAAATTCTTGATAGAAAAGTTACTAAACTTAGGAAGAAACAAATTCCTTTGGTTTTAGTGAAATGGAGACGTAGTTTAGGTTCTAATTTGACCTAGGAGACCGAGGATTCTATGAAATCCATATATCCTGGATTGTTTGATTGTGATGAGATTTCGGGGACGAAATCTTCTTAAGGGGGGAGATTTGTAACATCCTCCATACCGATCTGGTAATTTCTATTATTTTAATCAATTATTTAATTGTTTTAGAAATTACCTGGTATTATCTGTTAAACTGTGACATTAATTGTTTAATTGCGAAACTTAGATAAATAAGTCCCAGGACTTATTGTGTATAGTAAATTATTGTTTGTTTTAATTTACTATAGTCGACGGTACAATAAAAATAAACTCGCAATTGAAATTTAGGTTCCAGACAATAGGTTAGAAAGGGATCGTTTTAAATGGATACGGGGTCGGTGTAAGTTTGGAGCCGACCTATATACTTTCCCAAAAAGGGAAAGTTTCTTCTTTCTCCTTTAAAACACCAAGAACTCAAAATCAATAACCCACAAATTAAATCACAAACGAAATTTGTAAATTGGAGCTGTGATTTCTTTCATCATCATCATCTAATTGTTAACATCTTGTTCTTCAATAAAGTGTAAGTATCATCTCTCATGAAACTAAGTTTATTAGGTTAAGAATGGATTTGATAAATTTATTGAATACTTGATGATACATGTTGATTAGTAGTGTTATATGATGATTATGAACTGATTCTATTGACTGAATGATCTAGTCATGTACTTGAAGTATGAAATTTGGTTTAAGCAAATAACCTAAGTGGGTGGTTATAGATTTGGCATGGAATTGGTATCTTGATGTTAATTGGCATTGCTTGATGTTAACTTGTCTCCATATGATGCCCCTTTGAGGTTAGAAACATGATTTGGTCGTTTTGGTATATGAAAGTTGAGAATTTTGTAAGTAGGTTCGTGCAGTTTTGACCTGCAGCAGCTGCTGCTGCACTCGAAGAACAAGCCGGCGGCTCCATGGAGCCACCCGGCGGGTACTGTGAAAAAGAATGGGAACCTGCGGGTCGAAAGGCCAAGCCGGCGGCTGCTATAGTCTTTAAAACTTAAAAAGGTTCTGTTAACGCAAAATTTAAATCACCCGGTGGGTGAAGTGTTCGAGCCGGCGGCTCTAGGTGCCAACCCGGCGGGTAGTGAGACCCAGCCGGCGGTTACTATGTCCCAGAACATAAATTCAGTTTTTGATGATTACTTTAGTTTCACTACTTGTAACCTGTTACCATGATGATAAATAAATAGTGTGACATGATAATAGTTATGCTATGATAGAATGATACATGATTAGGAACTTGTAAATGTAATGCTAATTGCATGAACAATTGTGTTAAGTTCCTATTACATGTATTAGATCAAGTTAATGAATCATGATTATGATTACTAACTTGGGTTAAATTATTGTTCTCAGATCCTCCAAAGACCAAGTAACACCTGGAATCTGAGTTTTGAGAAGACAAAAGTATCGGTGAGTGGATTTAGAACTCACCTTTCGATTTAGTTGTAACCATTTGGTTGCAACAAGTAAACATAGATTGATTATAAGACTGTTTAGTCTGTGTTATTGATTATGAATCTACGTGATATGTGAATCTATGTGTATCAGATTATTGAGGTCAACGTATAGTTGGACTTTTTGGTTATTATGTGAATTACACAGGTTTTGATTCATCTGTTGTGTTTGAGACCTGTGTATGAGTTTAATAACCAATAGTTATCGGTCTATTCTGTAATGGCCATACAGATTGACGTTAAGTGTTCTTGGAGAATCCCCGGGTATTATGATATCTCCAGAGCCACCGATCCTCATTGAAATCGAAACAGAAATGTGTTTACGATTGTTTGCTGTAAACAGATTGTTATGCTAAGTTGAATTGTGTGTGATAAATTCATTCACTTAGCTTCGTGCTAATCCCTCATCCTACTTCCTGCAGGTTTTTGATATATATGTGGGTGTCAGGAAAGGATGTTTTCACAGGGAATGTGTGACAGATTATGACTCTGATATGGTTTTGTTATAAACCTGGTTTTGTAATATATAATACCCCGACATATGAAGTTTTTAAACAGTTTTAAGTTGTTGTGCTTGTAATATGTAACTGTTTAAGTACATTATTGTAATGTACAATATATAAATATATTTTAAATTCATACGCTTCCGAGTAAAATAATAGAATATTATTGTATAGTAAGAGGGGTGTTATAAAGGGCCCCAATGAAATACATTCATAAGATTGCAAACGCATCGTCAAAGCATAATATAAAATTGTTAAATGTATGGTCAAGCTTTGATTACTTTTGATAGAGCCCTTCTATCGTGATGAAATTTCAGTAAGATATATACATATGGAATGGGGAAGTTTCAATAAGTTTTATTGAATTTTCAATTTTTTATTGTATGTGCATATCGGATGGTACAACGTATACTATTTTTGAGGTTGAATTTAATTAAGAATAATATTTAGTGGCGGTTGTAATCTCACAATCACGAGGTCGAGTGCTTTATTTTTTGTTAGTAATGTATAGTTAATATATAATATAATTACAATGAAAAGGGTATAATTGTCATTAGTTTTATAAATTATATATTTGAAGGTATTAATTATAATAAAATTAATGAAATGGGTATATATGAGAGTTTTGTGGTTTAGCATGGGGATATACGATATTTGTGTGTTTACTTGGAGAAATTTGTAATTTAGGTGCTTAAGTAGGGGATATATGATATTATCCCTTTATTTTGGCCACACTTTTTTTATATTTGCCACTGAACATCAATTTTCTTAAACTTCATTACAATGCAACCACACTTAATACTACATTTTTAATAATCAAGCATACAGTTTGTTTATAAACAAAAGCTAGCGACACTAATCCTCTTATTTTAATTACTCCATTTTCAGAAGAAATTACTACTTCTTTTACCAAACATAATTCAACAACTTTCCATTTTCAGAGTTCTGTGCGCTGAGACCCGAAAAAGTATCAGCCTCGTTTGAGGTAGCTGATTCACCACCGGCTAGTTCAGAAACAGCTCGAAAAGTTATAAAAGGCACTTTTTGTTGATAGCAAATGAGAGCCACCACCGCGTTTTCCATTTCATTGGGGCTAATATTGAATTTGTTGTATAAAAAGTTTCTATAGGCTGCATTGTCGAGATAAATGTTAGCACTTGTGCCTCTTTGCACAGTTGTGACCTTCGGCGGCGTAGATAAACATGTGGTTGCGTTGACACAACTCTCCATTTTTAGTGTCTGCAATAAACAAACATTCGAAACCATGAGCTAAAATAAAACAATTTGTATTTCTCTACTCAAAGTTATATATATACTCTACTATCTAACAATATCCGAAAACGATAACTCATATGTATTTAGTACTAAACCCTGAACTTAATCTAACTACATCCCCAAGTGTATCACGCAACATAAAAAGAAATCTTAGGTTACTTAAAAACAATGAAAGACAAACTTTAAGATCATTACAATAAATATGTTTTCCTTTTGAACTATTGATTCAGACAAAGGCGGATGTAGAAGTAGGGTAGAGGGGCGTGGGGAAGTGGCCCCTCAAACATTCCAATTTCAAATTATATAAAAAGGAAATTTTTATAAGGGTATTAATGATATTTAATCACTTTTGTCCGGTGACAAATAAAAGAAAAATAAAACTTTGTATCGAACTATATTTTATATGTCAAAGTGCGAGAGCTGTGTATCGAATTTAACAAAACAAAATGAAATGCTGAGAAAAATGTTACCGTCGAAGATCAGTTTTAATTTTATCTTTTAACTAATAAAATTAATTAATAAAATTCTTTTGGTAGAATAAACTCGAAGCGAAAACTAGGAACAAAAAACCAATCTAAATGATAATTTGATCCCGGCTTGACACGCGTGCCATCATATTATCCTCGTTAATAAATAAATCGCATCATATTTGGACCTAATTTTTGGATATTTCAAGATGGGTGGTGATATTTCCATACCTTTTTTTTTTTTTATAGATCCACCGTATTTTTGCATCAAAAGCTTGTACTGTACAAATTGTTATTGCACAGTAATGATGGATTTATCAAAAATTTGGGTGAATTTATCATCACCCTTTCAAGATTAACCGAGATGTTTTTGTTGTGCTTGGCACTCTCATTGTAACTATCACCATGATGTCAGCATAAATCAAATAATGTATTCAAAAGTTCATCAAATCAATCAACCACCATCTGAGTTGAATTGTCACTGTCTCATTGTAACTATCACCATGATGTCAGCATAAATCAAATAATGTATTCAAAAGTTCATCAAATCAATCAACCACCATCTGAGTTGAACCGGATCAAACGTAAGAGATATCGATAGTCCATGGAAGAACACCCGAATCATGAAGAAAAATCGAGTGTCGACACTGAACTACATACAAAATTACTTGATCAGAATCATCATGATCATAAAGGTGGTATGAGAACCATGCCATTCATCATAGGTATATCGAAATCCCAAAAATTTATATTATTCATTCACGGTTTTGATGTTAACGTTGAATTTTCGTACTTGGGGCGACAGTGAATGAAGCATTTGAGAGAATCGCGAGTTATGGATTGATGCCGAGCATGATATTTTATCTTATGGAAGTTTATCACATGGATGCTGTAACCGGAACAAGTATACTTTCGATTTGGTCAGCACTTTCAAATAGTCTTTCAATCTTTGGTGCGTTTATCTCCGATTCTTACTTGGGTCGGTTTCATGTCATAGCAATCGGGTCCTTCTCCACCCTGCTTGTAAGCAAAAACCATCCCTAATTGATCTCTCATCTTAATTTAATTGCGTGTTTATTACAGCAAAAACTATCCCTAATTGATGCTTGTAAGCAAAAACCATCCCTAATTGTGTCATAAATAAATTTATTGAGGTGCAGAGCATGTAACTTTACTCAAAATGATATGTTCTTGTTGAATAAACCACCTGGATAATTTTCTTGTTGCTGCAGGGGTTGACTTTTCTATGGTTAACATCTATGGTTCCACAATTAACACCTTCATCTTGCAATGAACTCGAGACCAGTTGCAGTGAACCGTCACTAAGCCAACTTGTTTTTCTTTTCTCATCTTTCGGTCTACTTTCAGTTGGATCTGGTTGCATCAGACCATGTTCAATAGCCTTTGGTGCAGACCAACTCAAACACCATCCAACCCTTAACAACCAAAGGCTCATTGATAGCTATTTTAATTGGTACTATGCATCTATAGGAATTTCGTCCATCGTTGCTTTAACAGTTGTGGTCTATATTATAGACCAATTTGGTTGGCAGATCGGATTTGCGGTTCCTGTTTTGGTCATGATTTGTTCTGCTGTCATGTTCTTACTTGGTTCGTCTCTTTATGTCAAAGTTAAAGTCAGCGACAGCCCGTTTTCAGGGGTTGTTCAAGTTTTAACTGTCGCTTTTAAGAACCGTAAGATTAGCCTTCGTCATGATGACTACTATAATCATAGCAATGAAATGGAACGAATCGAGCTAACCGACAACTTAAGGTTTGAAAGTTACTACTATAATTTTATGTTGGTTTTTTATTGCATATGTGACAATTTCCACTGATTTATTTGTAATGATTCCATTCGGTTTATCTTTTTTCACGAATATATACATTTGTCAAAACCGGGACGACTTGAATCCACAACCTCATGGTTGATACCGCTATGCCAATATGACCCTTTGGTCCATTTGGGTTGTCTAACTCGTTCATAATTTCTAGGTTTCTCAACAAAGCCTGTGTTCTTAACGATTTGAACGTGGATTCGTCATGCTTGGACCCATGGAGTGTCTCCACAGTTGAAAAGGTGGAATCCCTTAAATCGCTCATTCGTATAATACCCATTTGGTCTTCAGGCATTCTACTATTCACAAGCATTTCACAAAGCTTTCCGACACTCCAAGCGAATACAATGAACAAACATATCACCTCAAGTTTCGAGATCCCAGCTGCATCATTCTCCTTATTCATGGTCTTAGCACTGACTATATGGATTGCATTTTACGACCGCATTTTGGTCCCAATTTTAGCCAATCATACACACGAGCCGCGTGGCTTTAACTCAAAAACTAGAATGGGAATCGGGTTACTAATCTCAATCTTGGCCATGATGGTATCCGCAATAGTGGAAACCATAAGGCGCGACCTGGCAACGTCAGTCAACAACCCGAATTCCATGTCAGCAATGTGGTTGGTTCCACAATATGCATTATATGGTTTAGCTGAGGCGTTTAACGCAGTTGGGCAGCTGGAGTTTTATTATTCCGAACTCCCAAAAAGTATGTCAAGTATAGCGATGGCTGTGTTCATAGTGAGTAATGCCATTTCAGGACTCGTTGGAAGCCTTTTGATTAATGTTGTGGACTCAGTCACGAGTGAAGGAGGTAAAGTTAGTTGGCTATCGAGTGATATTAATGAGGGTCACATAGATTACTACTACTGGTTACTTTGTTTCGTGAATCTGCTCAACTTTTTCTACTACTTAATCTGTTGTCGTGTTCATCGGAGTTTTTCATCATCTGCAGAGAATAGGTTATCGCAGTAGTTCTGAAATTAAGCATCTGGTTTAGGCATTCAAGATCTACTTTGGTTTGTAACTCTCAATATGTCAATGCAATCACTACTGTGTTAGTTATAGATGTATACTGATAGTATACTATACTACTGTAAATTACCAAATTTGTATCAACAAACACAGTTTTATAGATCTTGAAAACATACTAATAATATTTTCAAAGGGGATATATCTTGTTATATGTAAAAATTCTTACTCATTTTCTTATAATTTATCTTGAATTGGTAAATATTGGCTGAAATAACATCTCATTTTTTTATTATTTTATGGCGAGGAAAAATATATGCAGACATCTTTAAGCAGAGCACATGTTATTTACACATTTTTCTCAGTTGACTTGAAACGAACAACATTTATTAATCGTTGATTATTCTGATACTGGTACACTTCTAGATCGTAAACATTGCCTAAGTAGTTATAGATATTACTAGGGATGAGCGTGGTACATAACCGGTACCGTACCGTACTAAACCGGTTGGTACCGCTTTTCCTTTTGACCATATTGTGAGTACCAAATACCGTACCAATTGAAATGGTATTGGTACCGATACGGTACGGGTATTGGTATGGTATAAAGTGGTACTATACCTGTTTGGTACCAGAAATATAAAAATACATAAGTGAACAATATTCGATTGTAAAAAGTGGTACAACACAAAAACACATAATCACCTTAATCCCAAACTGGATCAAGTGTGGAAACTTAAACAAAAAAATGACAAAGAATCTCAATGTTTATGTTTTCGAAATAAAGTACCCAATAGTCAATATTGTCACATTAATTCATCAAGTACCAAATTATCAACAACAACATTGATCATATTATAACATGAATAAATAAAGTTGACAATAATGATATTAAACAAAAAAATAAACATGATCCTAAAAGATGATTCTCATTACTCAGAGTGTCGTAAATTGTAACCATAGGATTTTGTATGTTTGTGTATAAAGGATATTGGTACTTTCATATTCTTTGTTGTTGTTATTGTTGTTGTAGTTGTTGTAGATGATGATGATGATGATAACGGTGATGGTGGTTGCATATTATGATGACGATTGTAGTTGATTGTGATCCTTAGTAATTGATGATGATTAGAATTTAGGTTTTGTGAATGTTAAAAACTCATCCGTCGCAGTATATATAACAGTGTTAGCAATAGCCGTTCTTATTTCTTAATAGACAATATTATCGTATAATTATATAGTGGCAAAAAGATAGGATATTATATACCCGTACCGGATACTAAACCGGGAAAATACCGGTTCCATACCGAAAGTACCGCATCCAAAAAAATAAGTTTTATAAGTACCGAATATCGTACCATTTGAAGTGGTATGGTACCGGTATGGGTACGGGACCGATATGGTATGAGTACGGTATTGAGATTTTGGTACTAATGCCCATCCCTAGATAGTACGTATAAAAGCTAATAAGCTAGGGTTAAGCTTTCCAATTAATAAACACATTCAAGATGTAAGAACATTTGCTCTCAGTATTCATATCAAACCTACACGTTCATACACGATTCATTCTATTCGTAACTACGATATTGATATTGATCATTTACAGAAACCAACAATTATGTTCAAAGACAATATCACTCATCAAAGTCTCATGAGAAACTATAATTCTCATGTATATAGGTAAGATTGCTCAAGTACCCTTAAAAGCATAGGATATTCACATTTTAGTTTGCTAATTGACATATAAGTATAATTTATGAGGGGGATGATTTTTTGAACCATATAATTATAACTTATGTAGCTTACCTAAAAATTTATGAATTAATACCACCACAACAAGATCAAATAATCATGTATAGGCCAAAGATTAAACACACGAAACAGGACACACATAATCAAACGTAAGTATATATAAAAATCACGGTACCCGTAAAAAAAAACAAAAAAACTAACCAAGTTCGTCTCATAAAGTTCCAAGTATTTTGTTCGTTTCGTAAGGAAGGGGATTTGTATATGACGCAGTCAATATGGTCTGGACAAATTAACTATAACTTGGGCTACTGATTTTTTAATGGAACTAGCCCAAGTGGAGAAAGCAAATTATCTAACATGGTTAAATTGGGGGTGGCTTAACAAAACTATTGGGCTTGGGCTTATATAAATCTGTTCAGTTGCAATTGGGCCATTTAGGGAGGCTAGGCACCCCATTGCCCCCTACTAAGTCTGCTGCTGTCACCGAGACTCACCATACATGATGAATGGAGACTAACAATGCGACTCTTATACGCTCTCTATTATTTCTCAAATTCCTCACCAAAACTCTACGAATGGAGAATAATATAACAAATATAGTAATTCAAATTCTTATGAGTAGTATTGAATTAATGTTATATTGTTTGAACAATAAAAATCTAATTAATTTGTCATGCATTTGGTCCTTCTAGATGTATTATAACACAAATGAATGAGACTATAGCATGTGAGTAGGTACTTACGATCCCAACTCGATCTTACGATCTCGATCTTGCAAAAACGAAACGATTCTAGGTAATATCCAGATCTTAACAACCTTGGTTGCCACCGAGACTCACCATACGTGACGAATGGAGACTAACAATGTGACTCTTATACGCTCTCTATTTATTTCAACCTCCTCACCCACAAAAAAAAAAACCCTTAAATAGACAACCCCTCGACTTGTTCATCAAGTTACCTGATGATGGATACTAGGTAGTTGAAACGCCCCGATTTTTTTTTTCCTTTTCTAATGAATTACTCTTGTTTAGGTCCCAACATTCAACTAAAATATGATACGCGATTACGTACCAAAGGCTACACAAGTTAACTGACCAACATACGTCATGGGCAAAACTACCCCTTTTCAAAACTACATTTTTCGCCCAAAACTGCCTTTTTCAAATACACATAACTTTTTACTCATTAATAATTTGACAACCAAATTTTGTAGACACCTTCACTACAACAAGATAAAGGTTTTCCGTATTTACACTTACCCTTCAAAACTGCTTCTTGAGCCTCAAACCTGCCCCCAAAACTGGCCCTTTGACTCAAAACTGCCTTTCAAAACTGCCACATTTTCTCAAAACTATCGACCTTTAAACACGTATAACTAATGACTCGTTGAGAGTTATGACCTGAAATTTTGCACACACATCTACTATAACAATATAAATCTTTCCTTTTTGACCCTTTTTCAAATTTCACAAAAATTACCATTTTGGACACGTCACCAACTTAGGGCCATTTCGACACTTTTAAATGACCAAGCTTCCAACATAATTCAACTTAACAAATCAAGACATTAACTCTTTTAAACCCTTCAAGCTAGTTGTGACCCATTTGGACACCAAAATGACCTATTAAGCAAAAGACTTATCCAATTTACATTCAAACTACAACTTCCTTTCGAAAATAACATTCTTAACATTTACCACTTTAACATTTAACCCAACACTTCCATTTCTCACAAAACGTGCTCAAAACATTCTTTTCTAGCATTTCATACTCAAACATTTCTTTATACAAATAGGGCTTTCAAAAGTTCTACCAAGAGCATGATTCTACAAAATAAGGGATTCAACTTACTAATGAGCTAGCAAGTTCCACCCTTAGCCGATTCCTTGCATTCCTTGCCCAACTTACCACTTGACCCGCTTACCTACACATCATTAACAACAATAACGGAATAAGCACAACTTGCTTAGTAGGTAATAGAAACTTAACATACGACTTTCACAATAAACATATCACATAATACTTTACTACCGTTATTGTAACATACTCTTACTTTCTTACTTTCACTTACCAATAGGTGCTCACACTCGTGTGAAATACCTAATACATAACCTTTCCATTGGTGTACTCGTACACCCTTAACGTTCTTTCAAACTTACCAATGATGTACTCGTACACCCTTACATTCTTACCACTTACCAATGGTGTACTCGTACACCCTTACATTCTTACAAACTTTACAATTTATCTTCTTACTACAAACATAACATGAGTTAGTCATCATTTACTTTCACATACATTATAAAATTTCTAAAATACTCTCTTACCACATACAACACTTTAAGTTAACTATTACTCACCTTTGCCAATTAAAATGGATGAACATAAGGACTTTAGCAAATTCTCAATATAGCTCAATGGTCACCTAAACACATAACACAATAACAAGGTCATTCACCATTTAAAGTGATAACCTTCTTCTCAAGGATTTCTCATCCAAGCTAACCAATTTCTATGCATTTCTTATCTTTAATTCTTACATTTTAGCTCAAAAATACAAGCTTTCTCATATTAGCCTTACACACTTATTTCATAATTTCTTTACTTTCTCATGAATTCTAGCATGCAACAACTAACAATGATGCCTACAACTCAATAGGAACTTAATATCATGATTATATCATCATCTTCACCAATACTCAAGAATCCATTAATTACATGAACCCTTTTAATACACTTTTTCATAAAATTCAGTTTCTACATGAACAACTAATACAAAAGTGATTAATATCACCTACATAACATATGTCAAGCCCTAATTTTAACTTTTTTTAACATTTCATCTTAGGGTTCATAAACCCAATTCCTTTAAATCATGAAATTGAAAGGTGAAAGAGATGCATCTTACCTCAAGGATCATAAATATGAAAGAATCAAATCTTAAACTTCAAGAATTAGGGCTCAATTGGACTATTTTTCTCCCCTTGCTCTTTCCTTCACTCTCACTCTCTCTCTATTGTGCGTACGAACCAGAAACAAGTCTGGTTTATTCTAGATTTGTCTAAATAAGGGGTTTAATTAACAATTACACTTTTCACCTTATACTCTACTAATTGTCATATTTGGTCCTTCAAGTTTCTTAGACATAACTTAACTTTTTAACCAACCAACTAACCCCATTTCATAATATTTCTACATGTTAGGTCCTTTATCATTAAAATATAACTTATAATTAAATGCATTTAAATAAACTTACAACTTACGAATTTGGGGTGTTACAACTCTCCCCCACTAAATTAGATTGTGTCCTCACAATCACTACTTACTATTCTACTAGACAAAACTAAGCCATTCTTCCTCTCGTTCTCAAGAAATCTCGTATCATCTACACTTTCTCTCATATACTTCTACCATTAACGACTGTAACGACTGCAACTCCCCCACTTAGCTAAACATTATAGAAAAGTTTTCTTCCTATCTTGACTACTGTTCCTTACTAAATCAAACCACATATATGTCGCACCCCCAAATTATGATGAGGAAGCGAATTGGGTCGGGGGCGACTAATCAATATACAAAGCACATAAAATATAATGAACGACCATTATATGTGTCGTTTTACGTTGGTATTGATAAAACCAAAAGTTTACATCAAAAATATTGTTTACATTAGCTCGGTTGAAATTGAGAGATTTAAGTACATAACTAATCTATACAAAATATAATAATGCAGCTAAATATCTGATTGTTTGCATGCTGACTCGAGCTAATTCGCCTTGATTGAGCAGTCCAACCTACTGCTGGTTACCTGTGATACATGCTAAAATGGGTCAGCGAAACGCTGGTGAGCTCACAGGTTTGTATGTCAACACATATTTGCATGAACCGCATGATTTATAATTGAATTTATAAAGCAATTAAGCAAAATAAAAGTTATACAGCCATGAGCACATAGTCTGAGGTTAACTTGAGTGTCAGGTCCAATTAAGGAAACCCAACTTGAATGCCTCCTACGAGTGCCTAATCTACACTCGTCTTCCCAAATGCTAATACGTCCGTTTGACCAGTTAGTGCGTGCTAACCCGGACGAGGATTGTCAATCCTATATGATATCATATACTAACATTCACGCTACAGATGTATTACCAGACTATGCTATGGAGGGCTTTAGTGATTAGTTGAAAACAACTCATGTAGTATTTGATTGGTTTGTACTTGCGTTCAACATGTAAATAAAACGAGCAATGTAATCACACCCCTGATTGAAAAACAGTAAAGTAGGTGTTTGTCCCTAACCTTGGATCTAGTACGAACCGAGTCAATCAATTGATGGCGGAAACAACAATTGACTAATCAAACAATCACACGAATAACAATACGCAATGAATATCAAACGAAACGTATTATATTCAGTAATAATCGGTCAGATTACAGAGATTTCGACTAATTGTGTTTAGGGTTTCGTCAACCCTAAAACAGAAAACATAAAACGAATTTATACAAAATCTGGCACCTGCGACGTCGCACGCTACGTCGCAGGCCCAAGCCCATGCGACGTAGACTACGTCGCAGGCCCAAAACCTGACGTCGCACCTGCGACGTTGCACGCTACGTCACAGGAGTCAGGAACACTAATTCTAATTACAAACTACGAGCTAGACCAACTGACAGACACTAAACATGTACTAACAAACTCCCCCGTGTCTTCAGCTTGGTCTTCAAAAATCTTCATTAAACCCAGCCCGCAGGAAACTGACCATCGGCATGAATTCCATTAGCTACACAAACAGTAACAACATTGTAAAACTGCTGTGCTAAACGTCTGTTGAATTCATTCTTCTGACCAACACGAATCCGATTATCATAGAGTTTTCTTAAATCTTTTTCATGAAAATTAATCAAACTCATCGGATCATACAGTCTAAACGTTGCTTGCTTCAAATTCCATATACCTCCAACTTCTGGCCACGGTTCAGAATCTGGAACGAAAGTAATAACCGCTTCACCAGTCTGTGGATAAAGTTCCCATTTTACAAGTCTTCTCAGAAAATAATAAGGAACTGATTCTAGAGGTATCTCAGTCAAACAGTTAGCAGGCGAATAGTGAACTTTAACCAAAGGCTTCCTGGTGACTGGATCAATCTTTTTCTTCCACGTATACCGAGTTCCCAACGTCGGCTTCAACTTCGAATAAGTCTTCGATAATACTTCCCGACGTAGACTTCTCTGAATGAACTCAGCATAATCATTCTCGAAAGGATTAATCAATTTAAGCTGAGCTAATCGATTAATCTCTCCTTTTGGCAACGTGCTCAATTTATCAAAACGCATTGTGAAATACTGAACTCCATCTTCTCTCTTTATCATAAACAGATTCCTCTGACACTTCCAGCTTTTAATAACACCGGTATAATTTCGACTAACCCGGTACACTTGACATTTAACTGGAATAGGAACTGGATTTCGTCCCTTAGGCCACCATTTCTTATTTCTCTCTCTCTTTTCTTCAGCAGTTAATTTCTTCGCTGCTGAGTCCGGTGCCTGTGTCTCTGAAGCTGGAGTTGCAGCAGAACTTGATTCTCCATGTTGAGCTTTATCAGGACTCTCGTCTTCACTTGAATCAGATTCAATAATTGGTGCATCATCATAAGCTTCCCCAGATTGTGCATCATCATACGTTTCATCTGCATTCAACTGCTCTTCTTCAATCGAAACATCCTCATTCATCTCAAAAACATTCTCTGTTTCTTCCTCAGAGCCAACTCCACTGGCCATCCTCTGAATAAATGATAAGTCAGCAAATGAGTAGTCAACTGCCAGCGGTCTCGGTTGCCCTGGAATATCATCAACACAAAAATAATCCAAACGAGAAATATTTTCATTAACATTTTCAATTACAGGGTTGGGATTTACAGACGCAGGTTCACTTGACTCTAAAGTGGGTATCCCAGACCCATACTCCCCCGAGGCAAGTAACCTGCCTTCCAAAACATTAACCCTAAGCTTCGTATCCTCAAGCTCCTTAGACTGAACCTCGATCAACGCAGCTTGTTCAGCAATCTTCTCGTCTTGAGCCTCCAGCTTTTGTTTCATCTGCTGCATATCTTCCATAATCTTTTGCATGAAAGCTGGAGTCGGTTGAATCTGAAAATCAGGTTGCAGCTGTGGATTGACTGGAGCTCGTGTTGACGAAGAGCAACGAACACGACGACGAGGACGATAAGTTTCATCAGCAGAATCATCACCGTCTCGTGTACGTTTCCCAGTATCCCTTGGAGGTACATACTTGCGTCCTGCCCGGATCCGACGCTGAATTCTTAGATATCTGAATGAATCGGAAAGCCTGATACGTTCCATCTCAGAGGGATGCGGAACAGTACCATCCGAATGCTCAGGCGTCGGACCCCCATCCTGAGGACCTACATTGGCCGGTTCTTCAGAATCAGAACTCTCGACCGTGTCGTGAGATGCTGGATTGTCTGAGTCCACATGCCCGAACTGCTCGATGTTCTCCAATAGAGCATCTACATTCTCCCCCGCATGTTGAACTGGAATGTTCACAAGCGGTTGCTGCTGCTGCTGAGGTACTGGAATATCCATATACTGAGGATCTGGAGGCGGTACATAATTTTCATCCACAATAGCACCGAATAAGGGAACATCCCTTGGTGCCTCGACCCCTTTCTCATACCCTGCACAAATAGTGAAAATTCGACTCATCATCGGGGAAATCTTGAGCGGCTGATCGATATCACCCTGTGCCTGAAGATCCGGATGATGACGATTGATGTGCAACTGTACAAATCTCGGATATAAAATCCATTTCTGATCCCCGGCATTCGCATTATCAACCATAGCCTTGAAGATAAATCCCGAGAAGTTGAACGGCTTGTTGTATACCAACGCTAACATAGCAGAAGCCAGACTTCGGCTCATCCCATCCGTTCCACCTTTCCTATTCCCCAAGCAAACAATAATCACATGCATCAAATATCTCCAGACGCGTGTGAGATTCGCTTTTCGATACTGATCAGAGGGAATCCCGGGATATCCTATCCGTTGCATAGCTCCAGTAACAAAAATATGATCAAAACCGATAGGCATATCCGGTTGATCATTCAACTGTAAAAGTTCCCGAATACTCTGTTCTGTAATAGTGATCTCCGTACCCAGAACGGTAGAGACCAATCGTCTAACGTCGTTATCAGTAACAACAGTCGCATTTCTCCAAAAAGGGTTGATCAGATTTCCAAACGCCATAGTGTTATCGGAAATGGCGTGGAATACCCTTGAACGTCTAAAAAACGCGATCATCTGACGATACGGTGCAGCTTTATCAGAAGTGTCAGTAAGGTACGCAGCCGTATTGTGACGAGCTTCGAAAATCAAAGCCATATCTGCAAGAACAGAAACAGATTGCAACTCGAAAAAGGTTAGCAAAAATGTTACATTTTTAAGAAAAACCTTTGTAAACTTCCTGGAACTAGCGACGTAGCCACTTACGTCGCATAAACACAGAGCGACGTAGAACTGTACGTCGCCTAAAATCAGAATAAATTGAAAAGCGACGTAAGGCTTGACGTCGCAGAAAATTCGAGCGACGTCAAGAGGGACGTCGCATTTTGCAATTTATTGTGAATTTAATCACTTTATTTAAAATAGCGACGTAGAGAAGTACGTCGCATCGGACGTCGCAGTGAAAGCGACGTAGGGAAGGGTGACGTAGGAAATTAATAATAATTAATTAAAGCGACGTAGGCTACGACGTCGCAGCGTACGTCGCACTGACGAACAGGCGTCCCCAACCCAGAAACCCTAACCTTCGATTTTAGGGGTTTTCAAAATCAAACGCACTACAAGGTGCGGCTAACGATGGTGATCACGAAAACATAAGTTATAATAGTTACAACATCCAATTAACCATCGAATTTAACCCAAAACCGAAACCCTTTTAACCCGTATCACATATATAGCAATTAAACGTAATATACACGGTGAAAAATGGTAAAATCGGTACCTAAGTGTGCGGAATAACGAGTAGATCAAAAGTACGTAAGTGAATCGGAATGAAAACGGCTACAAATCATGAAAATTGCTCGAAAATTGCTACGTCGCAAATCGCCAATGCTACGTCGCAGGGTACGTCGCACGTGAATAGTGAATAGTGTGACATGTTACGTCGCAGTTGAGACTATATATAGTCTAACCCTACATGCGACGTAGACTGGGACGTCGCAGGCGACGTAGAGTGTGACGTCGCATATAACATTTTTGTTCCAATTTTGAATTTTTCAAACCGTTTACTCGTTATTTTAGCAAATAATTTCAAAATAACTCGTGACTTTAGAAAAATAACTCAGAATAAAAATAAAGCATAAAAAAAATCTTTTTTGGTATTTTCTTTAATTTTACAAAAAGTAAAAATGAACAAAATAAAAATACTAACACTCTATTTTTGGTGACGGAGTTGAGTTGTCTGATTAGGGATCATATCGGAATAACATGCATTTATTAGGAATAGTAAGTGTTATTTCGATCATCAGTATATTTTTCCACTTTAAATTTACGTGGCACATTTAAAACACCTTTTATAAAAATTATTTCAAGACAATTATTGGTATTGTTTGTCCACCTAAACACGTTACATCCATGTCTGTGAGTTAACCTTTTATTGTTAATATGGATATTAATTTTGAGAGACCTATTATATGATATACTGATAAACTTCAGTAAAACAAACACTGCATATTCACACAAGGTAGAGATTACAAGACCAAGTTTATCTCGGTTTTCTCGTAACATACACTTGATATTTATATTTAGGCATACATCAAACCGACTATGAAGATACTAGTGGCCCCAGATCTGTACAAAGTACAACAGAGGGTCCCTTAGTATGAACATAACAAGTTTGAGACTATTTGCATAACTAATGGATTCAGGTCTGTACGTGAGTACAACAATAGTCACCATTAGTTAGGCGAATAATCATATTATCACTATATGCCCTTTTTTACATTTACATAATTATGACAGTGTATGATAGTTACTTCCATTTATCAATTAAGACTTATGTCATACATCATATAACATTTTGCTCAAAGTAATAGACAAGTATTTAAATTACTTCTTAATATCTCAGAGACCGGTGTGTACCATGCCTACCAATACATCGTATGATGAAGATAATTTAGATAAAAACTGTTTTAAGTGTGTCAGATAAACCTACTGACACATCCAAGATAAACCTTAAAATTCCATTTTGTGCATGTCACCCGATGTACTATCATATCCCAAGTTGTTTACAGACACAACTTCAACGTCTATTTTAAAAATGTAGCAACCTTGCGTTTTCTTTAATACTAAAGAGTATAAAGAGTGGCTGTTGCGAGTTTTTTTTTTTTTTTTTTATCCAAGTCACAAATCATTTCTTTGACTGAAAGAACCTTAAACCTATCAGATTGACCAGTTCAATAAAACGTGATCGCAAAAAGGCTTTTGTGAAAAGGTCCGCACACTGCTTAAGGGTCTCTATATGTACGACATCTATAAGGTGTTTCTCAAAGCAATCCCGTATAAAGTGGAACCTAAGTTCAATATGTTTGGTCTTAGAGTGCTGTACGGGATTATGAGTTATAGATATAGCAGCTGTATTATCTATATAAATAGGAGTCATAGAGAGATTGAACCCGTAATCACGCAGCTGATGCTGAATCCAGAGAACTTGAGAACAGCAACTTGCAGCAGCAACATACTCGGCTTCAGCTGTGGAAATAGCAACCGCAGTCTGCTTTTTGCACTGCCAAGAAACTAAGCGCGATCCAAGGAACTGACATCCTCCAGTAGTTGACTTCATATCTATCTTGCAGCCACCAAGATCCGAATCCGAATAGGCAGTTAACTCGAAGTTTTTCTCGTTTGAATACCATAGACCCAGAGATGGCCTAAAAGCGAGATATCCAAAAATGCGTTTTACTGCCTTCATATGAGACACCTTCGGATTTGCTTGAAATCGTGAGCAGAGAGAAACAGCAAACACTATATCTGGTCTTGAGGCAGTCAGGTACATGAGAGAGCCTATCATTGAGCGATAGTCTTTCTCCTTGCAATCTTCATCGTCCTCATTAGGTCCAAGATTGTGTCTTGCTTCAATTGGAGTGCCGTAGTGTTTACAGTTGAGCAATTCATATCGCTTTAACATGTCAGTGACATATTTTGACTGGTGGATATATATTCCATTATCAGATTGCTCAACCTGTAGCCCCAGAAAGAACGTGAGTTCCCCCATAGCACTCATTTCAAACTCAGATTTCATCAGTCCTTCAAAATCTTTGCACAACTGATCATTAGTTGATCAAAAATAATGTCGTCCACATAGACCTGCACAAGTAACAAATCCGCTCCTTCCCTTTTGATGAAAAGCGTGCTATCAATCTGTCCTCTGTCAAAACCATTCTTCAGCAAGTACTTGGCAAGTCGCTCATACCAAAGTCGAGGAGATTGATGAAGACCATACAAAGCTTTCTTCAGTTTGCAAACATGATTAGGATGCTTTGGGTCTTCAAAACCTGGAGGTTGACACACATAAATCACTGCGTCGACATCTCCATAAAGAAAGGCACACTTCACGTCAAGTTGATACACGCGGAATCCTTTAAAAGAAGCATAAGCTAGAAAAATCCGAATTGATTCCAAACGAGCAACAGGAGCGAAAACTTCATCATAGTCAATACCCTCTAATTGACTATATCCTTGAACTACCAGACGGGCTTTGTTTCGAATAACAGCCCCACGATCATCCATTTTGTTACGGAAAACCCAACGAGTACCCGTCAAGTGAGCACCCTTGGGTAGAGGAACAATTTCCCAAACATTCATCTTGTTTATTTGCTGTAGTTCCTCCTGCATAGCCTCGACCCAAGATGGATCCTTTAAGGCTTGTTCAACCTTTTTAGGTTCAATTTGAGACAAATGACATGAATCGATATGAGCTATAAGTCCCAAAAGTTGCTGAGCTGAAGTCTGCTTTGCTTGCTGTCCTGTTTGAACAGATGCATGAGGATCACCAATGATATTATCAATGGGGTGATCCTTATGTATACGAGTTTCTGGTATGGCACCTGGCACAAGATTCACACCTAGATTGTTCAAATCTCCCTCAGTTTCGGGAGTAGCAGCAGACTCAGGAATGGCTATCTCTTCTTCTTCTACTTCATCTTCATGAGAAAATAAGTGAGAGTAGGCCATTGTTTCCTCCATTTCATCTTCTTCTTGAGGTTCCTCTAAAGGAGGCATGTTTGGATCATATGGAAGCTCCTTTGTGTAGGTATAAACTGTTTTAGAAGGAGCAGCCGAAGATGATGGAGTAGGAGATGGTGTTGATGGTGGTGATTTGGTAGTTGTTTGTGGTTGTGTGGGTGGTTGTGTGGGTGTAGGTGTAGGTTGTGGAGGTGTAGGATTAGTTGGTGGAGGTGCGGGTGTTGCATTGGGAGATGGGTCAGATGGTTTATTAGTAACAGGTGTATCTTGAGTAAGATCAAGCTCATGAAGTATAGAAACCAATTCTTCCGTTTCATCTTCTTCCGGAATATTGAAAGAGTTGAAGAGGTTTCCATAGTTGAAAAACCAATCCGGACCCGTTCCTTGAGGAGGTTCCGTATACCTTAAAAATTTCACTTCAAAATGCTCCTCAATCTGATTCGATGATTTGTTAAAGACTCTTTTGTTCAGAGAATTGACTGAATATCCAAGAAAAATCCCATCAACAGCTTTATCACCAAACTTAGAGACCTTATCTTTTGTAATCATGATCAGGCATGGACACCCAAATGTTTCTAGGAATTGTAGATTTGGCTTACGGTTATTA
Organism: Helichrysum umbraculigerum; assembly: GCA_949592205.1. Taxonomy (NCBI): domain Eukaryota; kingdom Viridiplantae; phylum Streptophyta; class Magnoliopsida; order Asterales; family Asteraceae; genus Helichrysum; species Helichrysum umbraculigerum. Next base: position 159,249,925 of record CATIUR010000002.1, on the reverse strand, counting down.
AAAAGTTCATAACACGTTTTGTTCCTTTTCTTAACCGTGAGTACTCTGTTGAGAACATAACAGGCAGTATTAACTGCCTCAGCCCAGAATATGATTGGTAACTTGGAGTCAGCTAACATAGTCCGAGCTGTCTCGATTATTGTCCTGTTCTTCCTTTCTGCAACTCCATTCTGTTGTGGAGTCCTCGGAGCACTAAATTGATGCTCAATACCTCTTGTAGCACAAAACAATTCGAGAGTTGAGTTCTTGAACTCAGTTCCATTGTCGCTTCGTATCCTTTTCACCTTCAAGTTGCACAGATTTGCCAACTTGTCCAACAAATACACCAGAATCTCAGGAGTTTCCCCTTTTGTGGTCAAAAAATAAACCCACGAAAACCTTGAGTAGTCATCAGTAACTACCAAGCAGTAAGACCGACCACCAATGCTCTTTGTAGAAACTGGACCGAAAAGATCCATATGCAGTAGTTCCAATGGAGCATTTATGGAATTCACCTGCTTAGACTTATGGGACTTCTTACGTAGCTTTCCTTTTTGGCAGGAGATACAGTCATCCATTAAAGCAAATGACTGTTTCGGAACTCCTAGCACTAGGTCATTTTTGGTCAAGAAATTCATTTTTCGGAAATGAATATGTCCCATTCGTCTGTGCCAAAGCAGTGATTCCTTTTCAGAAGCCTTAGACAAGAGACACGTATACTCGTTCGATGTCTCAACAGTTCTCATATTCAAAATGTATGTGTCATCCTTTCTTGGTGCTCTCAGTAACACCCATTCTTCCGGAATGACATAACCAGGCTTCAATATCACACACTCTGTCTTTGTGAACGCAGTTGTATAATCCTTATCACAGACCTGTGAAACACTTAGCAAGTTGTGCGTAAGCTGTTCCACGTAGTTCACATTTTCGAAACTAACATTGCCGTTAGTTAACGTTCCTCTTCCAGAAATAGTTCCCCCAGAATCTCCAGCAAAGGCAACATAACCTCCTGCATGTGGTTTAATATCCACAAGTAAGGATACATCGCCTGTCATATGTCGCGAGCAGCCACTGTCCAAATACCATTCACTATCTTTAACACGTTCTGACTGCTGCAACACACAAACGAAAGGAGATTAGTGAGAAACGGTGACCCAAGCCTTTACAGACTTAGGTCGACCGTGGTCATCAACAATAATCACGTCAGATAGGATTTTATCTTTAAACAAATTAGAATTTTTATCTGATGTGTTATTGTTGACGACTGAAGAGTCAACATCAGACTCTTTACGTTTCCAAACTTTTGAAGATTCGGAATCGGTAATAGAAGTAATGTTGGGCTTTTGAATTGGCAAAGATTTTTGCTCAACATTACTTGGTTTCGAAACAGGCTTGGGAGAGTTTGAGTAACGCCTAGGTGGAGATTTAGAAAAAGAGTTTCTATAAACAGATGTCCTAGGCATCTCTCTCCCATATCGCTTGACAGCTTTGGACATTCACGGATTAAATGTCCTTGTTTCTTGCAGTAGAAACAAGAACGAGTCTCAACAAACGGTTGAGGCTGAGGAATTACCACAGGAGGTGGAGAAACATTTCTAGAACATGAACATTGAGTACACGTCTTAGAAAATGTTTGTCTTGGTTGAGAGGTTGAAGTTGATGGTTTATCATACGAAACATTTTCATTTACTAATTTTCTTTGCAAAATCTTTACAGGTGACTGTAAAGTTTGTTGTTTCGAGTTTAAAACCTTAGCTTTTCCCTTATTTGGTTGAACCTTAATTTCAGGTTCAACCTTTGAAATCACTTTTTCAGGTGTAAATGCAACCTTCTTAACCTCCGGATACTCCTGATCCGTAATGTCCTCAATCTCAACAATCTCCTCAACACTAACAGGAGATTCATTCTTTACTTCAACATTCTCCTTATCACTAACTGGAGATTCATGCACAGACTTAACAAACTTTGGCAAGGGGTACTCTGGCCGCTTGGTTTTCTCCTTTGCCGGTTTGTTATGTTTGGTCTCTTTAGCATCTATAGCTTTTAAACCATAAAGCTTGGACCAGTCAACTGGAATCTCTTCAAAGCCTTCCTTAACAGGCAGGGGACAGTGAGTAGTAGGAGGAGGAACTGAGTTGTATCCCAATCCCTCATTCTTTTTCCCTTTAGTACCGTGCTTGCTAAGAATTTCATTAAAGACAACCGTTGAGGAATTTGAACCTAAGATTTTACTCTTATAATTTTCATACTCAGCTTTTAAATCTGTAAGTTCTTTATTTAAAAGTTCAATTTCAACCAGATAGCTTTTAATGGCATCTTCTTGACTAAAAACTTTAGACTTATATTTTTGAGTATTTAACCGATGAGCCTCAAGATGTTTTTCATAAAGTTTCTCATTAGCTTTTAAAAAATTATTTGAGTCGGTTAGTTTTTCATTCTTTTTCCTCAACTCAGCGGTCTCTGTCTGATATGCCTTTAGAGATTCAGTTAACTTAATGCATGCAATACAATTTAACGGTTCATCATGTACCTCATTCACAATGTGAGCCATCAGACACTGTTGGTAATGCTGGGAGACAGGCGTCCAATCTTGACTTGTAGGCTCAAAAGCAATCAGGGCATTATCAGCAATCCCTTTCTTAGTAACTTCCGTTTCTTTGGCCTTTGGAGGAGTAGAAGGTGTTGTGAATCCCGAAGCTGGCATTTTGGGTTTCTCGCACTCCCTGGCGAAGTGACCCAAATTTTGACAATTATAACAACGGACCTTACTCTTGTCAAATCCGAAGCCAGTCTTTCCATCACCCTCCAAGCTTTTACGCCCTGTCCTCTGCAAGAACTTTTGAATTCTGCGGGTGATCATTGCCACATTCCAAGTTAAATCCATTTGCTCCAGATCGTCTTCATCAAGCTGAGCATAGTCCTCCTTAGTCAACTCCAAAGTTAGATTCGGTTGAGTAACCAAATCCTTGTAAGAGCTTAAGAAAGCTGTGTAGATGGCAGCTTGCTCCTGAATAGCAGGTGAGACTTGAACCTGTTGTTGATTTGAAGAAGGTCCAGTCATGAAAACATAATGAATCCCATCAGAAGAAGAAGAAGTCGATGAAGCATTTGTATTTGATACAAAGGCAACTCCTGATCCATAAGTCTTTCCAGAGTTGATCTTAACACCATACACACTAGGATTCTGAACAGCAGAACCAGACCTAGTTTCTTTCTTCTTGATCTCCATCGCGTGAGCTTGAAGATCCCCTATTAACGCATCCAAAGACATGTTTGCAAGTTCTTCATTTTCCTTTAAAAATTGAACTTTAATATCCCAAGAACTCGGCAACACATCCAGTAGCTTCTTATTTACTTCAATTGAAGGAAAAGTATAACCCCCTTCAAACAACTCACCAACTAACCGTGAGTACCTAGTAAATAAAGAAGTCGTGTCTTCATCAGGAAGGATGTCAAAGATATCGTACTGTTTCTTAATCAGTTCGAGCTTGGCTTCCTTGTACTTATCATTCCCTCCACAACGAGTTTCAATAGCCTTCCACAAATCAAAGGCTGTTTCATGAGTTCTGAAAAGCCATAGAACATCCTTGGTTAAACACATTTTAATCATTGAAAAAGATTTTCTTTCAGTATCAAAATCTTTCTTCTCCTCGGGAGACATGGCTTTATAGGTCTTAGCGGGACGAATACCACGGTATTCCCCTTCAGCTAATGGAGGTACATAACGCTCACGTAATGGTCCCCATAATTCTGGACAGTGAAAGTCAATATATTGCTCAACTCGGTCTCTCCAGTACACATAATCCATGTCTGCAGTAAAAAGTGGAGGCTTATTACTTGAACCTATGTCATTGCTTTGTTTAATCATTTCTCTCAAACCTCTAATATCCTCTTTATCAGCTGCCATTTTAATTACTTAAAAAAAAAACAATATTCTGATCTTAGCGACGTAGAAGGGTACGTCGCACAAAGATTATGCGACGTTGAAAGGTACGTCGCACCAAGCAAAGGATTCAATTAAGAATCAGAAATATGCGACGTTGAGAGGTACGTCGCAGATGACGTCGCAGTGGACGTCGCAGAATCACACTATGCGACGTAGAGAGGTACGTCGCAGATGACGTCGCAGTGGACGTCGCAGAATCACACTACGTCGCAACACGACGTCGCACAGACTAATTAAAGTCCAAATCACTACGTCGCACGCGACGTCGCAGCTTACGTCGCAGTGGTACGTCGCAAAACGCGCTGAACAGCGGCCAAAAACCCTAAAAACGAATTTTTTAACCCTAAACGAAAACCACGAATTTCGAACGACAGAAACCTTCAAGAATCCCAATAATACTGATCGAAAACCTGTAAAAACACAAAACAAACGTGATAAACACGAAAACACACGAATATCACGTCCTTTTAAAACCCAAACTCGATCCGAATCGCCAAAAACGAGCCTCACTGCTCTGATACCAGTTGTTTGTCCCTAACCTTGGATCTAGTACGAACCGAGTCAATCAATTGAGGGCGAAAACAACAATTGACTAATCAAACAATCACACGAATAACAATACGCAATGAATATCAAACGAAACGTATTATATTCAGTAATAATCGATCAGATTACAGAGATTTCGACTAATTGTGTTTAGGGTTTCGTCAACCCTAAAACAGAAAACATAAAACGAATTTATACAAAATCTGGCACCTGCGACGTCGCACGCTACGTCGCAGGCCAAAGCCCATGCGACGTAGACTACGTCGCAGGCCCAAAACCTGACGTCGCACCTGCGACGTTGCACGCTACGTCGCAGGAGTCAGGAACACTAATTCTAATTACAAACTACGAGCTAGACCAACTGACAGACACTAAACATGTACTAACAGTAGGGGCCATGAGACTCACCTGAGCCTTGAGTGTTTATCGAAATAACTTGAATTGATTAGCTGTGAATTGATGTCCGAAAACTTGTAACCTGAGGGCGTCCAATACGCGCGATGGTTATTAATTGAATAGATATCTTAAAAGACTAACTTTGTAGTTGTTCGTTCAACTATAATGTCCAAATTATCCCCATTTAGTTGTTTGACTTGTCCAAATTACTACGATTTGGTTGATTAACTTGAGTTTAGAAAGTGTGTACGGCCCGTTGGTGATTGTTTGTAATAATAATTTTCAACATTATTATTTTGATTTTTGAAGTGTTGTACTTACAAATGTTTACAAACTTTTAGGTGACGGGGGTCCGGGGGCAGCGCCCCTGGTTAGAGGGGTTCCAGGGGTGGCAACCCCTGGCAGGGTCCAAGGGGCTGGCCCCTGGTTGGGGTCGAAATGCCAAGTCAGCTCGAAAAATTTTTATTTCTATTAAATTGCTTTGGTGAAAAACGCATCTGGACTTGAATTTGGGTGAAATCAAGTGATATAATTTAGGTCTCGACACTTAGTAAAAATGAGTTGTAAGCATTCTGTTTTTAGCGTCACTTATAGCGACACTCAAGGGTTTAGGCGACACTTAGGAAGTGTCGCATGAAATGACGGATTCTGATTGATGGTGTCACTTGTGCAAGTGACGCATAGAGGGCGACACTTAAGGAAGTGTCGGTTGTAAGTGTCGGTATAAAGTTCATGAGTCACTAAGGTTAGTGACGGATGAAATCTGTTCTCAATTATAGGCGTCACTTATACCAGTGACGCTATAAGTGTCAGTTTATAGTGACGGTTATTGACTTTGCGACACTTAGACAAGTGTCGGGAAAAAGGGGTTTTATGCGGCACTTAGGCAAGCGACGCAAAATTAGGGCTTTTAGCGACACTCAATGCGTCACTTAAGTGACGCATGAAGTGACGCTATACTGCAGTCTTCGTTGCGTCACTTCGAGCTGTTAACGGATTTTTGAGCCAAAAACGAGTTTTCCGGCGACCACTTGGTCTGATCCTTTTACCCAACCCATATATGGACATTTTAAGCATATATAAACAACAAACAAGCATTATAACAAAGATTTGAGTGGTTTCGAGAATTTGTCGGAAACTTACAAAGTGTCGAAATGAAATTCCAAAAAGATGAAGTTGTAGATCGTTGCGTGGTGGTTGTTTTTCTCCAAACGAGGGTGACGATTCGAGGTCGTTTCGTGGTGTTATTTTGTGATGTAAGAGGATTGTTGGTGTGGTTGGTTTTGAGAGAAAAAGAAGATAAGAGAGAGAGAGTGTGGAAGGTGAGAATGAGGAAAGGGTGGGACTTTTTCCCCCCTTTTGTTGGCTGATCACGGTGGGGCCCACCGAGGTGTGGGTCTCCACTTTATTGATTCCGTGTTTGTGCTCCGTGCGGTGTTCGTTTTCTCGATCGTTTAAACGTTTAATTAGTATTTAAATGCGTTTAATTATGCGTTTTGAAATACATAAACTTATTCAATATTTTTTGTTGAAGTATTTTACCAAATACTTAATAATTGCGTTATAAAATATAACGTTAACTTGTTTTGTTTGTTTGCGCGTTTAATAATTTAATCGCGTAGCCCTTGACTGTACGAGACGAATTGTGTACGAAATATTATTAAATAAAATAATATTTTGGATGTAATTGTGTGATTAAATAACATTATATTATTTAATTAAATTGTTCACCAACGTCCGTATTTATTTGGAACCGAATTACATTCGATTTAAAACTTGTACGATTTAATCAAATCGCATACTTGTATATATATTCAACAATATATATTAATTGATACACAAATTAGCCTAACACGGAACTAATTACATGTATTAATACTTGATTAGGCACTAATTTCTAGTCCTAATTTGACGGGTGTCACATTCTCCCCCTGTTAGAAGAATTTCGTCCCGAAATTTAGTTTGTAGTCGGGTTTGATGTGGAGTCAGTGAATAACTGAGGATACTTGTGTTTCATTTGGTCTTCCAGTTCCCAAGTGAATTCCGGACCACGCCGCGAATTCCACCTGACCTTGACGATGGGAATACGACTTTGTTTAAGTTGTTTGACCTCACGTTCCATGATCTCGGCGGGTTCTTCAACGAAGTGAAGCTTGTCGTCAACTCGAATTTCATCGAGTGGAATGATAAGTGTCTCATCAGACAGACATTTCTTCAAATTTGAAATATGAAAGGTCGGGTGCACGCTGCTAAGTTTGGATGGCAACTGCAATCGATATGCCACTGGGCCAATCCTCTCGAGGATCTCGAATGGTCCAATGTATCTGGGATTTAACTTCCCTCGTTTGCCAAATCGTATTACGCCTTTCCAAGGCGATACTTTGAGTAGTAGTCGATCCCCAACCTGGAACTCGACTGGTTTGCGTCTCACGTCAGCATAACTTTTCTGACGATCACGTGCAGCCTTGAGTTTGTTTTGAATATCGAAGATTTTCTCGGTGGTTTCTTGAATGATTTTCGGACCAGTGAGTTGACTATCTCTCACTTCGGTCCAACAGATAGGTGAGCGGCACTTACGACCGTACAGTGCCTCGAATTGTGCAGCCTTGATGCTGGAATGATAACTGTTGTTGTACGAGAACTCGCACAACAGTAGATGTTGTTCCCAATTTACACCGAAGTCAACTACGCAGGCTCGTAGCATGTCTTCCAGTGTTTGAATAGTTCGTTCACTTTGGCTGTCGGTCTGAGGGTGATACGCGGTACTCATATCGAGACGGGTACCCAATGATTTTTGAAGTGATTACCAAAAGTGAGATGTGAAACGACTATCCCTATCGGAGATAATCGAGATTGGGACACCGTGTCGAGAGATGATTTCCTTGATGTATATTCGTGTGAGGAGTTCCATTTTATCGGTTTCCTTGATCGCCAGGAAATGAGCAGATTTCGTGTGACGATCGTCCGATCACCCAAATGGTATCGCAACCGCTCGATGACTTGGGTAGTTTGGTTATGAAATCCATGGCGATCTGTTCCCATTTCCATTCAGGAATGTCGGGTTGTTGAAGTAAGCCAGAAGGCTTTTGATATTCGGCTTTGACTTTTGAGCAAGTAAGGCACTTGCTAACGTAGGTGGCGATTTCGGCTTTCATATTCGGCCACCAGTAGAAATCCTTGATACCATGATACATTTTGTCAGATCTCGGATGGATAGAATATTTAGACTTGTGAGCTTCATCCATCACCAAGTCTCGCAGGTTCCCGAAACTAGGCAACCAGATTCGGTTTGAGAAATACCTAACTCCGTTAGGTTTGACTTCGAATTGTTTATCCATGCCTCGCAAGGCTTTGTTTTTGATGTTATCGGGTTTCAAGGCTTCGAGTTGAGTAGTAAGAATCTGAATGTTCAGATCGTTATGAATTGTCATGCTGAGGGCTCGGACTCGAAGTGGTTTCGATCATTCCTTTCGACTGAGGGCGTCGGCAACAACATTTGCCTTCCCCGGATGGTATTTGATTTCGCAGTCGTAATCGGTAAGCAACTCGACCCATCGACGTAGCCTCATGTTGAGATCCTTTTGATCGAAGATATGCTGGAGACTTTTGTGGTCGGTAAAGATGGTGCACTTAGTGCCGTAGAGATAATGTCTCCAGATCTTGAGAGCAAAAACAACTGCTCCAAGTTCGAGGTCATGAGTGGTGTAGTTCTTTTCGTGAATTTTGAGTTGTCGTGAGGCGTAAGCAATGACTTTGTCTCGTTGCATCATCACGCAACCGAGACCTTGATGGGAAGCATCGCAGTATACCACGAAGTCATCGGTGCCTTCGGGTAGGGATAAGATTGGGGCACTGCAAAGCTTTTGTTTCAGAAATTGAAATGCTGACTCTTGTTTTTCAGCCCAGTCGAACTTTTTGTCTTTCTGAGTCAGTGTCGTGAGTGGCAAGGCTATTTTTGAGAAGTTCTCGATGAATCGTCGACAGTACCCGGCCAGTCCTAAAAACTGCCGTACTTCTGTTGGAGTTGTCGGCGATTGCCAATTTTTGATAGCCTCGATTTTTGAAGGATCTACATGAATTCCTTGACTGTCGATAACGTGCCCAGGGAATTGAACGGTTTGTATCCAGAACTCACACTTGGAGAATTTGGCGTAAAGCTCCTCGTGTCTAAGTAGTTCTAGAATGGTTTCGAGATGTTGCGCGTGTTCTTGTTCGTTGCGTGAGTATATGAGTATGTCATCGATGAAGACAATGACAAACTTGTCAAGATAAGGTTTGCACACCCGATTCATAAGATCCATGAATACAGCCGGTGCGTTGGTTAGGCCGAATGGCATCACCTGAAATTCGTAATGCTCATAACGGGTTCTGAAAGCAGTTTTTGGAATGTCGATGTCGCGAACACGTAGTTGATGATAACCTGACCGAAGATCGATCTTTGAATAAAAACTCGACCCTTGAAGTTGGTCAAACAGGTCATCGATGCGCGGAAGTGGATATCGGTTCTAGACGGTTAACTTGTTCAACTCTCGATAGTCGATACACATTCGGAATGAACCGTCCTTCTTTTTGACAAACAAGATCGGAGCTCCCCAAGGCAAAGAACTCGGTCTGATGAATCCTCTTTCCGGGAGTTCCTGTAATTGGTTGGACAACTCCTGAAGTTCAGATGGGGCTAAACGGTATGGTGCTCGGGCCACAGGTGCAGCACCTGGCACGAGATCGATTGAGAACTCAACCTTTCTCAATGGTGGTAGACCAGGCAGTTCTTCGGGAAAGACTTCTGGAAAGTCTCGAACGATTGACACATCCTCAAGTTGCTTCTCCTCCGACTTTTTCTCCATGATGTGCGTGAGGATTGCTGGGTAACCCTTTCTCAGAAATTTCTGGGTTTTCAAACAAGAGATGATATTCAGTCTCGTCCCACCGGTCTCCCCCTGTATGATCAAAGTTCTACCGGCGGCGAGAGGAATGCGGAAACTTTTGTCATAGCAGACGATTTCAGCGCGATGTTTGGACAACCAGTCCATACCAACGATAACGTCAAAACTTCCAATTTTGACAGGCATAAGATCGATCGAAAAGGTTTCGTCGGCTAAGTTTAAAGTGCAATTAGGTATCACACTATTGGTTTCTATAAGTTTGCCGTCCGCTAATTCTACAGTGTACTTAACATCTAGGGCAACAGGTGTGATGTCAAGCAATGGGTAAAATTAATCTGAAATAAAGCTCCTATCGGCACCAGTATCAAATAGAACAGAAGCAGATAAGTTATTGAGGAGGAACATACCCGAGACAATATTCGGGTCTTGACGGGCTTCCCCAGAGTTGAGTACGAAGGCTCTACCTCTGGCGTTGTTGTTGTTGTTGTTGTTGTTGCCCTTGTTCTTTCGTTTAGGACATTCATTCCTGAAATGTCCCGCCTCTCCACATCCATAGTAGGATTTAGGTTGTTTGGTATTGTTGTTGGAGGAGTTGTTGTTGGTTTTGGGTGCTCGGCAATCCTTGGTCAGATGCCCGTACCTCCTGCAGTTGTTGCAGGGAGTACTGCATGGACCGTCGTGTTGGTAGTTACACTTGGAACAGTATGGCCTGTCCCCAGTGTAGTTGCGTTTGGTTTCAGAATTGGTGTTGTAAACTTGGATGGTGTTGGTTTTCTTGTTTGGTTGGTTTTGGTGTTCGGAGGGTTTTCGCTTGTTGTTGGAGAAGGTATTGGGTGTCTCACGGCTGACAACCAGCGCCATGAGTTCGTGTGCTAGACGGATTGCACTCTCAGTAGTGGTTGGTTTTGACGAGGCGACGTTCCCCTGGATATTTTCCGGGAGACAGCGAATGTATCTCTTGATGCTCTTCTCCTCCGGATCAACCAGTCCCGGGCATAACAAAGCGAATTGCTGGAATTTGGTGGTATACCTGACAATATCAGTCCCTTGTACAGTCAGGTGCCAGAACTCTTCCTCTAGATGTTGTAGTTCTTCTTCAGCGCAGTATTTTTCTCTGAGCTTTTTCTTCAGTTCCGCCCAGGGAAGTTGGTTTGCTATTTCGATGCCTACAGAGTTGGCGTGGGTGTTCCACCACGTAAGTGCACCTTCCTGAAAGGTGTAGGCAGAGAACTTGACTTTGTTTTCTTCAGCACAGTTGCAGAGGTTGAAGACGGATTCCATACGTTCGATCCATCTGATTAGACCAATAGCACCTTCCGTGCCTTTGAAGTAGAGTGGTTTGCAGCTAAGAAAATCCTTGTAGGAACAAGGTTTGGTAACCGGGGTGGTATTAACGGTTTGATCGCTAGATTGTTGGGAGTTTCGAGCAGCCAAAGCATCGGCTACGGCTCGGGAAACAATAGCATTGATTTCGGCATCACTGTAACTTTTCTTCTTGGGTGGCATGATTCTTCAAGAAGGAAACAAAAGGTACATAAGAAATTATACCAGAATGAAAATTACAATAGATGCATATATGTAAAAGCGGTAACATACAACATCACAATGTAACATTAATAATGTAGAATAATCGTGGGGAATTGTCAATTGATATTACGAGTTCAAAAGATGATGGACAATTCCAAATTACGAGTTCCAAAAGTTACAGGATTAGATGTTTTACAAAATCACCGGGAATTGTTACATCCGGTCGAATTACATATGTCCTATGAAAGCATAATAGAATACAGATTCCGCCTAAGCTAATTCCGACGCAGATTGAGTTGTGGCAGCAGTGCGTTGAGATGGTCCACAGATTCTGCGAGTCTGTTGGCCGTTCGGAGGGCGTCCTCGGTTTCCCTTAGACGTGTCTCGCACTGATGTAGCCTTGATTGTAGGACAGCGATTTCATTTCAGTTTCCAATCACTTGTTTGTGGACAACCTCCATGGTTTCGACTGTTTCTCCCACTTGATTTTGTAGAGTGTTCATGGTGTTGACAGTGTGCTCGTGATCTTCATGGACTTTCTCAATTCGTTCCATAGCTGTGAGTCTCCAGTTTTCGCGAGTTTCTTGGAGTTCGATATCCATAGCGTTAAGTCTTTGTTCGTGGTGATGTACCCTAGCGGCTAAGTCCTGTAGAGTGGGGTGAGTTGGATATGGGCTAGCCCGAGGCGACCCGGTGTCCCTCCTAGCCACTCTTGGGTTTCGTGACCCAGATTGAGAGCATGACGAACTGGGTGGTGTGTTTGCCATTCTGAGACAAAGCGTTAGAAAGAATGAGGTCTATATCCATATAATATATAATATAGCCTAAGATATTGAGCGGGAGCAAGGCCTATCTATGTATATATATATATATATATATATCACATAATAGCCTAAGGTGTCTAGCACAGACTTGTTTGAGTCCCGGTTTCTCTCGAGGTCAGAGTCAACTAGTGTATTCATGTTCAACATAGTTGTTTCAGAACTTACATCATCTTTCCTTAATTGTACATAGTTGATCAGGCTATGTTAAATTAAAGTTGTATGCTGTAATTCCTGAACCAATCATGCCTACTAAGGAAATACTGCCTAACGGTCATAGTCTAGGCCCACTAAATGCAACCTAGTTCACTATAACCTTAGGCTCTGATACCAATCTGTCGCACCCCCAAATTATGATGCGGAAGCGAATCGGGTCGGGCGTGACTAATCAATATACAAAGCACATAAAATATAATGAACGACCACTATATGCGTCGTTTTACGTTGGTATTGATAAAACCAAAAGTTTACATCAAAAATATTGTTTACATTAGCTCGGTTGAAATTGAGAGATTTAAGTACATAATTAATCAATACAAAATATAATAATGCAGCTAAATCTCTGATTGTTTGCATGCTGACTCGAGCTAATTCGCCTTGATTGAGCAGTCGAACCTACTGTTGGTTACCTGTGATACATGCTAAAATGGGTCAGCGAAACGCTGGTGAGCTCACAGGTTTTTATGTCAACACATATTTGCATGAACCGCAAGATTTATAATTGAATTTATAAAGCAATTAAGCAAAATAAAAGTTATACAGCCATGAGCACATAGTCTGAGGTTAACTTGAGTGTCAGGTCCAATTAAGGAAACCCAACTTGAATGCCTCCTACGAGTGCCTAATCTACACTCGTCTTCCCAAATGCTAATACGTCCGTTTGACCAGTTAGTGCGTGCTAACTCGGACGAGGATTGTCAATCCTATATGATATCATATACTAACATTCACGCTACAGATGTATTACCAGACTATGCTATGGAGGGCTTTAGTGATTAGTTGAAAACAACTCATGTAGTATTTGATTGGTTTGTACTTGCGTTCAACATGTAAATAAAACGAGCAATGTAATCACACCCCTGATTGAAAAACAGTAAAGTAGGGGCCATGAGACTCACCTGAGCCTTGAGTGTTTATCGAAATAACTTGAATTGATTAGCTGTGAATTGATGTCCGAAGACTTGTAACCTGAGGGCGTCCAATACGCGCGATGGTTATTAATTGAATAGATATCTTAAAAGACTACCTTTGTAGTTGTTCGTTCAACTATAATGTCCAAATTATCCCCATTTGGTTGTTTGACTTGTCCAAATTACTACGATTTGGTTGATTAACTTGAGTTTAGAAAGTGTGTACGGCCCGTTGGTGATTGTTTGTAATAATAACTTTTAACATTATTATTTTGATTTTTGAAGTGTTGTACTTACAAATGTTTACAAACTTTTAGGTGACGGGGGTCCGGGGGCAGCGCCCCTGGTTAGCGGGGTTCCAGGGGTGGCAACCCCTGGCAGGGTCCAAGGGGCTGGCCCCTGGTTGGGGTCGAGATGCCAAGTCAGCTCGAAAATTTTTTATTTCTATTAAATTGCTTTGGTGAAAAACGCATCTGGACTTGAATTTGGGTAAAATCAAGTGATATAATTTAGGTCTCGACACTTAGTAAAAATGAGTTGTAAGCATTCTGTTTTTAGCGTCACTTATAGCGACACTCAAGGGTTTAGGCGACACTTAGGAAGTGTCGCATGAAATGACGGATTCTGATTAATGGCGTCACTTGTGCAAGTGACGCATAGAGGGCGACACTTAAGGAAGTGTCGGTTGTAAGTGTCGGTATAAAGGTCATGAGTCACTAAGGTTAGTGACGGATGAAATCTGTTCTCAATTATAGGCGTCACTTATACAAGTGACGCTATAAGTGTCGGTTTATAGTGACGGGTATTGACTTTGCGACACTTAGACAAGTGTAGGGAAAAAGGGGTTTTATGAGGCACTTAGGCAAGTGACGCAAAATTAGGGCTTTTAGCGACACTCAATGCGTCACTTAAGTGATGCACGAAGTGACGCTATACTGCAGTCTTCGTTGCGTCACTTCGAGCTGTAAACGGATTTTTGAGCCAAAAATGAGTTTTCCGGCGACCACTTGGTCCGATCCTTTTACCCAACCCATATATGGACATTTTAAGCGTATATAAACAACAAACAAGCATTATAACAAAGATTTGAGTGGTTTCGAGAATTTGTCGGAAACTTACAAAGTGTCGAAATGAAATTCCGAAAAGATGAAGTTGTAGATCGTTGCGTGGTGGTTGTTTTTCTCCAAACGAGGGTGACGATTCGAGGTCGTTTCGTGGTGTTATTTTGTGATTTAAGAGGATTGTTGGTGTGGTTGGTTTTGAGAGAAAAAGAAGAGAAGAGAGAGAGAGTGGAATGTGAGAATGAGGAAAGGGTGGGACTTTTTCCCCCCTTTTGTTGGCTGATCACGGTGGGGCCCACTGAGGTGTGGGTCTGCACTTTATTCGTTCCGTGTTTGTGCTCCGTGCGGTGTTCGTTTTCCCGATCGTTTAAACGTTTAATTAGTATTTAAATGCGTTTAATTTTGCGTTTTGAAATACGAAAACTTATTCAATATTTTTTGTTGAAGTATTTTACCAAATACTTAATAATTGCTTTATAAAATATAACGTTAACTTGTTTTGTTTGTTTGCGCGTTTAATAATTTAATCGCGTAGCCCTTGACTGTACGAGACAAATTGTGTACAAAATATTATTAAATAAAATAATATTTTGGATGTAATTGTGTGATTAAATAACATTATATTATTTATTTAAATTGTTCACCAACGTCCGTATTTATTTGGAACCGAATTACATTTGATTTAAAACTTGTACGATTTAATCAAATCGCATACTTGTATATATATTCAACAATATATATTAATTGATACACAAATTAGCCTAACACAGAACTAATTACATGTATTAATACTTGATTAGGCACTAATTTCTAGTCCTAATTTGACGGGTGTCACAATATACAACAATATAACATAATTCGACAACTTATCTCAAAAGTACCTTAAAGTTCAGGACAGTTCCTCTTCATGTGTCCCGGCTCATGACAATTAAAACATACAAGGTTCGACTCAGGGCAATCACGCTTGATATGACCTTCCTTCCCGCACTGATAACATCCCTTCATTCCTGCTAAACCCTCACCCATATGTTTCCTATGACATCTCTCACATTCAGTCAATTCTTCCTCGTCATCATTGCTACTACATTCCCTATCACTATCCTTCTCACTGCTTCTAACACTACCACTTCCGTTTCCACCGCTTCCGCTACCACTAACCATGCCACAATTGCTACCGCTGTCTCTATCGTTGCCATCATCACTATCTCTGTCACTACTACTACCACTTCGGCTACTATCACTATCACTGTACTTGACCCTTTTTGATGACTCAGATTGTTGTGTCACCTTTCTTTTTAATGGCTTATCATCATTTCTACTAATCTCTATCTCTCGATTCCGGGCTTCATTGACTAAATCCTCAAACTTTGTCCATCTTTCCGGTTTACAGAATTGTCGTATGTCCTTCTTTAACACATTATGGAAGTGACTCATAAGCATTTTAGGATTCTCCGCATATTCAGGACAAAAACGAGCTCTTTCTAAGAATATTCCTGCTAACTCATTCACCGTTTCTATCGTTTGCTTCATGTGTAAAAAGTCTCTTCTAATCTTTGTTAACTCTGCTTCCAAACAAAAGGCCGATTCAACCATTTTCTTAAACTCATCCCAAGATTTTCCACTCGCTATCGATGCACCCAATGTTTGTTTCTGAAAATCCCACCATTCTTTTCCATTTGACCTTAACAAACTTGCAGCATACTTTACTTTCAACCTATCTAGACATTCAACAACTTCAAAGGCCCCTTCAACTTCCGAAAGCCATCTCATACACTTAATCGGGTCGGTCTCACCGTAGTACTCTGGTGGTTTACAAGCCATGAAATTCTTATAAGTTAACTTCTGTCTCTCCTCTTGGTCATCAACTACAGGTGCTTTCTCATTGATTACATCTTCCCTACGCTGAAATTCTTCTGTAATCACCTTCCTAGTTGTCTCGGTAATTTCTTCTCTGATTCCTTTCAACAGAAAAGGAAGTACTTTTTCTAACGCTTTAGCTACCTCTCTGGAAATCAACCCTTTTAACTCGCTTATCATAACACTACTTTCTTGTACCGGTGACTCTTCCTTATCTGAACCTTCTTTATCTGAACTTTCTCTAGACATTCTTTTCTAAAACTCTGGCTCCTTCTATAACAACATTAACAAACTTTTCAATTAATAAAGCTCAAGATCTTAATAACATTCACTTGCTTACAATTGCTTACAATTAAGGGTCGTATTAACTTAATCATCTCAACATCATGCGACTCTTATAACTCGATACAATGCCATATGATAATTAATACGTTGGCCAGACGCGATAATTATCTCATTGCATTGTATTTCGCAAAAGTAATCACATCATGTCTTAATTCATAAGTGTTCAACGATCTAACAACTACTTACACATACAAAAATGCAATTTATTACTTCTCGCATACAATTGCAATTAACTACCATGCACATACTTTAATACTGCATTCAACTACTTTAAATCATGCTCTACTAACTGACTACAATGTTTAAGTCCAAGTATCCACTAACGGTGGACACTCGAATCCCTTGAACCATTGCTTTAATACCAACTTGAAACACCCTGATTTTTTTTCCTAATGAATTACTCTTGTTTAGGTCGCAACATTCAACTAAAATATGATACGCGATTACGTACCAAAGGCTACACAAGTTAACTGACCAACATACGTCATGGGCAATACTACCCATTTTCAAAACTACCTTTTTCGCCCAAAACTGCCTTTTTCAAATACACATAACCTTTTACTCGTTAATAATTTGACAACCAAATTTTGTAGACACCTTCACTACAACAAGATAAAGGTTTTCCGTATTTACACTTACCCTTCAAAACTGCTTCTTGAGCCTCAAACCTGCCCCCAAAACTGGCCCTTTGACTCAAAACTGCCTTTCAAAACTGCCTCATTTTCTCAAAACAATCGACCTTTAAACACGTATAACTAATGACTCGTTGAGAGTTATGACCTGAAATTTTGCACACACATCTACTATAACAATATAAATCTTTCCTTTTTGACCCTTTTTCAAATTTCACAAAAATTACCATTTTGGACACGTCACCAACTTAGGGCCATTTCGACACTTTTAAATGACCAAGCTTCCAACATAATTCAACTTAACAAATCAAGACATTAACTCTTTTAAACCCTTCAAGCTAGTTGTGACCCATTTGGACACCAAAATGACCCATTAAGCAAAAGACTTATCCAATTTACATTCAAACTACAACTTCCTTTCGAAAATAACATTCTAAACATTTACCACTTTAACATTTAACCCAACACTTCCATTTCTCACAAAACGTGCTCAAAACATTCTTTTCTAGCATTTCATACTCAAACATTTCTTTATACAAATAGGGCTTTCAAAAGTTCTACCAAGAGCATGATTCTACAAAATAAGGGATTCAACTTACTAATGAGCTAGCAAGTTCCACCCTTAGCCGATTCCTTGCATTCCTTGCCCAACTTACCATTTGACCCGCTTACATACACATCATTAACAACAATAACGGAATAAGCACAACTTGCTTAGTAGGTAATAGAAACTTAACATACGACTTTCACAATAAACATATCACATAATACTTTACTACCTTTATTGTAACATACTCTTACTTTCTTACTTTCACTTACCAATAGGTGCTCACACTCGTGTGAAACACCTAATACATAACCTTTCCATTGGTGTACTCGTACACCCTTAACGTTCTTTCAAACTTACCAATGATGTACTCGTACACCCTTACATTCTTACCACTTACCAATGGTGTACTCGTACACCCTTACATTCTTACAAACTTTACAATTTATCTTCTTACTACAAACATAACATGAGTTAGTCATCATTTACTTTCACATACATTATAAAATTTCTTAAATACTCTCTTACCACATACAACACTTTAAGTTAACTATTATTCACCTTTGCCAATTAAAATGGATGAACATAAGGACTTTAGCAAATTCTCAATATAGCTCAATGGTCACCTAAACACATAACACAATAACAAGGTCATTCACCATTTAAAGTGATAACCTTCTTTTCAAGGATTTCTCATCCAAGCTAACCAATTTCTATGCATTTCTTATCTTTAATTTTTACATTTTAGCTCAAAAATACAAGCTTTCTCATATTAGCCTTACACACTTATTTCATAATTTCTTTACTTTCTCATGAATTCTAGCATGCAACAACTAACAATGATGCCTACAACTCAATAGGAACTTAATATCATGATTATATCAATACTCAAGAATCCATTAATTACATGAACCCTTTTAATACACTTTTTCATAAAATTCACTTTCTACATGAACAACTAATACAAAAATGATTAATATCACCTACATAACATGTGTCAAGCCCTAATTTTAACTTTTCTTAACATTTCATCTTAGGGTTCATAAACCCAATTCCTTTAAATCATGAAATTGAAAGGTGAAAGAGATGCATCTTACCTCAAGGATCATAAATATGGAAGAATAAAATCTTAAACTTCAAGAATTAGGGCTCAATTGGACTATTTTTCTCCCCTTGCTCTTTCCTTCACTCTCGCTCTCTCTCGGTTGTGCGTACGAACCAGAAACAAGTCTGGTTTATTCTAGATTTGTCTAAATAAGGGGTTTAATTAACAATTACACTTTTCACCTTATACTCTACTAATTGTCATATTTGGTCCTTCAAGTTTCTTAGACATAACTTAACTTTTTAACCAACCAACTAACCCCATTTCATAATATTTCTACAGAATGCTATATACACTAACATTATAATGCTTTATTTATTTTTTATATATAAAACCAAATGTATATTTAGAGGTGTTTTCTAACGGTGAATCATGTTACCTCGATCATATTTGAAGTTGATGATTCCAAGAATTCTCTTTGTGGTATCTCCAATCTCGAGCCTTATAACATTCACAACAGGGTTAGTACATTTACATAGACTTTACGGTTAAAAATTCAAGCAATTAACCAAAACATAACAACCTATACAAAAAACATCCATCGAAGAGAAATACTATGCCCTTCTTTATTTATCCCTCAAGCATTGGCACTTGACTAAATCAGAATTCAAGATGTATAAACCACAATTAAAATTACAAACTCATGATGATATCTTATAACAAACCACAATTAAATCGACATCCAATAAAGAAACTTAATTAAGATAAATGAAAATCAAAATCTAAAGTTTTTTTGATGGAGGAAAGATGGATTCCATACCTGGACTATAACCGAATTTGCATCTATCATTTCTTCGAACACCTTCTGTGCATAAAAGAGACGCATCATTTTTCTTAATCCACAATACTATAACCTTCTAATAGATGGAAGAAGATTACATAAGCATAAATAATCACATGATAAAATCGTACATCGAACAAAACAAACCCTTCAGTAATCAAATCTAACAAATTCAAACCTCAAAGTGAAAATCTGAAGCCTAACATCTTCGAATCCAAATTCAAAACCACAAATTATCTTATATTAGAAAATTAGGTCAATCAAGTAAAAAAGGATAGAGAAGTTAACAGTTACCTGATGTAAGTGTGTCCATGAAATCAGTTCAGAGGATATATATTTGTTTATGAAACATATCCACAAACGCTATTATATTTACGATAATCAAAACCCATATCCGTTCAAATTAGGCTTTGAACATCGAAAATTAAGCCTATAACTACAAACAAAATCTTTAAACTTACAAAAACGAAACCTAGAGGCCTTAAATCCGTATTTACAAGCTTCAAATATGAAATAAACAAAAATATTAACAATGAATCCACATAAAAGTTCAATATAAAGATGAAAAATAACATACCTAATGGAAATGATTTATCTTACCCGAATATATGAAGAAGAAAAGAGAGAAATAGATTGATTACAAATGACTGAATGAGGTGTGAAGTTTAAATGAATTTGAAGTTGAAATTTTTGAGAAAGATGAAGAAGCTAGTTTGTTTTCTCAAGAAAGCGTGTCTGTTAAAGAAGCAAGTTTGGGTCAGTGGTGATAAGGAACCAGTAAAATAAAGAGAGTGTAAAGGTGGCTGACAAAGTGTGGAGTGGGTATGCCTAGAAAATAACATACATTTAATCAAAAAAAGTAGAATAAGTAATTTAAAGAAATTCAAAAAAATGAGAAAAATTCATGCATCTCCTTAAGCCATGTCATCAAAAAATCAGTCTAAGATTTGGCCAAATCAGCTTGATGACACCAGCCTTAAGTGCCATTTACTATATAATATATATAGAGTGATGAGTGATGAACATAATAGTATTGTTATTACGAAAGCTTGAGGATAGTAATCTGCTATTCAGAATTCAAAGAATTCAACGGAGAGACAAAAGAGTAGATATACTCAAATATTATACAAATCTTATTTAAGCTACAATTAAAGTAGATAGCCAAAGTGGCCGACACATTACACTAGCATTACATCATTGCTAGTTATTATTATTCCCCCCTAATTTGAAGACTATCAAATTCATTCAACACTAATTTAGGTAAGGAACCATATCTTAACAGATCATATGTTTAAAGGTTATTTTGTTAAAACAGAGTAACGAAAATTGATACATTTTGATAAAATGGAATTGCAGAAACTAATCTCAAGATAGTTTACTTACACAAGTATTAGTAATACACTGAACAGTGCATTTTAAGAAGTGTAATACAATTTTGTTTTTGACACTGTTTCGTCTTTTGTGTAAACCAATTTTACATATTTTTTACTGGTAGCACTCTTACTCGTAAACTTTGGTGAAGGATTAGAGGAGAAAGTCTCAAATGAGAGAAAAGAGGGGAGACCAAATTCACTACAATTTAGGATTAAATATGTATGTGTAAAATGCGGTGGTGTTAAAATGAAGTAAAGTTTGTTAAATGTAAAACGCAGTGTTGTTGATAAGATACAGTGAATCTGAGAGACAATTTTGTGCTAAGATACAGTGAATTCGACATTCCTCTCCTTTCTATCATTTGAGATCTTCCCCTCAAAACCTTACCCGTAAGCTTTTATGTGTGTAAAACAATTTTACTTTTTTTTTTACTAATCACTGATGTTTTACTTCTATCGACATTATTCTTGTTTTTATGAGGTTTAGTTTTTTAGATGATAATTTATTATCTTCAATAAGATCTGAACCTGCAAGTCAACATCTTCAGTGATGGTCTACTTACATACTCTTAGATCGAAGGATCATCGGTACAACTTATTTATTTTGGGGACACTTTTTTATATTTGCCACCGAACATCATTACAATACAACCACACATTATACTACATTTTTAATAATCAAGCATCCAGTTTGTTTATATACAAAAACTAGCAATACACTAATCTTCTTATTCTAATAACTCTATTTTCAGAAGAACTACTTCTTTTACTAAACATAATTCAACAACTTTCTATTGTAACCCACCAACAATTTAACAAACTCTACCATCACTATGACAGAGTTCTGTGCGCTGAGACCCGAAAAAGTATCAGCCTCGTTTGAGGTAGCTGATCCACCACAGGCTAGGTTAGAAAGAGCTTGAAAAGTTATAAAAGGCACATTTTGTTGATAGCAAATGAGAGCCACCGCCGCACTTTCCATTTCAACGAGGCTAATATTGAATTTGTTGTATAAAAAGTTTCTATAGGCTGCATTGTCGAGATATATGTTAGCACTTGTGCCTCTTTGCACAGTTGTGACCTTCGGCGGCGTAGATAAACATGTGGTTGTGTTGACGCAACTCTCCAGTTTTAGTGTCTGCAGTAAACAAACATTCGAAACCGTGAGCTAAAATAAAAATATTTGTATTTCTTTACTCAAAGTTATATATATACTCTACTATCTAACAATATCCGAAAACGATAACTCATATGTATTTAGTACTTAACCTTGAACTTTTTCTAACTGCATCCCCAAGTGGATCACGCAACATAAAAAAGAAATCCTAGGTTACTTAAAAAACAATGAAAGACAAACTTTAAGATCATTACAATAAATACAGGGAAATTAACAAAAATGCCATTTTTTCCGTGAGTATAATTCGTTTTGCCACTTCAAAAAAAAAGTTGCCGATTAAAATGCGACCTGCGACCCGTATTTTGCGACCTGCGATCCATGTGATTTCCGAGTAAAAGACAAGCAAAATGAGTCAACCCCGTCCGGTCGCAAGTCGCACCATGCGACCTGCGAACGCCGAGTACGAGATCCAAACGTTGTTTTCATTTAATATATTTTATGTTTTATATTTAAATAACGCAGTGTTTCGTTTTTCTTTAATAACTTTTTATATACAATGTATAAATATAACTCCAAATATATATTCATGATCAGTGTAATTTTATCTACGTTTCGACATAAATTTTATCGTCATATGTTATGTATTTAACGAAAGCATTTTTTAGTCTCGAAATCAACTTTTTTTTATATCAGAATGTAGATAAAAATAAATTGGTCATAGTGGTATATTTAGATTTATGTAGTATAACATATAAAGGTGAACTAATGATTTCGAGACTAAAAAATGCTTTCGTTAAATACATAACATATGACGATAAAATTTATGTCGAAACGTAGATAAAATTACACTGATCATGAATATATATTCGGAATTATTTTATACATTGTATATAAAAAGTTATTAAAGAAAAACGAAACACTGCGTTAATTAAATATAAAAAATAAAATAAATATTAAATGAAAACAACGTTTGCAAGATGGATGATCTCGTACTCGGCGGTGGCAGGTAGCATGGTGCGACTTGCGACCGGACAGGGTTGACTCATTTTGCTTGTCTTTTACTCGGAAATCGCATGGGTTGCAGGTCGCAAAATACAGGTCGCAGGTCGCATGATACGACCTGCGACCGGGTAGGGCAAATCGGCAACTTTTTTTTTGAAGTGGCATATCGAAAAATACGTCCGAAAAAAATGGCATTTTTGTTAATTTCCCATAAATATATTGTCGCACCCCCAAATTATGATGCGGAAGCGGGTCGGTTCGGGGCGCGACTAATCAATACACAAAGCACCAGATTACATAATGAACGACCACTACATGCGTCGTTTTACAAAATACATTGATATTATAAAAGTTTTACACCGTTATAATATAGTTTACAAAAGCTCTTGAGTCAAATGATAGAGATTCTATGGCATAACTAAATTATATAAAATATAGTAATGCATGACAATCTCTTGATGTCTGAATGCGACTCGAGCTAATGGGCATCCTGAATGGCAGTCCTACTGCTGCTGAGAACCTGAGAATACATGCTAAAAGGTCAGCTATAAAGCTGGTGAGCTCACAGGTTTAATGATAAGATGTAATGTATGAACCACAAGATTTTATGATGATATTTGAAATTAATCAAATATAATGTATATAAAGCCATGAACACATAGTCTGAGCTTAACTGAGATGTCAGGATCACAATTAAGTGCCTGAGCGAGGGTGCCTCTATGCGTATGCCTAATCAACATACGTATGAGCAAATGATAATGCGTCCGTTTGACCAGTCAGTGCTTGCTGACCCGGACGGGGATTGTCAGTCCCATATGGAATCCATACACTAACATTCACGCTACAAAGTATTACCAAACTATGCTATGAGGACTTAAAATGATTAGATGATTTACTCATGTAATATATAGCGATGTTTTGATACTTGTGTTCAGATGTAAAACAAAATGAGCATGTATCTCACCCCTAGGTAAAAGCATTTAAAATAGGGGCTATGAGACTCACCTGAGCCTAATAAGATGCTATGAAGCACTAATGAGATTATACAAGAGAATTGATGTCGTTCAATCGACTGAAACCTGCAGGGCGTCTTAGACGCGCAAGGTTTTGATAAATGATTAGATTATTGAAACCTGCCGGGCGTATTAAACGCGCAAGGTTTAATTGATTAGATGACTTAACAGACCATCTATGCTAGTTGTTCTCTCAACTAGTTATGTCCAAATACTTTGGTTAATGTTTATGTTTGAGTTTGCGAAAATGTATACGGCCCATTGGTGATTGATTGAAGTTGAGATTTCTATAACATAAACATGTTTGTTTCATATAAATGAACTTTGTTTTGAAGACGTATCGTATCGAGTATAAATAATTTGAGTTCGTATAATTATAATACGTTGTGAAAATTATTTATAGTTATTTGTATTTTAAATGTCCCGTGTTAAGTCCCTTGAAAGAAATCGTGACATGAAAACGTTTGGTGAGGTAATGAGTTTAAAAGGCTGAATTTGACTATGTTGCACTGTTTTGGCCATAACTCCTTCATACGAACTCGGATTTAGACGATCCACCTGGACAAACGACCGCGACTCAGAGGGTGATGTGACTCAAATAGTCATGTTTTTAAGGGCAATATTCTACACTTTTTGGACGTAACTTTAGTGAAAACATTCCAAAATGATCATTATTTACTAAAATTCACTAAAGTGGTCTAAATATAGGCGTTGCTGCAAAAATCACCTAAAACGTCCAAATAACAAGCAAATCAGGACGAATAAACGTGCACAAAATCACCCGGCCTCATTTACCTTATATAGATCACATTCTAACTTCATCATATGATAAAACAGGTAAAATCGAGACGGGAAAATCAAGAATCATGCAAATCGGATAAAGAACGGAGAAGACTGAGCAGTATCAGACCCTATAAAGTCATTTCGGATATGCTTGAGCTATACACATCCAATTTCAGTGAAGTTGGCATCATTAGAAGCGTAACGGAATTACGAAACCACAGGCGAAAGAATCAGGTCAAACGGACGCATAACGAAGGAGATACGCGCGTTTTAAGCAACGAACGAAATCAGACGAACACCGTATACGGCCCTGGGAACCGTATACGGCCCCACAGAGACCGTATACGGCCATGTACACACCGTATACGGCCCCCCTAAGGCCGTATACGGCCCCTGCTGCCCTGTATCGTGCTTCGTTTCCTTGTACGTGCTGTTTCGCGAGTTGTACGGCTGATTTTTGAGCTTTGCCTATAAATAGGGGATCACTCCTCCTCATTTCACACACCTTAACACATCTCAACATTTTCACACATTTCTCATTCTCTCACTTTTCTTATTTCTCTCTTTTCTTTCACTTTCTCTCTCTAGCACTACTCTTAGGAGTTAGAGGAGAAAGGTTAGGGTTGAGCTCACGGTTCGAGTCTAGAGGAAGTTTTAGCTTGGTAATCTTGTTGTAACGAGTTTTTCAAGTTCAGACTATTTGTAATCCTCAGTATTACGCTGCTGTATTCCCGGTGATATCTAAACTTTACTTACTGTTATAATGCTTGTGCTTTATGTTATTTCAGTTTGTATTCTGCATATTGCCATGTTTATAGAGTAGTTTAATATTGTGATTGTTGAAATGTAGATATTAGGAGTAGGGATGATGTTAAATTAATGTTTCATTTATATGATTGGAAATTGTTATGCTGTGTATCTGGTTAAGCTTATCCTGAATAAAGATCTAGTCTCTCATCACCCTTTCCAGACTTTCACGTGACTGTTGCCCTAGGATAGGATCTGATCAACCCTAATACTATGAATACACAGTTATCTCCAGTTACAGTATGAAGCTATGAACTTTCCTTTAAAAGGCACGGTACTTCGTATAGCGTTGGAAACACCTCGTGTGGAGTACAAATACGTGGAAGCTAAGGAAATGCCATGGATTGTTTCATCGTGAATTACCTAGAAGTGATCCTTCTAGAACTGTGGTCTAGGAATCAAAGCTGTGGAAATGCTTGTTGCACTGTACACCGTTAGTACACCTAAGATCTGGAACACTGTGGAAATGCTTAAATGCCCAGTACACCGTCAGTACATCTAGGGTTTGGAACACTGTGGAAATGCCTAATTGCCCTGTACACCGTGATTATTCCTAGGGATGAACGCCTGACTGTAAAGGAGGGTCTATATTTATGATGGTTAAGTATGTGCTTCAATAGAAACAATACAGGGTAGTGTCAATCATACACCTAGACATGCAAAACCCTAATCACACCAATAGTTTAACATACACAGGATACAATCAATATTTGCTATAATAAAAGTAAATAAACGATTAGGTGTTAAGAAAGGTCAGTAAATACAATTGCGGTCTGTTGCCTTATGCCTGATCTCTAGAACATTTAGGGTGACTTTGTCTTAGTTAAGCAAAGGCTCAGGAGGGTTTGAAAACAGCCTGATCTGATCAGAGTCATGATAACCTAGGATTCCAGTGACATATGTTTCTAGGGTTTCACCTGAACGTAGGGTCCTAGTGTTTACACCGAAAGTATGTCTACTCTTTATTTGGTAAATCTCCAATCAATTTTATAATAAACATCATCCCGAAACCCTAGTATCCAAGTTTCAGCAATCACATCTCTACCTGTCTGCTTAAACCCTAATTTCATTTCTTGTTATTTACTTTTCTGCATTTAGGATAATTATAAAACCAAATCAATCCAAAATCTATCTACCTACCCCCATCCTAATTGCGACCATAATCTTTGGTGATCCGCTTTATTTCAATTCTCTCCGATTTAAGAACGACCTCGAGTTATACTTACTGCTTGCTCCCAAGGTAGGTAGTACTTATAGTTTGAGCCCCGGCTCATATAAATTTAAAACTCACTGTCCGCCGCTTCTGTTGCTGTTGGAACAACGACCGGAGTCAAATCCGACCGACCGATAGGACCGACGACAAGTTTTTGGCGCCGCTGCCGGGGATCGTAGAGCGTTACGATTTGAAGCCGCCTTAGATATTCTAGCTTTTAGGAGACCCTTTCCAATTAGGTTTTCCCAAACTTAGTTGGTAGTTATTTGCTTTCCTTAGAATAATTTAGATAGTTTAATTAAAAATGAAAAATACAAAAACATCTTTCTATGATTCATTTCCGTCTAGCCCCATTTCTCCACTCGCCCTCAAGACGTCCGAAGAAATGATGGCCATGGATGACGCTGAGTTCTTCGCCTGCTTAGAACAAGAGTTGGAATCTGACGTCTACTCTTCATCTTTATCCTCTTCCGAAGTTATCTCCGCTAATTCAGACAATGAATCTAGAACCATAGGGCAATTCTTAGACCTTGACTTAGGAACCCATGATTCTCATCAGAAGATCTCAACTTCTGCATCTAGCATTCTAAGCTATCAAGTTATACCTGCTCCTGAGATTTCATATTCCTTAGAAAACTTCTTTCAATTCCCTACCTCATCTGGTTTTGTCGAGAGTAACTCTGAACATCTTCAACCCTTTCGTTTTCCACCCATTGAAGAACGTCTTCCACCATGGGACGAAGAAGTTTACGAATACCCTCCAAAATCACCTATCTTTTTGAACCTTGTACCCGAACCTGAGTACACCATCTATCGTGTTGTTGATAGGACTTTACCAATCAAACCTGAAGAAAATATCTGCTACGTAGGTAACTCTTTTGATCCTGATAGGAGATTGGATGTTTGTCAGGCATTTGCCAGACAACTCAAAACGTCTGACTTTCCTTTTTCAGTTGAACAAAGAGAAGTCACTCGTAGGATAAAGAAACAGGTTGGTATTCTCCACTGATAAAACGTAATAAAGATCTAGCTCAGATTGTTTAGATCTAATCTAGGATAAAATAACATTGACAATGATATGCAGCGGAATAATAAGAACAACATCAATGTTATCAATGGCCAAATCCCTAATCTTATTAATGAATTAACAAGACGGATACCCTTTAGTATCGGGGTTACAAGAACCTTAGGGATAACGGAGAACTATAGACGTCTACATTATTTTGTGCACACCAAAACCTACCTCCCTACATCTCTTTATATACTAGAGATATTAGGGTTACAAAGAAATCATTAAGGTACAAGGAAACTAATTTAAACAATCTTCACTTTTAGTCCCTCGTCTTTAATTATTTTGTATCATCAAATTAAAATATCCTAACAATCTTCCCCTATTTAATGATGACAAAATAAACATCTTCTCGCGCAAACTTCCCCTTAGTTCTTGATTTCTTATAAACATGTCATGCATAATAAGCTGAATATCTTGACCTTCGAATCTTCTTCCCCTTTTTGTCATAATCCAATAGGGGTCTTCAAAAAGATAAGCAACTTCAAACATTTACAACCACTTGCTATATAATACACCACTAATCCAATAACAGTGTTAACCGTTTTTAACTAACAGTTTTAACTATTTTTAACTAACAGTGGTAATATTCTCTCAAAATCCACAAACAGTTTTAACTGCTTTTCAAATCCAAGAGCAGTGGTAATTATCAAACCAACAGTGGAAATCGCATGACTAACAGTGCTAACTTTATTTTTCCACTGACCGTTTTAATTTTAACACCCTTTTCACATGCCATGCTCTGAGCATAGATCGCTAGCACCAATCTGATAGCCTTATCCCTAGCACTAACATGTGCTAATCTGACTTTCTCTAAACCAATAACAGCTGCTAGCACGTATCAACCTCTTTACCCATTCTGTTGCATCATTTGACAAGATCAACAAAAAAAAAATATATATATATATATACTCCTAATTGCATCCCATGTAAGAATCACACATTCAAACCCATTACCCAACCTTTGTGAAACCAATTGGTTCCAATTTCTTTGATTACCCCTGGGAATGGATTTATTCACATTACTTGCAGTATGTAACTCAGACTTCTTTGATTTACATGTACACTTATCACACTCAGATTTCAACTTGTCTTTTGATTCAGTATTGACCTTTTTGTGTACATACCCTAAACCTGAACTAGCCTTGTTGGTTTTCCTGACTTGATCTAACTGAGCCTTTGCTTTCTCAACAAACATCTTTTTACCCTCTTCTAGTTTAGTACTATTAAGTTCAGAAACTAGACCAGTAATAGACTTAACACTACCATCCACAGAATTACCACTAGATGAGCTATCACTATCACACTCATCTTCCTCAGTCCAATCAGATACCTCAACTTTATCAAAATTCACATTATCATCACAATTAACAACTGGATCTACCTTTTTAACCTCCTCAGACACACCTACCTTAAGTGTTTCTAAAACAAAATCAGTTTTAGGTGGGAAATAAGTATGATTATAAGGTGGAGGAACAGCATTAAGGTTGTAACCTAATCCAAGTTTTAATTTATCATGAATTTGAGACTTGATTAAGTTTTGAACACCTTTTGAAACATTTTCCAATTCATCAACTTTCAATTTTATTGACTCCTTATCAGAAATTGCCTCAGCCAACTTAGCACTTAGCATATCAACTTTTGTTTGTAAAGCTTTCTTTTCCCAATTTAGATACTTAACATCTAAGTGAAATTGAGATTCATTCTTTTCATAAGCTTTTATCTGATTTTCTAAGTTTTCAATAGCTAAAGTGGCATGTTGACTCTTTTCCTTACAAGCTTTTAATTCATTACACACAACCATATTATGATCCCTATAAAATTTAACCATTTTCTTACATGCAGGAGAACATAATTTAGATTGTACCTCATATGGAATGTCTGAAGACTCTGGTTCTTCTGTGACAGCCATCAAAGCTTGATTTGTGGTTACAAGCTCTTCCTGATCACTCCAGTCAAATCCTCCCATTCCATCTTGAGCAACCAATGAATCAGAAGTGCTGTTCTGAACAGGTACCAATCTTCTTTGTGGAGCAGAACTATTTCTCATAATACCATTCTGAGAACCTCCAGCCTGTGTGCTCTTGCATTCTCTAGCAAAGTGTCCCATCTTGTGACAGTTGAAACACTCCACCTTGCTCTTGTCAAAACCAGCTACACCATCTCTCTTGTAAGAAAAATTTCTGTTCCCAGACCTCTGCATAAACCTCTTTGCCCTGATTGTAATCATGGCCATCTGCCATCTTAAATCCATCTCTTCCAGGTCCTCTTCACTAACCTGCTCCAAATCTTCTGTAGTTAATGAAGAATTCACATGGCTTGCAAAGAATGCTTCCAATACATTATCATTAGCACCAGATGTGCTGCAACTACCAGATTCACCAACAGAAACAAAAGCAGCATTGTTAGAGCTACCATTGGACTGTTTCAACGCTAGAACTTCAGGCTCAAAATTCCTCAGATCATTGTACAGGTCTTCAATCTCTTTCTCTTCAAGATCTGGACTTTGTCTAAGTCCCACAGTGTACATATTCCAATCTGTACCAAGTGATCTTAGAAACTTCCTGTTCAAGTCATCTTTATCAATCTTGACATTGTGATTTTCTAAATCACCCACAAGTTTTTGAAACCTATCAAAAGTCTGAGTCAGAGTTTCAGACTTTACACCTGCAAAGTTTTCAAACTGTTGTTTGAGAAGAGATCTCTTATTCTTCTTGGTGTTATCATTACCACCAAATCTCTTAACAATTGCTTGCATAAGAACCTGAGCATCTTCACAGTTTTCAAACTTCCTTTGATACTCATTAGGAATAGACAAAAGTAGAGTACTTAATGCCTTCCACTCTGTTGCTCTTTCTTTTCTTTCTGCATCAGACTTTGGTGGTGGTCTTTCTTCCTTTTTACCATCTGCATCCTTAGTATAGTTTGGTCCATTAGTAACCACCTCCCACATCATATAATCCGTAAGCAACATGTATTGCCTAATCCTAGTCTGCCATAGCTCAAACTCATCAGGTTTGAGCATGGGTATCTTTGTAGCTTGAATACCTTCCATTGATTCAGTAGACATCTTGTTATTTGTTGAAAAAGCTGCGAAATTCAATTACCTTCTTCAAGATCAAAGTAATATCAAGCTCTGATACCACTTGATGATCCCAGCTAGAGATCTTAGTATGTATTACTTTGATTGATTATTAATAAGCTTGCGGAATAGTTTATTAATAACTTGAAGAACAAACTTGTATATAACAGAATATCTAACCAAAAGCTTCAATATTATTAACAATAATACGAACACACAACTTGTGTTAGGGTTTACAACCTTGAAGCTATTAACTAGAATAAATTCGTCTCTCTCACTACCTCTAGGGTTTTACAGAATCTCTATTTATAACACATAGAGTCCTTTACAGAATCAAACTATTATGGAAATCCTATCTATTCCATAATTATCTCTAACCGACTAACCAACAGTGGTTGAGTACTTGATACAAAACGCTTTACATATACCAACAGTGGCCCTGTTAGACAAATGTACTAACAGCGGTTGTCTTCTTCTAACAGTGGTTGACTTCTAACAGTGGTTGAAGTCTTATACCAACAGCGGCATGAAACTTGTATTCTGAGCAAATCTAGTAGTGTCTCAGGTCTCAACATCCACCATCTTCCAAATCAAAAGGAGGAAGGTATCTTCACACATTATCGAGAGCAAGAACTAAAGCTTAAATCAGAAATAGACCTACTAATGGACCTATTCGCCTGCACCGATTATCAACTGGTTTCCCAAACCCTAATTAATCGTTATGTTGCGGCTATGATTTATGAGCTTGAGTTCTGGATCAGCAAAGATCCCGCTATATCTCTCGTCATTTCTGATAAAATTCCATTTTTCGTTGACCCCGCTACTTACATGATCAACAAGTTGTTAGAGATATTCCCTGGAGCCACTGACGATAACATGGAAGCTGCTTTCTTTGCTGGAAGGAAGGATATTAATGTCTCACTCACCTTGTTATTCGCTCAGTCAAAATTTCCTTTCATCGTTTCACAAACATCTTTAATCGAAGAAATCACGGAGTCAGTTCACACTACCACCGGAGATCCCGATTCGAGAGAAGAACGGAAATTTCAACAAACCCTAGGAATGCTTCTTCATGACTTAAACCATATAGATGACGGATCACGAAACGGAATTTCAAACCCTAAGAAAGTTAGAAAGGAATTTAACAAGTTTATCGACAATCTTCTAGATTTAGGCAAAAAGGAACGTATGTTTCTCACTGAACACGAACGATTCTCGTTACACCCCGCAGACCTAGTTGATTCTGTCATTAAGATTCTCACTTGTGACTTTATTCCTCGCTACACTTTCCCTCAACCAAGAGCACCAAATTCACTTAAACAATTGCTCTTGGGCAGTATTCAATAAATTTGTCCAAAAGTCGAGCTACCGACTTTAACCAAGCGCTTTTTGGGAGGCAACCCAAACTTTAGTTAATTTAGTTTTATTTTAAGTATTTAGGATAAGTAATATTAGTAGTTTATTTTTAAATTTAAAAGCTTGCATTTAAAAATACAAGAAAACGTTCTTTTAAAATTCAAATTCGCACAACACAGTAACGAATTTCAGACATTTTCAGAAAGTTCGAAAAAGTTTATTTTTAAATTTTGAAAAATTAATTTTGTATTTGTCTTGAATTTTAAAGAACACAAAAAGATTGTCTTGTTTTAAATAAAAACGTATAGGATTTCGCATACGATTCGCAAATATCTTTTCAGACTGCGCGTAAAGATTCAGAAAATTACGAACATACTTTTTAAAATTGTTTTATTAAAAATTTTTAAACATTGAAATTTTACTTGTATGTTTCGTATCTTTCGCAAATTTTAAATCGCGTACGTTTGAAAGGGTATAAAAGGGATTTTAGCCACACACATAAGACAAAATCATAAAAAAGTTCATCTTCTTCCTCTCCCCTACCCCAAAACCGTCGGCCACCATTCCATCACCACCAAACCTTCATTACTCAACCATTTTGCATGATTCCAAGCTCAAAATTCATCATTTTATGATCTTTCTTGCATCCACAACATCATTACATCAAGTTTAAGGTAATTCTTGACCTACTTTTGTGATTTTCATGAAACTTTAAAAATTAGGGCTTGTAACTCATTTTCATATATTTCAAGGTTAAAAGTTGCAATCTTTAGTGTTATTTCATGCTTATCTTGATGCTTAACATGATTACAAGCTTAATCTAGTGATTTGTTGGCTTGATTGCAAGATTGGGAATTAAAGTGTTGACTTTTTGATGAACTATGGCTAGTTTGACTTTTTGGTTGATTAATTGCTTATGTTGACTTTTGTTGATTGAGTTATGCTTAAATATGATAGGTTAACATGTTTTGATTGATCATTTGCAATTAGAAAATGGTTAAGCTAGTTTTTGGTGATTAAAGTAAGCTCATTTTTGATAAAATCATCATAAACATCATTTTTACTTAAAACTTTTATTTTTAAACCATGTTTATGACTTTTCTAAACTTAAAAAGCTTACAAGATTATCAAAACAAGCTTCGGTTCATTTAATCATTTTTTAAGTTTATCACTTCAATTAATAAAGTGTATGACTTTGAAATGAAACCAACAAAAATGCCATTTTCTAAAATCTACCATTTTGTCAAATAAGTTTACTTCGTTTCTTTGCTTGAAATCATGAAAAACATGGCTTTATGTCTTTTGGAAAATGCGGAAAGTTGGATTGCATATTTAATTGGTAATATGTCCTTTTATGATTAATTGATTTACTTGAGGTAATTATATAACCTTGGATTTATCCAAAGTATTAAGCTCATTTAGATTGATTAAACCATAAACATGAAGTATTTAAGTTTTTAGTGCTTGGGATAATTAAGTTAGGTACCTTGTTGACTTGCTTTGATTATGCTAAAAACTTGAAGCTTTGTGCCACTTACCCTTATTTAGACATAAATTGATAAAAGTTTTTGGATTTGTGATCGGTTGCGGTTAGGTTTAGCAATTTTAAAATTTCTGGATATGCCCATTTCTAAAGCCTACATTTCCAATTTTTTCTGAAAATTTGGAAGTACTTTAGCATATCCATTAATATATCACTATTATGGCCTAATCTCTTCTTGTCTTTTATCACAGATGGAAAATTGCCCACCTTCACTCAGCTACTTGGCCAAATCTTCAAAGAATAGGTCACTCATTCGCCAGTGGTTGCAGCGACCGATAGGCAATAATCGGTATGTGGTATGGAAAGACATGATTAAGCTAGGGATCAGGGATGAGTTGAAGAGTTTGTTGATGTATGAGACCGATGGTCAAGTGAACAATGCCTTTCTCCGTCTCTTCGATATAGATGAGTATGCATACCGAGAAGTAGTGACAGAGTTCATGATGACTTACCAGCTGAACCCAAAGATGAGCGTATCCGACAAAAGAAAGATTCATTCAGGTTTCAGGAACAGATTCATCATATCTCAGTTGCCGACTTGGGAGTGTATCTTGGTTTATATACAGAGTCTCAGGTCAACTCTGCATGGTTCAGAAACAGTGTTCAAGACATCTCCAGCCTACCAAACAGGAACCACAAGGATATTTGGATGGATTTAGCAGGATCAAACTTTAGGAGCTGTGTTAAGTCATCCACTTTCATCAAGCCGGTTCATCACATCCTTCACAAGTTGTTAGCATGTTCTATATTTGGAAAGAAGGAAGGTGGTGCTGTGAGTGCCGAAGAGTTGAAGTTCATAGAAGCAATCATAGGAGGAAAGAATCTGAATGTTGCTTTCTTGATCGCTGAGAGACTTGGAGCTGAGACAGACATGGATAGGCACATGTTCATGGGGTCGATTATTACTAGATTGCTTTATAGTATGGGATTGTTGACTGAGGCCCACACTGAGGAGTTTACTGTTTGTTCTCGTTCTTTGCCATTCAACTTGGACTACTGCAAGTTGATCCATCTTATTGAGGCAGATGAGCAGAGACAGTGCCTATGGAAGAACACCAAACAAATCATTCCAGGATGTCGTCTCCCTGGAAAGCGTGTTAGAGGTTCCTCACCTGTTGCAGATACTGAGGATGGCCCATCTAATAGAGCCCGAGCACCTACTACTCATACTAGTGTCCCGCATAGAGGAGCTGAGACAGCCGAGCCACCAGCTCAGGCTACTGTTCACTACACAGATCCAGTGACCTCGCTGACACAGTATTATCTTTTGCATGCTCTTCAGGTTAGCCGTTCCCATCAGCTGTTGATTTCCAGGAAACTTGGTATTCCTGACCCAGAGCCTTACATGTACCGATGCGGTCCACCACCTCCAGCCATAGCACCACCACATACATCCGTCCCATCACATACCACCCATACACCATCACCCGCTATCCGGACCACACCAGTACCAGAGCAGGTCCAGTCAGTTGAGACCGAGATACCAGTAGTCCAGCCAGTGATTTCTGCACCTGTGATTCCTCATCCTGCCCAGCCAGTCGCTAGTGGATCTTACCATGCTGACACAGTCTACTTGGGCACTGATGCTGTATCTTTTGACACTTCCGGGATGCTATTAAACTTGGGACCGATCTCTTCCTCAGCTGTGCCGACAGAGAGCATGCTACATCAGGCTTACATGACCTTACTAGAGCAGGCAGGGGTTACTTCGGCTATTTTGCTAGAGTGGGGCTACACTGATCAGATGAGACTGCCAGCAGCTACCCTTAGAGACATATTGATTCAGCTCAAACTGATCAATGCTGAAGAACAGGGACAGAGAGTATCTAGTGGCCAGCAGTCAGTCGTAGGACCATCCACAGCACCAGCTCCTACTCAGCATGTTGATGCACCTGACCAGGGATCCCCAGCTTCATAGTTCTACCCCATTTGCATCATCGGACTTTGGTTTCAGACATTATCATTTTTATTATTATCTTGTGTTTGTTGGCTACTGTTAAACCTTACTTTTAGAACTTATTTGTATCAGCCACTAGTTGGTTGATCACTCTATCCGTATTTACATTATGCTATTACTTATTATGTTTTATTTTCTTTCTGTTTAATAAGTAGAAATGTTGTGATGTATGAACGTGGAAAAAGGCGAGATGACGCACTTTCAAGAAGAAAATCCGTGAAGTCAAAAGGCAACCCGAACCAGTTTTCCATATTTGCAGACTACGGAACATTCAAACATCTCATGGAGGGGCCTCGTTCTTCTCAAAACTTCCTTGTATCCAAGCACTTCAAAGAACTAAGTGTGGGATCACTCCCCACACCGCAAACACTTATCAAAATCACTCCAACTTCTTCAAAACCTAAAGTATGGGATTCTACACCATAAGGATCCCCACTTAAAAGAATTGGAGTTGATTTTTGATAACGTTGGATACATGACACCGGATAACCCCGTATGAAGCTTGATGTCCTTCAAGAAGAATGCAGAAGAAAGCTCGCTTCGACTCTCTCTCCTGCAAAATTTCACATGCTTCAAAACGTTATCTGGGGAGTTTCTTAACCTTCTATCCATTTCATGATCACATATATTCTGTCTCGTTAGCTTGTTATATTCTACACCCTATCCTGAGCTTATCACTAAGTGTGGGATTCAAACCCAAATTTAACACTTAAGAAACATTTTCTTACATGTTCAAACTCTAAGTGTGGGATTTTACCTCCAGTAAAAACTCAACTCAAGAGAACATTAGGGACAATGTTCCTCTAAGTGTGGGATAGCAAGGTATAGAATACCTTGGATAATTTTAGACAATTTTTATGTCCAAAATAGCATTACTCAGAAAATGTTTTCCCAAATAACAAATTTTTCAAACAAATTTTTTCAAAAATTTAAAATTATGAGTTAAATTATGAAACTAAACTCTAAGTTTTTGAGTTAAATACTTTCGAAAAGAATCATTCTCGAAATATGAGTAAGGTATTTTGGAATATAGGGAAAATAAGGTAGAAATTTCTCGAGCAAGAAACAATAATCTGAAAGGAGCATGGCTAGGCACATACAACCCTATTTTGTAGTGAGGTATCTTGAGCCTAAAAGCATTCATCTTTAATGCTTCACTTTCATTTCTTGTGTGTGCCGATGCTTGCATCTATGAATTAGAACTTGCTCCAGACATACGTTTCAAGATCACATTGGTGTGTACCGTACGCGGTACAGGTGCAACTAGATGACCTTGACATTCCTTAGGATTTAAACCCAATTCTTACATATCTCTTCAAGCCCAAAACCCTTCCGATACTTATTTTCAGTATCGA
This sequence comes from Helichrysum umbraculigerum, assembly GCA_949592205.1. Classification (NCBI taxonomy): domain Eukaryota; kingdom Viridiplantae; phylum Streptophyta; class Magnoliopsida; order Asterales; family Asteraceae; genus Helichrysum; species Helichrysum umbraculigerum. The sequence goes on along the minus strand of CATIUR010000002.1, from coordinate 159,212,699 downwards.
TGATCCGCCTAGTAAACCCTGTTGAGCCTAAACCTTTCATTCTCCGGAAGGCCTCGAATGTACTTCTTAATACTTTTTCCTTCCGTATCAACCAGACCTGGGCACAACAGAGCGAACTGCTGGAACTTGGTGGTGTACCCAGCAATATCATTCCCTTGTACCGCCAGATGCCAGAACTCCACTTCCAGTCGGTGTAGTTCTTCCTCGCGACAGTACTTCTCCCTTAGCTTTTTCTTCAATTCAGGCCAAGGAAGTCGGTTTGCGATCTCGACGCCAATAGAGTTTGCGTGGGTGTTCCACCACGTTAGTGCACCTTCTTGAAAGGTGTAAGCAGCAAACTTGACCTTACTATCTTCAGCACAATTACAGAGACTGAAGACAGATTCCATTCTTTCAATCCATCGGATTAAGCCAATAGCACCTTCCGTGCCCTTAAAGTAGAGTGGCTTGCAGCTGAGAAAGTCCTTGTAGGAACAAGGTTTGATAACAGGAGTAGGAGTGGTATTGACTATCTCAGTACTCCTTTGAGCGTCTCGAGCAGCCATGGCTTCGGCTACAGCTCGGGTAACCGCAGCATTGAGTTCAGCTTGACTGAAATCTTTCCTCTTTGGCGGCATGATTCTGACAAAAGCAAATAGAGTGGATGATTTGTTTGCACCAAAACATGATACATCACATATGCATATATATATATTTATGGGGTAATATACAATGACACAAGTGATAATCACATTTGACAAACAACAGAGTCGCATACTAGATGCGAGTTTGTGAGTAGGTGGGGTAAGCAACTACTTATGGGAACCTATAGTCCTTCTAACAACAGGTTCCACTTGTGATTCCAAAGAATTAGAATGATGGAGGAAATACGAAATGATATACTCCTCGCGAACATGTGATTGTACAGCGGAATGTGTTGTGAGGTGTTATGTGCGTATAAAAGGGATAGACGATAGTAATTCATACGCATCGTCTTTGGTAGTGAAGATGTTAACGAGTGTATTATCGTGTGTGATTTATATATATTCAATATATATAATAGCTTAGAAGATAATACGCGAGTGGGGCTTAATCATATATCTTCAATATATAATAGCCTATAAGGTAGCACATAAATGAGGCCTATGTATGTATATACGCCTATATCACATAATAGCCTAATGATTGTCTAGCACAAACCAAGTATAAGTCTCGGTTTCTCTCATGGTCAGAGTCAACTAGTGCATTCCTGTTCAACATAACCCCTTTCAGTTTTCACATCGTATTCATTTAATTGTACATAGTTAGCTAGGCTATGTTAAATTAAACTCATATGGTGTAATCACTGAACCAGTTATACCTAATAAGGAATACTGCCTAACGGTCATAGTCTAGGCCCACTAAATGCAACCTAGTTCACTATAACCTTAGGCTCTGATACCAATCTGTCGCACCCCCAAATTATGATGCGGAAGCGGGTCGGTTCGGGGCGCGACTAATCAATACACAAAGCACCAGATTACATAATGAACGACCACTACATGCGTCGTTTTACAAAATACATTGATATTATAAAAGTTTTACACCGTTATAATATAGTTTACAAAAGCTCTTGAGTCAAATGATAGAGATTCTATGGCATAACTAAATTATACAAAATATAGTAATGCATGACAATCTCTTGATGTCTGAATGCGACTCGAGCTAATGGGCATCCTGAATGGCAGTCCTACTGCTGCTGAGAACCTGAGAATACATGCTAAAAGGTCAGCTATAAAGCTGGTGAGCTCACAGGTTTAATGATAAGATGTAATGTATGAACCACAAGATTTTATGATGATATTTGAAATTAATCAAATATAATGTATATAAAGCCATGAGCACATAGTCTGAGCTTAACTGAGATGTCAGGATCACAATTAAGTGCCTGAGCGAGGGTGCCTCTATGCGTATGCCTAATCAACATACGTATGAACAAATGATAATGCGTTCGTTTGACCAGTCAGTGCTTGCTGACCCGGACGGGGATTGTCAGTCCCATATGGAATCCATACACTAACATTCACGCTACAAAGTATTACCAAACTATGCTATGAGGACTTAAAATGATTAGATGATTTACTCATGTAATATATAGCGATGTTTTGATACTTGTGTTCAGATGTAAAACAAAATGAGCATGTATCTCACCCCTAGGTAAAAGCATTTAAAATAGGGGCTATGAGACTCACCTGAGCCTAATAAGATGCTATGAAGCACTAATGAGATTATACAAGAGAATTGATGTCGTTCAATCGACTGAAGCCTGCAGGGCGTCTTAGACGCGCAAGGTTTTGATAAATGATTAGATTATTGAAACCTGCCGGGCGTATTAAACGCGCAAGGTTTAATTGATTAGATGACTTAACAGACCATCTATGCTAGTTGTTCACTCAACTAGTTATATCCAAATACTTTGGTTAATGTTTATGTTTGAGTTTGCGAAAATGTATACGGCCCATTGGTGATTGATTGAAGTTGAGATTTCTATAACATAAACATGTTTGTTTCATATAAATGAACTTTGTTTTGAAGACGTATCGTATCGAGTATAAATAATTTGAGTTCGTATAATTATAATACGTTGTGAAAATTATTTATAGTTATTTGTATTTTAAATGTCCCGTGTTAAGTCCCTTGAAAGAAATCGTGACATGAAAACGTTTGGTGAGGTAATGAGTTTAAAAGGCTGAATTTGACTATGTTGCACTGTTTTGGCCACAACTCCTTCATACGAACTCGGATTTAGACGATCCACCTGGACAAACGACCGCGACTCAGAGGGCTAAAAGATTCAAGTGATCCGTATGGGTGAATGTTTATACCCGTCCGGGTATGAAGGCATACCCGTCCGGGTGGATGCTCATACCCGTCCGGGTGGGGCTTGTCTACCCGTTCGGGTGGATGGTTATACCCGTTCGGGTTGGGCTTGGCCACGCGATCGGGTGAGGTTTGATACGCGATCGGGTGAGATTTGGCACGCGATCGGGTGAGGCTTGTTTTCCAGTCTGTTCGTGCGATTTTTAGTATAACCAAGTTTTGATTCGGTTTTTCGGACATAATCAGTTTGTGGGACAATCAAGCATGCTAATATATGTATTTTAAACACGAAAACTTAAAGAAAAAGGGGACGATTTCTTACGTACAAAAATGGAGCCGGATGTTGATGATGATGATGAAGATGATCACGATGATGAAGATGAAGATGGTGATGATGATTGATTTGTTGTTGTTAACTGTTGTTGTTTTTTGTGAGATCCGAGAGAGAGAGAGAGCCGAGAGAAAAGATGGAGAATAGATTGAGAAATGAAAGAGATGAAGGGTGCGTTTGGTGTAGTCGGCTAGCTCCAATTATTGGAGTTGGTTGGCTCCCACGCGTGGTACAAAATACCCGTGTTTTTATACCCGATCGAAAAGTAGTATAATGTTTTAAATTGATAAATATCTAAATATGAAATCGTACGTATTTTAATCGAAGCATTTTAATAAAAATACTTTTAATGAGATATAAAAATATATCTTTGTTTTATGTTTCTGAGACGGACACGATTTAAAGGGTTTCGTCGCGTTTGAGTAAAATGTTATAAAACGAAATATGTTTCATTTTATCTAAGGTAAATAATAATTACTATTCTCAATAATAATATATTATTTATAAGTTTTTGTCGCGAACGTTTTACGTTTGTACGATACGAATACCTTATATATTATTAAAATAATATATAATAAATATGTGGATATTAAATAATAATTCTATATTACTTAATATTTGTTTTTCACCAATGCCGTATAAATGAATCGGAAATTTGGCCTATTTGAAAATGAACGATTAATTATAATCGCGTACTGATATATATTCAACAATATATATATTGATACATACAATTAGCCTAATACATAGAACTAATTACACGTATTTCTAAATGATTAGGAACTAAAAACTAGTCCTAATTTGACGGGTGTCACATTCTCACCTTGTTAAGAGAATTTCGTCCCGAAATTCAGCTTTGAGTTGATGCGTGAGTGGAGTCCGAAAATAACTGTGGATATTTGAGTCGCATCTGATCTTCCCGTTCCCAGGTGAATTCCGGACCACGCCGCGAATTCCACCGAACTTTGACGATTGGGATACGACTTTGCTTAAGCTGTTTGACCTCACGGTCCATGACCTCCACTGGTGTCTCGACAAAATGAAGTTTGTCGTCGATTTGAATTTCCTCGAGCGGGATAATGAGTGTCTCGTCGGACAGGCATTTCTTTAGGTTAGAAACGTGAAATGTGGGATGCACGCTACTGAGCTCTGGAGGTAGCTGCAATCGATATGCGACTGGACCAATCCTTTCAAGGATCTCAAAAGGTCCGATGTATCTGGGGTTTAACTTCCCACGTTTTCCAAAACGGATGACACCTTTCCAAGGTGACACTTTGAGCAAAACTCGATCCCCAGCCTGGAACTCGAGATGCTTGCGTCTCACGTCAGCATAACTCTTCTGACGATCACGTGCGGCCTTTAGCTGTTGCTGGATACCAACGATCTTCTCGGTGGTTTCATGAATGATTTCCGGACCAGTGAGTTGGCTATCTCCAACTTCGGTCCAACAGATAGGCGACTGGCACTTACGACCGTACAGTGCCTCGAAAGGTGCAACCTTGATGCTGGTGTGGTAACTGTTGTTGTATGAGAATTCGCACAAAGGCAAATGATGCTCCCAGTTTGCACCGAAGTCAATTACGCATGCGCGTAACATATCTTCCAGTGTTTGAATAGTCCTTTCACTTTGGCCATCGGTTTGTGGGTGATAGGCTGTACTCATATCTAAACGAGTACCCAATGACTTTTGCAATGATTTCCAAAAGTTAGATGTGAATCGGCTGTCTCTATCAGAGATAATTGAGATTGGAACGCCGTGTCGGGATACGATCTCCTTCAAATAGATTCGTGTGAGACGTTCCATTTTGTCAGTTTCCTTGATGGCGATAAAATGAGCTGATTTGGTGAGCCGGTCTACGATCACCCAAATGGCGTCGCAACCGCTAGCTGTTCTTGGGAGTTTAGTGATGAAATCCATAGCGATTTGCTCCCATTTCCATTCTGGAATGTCCGGTTGCTGTAGCAAACCGGTGGGCTTCTGATATTCAGCTTTAACTTTTGAACATGTGAGGCACTTGCTGACATACGTGGCAATCTCTGCTTTCATGTTTGGCCACCAGTATGATCCCTTGATGCCATGATACATCTTGTCAGATCCAGGATGTATAGAATATTTGGACTTGTGAGCTTCATCCATCACCAAGTCTCGAAGATTCCCAAACTTGGGTAACCAGATTCGGGTTGCGAAGTATTTGACCCCATTGGTTTTGGTTTCAAATTGATTCTCCATATTTCGCAAGGCCTCTTCCTTGATGTTTTCAGGTTTCAATGCTTCGAGTTGAGCAGTGAGAATTTGAATGATTAGATCATTATGGATGGTTATGCTAAGGGCTCGGACTCGAAGTGGTTTGGTATGCTCTTTTCGGCTTAGGGCATCGGCAACTACATTTGCTTTGCCCGGATGATACTTGATCTCGCAGTCATAATCGGTGAGTAACTCGACCCAGCGACGTTGCCTCATGTTGAGATCCTTCTGATCGAATATATGCTGGAGGCTTTTGTGATCGGTGAAGATAGTACATTTTTTGCCATACAAATAGTGTCTCCAGATCTTGAGAGCGAACACTACGGCTCCTAATTCGAGATCATGAGTTGTGTAGTTCTTCTCGTGAACTTTGAGTTGTCGGGAGGCGTAGGCAATAACCTTGTCTCGTTGCATCAACATGCAACCAAGACCCTGGTGTGAAGCATCGCAATATACCACAAAGTCTTCGTTGCCTTCGGGTAATGATAGAATTGGTGCACTGCAAAGCTTTTGCTTTAATAGCTGAAATGCTGACTCTTGTTTATCAGTCCAATTGAACTTCTTTTCCTTCTGAGTCAGTGTCGTGAGAGGTTGAGCTATTTTGGAGAAATTCTCAATGAAACGCCGATAATAACCAGCCAGTCCTAAGAATTGACGTACTTCGGTCGGCGTCGTCGGTGCTTGCCAGCACTTGATAGCCTCAATCTTTGATGGATCTACGTGAATTCCTTGACTATCAATCACATGACCAAGGAACTGAACGGTTTTCATCCAGAACTCACACTTGGAGAATTTAGCATATAACTCTTCGTGTCTAAGAAGCTCTAGAATGGTTTTGAGATGTTGCGCGTGCTCTTGCTCATTGCGCGAGTAAATGAGAATATCATCGATGAAGACAATGACAAACTTGTCGAGATATGGTTTGCACACTCGGTTCATAAGGTCCATGAATAATGCCGGTGCGTTAGTCAAACCCAAGGGCATCACTTGGAACTCATAATGTCCATAGCGAGTTCGGAAGGCAGTCTTTGGGATGTCGATATCACGAACTCGTAACTGATGATAACCTGATCTTAGATCTATCTTCGAATAGAAACTTGACCCTTGAAGTTGATCAAATAGGTCATCAATACGAGGAAGTGGGTAACGGTTCCTGACGGTCAATTTGTTCAACTCTCTATAGTCGATACACATTCTGAATGAACCGTCTTTCTTTTTCACAAACAGAACCGGAGCTCCCCATGGTGAAGAACTCGGTCTAATGAATCCCTTATCCAGGAGTTCCTGCAACTAACAACTCCTGAAGTTCTGAAGGGGCTAAACGATATGGTGCTCGTGCAACAGGTGCTGCCCCCGGCACGAGATCGATTGAGAACTCAACTTGTCTCGGTGGTGGAAGACCAGGTAAGTCTTCTGGAAAGACTTCTGGAAAATCTCTAACAATGGGCACATCCTCAAGTCGTTTCTCTTCCGACTTTTTCTCTATGACATGCGCGAGGATTGCCAGGTACCCTTTCCTAAGGTACTTGCGAGTTTTTATGCAGGATATGATATTCAGTCTCGTCCTACCGGTCTCCCCTTGTATGATTAAAGTACTACCGGTGACGAGAGGAATGCGGATGATTTTGTCATAGCAGACAACTTCAGCTCGGTGCTTGGATAACCAATCCATTCCAATAATGACGTCGAAACTTCCAATCTCAACGGGTATAAGGTCAATAGAGAAGATCTCATCGGATAGATTTAAAGTGCAATTAGGTATCACACTATCGGTCTCTATGAGTTTACCGTTAGCTAACTCTACAATATACTTAGCATCTAAAGTAATAGGGGCAATGTTAAGCAATTTACTAAACTCATCAGATATGAAGCTCCTATCAGCACCAGAATCAAACAGAACAGAAGTAGTAAGGTTGTTGAGAAGAAACGTACCCGAGACCACATTCGGGTCTTGACGGGCCTCTCCTGAGTTCAGAACGAAAGCTCTTCCCTTCGCAGTGTTGTTACCCTTTTTCTTCAGCTTTGGACACTCATTCCTAAAGTGACCAGTTTCTCCACACTCATAACAGGATTTTGGTTGGCTAGTGGTGGTGTTGGTGTTGGCATTGGTAGACCTACAGTCTTTGGTCAAATGTCCATACCTTTGACATTTTCCACAAGGTGTACCGCAAGGACCATCATGATGTCGGTAGCACTTTGAACAGTAGGGCTTATTTCCAGTGTAGCCCTTGTTGGAACCAGAACCAGTGTTGGTGGTCTTATCAGACTCAGACCTCTTTGATGATGATTGGTTTTGAGTGGTGTTCCCAGACCACTTTCTTTTGTTGTTGTTACCAGAAGATGGAACAGATGTCTCACGGCTGACAACCATTGCCATAAGTTCATGAGCAATTCCGATAGCTCTATCAAGGGTGGTTGGTTGCGCTGAGGCGACATTCCCCTGGATATTCTCCGGAAGGCCTCGAATGTACTTCTTAATACTTTTTCCTTCCGTATCAACCAGACCTGGGCACAACAGAGCGAACTGCTGGAACTTGGTGGTGTACCCAGCAATATCATTCCCTTGTACCGCCAGATGCCAGAACTCCACTTCCAGTCGGTGTAGTTCTTCCTCGCGACAGTACTTCTCCCTTAGCTTTTTCTTCAATTCAGGCCAAGGAAGTCGGTTTGCGATCTCGACGCCAATAGAGTTTGCGTGGGTGTTCCACCACGTTAGTGCACCTTCTTGAAAGGTGTAAGCAGCAAACTTGACCTTACTATCTTCAGCACAGTTACAGAGACTGAAGACAGATTCCATTCTTTCAATCCATCGGATTAAGCCAATAGCACCTTCCGTGCCCTTAAAGTAGAGTGGCTTGCAGCTGAGAAAGTCCTTGTAGGAACAAGGTTTGATAACAGGAGTAGGAGTGGTATTGACTATCTCAGTACTCCTTTGAGCGTCTCGAGCAGCCATGGCTTCGGCTACAGCTCGGGTAACCGCAGCATTGAGTTCAGCTTGACTGAAATCTTTCCTCTTTGGCGGCATGATTCTGACAAAAGCAAATAGAGTGGATGATTTGTTTGCACCAAAACATGATACATCACATATGCATATATATATATATATATTTATGGGGTAATATACAATGACACAAGTGATAATCACATTTTACAAACAATAGAGTCGCATACTAGATGCGAGTTTGCGAGTAAGTGGGGTAAGCAACTACTTATGGGAACCTATAGTCCTTCTAACAACAGGTTCCACTTGTGATTCCAAAGAATTAGAATGATGGAGGAAATACGAAATGATATACTCCTCGCGAACATGTGATTGTACAGCGGAATGTGTTGTGAGGTGTTATGTGCGTATAAAAGGGATAGACGATAGTAATTCATACGCGTCGTCTTTGGTAGTGAAGATGTTAACGAGTGTATTATCGTGTGTGATTTATATATATTCGATATATATAATAGCTTAGAAGATAATACGCGAGTGGGGCTTAATCATATATCTTCAATATGTAATAGCCTATAAGGTAGCACATAAATGAGGCCTATGTATGTATATACGCCTATATCACATAATAGCCTAATGATTGTCTAGCACAAACCAAGTATAAGTCTCGGTTTCTCTCATGGTCAGAGTCAACTAGCGCATTCCTGTTCAACATAACCCCTTTCAGTTTTCACATCGTATTCATTTAATTGTACATAGTTAGCTAGGCTATGTTAAATTAAACTCATATGGTGTAATCACTGAACCAGTTATACCTAATAAGGAATACTGCCTAACGGTCATAGTCTAGGCCCACTAAATGCAACCTAGTTCACTATAACCTTAGGCTCTGATACCAATCTGTCGCACCCCCAAATTATGATGCGGAAGCGGGTCGGTTCGGGGCGCGACTAATCAATACACAAAGCACCAGATTACATAATGAACGACCACTACATGCGTCGTTTTACAAAATACATTGATATTATAAAAGTTTTACACCGTTATAATATAGTTTACAAAAGCTCTTGAGTCAAATGATAGAGATTCTATGGCATAACTAAATTATACAAAATATAGTAATGCATGACAATCTCTTGATGTCTGAATGCGACTCGAGCTAATGGGCATCCTGAATGGCAGTCCTACTGCTGCTGAGAACCTGAGAATACATGCTAAAATGTCAGCTATAAAGCTGGTGAGCTCACATGTTTAATGATAAAATGTAATGTATGAACCACAAGATTTTATGATGATATTTGAAATTAATCAAATATAATGTATATAAAGCCATGAGCACATAGTCTGAGCTTAACTGAGATGTCAGGATCACAATTAAGTGCCTGAGCGAGGGTGCCTCTATGCGTATGCCTAATCAACATACGTATGAACAAATGATAATGCGTCCGTTTGACCAGTCAGTGCTTGCTGACCCGGACGGGGATTGTCAGTCCCATATGGAATCCATACACTAACATTCACGCTACAAAGTATTACCAAACTATGCTATGAGGACTTAAAATGATTAGATGATTTACTCATGTAATATATAGCGATGTTTTGATACTTGTGTTCAGATGAAAAACAAAATGAGCATGTATCTCACCCCTAGGTAAAAGCATTTAAAATAGGGGCTATGAGACTCACCTGAGCCTAATAAGATGCTATGAAGCACTAATGAGATTATACAAGAGAATTGATGTCATTCAATCGACTGAAACCTGCAGGGCGTCTTAGACGCGCAAGGTTTTGATAAATGATTAGATTATTGAAACCTGCCGGGCGTATTAAACGCGCAAGGTTTAATTGATTAGATGACTTAACAGACCATCTATGCTAGTTGTTCTCTCAACTAGTTATGTCCAAATACTTTGGTTAATGTTTATGTTTGAGTTTGCGAAAATGTATACGGCCCATTGGTGATTGATTGAAGTTGAGATTTCTATAACATAAACATGTTTGTTTCATATAAATGAACTTTGTTTTGAAGACGTATCGTATCGAGTATAAATAATTTGAGTTCGTATAATTATAATACGTTGTGAAAATTATTTATAGTTATTTGTATTTTAAATGTCCCGTGTTAAGTCCCTTGAAAGAAATCGTGACACGAAAACGTTTGGTGAGGTAATGAGTTTAAAAGGCTGAATTTGACTATGTTGCACTGTTTTGGCCATAACTCCTTCATACGAACTCGGATTTAGACGATCCACCTGGACAAACGACCGCGACTCAGAGGGCTACAAGATTCAAGTGATCCGTACGGGTGAATGTTTATACCCGTCCGGGTATGAAGGCATACCCGTCCGGGTGGATGCTCATACCCGTCCGGGTGGGGCTTGTCTACCCGTTCGGGTGGATGGTTATACCCGTTCGGGTGGGGCTTGGCCACGCGATCGGGTGAGGTTTGATACGCGATCGGGTGAGATTTGGCACGCGATCGGGTGAGGCTTGTTTTCCAGTCTGTTCGTGCGATTTTTAGTATAACCAAGTTTTGATTCGGTTTTTCGGACATAATCAGTTTGTGGGACAATCAAGCATGCTAATATATGTATTTTAAACACGAAAACTTAAAGAAAAAGGGGACGATTTCTTACGTACAAAAATGGAGCCGGATGTTGATGATGATGATGAAGATGATCACGATGATGAAGATGAAGATGGTGATGATGATTGATTTGTTGTTGTTAACTGTTGTTGTTGTTTGTGAGATCCGAGAGAGAGAGAGCCGAGAGAAAAGATGGAGAATAGATTGAGAAATGAAAGAGATGAAGGGTGCGTTTGGTGTAGTCGGCCAGCTCCAATTATTGGAGTTGGTTGGCTCCCACGCGTGGTACAAAATACCCGTGTTTTTATACCCGATCGAAAAGTAGTATAATGTTTTAAATTGATAAATATCTAAATATGAAATCGTACGTATTTTAATCGAAGCATTTTAATAAAAATACTTTTAATGAGATATAAAAATATATCTTTGTTTTATGTTTCTGAGACGGACACGATTTAAAGGGTTTCGTCGCGTTTGAGTAAAATGTTATAAAACGAAATATGTTTCATTTTATCTAAGGTAAATAATAATTACTATACTCAATAATAATATATTATTTATAAGTTTTTGTCGCGAACGTTTTACGTTTGTACGATACGAATACCTTATATATTATTAAAATAATATATAATAAATATGTGGATATTAAATAATAATTCTATATTACTTAATATTTGTTTTTCACCAATGCCGTATAAATGAATCGGAAATTTGGCCGATTTGAAAATGAACGATTAATTATAATCGCGTACTGATATATATTCAACAATATATATATTGATACATACAATTAGCCTAATACATAGAACTAATTACACGTATTTCTAAATGATTAGGAACTAAAAACTAGTCCTAATTTGACGAGTGTCACGTATATTTTCCTTTTGAATTATTGATTCAGGCAGATGTAGAAGTGGGGTAGAGGGGCGTTGGGAACTGGCCCCTCAAATCGTCCAATTCCAAATTATATAAAAAGGAAATTTCCATAAGGGTATTAATGATATTTTATCACTTTTGTCTGGTGACAAATAAAAGAAAAATAAAAACTGTGTATCGAACTATATTTTATATGTCAAAGTGCGAGAGCTGTGTATCGATCCTAACAAAACAAAATGAAATGCTGAGTAAAATGTTACCGTCGAAGATCAGTTTTAATTTTATCTTTTAACTAATAAAATTAATTAATTAAATTCTTTTGGTAGAATAAACTCGAAGTGAAAACTATGAACAAAAAACCAATCTAAATGATAATTAACCACCATCTGAGTTGAACCGGATCAAACGTAAGAGATATCGATAGTCCATGGAAGAACACCCAGATCATGAAGAAAAATCGAGTGTCCATACTGAATTACATACAAAATTACTTGATCAAAATCGTCATGATCATAAAGGTGGTATGAGAACCATGCCATTCATCATAGGTATATCGAAATCCCAAAATTTTATTATTCATCAACGGTTTTGATGTTAACGTTGAATTTTCGTACTTGAGGTGACAGTGAATGAAGCATTTGAGAGAATCGCGAGTTATGGATTGATGCCGAACATGATATTTTATCTTATGGAAGTTTATCAGATGGATGCTGTAACCGGAACAAGTATACTTTCGATTTGGTCAGCACTTTCAAATGGTCTTTCAATTTTTGGTGCGTTTATCTCCGATTCTTACTTGGGTCCGTTTCATGTCATAGCAATCGGGTCCCTCTCAACCCTGCTTGTAAGCAAAAACTATCCCTATTTGATCTCTCATCTTAATTTAATTGTATGCAAGCAGGGGCGGAGACAGGCAGGGCAGCATTAGGCAGTCGCCCCTACAAGAATTGTTAAATTACGTAAAAAGAAAAAAAAATTAAGGCATTAATTACATTTTAAAAATTTCACCCCCACGAAACTATTAAAGAAATAAAAATAAAATTTTTACGCACCCACCATCCAAATTTCAAGTGCAAGCTTTACTTGAGGAAGTGTGTACATAATATTTGTGGTTGCATGTATAATCATTTTCAATGTTGTTACAAGATAATTGACAAGTTTTTTTTACTAGTATTTGATTAAACTATTAAAAACAGAGAGAAAATAAATAAATTATGTGTCACACTACTAATTGATTAAGGTGCAGAGCATGTAAGTTTACTAAAAATGATATGTTCTTGTTGAATAAACCTCCTGGAAAATTTTCTTGTTGCTGCAGGGGATGACTTTTCTATGGTTAACATCTATGGTTCCACAATTAACACCTTCATCTTGCAATGAACTCGAGACCAGTTGCAGTGAACCGTCACTAACCCAACTCGTTTTTCTTTTCTCATCCTTCGGTCTACTTTCATTTGGATCTGGTTGCATCAGACCATGTTCAATAGCCTTTGGTGCAGACCAACTCAAACACCATCCAACCCTTAACAACCAAAGGCTCATTGATAGCTATTTTAATTGGTACTATGCATCCGTAGGAATTTCGTCCATCGTTGCTTTAACAGTTGTGGTCTATATTATAGACCAATTTGGTTGGCAGATCGGATTTGCGGTTCCTGTTTTGGTCATGATTTGTTCTGCTGTCATGTTCTTACTTGGTTCGTCTCTTTATGTCAAAGTGAAAGTCAGCTACAGCCCGTTTTCAGGGGTTGTTCAAGTTTTAACTGTCGCTTTTAAGAACCGTAAGATTAGTCTTCGTCATGATGACTACTATAATCATAGCAATGAAATGGAACGAATCGAGCTAACCGACAGCTTAAGGTTTGAAGTTACTACTATAATTTTATGTTGGATTTTTATTGCGTATGTGACAATTTCCACTGATTTATTTTTGATGATTCCATTCGGTTTATCTTTTCAACCTCATGGTTGATACCGCTATGCCAATATGACCCTTTGGTCCATTCGGGTTGTCTTACTCGTCCATTTTTTCTAGGTTTCTCAACAAAGCCTGTGTTCTTAACAATTTGAACGTGGATTCGTCATGCTTGGACCCATGGAGTGTCTCCACAGTTGAAAAGGTGGAATCACTCAAATCGCTCATTCGTATAATACCCATTTGGTCTTCAGGCATTCTACTATTCACAAGCATTTCACAAAGCTTTCCGACACTCCAAGCGAATACAATGAACAAACATATCACCTCAAGTTTCGAGATCCCAGCTGCATCATTTTCCTTATTCATGGTCTTAGCACCGACTATATGGATTGCATTTTACGACCGCATTTTGGTCCCTATTTTAGCCAATCATACACACGAGCCGCGTGGCTTTAACTCAAAAACTAGAATGGGAATCGGGTTACTAATCTCAATCTTGTCCATGATGGTATCCGCAATAGTGGAAACCATAAGGCGCGACCTGCCAACGAATTCCATGTCAGCAATGTGGTTGGTTCCACAATATGCATTATATGGTTTAGCTGAGGCGTTTAACGGAATTGGGCAGCTGGAGTTTTATTATTCCGAACTCCCAAAAAGTATGTCGAGTATAGCGATGGCTGTGTTCATAGTGAGTAATGCGATTTCAGGACTCGTTGGGAGCCTTTTGATCAATGTTGTGGACTCGGTCACGAGTGAAGGAGGTAAAGTTAGTTGGCTATCGAGTGATATTAATGAGGGTCACATAGATTACTACTACTGGTTACTTTGTTTCGTGAATCTGCTCAACTTTTTCTACTACTTAATCTGTTGCCGTGTTCATCGGAGTTTTTCATCATCTGCAGAGAATAGGTTATCGCAGTAGTTCGGAAATTAAGCATCTGGTTTAGGCATTCAAGATCTACTTTGGTTTGTAACTCTCAATATGTCAATGCAATCAATACTGTGTTAGTTATAGATGTATACTGATAGTATACTATACTACTGTAAATTACCAAATTTGTATCAACAAACACAGTTTTATAGATCTAGAAAACATACTAATCATATTTTCAAAAGGGATTCATATCAAACCTACGCGTTCATACTCGATTCATTCGATTCGTAACTACGATATTGATATTGATCATTTACAGAAACCAACAATTATGTACAAAGACAATATCACTCATCAAAGTCTCATGAGAAACTATAATTCTCATGTATATAGGTAAGATTGCTCAAGTACCCTTAAAAGCATAGGATATTCACATTTTAGTTTGCTAATTGACATATAAGTATAATTTATGAGGGGGATGATTTTTTGAACCATATAATTATAACTTATGTAGCTTACCTAAAAATTTATGAATTAATACCACCACAACAAGATCAAATAATCATGTATAGGCCAAAGATTAAACACACGAAACAGGACACACATAATCAAACGTAAGTATATATAAAAATCCCGGTACCCGTAAAAAAAAACAAAAAAACTAACCAAGTTCGTCTCATAAAGTTCCAAGTATTTTGTTCGTTTCGTAAGGAAGGGGATTTGTATTATTGTATATGACGCAGTCAATATGGTGTTGACAAATTAACTATAACTTGGGCTACTGATTTTTTAATGGAACTAGCCCAAGTGGAGAAAGCAAATTATCTAACATGGTTAAATTGGGGGTGGCTTATAAATCTGTTCAGTTGCAATTGGGCCATTTAGGGAGGCTAGGCACCCCATTGCCCCCTACTAAGTCTGCTGCTGTCACCGAGACTCACCATACATGATGAATGGAGACTAACAATGCGACTCTTATACGCTCTCTATTATTTCTCAAATTCCTCACCAAAACTCTACGAATGGAGAATAATATAACAAATATAGTAATTCAAATTCTTATAAGTAGTATTGAATTAATGTTATATTGTTTGAACAATAAAAATCTAATTAATTTGTCATGCATTTGGTCTTCTAGATGTATTATAACACAAATGAATGAGACTATAGCATGTGAGTAGGTACTTACGATCCCGACTCGATCTTACGATCTCGATCTTGCAAAAACGAAAACGATTCTAGGTAATATCCCGATCTTAACAACCTTGGTTGCCACCGAGACTCACTATACGTGACGAATGGAGACTAACAATGTGACTCTTATACGCTCTCTATTTATTTCAACCTCCTCACCCAAAAAAAAAAAAAAAAAAAACCCTTAAATAGACAACCCCTCGACTTGTTCATCAAGTTACCTGATGATGGATACTAGGTAGTAATGGTCATGAATATACTTAACTAGTTTATTGACCCGTGAAAACACGGGTTTGATGAAAAATATATTATAAGATTATTTTTAACATTTTCTAAGTATAATAAACATAAAAATTACGGTCTATGTATTAGATTTTGTATTCCAAAATCGTAGTTGTTGAGCATCTATTTAAATTTTTTAGATGATTTTTAGAGCACCTACTTGATCATCTTACAATTAGAAAGCAAATCAAAATATCATTCATATCTGTTTATTTATATTTCATAGTTACAACGACCCAAATCAATTCATGTAAGGCCCAAATATTACATAAGAAACAAATAAAAACATTAAAAAGAAATACATATCTTATATGTACATATAATAAATTAAGTAACTACATAGATCATCTAACGAAGAAAAAAACAAACGGCTTACAGATAATTAGTAATAAAGAACAATCAACCCATTTGGACCACAATAAGAATACTACGTAACTTGCAGACTCCATTGCCAAAGTAATCTCACTAAGCATTTCAAAAATTACATTATAATAGGAGTCCTATCAAATAACAATGAAATTGAACCTTGTCTCCAAGTCTACCAAAAGGGCTACCAAAAACACATCCTGAGAAAATTGAAAAACTTACGAGACATTAAAACGGGATTGGATACATGAAGCCCCTTTTAATTTTAATTAAGTAACTGATTTGATATCACATGCCAAAACGGTAGGATATCATAAACAACTTGGACATGCATAGCCTCTTCCCACTAATAACTACAGCACAGGACAAAAAAATGAGTATATAAGCAGGTGTTCCAATGAACAAACCAACAACTAAAGCACCACATCTCTTTAAATAAAGATTAAACCATAAGTATTTCAAATACCATTTTTAAAAAACCAATGAAACCAAAACACTAATCAGTTGGTTGCACATAAATGAAGAAACAACTTGGTAAGCTAGGCAAAATAAAACCGCAAGTCGAATAGCTAATTGGTGAAAACTAACTGTCATATGCAAAATGATCAATTGTCACTTTTAATTAATCAAAATCAACGATCACTTAAATACATAGGTCTTTGGTGATTAAACTAAAAAATCCCCATGGAACCTTATTATGTGATATCAACATATCTGTGGCCTGCTGCACGATTAGTATGCATCAAATTGAAAATAACATGTTAAATAAAGCATCCCAATATGCTGTGTAGATAAGTATGCATCAAATTGAAAATACCATCTTAAATAAAGCATCCCGAAAATGATTAGCTTGACACTATTAGAATGTACTAAAACCAAATATATATTTAGGGGTGTTTTCTAACAGAATGCTATATACACTAACATTATAATGCTTTATTTATCTATCTATACTAATAAAGGGGGGTTTGACTGATGTCATGAAGCTGATGTGTCAAGTCATGAGGTATGTTTTGATGCTGATGTGTCAAGTTGTGGTTAAAAGGGTGATGTCAGCAATACCTCATATATTTTCATCCAAAAATCATAATAATATGCATAAAATCATTTTAATTATTAATACTTTTTTCATTTATTTTACTTGATAAATATAAATCTCGAATTTGAAAAATGTCTGGTGATTTTCTTAGAGCCCACTCATTTGCATCGGTCCTCTAAAACCTTTTTATACACGTTGTCATTTTATTGATTGAGTTTACTGCAAATATTATCACGCTTTCCCTTCTCCAATGCGTGTGATTATATCGATGCACCTCTCCAAATTAACCCTTCCTCTTCATCTGTTTCTTCCATCTTCACCACCAAACTTAAAATCTTTTGAATTGCAACAACAAGTTGTTCAAATAACATGTTCAGGATTCTAGGGTTAGTATGGATGATTGTTGTTGCAAAGGACTGCTAAATCTCATTCGCGATCGTACGCAAGCCAAACGGTGGAAAACTGGCCCCACCATAACTTCCGTTGAGCGATGAACCTACCGGCGGCGAAAGAATCACCGGTTCTGACCTCATGGTAACCACCTTTCCGGTATGAATCCACCATGGAAGAACCGGATCAAACGTAAGAGATATCGATAGTCCATGGAAGAACACCCAGATCATGAAGAAAAATCGAGTGTCCATACTGAATTACATACAAAATTACTTGATCAAAATCATCATGATCATAAAGGTGGTATGAGAACCATGCCATTCATCATAGGTATATCGAAATCCCAAAATTTTATTATTCATCAACGGTTTTGATGTTAACGTTGAATTTTCGTACTTGAGGTGACAGTGAATGAAGCATTTGAGAGAATCGCGAGTTATGGATTGATGCCGAACATGATATTTTATCTTATGGAAGTTTATCAGATGGATGCTGTAACCGGAACAAGTATACTTTCGATTTGGTCAGCACTTTCAAATGGTCTTTCAATTTTTGGTGCGTTTATCTCCGATTCTTACTTGGGTCGGTTTCATGTCATAGCAATCGGGTCCCTCTCAACCCTGCTTGTAAGCAAAAACTATCCCTATTTGATCTCTCATCTTAATTTAATTGTATGCAAGCAGTGGCGGAGACACGTATGGCAGCATTAGGCAGTCGCCCCTACAAGAATTTTTAAATTACGTAAAAAGGAAAAAAAAAAAAGATATTAATTACATTTTAAAATTTTCACCCCCACGAAACTATTAAAGAAATAAAAATAAAATTTTTGCGCACCCACCATCCAAATTTCCAGTGCAAGCTTTACTTGAGGAAGTGTGTACATAATATTTGTGGTTGCATGTAGGTATAGTATAATCATTTTCAATGTTGTTACAAGATAATTGACAAGTTTTTTTTACTAGTATTTGATTAAACTGTTAAAAACAGAGAGAAATTAATAAATTATGTGTCACACTACTAATTGATTAAGGTGCAGAGCATGTAAGTTTACTAAAAATGATATGTTCTTGTTGAATAAACCTCCTGGAAAATTTTCTTGTTGCTGCAGGGGATGACTTTTCTATGGTTAACATCTATGGTTCCACAATTAACACCTTCATCTTGCAATGAACTCGAGACCAGTTGCAGTGAACCGTCACTAACCCAACTCGTTTTTCTTTTCTCATCCTTCGGTCTACTTTCATTTGGATCTGGTTGCATCAGACCATGTTCAATAGCCTTTGGTGCAGACCAACTCAAACACCATCCAACCCTTAACAACCAAAGGCTCATTGATAGCTATTTTAATTGGTACTATGCATCTGTAGGAATTTCGTCCATTGTTGCTTTAACAGTTGTCGTCTATATTATAGACCAATTTGGTTGGCAGATCGGATTTGCGGTTCCTGTTTTGGTCATGATTTGTTCTGCTTTCATGTTCTTACTTGGTTCGTCTCTTTATGTCAAAGTGAAAGTTAGCGGCAGCCCTTTTTCAGGGGTTGTTCAAGTTTTTACTGTCGCTTTTAAGAACCGTAAGATTAGTCTTCGTCATGATGACTACTATAATCATAGCAATGAAATGGAACGAATCGAGCTAACCGACAGCTTAAGGTTTGAAGTTACTACTATAATTTTATGTTGGATTATTATAGCGTATGTGACAATTTCCACTGATTTATTTTTAATGATTCCATTCGGTTTATCTTTTCAACCTCATGGTTGATACCGCTATGCCAATATGACCCTTTGGTCCATTCGGGTTGTCTTACTCGTCCATTTTTTCTAGGTTTCTCAACAAAGCCTGTGTTCTTAACAATTTGAACGTGGATTCGTCATGCTTGGACCCATGGAGTGTCTCCACAGTTGAAAAGGTGGAATCACTCAAATCGCTCATTCGTATAATACCCATTTGGTCTTCAGGCATTCTACTATTCACAAGCATTTCACAAAGCTTTCCGACACTCCAAGCGAATACAATGAACAAACATATCACCTCAAGTTTCGAGATCCCAGCTGCATCATTTTCCTTATTCATGGTCTTAGCACTGACTATATGGATTGCATTTTACGACCGCATTTTGGTCCCTATTTTAGCCAATCATACACACGAGCCGCGTGGCTTTAACTCAAAAACTAGAATGGGAATCGGGTTACTAATCTCAATCTTATCCATGATGGTATCCGCAATAGTGGAAACCATAAGGCGCGACCTGCCAACGAATTCCATGTCAGCAATGTGGTTGGTTCCACAATATGCATTATATGGTTTAGCTGAGGCGTTTAACGGAATTGGGCAGCTGGAGTTTTATTATTCCGAACTCCCAAAAAGTATGTCCAGTATAGCGATGGCTGTGTTCATAGTGAGTAATGCGATTTCAGGACTCGTTGGGAGCCTTTTGATCAATGTTGTGGACTCGGTCACGAGTGAAGGAGGTAAAGTTAGTTGGCTATCGAGTGATATTAATGAGGGTCACATAGATTACTACTACTGGTTACTTTGTTTCGTGAATCTGCTCAACTTTTTCTACTACTTAATCTGTTGCCGTGTTCATCGGAGTTTTTCATCATCTGCAGAGAATAGGTTATCGCAGTAGTTCGGAAATTAAGCATCTGGTTTAGGCATTCAAGATCTACTTTGGTTTGTAACTCTCAATATGTCAATGCAATCAATACTGTGTTAGTTATAGATGTATACTGATAGTATACTAGACTACTGTAAATTACCAAATTTGTATCAACAAACACAGTTTTATAGATCTAGAAAACATACTAATCATATTTTCAAAAGGGATTCATATCAAACCTACGCGTTCATACTCGATTCATTCGATTCGTAACTACGATATTGATATTGATCATTTACAGAAACCAACAATTATGTACAAAGACAATATCACTCATCAAAGTCTCATGAGAAACTATAATTCTCATGTATATAGGTAAGATTGCTCAAGTACCCTTAAAAGCATAGGATATTCACATTTTAGTTTGCTAATGGACATATAAGTATAATTTATGAGGGGGATGATTTTTTGAACCATATAATTATAACTTATGTAGCTTACCTAAAAATTTATGAATTAATACCACCACAACAAGATCAAATAATCATGTATAGGCCAAAGATTAAACACACGAAACAGGACACACATAATCAAATGTTAAGTTTTACCGAATAAAAATCACGGTACCCGTAAAAAAACAAAAAAACTAACCAAGTTTGTCTCATAAAGTTCCAAGCATTTTGTTCGTTTCGTAAGAAAGTAGATTTGTATGTGACGTAGTCAATATGGGGTTGACAAATTAACTATAACTTGGGCTACTGATTTTTTAATGGAACTAGCCCAAGTGGAGAAAGCAAATTATCTAGGGTTAATTGTTTCGTTATGTATTTAACTTTACATCTTTTACTATTGTAAGCAACCAACTTTCAAACGTTCTATTGTATGTATCGAACTTTTCAAAAATGTCTATTGTATGTATTGGATGACCTTTTTGCTGACGTGGCGCTGATTTGTCATCCTACGTGGCGCTGATTTGTCAGCAAAAAGGTCACCCAATACATACAATAGACATTTTTGAAAAGTTCGATACATACAATAGAACGTTTGAAAGTTGGTTGCATACAATAGTAAAAGAGGTAAAGTTAAATACATAACGAAACAATTAACCAAATTATCTAATATGGTTAAATTGGGGGTGGCTTAACAAAACTATTGAAGAATAGTTCCTTGCCAATGCATTATGATGATGACAAAAAATATGAATTTTATTAGAGATGACAATTTTAGACCCATTGGTTAATTTTGGATCAATTTGATTAATTTTTAGGAGGGGGTGGGTTTGTTGGGTTTCCTCCCCATTTTTTGGACGGGTCTAAATGGGTTTTATAATATAACCTCTAATTGTGTAAAAATTAACCAACGGGTCTAGTGGGTAAATTTTTTTTTTTTCACCTCATTTCATTTTTTCCATTTTTCACTCAAATAAAAAAAAAAGTTTGGTGAAACCCGATGACCCGACCCGACCCGAGACCAATTTGACTCGGACCCGTTTAGACCCATCCTTCTAAATGACCCATCTAGACCCGGACTCATTTAGGCCCAAACCCATCTAGACCCGTGACCCGACCCGACCGATTAATTTTGCCACCTCTAAAATTTTATAAAGGATAGCAAGTATGTCGAGTTTTGATTCTTAGGTACAATTAATACACTAGAGAAATGATTAGTCTAACAACATTAATTCAAATATTCTTTTTTGCCAACTTTACATTATTTGTTCACACGCTTGTATTGAATTGAAATGCAGGTAGTAATATTAATTAACACACATATTATATATTTACCCACGTGAATGGGTTTTTAATAATGAACGTACATAATTCTAATTATCTAAAGTTTGATTTATACTCTTTGAAATACAAGAATCTGAACTAAATTTATACGGAGTATATCGTTATGGATGTTAATTTCTTTTTGTTTAGCATTAGCAACTTAAATTCTTTTTATCAAGGTGATAGCTTACATGTTACCTTTTCTATCAAATTCAAACAGCGGTGATCATGATATGACATTTCCATACGTGAGCACATTAGGATGGATATCATCTCTCAGTATTTCTATCGAAAGCCCCTGGAAGCCATGGTTTGTTGATGATCAAGTTGCAGGGTAAGTTCAATATTGTAGTTGTTAATATTTGAGATAATTACACATATAATTAAGCTAATAATAAAGTACTTTTACATTGATATATTAATAAAAGTGTTTAATAAAGTTTTGAATCATTATCAATTGAAAAATTTATGAATATTACTGTAATATATTATTATCAATGTTATGCAAGTTATAACATCAATTTATGTATATTAGATTCAAAATCGTTTATATTCATCATGGTGAATGTTAGTTAACATTCATTGTGATGAATGTTAAAACTAAAATATTTTTTAAATAATGTGATGTATTAACATTCAATGTAATGAATGTTAGTTAACATTCATTATGGTGAATGTATCAAATGATGTTATGACTTAAAAATGAATATGATTCGTTAATATATTTTTTATAGCATCGATTTTGATTACTATTTAAATATAATTTTTTGTTGAGCTTCATAATCGATAATAACGCTTCCTCTTTCCCTTTAAAATACCAATTCCCTCTTGATCATAACTAAAATTTTATGTGAAACAAAAAAATATAAGGATTCATAAAAAAATTCATATGTGAAGCAAAAAAAAGAAAGTTAACAACTTAAAAAAATTGTGAATCAAAAAGTGTTTTCACCTTTTTTTTTTTATCCCCAACCCTTTTTTATATATATGTCTTAGATTAGATGGAGGGTGGAGATGTGTTTTCACTGTTTTTTTTTATCTCCTTGTTTTCACTAGAACCCATCCTAATATATATATATATATATATATATATATATATATATATATATATATATATATATGTATATAATTTGTAACCAATGCATCTATTTATTGATGCTCATATGTATTTAGGTGCATAATATTTAAAACTTTAATCGTTACAACTTTAATTTGATATAAAAAAATTCAATAGATATAAAAATTGTAATATAATGTGAGTTTTTTACGGTATATTCGTGCATGAAGTAACCTTTTGTGTGTAATATAAGTAGTAAAGAATTAGGGTAAGGTTCAAATGAGACTAAAAATTTGTGTGAGAATAGAGGAACCAATGATATGGTGCCATGTGTATAAAGAGAATACAAAACCCATTTACCCCTTAAGTTAAATATCTCACAAACGACAAATCGAAAAATTATGAAAATTGCACCATTAGATTCAGCGTTTGATCCTCTTCGATTTGCCGTCCATTAAGGCATACTTTCGATGAGTTTTTTTTCATTGTTTTTAGTGGGTTTCACATTACTAACACGTGTGTTACAGTGTTGCGTTTAGGGTTTAGGGTTTAGGGGTTAGGGTTTAGGGTTGGAAGTTTGAGGTTTCGGTAAACCCTAAATCACATTAAACCCTAAACCCTAAACCATAACACTAAACCCTACTAAACCCTAACATTAAACCCTGCTAAACCGTAACTCTAAACCCTAACCCTAAACCCTAAATCAAATGTATAATCAATCACTAACACATGTGTTACTAATATGTAAAACCCACCAAAAAAATGAAAAAAAAAAAGTTCGTCGGAAGTATGCGTTGATGGACGGCAAATCGAAGAGGATAAAACGCTGAAAAATATGGTGCAATTTTCATGATTTTTCGACTTGTCGTTTGTGAGATATTTAATTTTTGAAAACGTAGATGAGAGAGAAAAAAGTGACACATGGCATATTGTGGTTGGTTCTTCCATTCTCACACAAAATAAATGGTCTCAATTGAACTCTTC
Organism: Helichrysum umbraculigerum; assembly: GCA_949592205.1. NCBI lineage: Eukaryota > Viridiplantae > Streptophyta > Magnoliopsida > Asterales > Asteraceae > Helichrysum > Helichrysum umbraculigerum. The sequence goes on along the minus strand of CATIUR010000002.1, from coordinate 159,188,399 downwards.
TCTAAAGAATTAATACGCGGTGTGTGTGAAATTGCATCTAATCTAATTATATTATAAGTATGTGTGAGTTTCTTGAAAATTTATAAAACAATCAGTCACATATGACTAGATAGTATCAACCATTTTGAACAAATCATATGTAACAATTGACTAGATAGTATCAACCATTTTCTTAATTTTTGTAGATATCGGATGACATTTGCAAAGGATGGATATTCTCTAAATTATGCAACTGTTAAGGTAACAAATTAACATTACACAATCAGTCACATATGATTTGTTCAAAAAAAAAAAAAAAAAAAAAAAGTCACATATGATTGGCTAACTTATCCATATACGTTAGATGCACTCTCAAAGAGGTGACTCAATAAGTTTAATCAAGCACACTTTAAAAAGAAAAAAGAAAAAAGAAAAAATTAATAATAAGTTCGATCATGTAACCTGATTGAATGTATAGTGTCTAAGACTATTAAAAACTAACGTTAAACCAATTGATGAATCATCTAACTCGTTATATAATGTAACATCCTCTCTATGGGCCTGGTTAATTTTATATTTTAATTAATTATTTAAGTTGTGCTAGAAATTATTTGATATTATTTGTTTAGTATAAAACTTAAATAAATAGGTCCCAGGGCTAATTGTGATAAGTGAATTATTAATTGTGTTAAGTTGAATTAGTTAACGGTAAAATAAAAATAGTTGACTGTAAACGGGTATATGGTGTCAGGCAATAGATTTAGATGGGGGATAAAATTGTACCCGCAAAATAACTGATTGGGTGTTTGATTGCCTACTTTCCCATTTATTATCTGATCTATTTCATTTCTCTCTCTCGTATCAAAACACAGAGACACACACATATATTCATATCCTTAAGAAATCAAAATAAAAATTCAAGATCATCAAGCTAGTTGAATTCAAGATAATCTCTTTCAAGTTCCTTCACCATAATCATCTTTTCTTGTTCTATCCATTCAATAGTAAGTGTTCTTGATTTTATAATTTTCAAGAGATTTGATATTATATATGATTTAGTTAGAATTGAAGTTGATAGTTGATATGTATCAAAATTAAATGATGCTAGTGCTTGATTATTAGTTATATATGGTTTGTTCTTGAGTATTGATTCTAGAGTTCAACCAATTGGGTATATGAAGATTGATATAGAATAGGCGTTAGAATTTAGTTGTAGTATGTTTATAGTTATTATTTGTTGTTGTTTTATGTAATAAAATGATGGAGAATTGGAAGTTGTTAAAATTGGGAAAAATTATCGTTCTGGGTTTTTTTGTTAAGAAGAAGGTGCATAGTGCACATTGCATAGTGCATAGTAAAATACTGCATAGTAAATACCGCATAGTAAATAATGCATAGTGAATACTGCATAGTAAATACTGCATAGTGAATAGTGAATAGTTAATAGTCACGTTGAATAGTAATATGACGTTATTTGGGTTTGTGAGACATGCTGTAATATTGTTTGTTATATGTTTATGAGACAAGTTACTAACTTGTGCTGTTGTGATGTGTTGTGTTTCAGATACTCCAAAGACTCAGTGATATAAGATAGTTGAGTGTTGTAGAGACTCCAGAGGTATTGGTGAGTGGATTTGGGACGCGCCTTTTAATTTAGTTGTAACTGTTTGGTTACAACAAGTAAACGTAGATAAATGTGGAATTATTTAAATTGAACTGCTAGGTATAAATCTACGTGCTATGTGAGCCTCCGGGCAATCAGTTGTTATTGGGGTCAACACGTTGGTTGGGCTAATTGGTTGTTGTGTGAATTACACAGGGTTTGCTTCATTTGTTGTGTGTAGAACCTGTGTTTGAGTGTAGTAACCATTAGCTATCGGTCTATTCTGTATTGGCCTTACAGATTGTTGGGTGAGTGTTCTTGAGAGCCACCGCGGCAGTAGGGTTTCTCAAGAGCCACCGATCCTCATAGTTGCAAGTTGAAAGTTGATTGTGTGTTTACGGTTATTTGGTGTAAACTTATAGTTATGCTAAGTTGAAATGTGTGTATCAAGTTCATTCACTTAGCTTTGTGCTAATCCCTCAATTCACTTCCTGCAGGTTATAATTGTCATGTGGGTGGTCAGGAAGGGAATGCTTTTGAAGCAAGGAATGTTTGATATTGTGCTACCACTACTACAAAATCTCAAATGGCTCACGGTTAAAATCATATATGGACCACGGAAAACGGGGGGTGGACTAAGGGGGGAGAAGTCTATTTGCAAAGCAAAAGGACCACGGTCAGAATTTCGTGGTCTAATAACTGCACGGACCACGGTATATCCGTTAAGACCGTGGTAAATTAGGTTGACCATCGTAGTCACGGATCACGACTCTCTTTTTCTAAACCGTGGTCCTAAAATTTAATATAATTATTTAAAATATTCTTTGCTACGGTTTATTTTTAGAACCGTGGTCCTTTTTGTTTGACTTACCACGGTTCTTATAATGAGACACGTGGTCCAATATTTAATTCTTAATGATATTGGCTACGGTTCGTTATAAAGAACCGTGGTCCTTTTTTTGTAATTATAAATAAAAAAAAGACCCCGTTATAATGAATCGGACCCTGTTTATTATTACAGAAGCTGTTTCCAGCATTATTAATTCTACAATTAAAAAATTAAAAAATACAACCTCTAATGTTATATACAACATGGAACATGCCCAAAATTGGGCATCTGCTAAAAATTCCAACCTAGACTCCAAAATTTAAAACCTGCAAACTATATACACACGATCCAAACTATACAGCCATCACAATGCGAAGTTGAAAAAAATATCACAACCACAACCTTCTTAAATATCTCAGCCTTTTCGATCTCACACAACCACAACCTTCTGAATTTAATTTTATTTATCATTGAGCTTGCAACCACCTCAAACTGCCTTTTTTCAACCTCTTGGACTCACATTAACGATGCATGATCCAGGATGTTGCGACCATTGAAACCATCTGAAACTGCCTTTTTTCAACCTCTTGGACACCCATTAGTTATTATTCATCATTGAGCATCTCATCATGAAAAATTTGAAACCAAATGAACTAAAGCATATGATCAACATCTAAGCATTTTCAACATCTAAGTATATAATTAAACATATATACAAGCACATAGCACATAAGCAGTTAGGCATTCAAACATGCATATAATTAATATAAAAATAAAACGGAGTAATTAACAGTAAAAGAAATAACATATATTCACCTAGTTAAATTATTGTTCTGCTGTCCAGGATGCAGAACCGTCTGTTCAAACCATGAACACCACGCGACAACAATTCTATCCAGCTCGGCTTGCGTAAGCGAAGTATTATTGGACCCCATCTCCGAAAGCTATATCCAAATTTATTTGAAAGAAAATATGTTGGAGTACGTATAAGATAAAAAGGAACAAATTTATATCAAAGTACATTATGATAAAAATGATTGTTACATTCTTGGGAAAGGCAAACTGATGTTTCCACACGAAGTCGAATATGAACTTCATGGCATAGTACCCGTATTCCCATCCTCCTATTTGTTGATTACAGTCAACCATATGGTATTTTGGCTGATAACGGAACTTGGACAAAAATGCTCTAAACATAATGTAGAAATTAGGTGGTGTTAGAAATTATAATAATATGCATTTCAAGCTTATATATTGTTATATGTTTATAAAAATCCTTACTCGTTAACACACTCCGTGAGGTGGTAATGATCTTCTTTGGGGGTTTTATCATTTAGGGAGACCTTGGTGTCGAGTATGTACACCGAGTGGCCACCAGGGAATAAGATATACAATACCCAGTGTTTACTATTATATTTTATTAATGTTAGTATATAACAATAAACATATATAACTAAACAATAAGGACTAGGTTAACACTGATCATACCCCTGCTAATACGGTGCTAAGAAAATGGACTTTGAAGGAAAATAGAGGTCCATACATTCAAGGATGAAGCTTGTAACCGCTCCTTTTGTGGATGCAATGATATCACTAGTAATCCCATAGGGATTGATGAATGCGCATCTGTTTACGCTGCTTTTCTGAGAGTTCGTGATAACCCCCCTAAGAACATACTAAATCGTTGGAAAAATACATGATAATTGTTCTAGGAATGTAATACAGTATACATTCAAAAAGAATACTTACGTCAAGAAAACAATGAGGATGGTAATATCGATTTCCCCATTCGTCATTAATAATTTGATATCTGCAGCATCCAATTGTAAGAAGATAGAGTTTGCACGATATTTACATCCAAATTGCCCCCGTTTAACACTTTTCTCCAGACACGATTTACCACCAGAGGCTTAAGACCCAAAACACCTTTCTGCAGGTCGGTAGTTAACACACATTTATCCGCCCTCCTCAGGGTACTAGGTTTGACTTGTTGATCACCCACATTCCTTCCTGTGGTTGTTTGTGGGTTGACTTGTCGACCGGCGTTTCCTTTGTTTCGTTGGGGGTTGACTTCCATTGCTAGCAATAGCTTTGTTTTACTTAACGTCCCCGGTGCTTGGGTTGAACAGCCACTCTGCTTGGAAACCCGTTCTGTACTTCCTACCCGCTTGACAAATTTTTTAGGCTGATCAGGTAACGATATAGGGGCCCGCTTTTTCTGACTTGGAGCAGGTTGTACTGGTTGTTTTGTGGGTGTACCCGTTTTCTGCCTTTGAGGCATACCCTGATCATTTACGGGTGTCTGGGCCCGCTTTTCCTGAGATGTAGCAGCTTGTACCAGTTGTTTCGTAGGTGTACCCTTTTTCTGCCTTTGATTCGCAACATATTTCTCATCCTAGTAACAAATTAAACCGAAAGCATGCATTTGTTAGGTTTTCAATACAATAATTAAAGTACATACGATTTACTTATAGATAAATATTGGGTACGTACATCAGTATATTCAATCAACGAACTTGGCCATGAAATGAAACTGTTTTTGGCTTCTCCCAAAGCAGTCATTCCACCAACCGGCTTAGGAAGTTTCATGTTCCTGTATTGATCATCAACTTTATCAACCTGTACCTTTTGGTGGTCTGGTGACATATGCTGCCCGTGTACCTGCCCATTCCCTCGAGGATAGGCCATTCCTCTAGCAACTTTCACCCTTTCGAACCCAAAATCAGCGAGCAAGTTACATGCAGTGGTGGTCTGCAATGATATGTTATGAAAAAATATAAAAGTAATATATATAATTCCTCCCGCTGGTAAAAACGTAATATTTAAATCTGAATACCGTTAAATCCTCAAAAGCTGACCCAACACTACTCCGCCTCATATCGAGACTTGCTCCGGATATACCCAAATCCCCTGATGCCTGCGTTGCTGTCACATCCTTCCTTTTCAGCTCAATCCTCTCTAGCTCAGCCACCCTTCTTTCTAAACTCTCCTTTTCCTCTTTCTTTTTGTTTCTCCTTGATTGCTTCTCATAACCTTAGACTGCCTTTGTGAAGCCGATTGTGTGGCCCACCGCCCTAGTCCTGCCTGGGTGCTCTTTTCCCACTACATCCCATATCGCATCTCTGCCGTTGGGATCCGGATCTGCACCCAACTCCCGGTCCTTCTGAATCTGTTACAACCAATAAATAGTTAAATTGTAATTGTTTATAAATAATAATAAGTTTAATAAAATATGTAACCAGACACAATTGACATTACCAATTCCTCCACAATGGGAACAAAACCCTCAGGTATAAGCCGTTGCTTTCGGCTATTGACTCCACATCGAGCCCTAATGTATGTAAACACCCGCTTATTGTGAACTTTAAACAAGCGAGCAACAAGAGAGGTGGGATCCAAATCTTTGGCCTCTTCCCTCTCCTTTTGCCACTCTGTGTTATGTCCCCGATACCCCTTAGGTCCTAGCTTAGGGGGATTCTTGTTCAAAGTAGCTAGATATCTACCTCTCTCACTTAATTTCTTCACTTAACATGAAATAGTTTAAACAGGAATACATAAATGTTTAGTTAAATGATTACTAAATACAGATTATGTACCAAAAACAGAATATGATTAGTTAAAAGAAAAACATGACATGTTACCTGAAATTCCACACTGTTGATCCTCTCAACGAATCGTTCCCAGAGTCCTTCTTCCTCTCCTAGATAAGGATAATTCTTAAATGGGTTTTCTCCCGTTCTCACATACTTCTTAACCAAATTTCTCTTGAAATCTTTCCATGCCTGGTTGCATTGCCCAAGAACAACCTTCTTGTTCTTGTCATCCTTAATACTGGGTGTTGATGTCTGGATTTCATAGAGACTATTTATATATTCATAGTTGTATTATGAGATACAAAAATACTTAACGGTTTAGATTTAGTTACCTTAATCTCATCCCATATTCGATCTTTCAATGCGGGGTCAACTTTGTCCCATGACTCGTGGAGGATACTAACCCTGCACCTAGTCACAAGCCCTATGTAATTACTAAAACTAACTTGACCCGGATCAATATTTAGTCCATAAACATTGAAATCAACATCTCTATCACGAAGCAGCTTGGTATTACGCTTCTTCTTGTATAATGTCACCCCTCTCTTTTTCCTTTGACGTGGAGTAAGTGGACTAGACTCTGGATTGTCATGTGTAGCATCCTCATTATCTTGATGATCCAATTCTTGACTATCACTACCATCATCACCAAATCTTGAACTAAACAAATCATCTTCCGAATTATGTAGGAAATTATCTTGATTATCCTACAAATAATTGGATAACTTCAAAATCTTATATATATATATGTATATATATATATATATATATATATATATATATATATCAAAGATCATCAAACAGTAAATTATTCATGGAGTATATACTACAATAATAAATAAAGTTACCTAGCAAATAAATACTCGTAACTCAATAATAGATATTCACAAGTCATCATATATATATATATATATATATATATATATATATATATATATATATATATATATATATATATATATATATATATATATATTGTAACACCTCGTCAAAAAGTCAATTTTCGCGCCAAATTTAAACTTTAAATATTCGTATTACTACGCTCCAAACCCCTAGTATTCAATAATTATATATAAATATATATATATAATAATAATTTGGTCCAAATAACGTAATTAACGCGTCCAAATTTCGGTGTCAAAACTTCATAACTAATATTTTATTAGTTGCAATAAACGTTGCACAGTTAGACAAAAATATTAAACATACAAAAATATCATTAGTTTTGGATTTAAAAACGCGTTCTATTTAGTTGGGACAACGCAAAATAAAGTTATAAAACTTTGTCCCAAAAATATTTTGAAAACATTGCGAAACATATAAATGAAATTATAAAAACAAAATATTAAATTTATTTTACGATTGAGTACAAAAATACGGGCATTTTATACCGCGAATCGGGGACACCAACCCCCACAAAAGTGAGGTCCGGCCTCCCCTTCCCCCATTTTTCTTCTTTCTTCATTTTCTTCTTTTTTTTTTTTTTTTTTTCATCTTTTCCTCTCTTCTTCTTTAACCAAACAACAACAACCACTAATATCATCATCATCAAAATCGGAATCAACATCATCATCATCAATTTTCGGAGTCATCAACATCAAGGAACAACAACAACATCATCTTCTTCATCATCATCTTCATCATCATCTTCATCATTGTGCTCACCACCATCACCACTCGATCTCCAAAATCGTAAGGATCTACACCCTTTTTCTTTGTTATTTCGAGTTTATAACACTTATATCATCATATATTAGCATTATATCAACGAGATTTGGTCAAAAACGAGTTAAATCTTGATTTTGGGTGAAAACCCATCGAACTTGCCCAAGTGTCGCAGGGGCCAAAAACAGTATATGAGTCACTAGCGAAGTGACGCTATTAAGTGACTCATACCCCTATAGAGTCACTAGCGAAGTGACGCTATTAAGTGACTCATACCCCTATAGAGTCACTAGCGAAGTGATGCTATTAAGTGACTCATACCCCTATAGAGTCACTAGCGAAGTGACGCATATGAGTCACTAGATAGAGTCACTAGCGAAGTGACGCATAAAAACCTGAATTTCCCTATCTTTTGAGTCACTAACCTAGTGACGCCCAAAGTCAATCAGTGACGCATGAAGTGTCGCTAAAATCAGATTTTAAGCTAAAAACTCATTTTTAAAGTGCCAAACTTATTCGGAAACATATACGCAATTATATACGAACCGAAACGCGTTCACACGCACTTTATTATAAAAAAAACAATATAATTATATTTTCGAAATATAATTTCAGTACGCGACAAACGAAACGTATTTACTTCACGATATTCAAACGTAAACACTTAGCAAACCCATTGAGTACAATATAACCGAATGAACAACAAATTGGATAGTTTTACTTAAACGTCCACTTACTCATACGAAATCTCACGTGTTTAGGACACTAGGAGATTATTATCGACACGACTCGCTACATTAGGACGCTAGCTCCTCAGGTGAGTTTCATAGCCCACTCTTTCAACTGTTTTACTGTTTTCGGGGTGAAACACATGCTCAATAACTGCTTTCGAATTATATTAATAATCTTTCATAATTCACAACTATTTATATTACTGTTATGTAATACGAATTGTGTAACGCTTAGGATTACACACACCTTACGACTTTAGATCCATACCAATACTTAACCTAGATAGGTTACAGTTATGATTCGATACGTCATGAGTACGGACCATCACTTTATAATCTAATTCGGGTTATCAATTTAGTTGACTACATTGTCGTGGGACAAATCTTACCAAACATATTAGAACCGGTCAGTTCTACTCACACTGGACAACGCTTAAACCATTACAGGATTAGTTCCCCTTTTAGGAGCTGACGCTGCCTATACGAATCATGGATCTCAATATACTTGCTAGACTGAGACTAGTGATATACAGTGGTAACATACGAAACAACTAGGTGATGATTAGTCATACCTAGGCTTATAGTGATACTACAAATGGATAAGAACTATAACACATACTTAGCTACAGTCAATTAATTTCATGTGCTACATGATACACTATCTCATTGTGTTTGCTGACTCGACTTATATATACATGTATAGATATATATACACATACTTGTAATTCATCTCGCATTTGGTACTACTTACAACTTACTTATGTATATTGATATACATATGCTATTACAAACACAATCTCAAGTCGGGCATGTCGTAGTACTGATGGCTCAATTACATTATTGCTTGCGAGCAATCCGGACGATGCCTGATTAGGCACAAAACGATATCACGGTTGGTGATACAAAACGATATCACGGTTGGTGATACAAAACGATATCACGGTTGGTGATACAAAACGATATCACGGTTGGTGATACAAAACGATATCACGGTTGGTGATACAAAACGATACCACGGTTGGTGGTACAAAACGATATCACGGTTGGTGATACAAAACGACACCACGGTCGGTGGTACACATCCATATCACAATTGGTGATACATAAACCCACGAGTTAATACTCAATCATAGTCCGCGTGACTACATTTACTCGTTGCTGGATGCAACACGCTACCCATTTATTACTCAAACATCATATGACGTGGTCATACATTACTTGACTTCAAACTTAGGCATGTATTGCCTCACTCAGTTAAATCTATATAATACTAGAAAGGTATTCAGGCTCGGAAAGCCTCAATTATTATATACTTAGGTACATACCACTATTATTTAGGTATTAGATACCTCGACTAGCGTATACACATTTGTGATTACAACTTCAAATTAATACAAAGCAGAATCGTGGATTCTGGAATATCTTTCAAAACATACAGGATTTACACTTTATGTTTTCAACTAAAAATCCTATGAACTCACCAGCTTTATAGCTGACTCGTTTTAGTATGTGTTCTCAGGTGCCCAGCAGGATTAGGATTTCTACAAGATTTGGCTAGCTCGAGTCGCATATTTTCAAACATCGGGACCACTCTGCATTTACTTTGTATTTTCAAATTATGTATTTGGCATTGACTACGATCTCGCAACTATTTAAACTTTTATTTTGGAAATGTAATAACTATTTTCAAACGTCTCATTTAGAGTCGTTCATTATATGTCTTATGCTGTGATATTTAATTTGGTAACACCCGACCCGACCGCTTCCGCAACCCGAGATTTGAGGGTGTTACAGATTGGTATCAGAGCCTAAGGTTATAGTGAACTAGGTTGCATTTAGTGGGCCTAGACTATGACTGTTAGGCAGTATTCCTCATTCGGTATGACTGGTTCAGGGATTACATCATACGAGTTTAATTTAACATAGCGTAGCTAACTATGTACAATTAAACAAGGATGATGTGATATCTGAAAGGGGTTATACTGAATCGGGAATACACTAGTTGACTCTGATTGTTATGTGCTAGACACCCTAGGCTATTATATGTACTGTAGGTATATATGAATAGGCCTTACATGTGTACTACTATTACGTATCTATATATATATATATATATATATATATATATATATATATATATATATATATATATATATCGAGTATATATATACAATCAATTCCTCTATACCAACGTATATTTGTGAAGAGGCATATCGCCGTCTTCCTCACCATCACGACTCGACACTTTCTCCATATGTACACACAGGAGAGTACCAACTCATCACTGAACCTCGGGAAGGAGGTGAAAACGTTATTTATTGGGATGGAAACCCACACATGCTAAAACCAATCAAATCTTTAGACTTTGACCAAACGGTTTACTATCGGATTAGTGTTGACTAAGTCCGCAAAATCACCTCAATCACAACCTGATCATTTAGATCAATCACTTCAAAACTTTAGTGCCTTGGCACTCACATTTTGGCCTTCGTGCTACGATTAGGAAACTACCTAACTGCAAACTGTCTCTAGCCTTAAGGGCTACACTCGAACAACACACAGCACGTGGTGCTGCAATCACATGGTACGTTAATACTACCATCGGCACGTGGGTGCTACGCTCACAGTACATAGCACTGCAATTTCACTCTATATTTCATAGTACTTGGGTACTACAATTACAAGACATTAGTATTTCAACCACTGTGCTTTAGGCACAACATTTCAGCACTAGGTGCTACTTTCAATATACGTGTAGGCTTGTTATAGTTACATGTACGACTTATATATACATATACACTTACTTAGCTGGACACGAGGTATCACACTTGACTCTCATTACGTACGTATACTGGTATAGTTACGTATACACCATATATGTATATACGACCACTTAGGCATATGACGCCTCAACTTATGAACAAACACTGATGTCACCACACACGTGGGTTGTGTTGGTAGACCCCGATCCAACATCGCACATGGCCCTATGAACGTCACCCTTGCTGGTATAGATGGCCATATAATACACTAGTACTACATTATATAGTCTGTTAGACTACGACAACAACATGAACTCGATTGATTACAAATAAAATACAACAGAGTCATTAATACGACTACACATCAAAAACTCCAAAGTCCGAGGACTTTCCAACTGACACCTTAAATGATTCCTGGATCGCTATCACTTTTACATCCGAATATACAACTATAAAAATCAAAGTCTTCGAATAAAGAACCTCACACCTTGTTGTTTCCCTCTTATTGAAGAATCATGCCACCGAAGACGAGAACTTACTCTGATGCTCAGCTTGCCTCCATCGTTTCTCAAGCAGTGACTGAGGCTTTGACTCGACACCCTCCACAAAACTACGGGAGAAATAGCGATATTGCTGAAACTACTGTCCCCAGGCCCTGTTCCTACAAGGACTTCTTAAACTGTCAACCACTGAACTTCAAGGGCACGGAAGGTGCTATTGGATTGCTCAGATGGGTTGAGAAAATGGAATATGTGTTCCACATCAGCAAGTGTGCGGAGGAAGACAAAGTCAAGTTCTCTATTGGCACCCTTGCAGACGGTGCTCTCACATGGTGGAATTCCTATGCCCAGTCTGTGGGTACCGACACCGCCTATCTGTTCCCTTGGGAGGACTTAAAGAAAATGCTCACGGATGAGTACTGCCCGATCGAACAACTTCACAAACTAGATGAAGAGTTCTGGAGCCTAAGGGTTCAGGGAACCGACATTACAGGGTACACCACCAGGTTCCAACAACTAGCTCTTTTGCGTCCCGCCATGGTTAGTACAGAATTTGATCGAATCAGGAAATACATTAGCGGCCTGCCGGAACCTGTCCGAGGGAACGTCACATCGTCAAACCGAACCACTCTTCAGAGCACCATTCGACTGGCTCACGAACTCATGGCCATGAATAATGACCAGGAATCGTCCACTCCACCGAATAGTAATAACAACAAGAGAAAATGGAATAGAAATCCTAGTGAAAACCATGGTCAAACCAGCGAACTCGAACCCGAACCCGAAAGGTTCTATGCTACCGGATCCGAGGAAAAACGAGGCTACGCGATAAATAAACCTTTTTGCCATGGGTGTTATCGTCATCACGAAGGCCCATGTGGTACACCGTGTGAGAGGTGCCAGAAATTCGGACATAAAATCTGGGACTGCAAAATTCCCGCAAATCCTGACGCGCAAAAGACATGCTATAAATGCAACGAGCCCGGACATTTCAAGAAGGATTGCCCAAAAATGAAACGCAAGGTCACCTGGTCGACAGATCCCCGATAAAGATGTAGGTACATCCTTACTTGAAAACATAACTCCCCAATTATAGATTCGCTAAGCGAGTACTTTATCTCCCTGATACCACTTTTATTAATTTAATGCCGAGTGGGTCTTAGGGCTAGTTGACCTAGGCCCACATAAAACTCAACGTTTGCTTTCAGCAGACTAACCGACTGAACGTTCACCAACTACTTAGTCCTAATAGGACAATTCATAAAACGGTCACTATGTGACGACTATCTAGTCCCGAACGGACTACAACGTAAATGGTTACCTCGTAACCACAATGTGCCTTCAACTCTTAACGAACGAAATAGTCAGAATGTGACTACCACGATAAACATCGACACAGTCATGGATTGACTGCTCCTCAACCCGTCATAGACGCGGTATGTCTACTATCTACTCGATAAACGCCTCATACGTACATTGCTCCCCAAACCCCACGCGACCACGACTTCACACGAAATTTCGGGACGAAATTTTATTAACAGGGGGAGAATGTAACACCTCGTCAAAAAGTCAATTTTCGCGCCAAATTTAAACTTTAAATATTCGTATTTAATACGCTCCAAACCCCTAGTATTCAATAATTATATATATATATATATAATAATAATTTGGTCCAAATAACGTAATTAACGCGTCCAAATTTCGGTGTCAAAACTTCATAACTAATATTTTATTAGTTGCAATAAACGTTGCACAGTTAGACAAAAATATTAAACATACAAAAATATCATTAGTTTTGGATTTAAAAACGCGTCCTATTTAGTTGGGATAACACAAAATAAAGTTATAAAACTTTGTCCCAAAAATATTTTGAAAACATTGCGAAACATATAAATGAAATTATAAAAACAAAATATTAAATTTATTTTACGATTGAGTACAAAAACACGGGCATTTTATACCGCGAATCGGGGACACCAACCCCCACAAAAGTGAGGTCCGGCCTCACCTTCCCCCATTTTTCTTCTTTCTTCATTTTTTTTTTTTTTTCATCTTTTCCTCTCTTCTTCTTTAACCAAACAACAACAACCACTAATATCATCATCATCAAAATCGGAATCAACATCATCATCATCATTTTTCGGAGTCATCAACATCAAGGAACAACAACAACATCATCATCTTCATCATCATCTTCATCATCATCTTCATCATTGTGCTCACCACCATCACCACTCGATCTCCAAAATCGTAAGGATCTACACCCTTTTTCTTTGTTATTTCGAGTTTATAACACTTATATCATCATATATTCGCATTATATCAACGAGATTTGGTCAAAAACGAGTTAGATCTTGATTTTGGGTGAAAACCCATCGAACAGGCCCAAGTGTCGCAGGGGCCGAAAACAGTATATGAGTCACTAGCGAAGTGACACTATTAAGTGACTCATACCCCTATAGAGTCACTAGCGAAGTGACGCTATTAAGTGACTCATACCCCTATAGAGTCACTAGCGAAGTGACGCTATTAAGTGACTCATACCCCTATAGAGTCACTAGCGAAGTGACGCATATGAGTCACTAGATAGAGTCACTAGCGAAGTGACGCATAAAAACCTGAATTTCCCTATCTTTTGAGTCACTAACCTAGTGACGCCCAAAGTCAATCAGTGACGCATGAAGTGTCGCTAAAATCAGATTTTAAGCTAAAAACTCATTTTTAAAGTGCCAAACTTATTCGGAAACATATACGCAATTATATACGAACCGAAACGCGTTCACACGCACTTTATTATACAAAAAAACAATATAATTATATTTTCGAAATATAATTTCAGTACGCGACAAACGAAACGTATTTACTTCACGATATTCAAACGTAAACACTTAGCAAACCCATTGAGTACAATATAACCGAATGAACAACAAATTGGATAGTTTTACTTAAACGTCCACTTACTCATACGAAATCTCACGTGTTTAGGACACTAGGAGATTATTATCGACACGACTCGCTACATTAGGACGCTAGCTCCTCAGGTGAGTTTCATAGCCCACTCTTTCAACTGTTTTACTGTTTTCGGGGTGAAACACATGCTCAATAACTGCTTTCGAATTATATTAATAATCTTTCATAATTCACAACTATTTATATTACTGTTATGTAATACGAATTGTGTAATGCTTAGGATTACACACACCTTACGACTTTAGATCCATACCAATACTTAACCTAGATAGGTTACAATTATGATTCGATACGTCATGAGTACGGACCATCACTTTATAATCTAATTCGGGTTATCAATTTAGTTGACTACATTGTCGTGGGACAAATCTTACCAAACATATTAGAACCGGTTAGTTCTACTCACACTGGACAACGCTTAAACCATTACAGGATTAGTTCCCCTTTTAGGAGCTGACGCTGCCTATACGAATCATGGATCTCAATATACTTGCTAGACTGAGACTAGTGATATACAATGGTAACATACGAAACAACTAGGTGATGATTAGTCATACCTAGGCTTATAGTGATACTACAAATGGATAAGAACTATAACACATACTTAGCTACAGTCAATTAATTTCATGTGCTACATGATACACTATCTCATTGTGTTTGCTGACTCGACTTATATATACATGTATAGATATATATACACATACTTGTAATTCATCTTGCATTTGGTACTACTTACAACTTACTTATGTATATTGATATACATATGCTATTACAAACACAATCTCAAGTCGGGCATGTCGTAGTACTGATGGCTCAATTACATTATTGCTTGCGAGCAATCCGGACGATGCCTGATTAGGCACAAAACGATATCACGGTTGGTGATACAAAACGATATCACGGTTGGTGATACAAAACGATATCACGGTTGGTGATACAAAACGATACCACGGTTGGTGGTACAAAACGATATCACGGTTGGTGATACAAAACGACACCACGGTCGGTGGTACACATCCATATCACAGTTGGTGATACATAAACCCACGAGTTAATACTCAATAATAGTCCGCGGGACTACATTTACTCGTTGCTGGATGCAACACGCTACCCATTTATTACTCAAACATCATATGACGTGGTCATACATTACTTGATTTCAAACTTAGGCATGTATTGCCTCACTCAGTTAAATCTATATAATACTAGAAAGGTATTCAGGCTCGGAAAGCCTCAATTATTATATACTTAGGTACATACCACTATTATTTAGGTATTAGATACCTCGACTAGCGTATACACATTTGTGATTACAACTTCAAATTAATACAAAGCAGAATCGTGGATTCTGCAATATCTTTCTAAACATACAGGATTTACACTTTATGTTTTCAACTAACAATCCTATGAACTCACCAGCTTTATAGCTGACTTGTTTTAGCATGTGTTCTCAGGTGCCCAGCAGGAATAGGATTTCTACAAGATTTGGCTAGCTCGAGTCTCATATTTTCAAACATCGGGACCACTCTGCATTTACTTTGTATTTTCAAATTATGTATTTGGAATTGACTACGATCTCGCAACTATTTAAACTTTTATTTTGGAAATGTAATAACTATTTTCAAACGTCTCATTTAGAGTCGTTCATTATATGTCTTATGCTGTGATATTTAATTTGGTAACACCCGACCCGACCGCTTCCGCAACCCGAGATTTGAGGGTGTTACACACACACACACACACACACACACACACACATATATATATATATATATATATATATATATATATATATATATATATATATATATACTTACAACAATAAAAAATACTCAGGATTAATTAAATTGGTCCCAACAAATATACTACTTCGTGTATAAATGGACTAAAGTCCTAAACATTTGGTCCCCACAGACTGATAGTATTCCCCATAACAAAAAAAGACTTTTCTTTTAGTTACTTACATTATTCCCCACATACTGATAGTATAATTCCCGACAACAAAAAAAGGAAATCTTCACTTCTGGAATTCTGGTTATCATACAAACATTCCCTTTTTGTTCTTATACATTTTAATTAAAATTAATGTTGAACACAAGCTGTATATAGACAAATAAGTTAATTAATTACCATTATAGTTGTAGTTGGACGAACCCTAACTGAAATTCGAAAATCCAGAAAGAAAAGACCACCGCCAAACGGACAACAATCCAAGGGTTCAGACAAACAAACACTCCACGGTCCGGCAGAAAATGGAGAAAAATGATGGATTATGATTGTGGTTTATGGATTTGTTATTTTTTTTACTTTTTATATTTTTGTACGAATGAAGGCAAATGTGAAATTTTGGTAGTAATGTTTGGAGGTAAATGGGGCATATATGAAGTGAAAATAATGGCGGGGTACTTGAATTTTCGAAAAGACCACGATTTCACTAGAATATACGTGGTCTATAAGATAAAAATACCACGGTTTTATTAAAGGGACCTGTGTTCCGTTCACTTTGCACTTTTGAATATTTTTTGTTGTTCACTTGAAAACAGCTGTATTAATAATTAATAATTAATTTAATTACATATGGAGATCATCCTTTTTTTGAAACTTGTTACGTCTATACTCAATAGTCCTTAATTTACACTAACGATGGTTAAGTCTCCGTTCAAAAGGACTATGTAGTTTTTTATTATTCTTTTAAATTTTTTGAGTAGATATAAAATATAAAATCTAATGTATATATATACGGTGATAGGGACATTATTAGGATTTAGGACAAACAACATTTTCATCTTTCACATTTCACTTAGCAAATTCATCATCAACTAGTTTTCAATCATCACCATCAGTTTCTGATGATCCGTAGATACCACGAGGAGACGAGGAGTATTATCATCACTATATCCAGAACCATTTTCATCATCTTTCGACCAAAAATCATCTTAATTTGGAGTCGTAAGATCCAATGTCACTACCATACGATAATCTAACAATAAACTTAATTATATAATTAGATTTTAATTGTTAAAAATTAAAGAATAAATCAGACTAGCTAGTAAATCGAACTAAAATTTAAAATGTAACTAAGCATACCATCATTAATTTCATTATCATCATCATGAATTCATGATCATCATCAAAAATTATTACACCTGGCGTATCTTGTATTAAATTAGATATTACTCCAAATGTTAAAAATTACTTTTGATTTTTGAACTATCTACAGCCATAAAATAACCACAGAAGAGTAGAAGACTAACCATCGCACGTCTCTTCAATTTCTGCTAGACCACGGTTCCCCATAAATTAACATTGTCATAAAGTAATTATTGTTATTATTATTAATCTTAACATATACGGAGTATTTGTTAGTTAAAAAGCTATTACTAACAATCTACAATTATATAATCCTTATATAATTCTAATTATAAAATTTGAAATATTTTATTTCTCATGATACAAATGACATTAGTAGTTTATTTATACTCCGTATAAAATAAAATAAAATTATACGTTGAACAACCCGTGTAATACACGAGTATACATGCTAGTTTACTGCTATGGGGATTGCTATATGGACACCGTTCATGTAGATGTAGTATATGGACACCACCTAACTAATTACCCTATGATATATTATTGGAATTCGTAAAAGCTGAGTATAATGATCACAAATTATCTCATTAATTGCTTATTTAACTTTTTTTTTTAATAATATACTAAAACTGCTTTTATATAAAAACAATTTTATGATTAATTAATTTTTAATATATATACTTCGCAATTAGGTTGAAGGTAGTATCATATTTATATGATCAATTTTTATTGAGTAGTATTAATGGTGTATTTTCAGCCAATCACGATTTAAATTAATATCATCTTTAAATTAATATATTATCTTATAAATTATATATAGGAAACATCTATATGATATCATTATTTTACTAAATTTCAATTTAATCAATTTAGTCCCTTAATTTCACTAAATATTTTAAAAGAGCTCATTCAAATCTCTAACTTTATAAAATCTCTAACTAAATAAATTATCTTATGGATAAGAAGGCCAAGATATTAACATATATTTGTTAATTAAAAGCTTTCACTAACAAAGTCTACGATTATTTATTCTTAATCGTAAAATTTGAAATATTTTATTTCGATCTTACCATACAAAATGACATTAACATCTTATTTATATAAAATAAAATTATGCGTCGAACAACCGTGTAATACACGGGTATACATGCTAGTTATCTTTTATAAGAATCAAAGTTAAAACATAAAATAAATTGTTATTTTTCATCAAGTATATAAATTTACAACTTCTTTTGACTAATAAGCCTTTCTATATATGAAAAAAACACCCCCACAACGATGGATTGTGAGAAGCCCATTTGACCGTGTGGGTTTAAGTTTCGCGAAAAGCATGTATACATAATACATATACGACATAGATATATGAAGTGAGTTAGGTTAGTGTCTAATTAGCCCAAATTTGTTTAACCATGCAAAATGTTAACGAATCACCTTGTAATTTTCTTAAACTCTTTTGTATTAGAATATTTGATATTGTTAAACTGTGCAAAGAAATTTTGTAGTAACTAGAATTATCATTTTGTAGTAACTAGAATTAGCATCTTTATAATTATCTTGCATACAACTATAATGATTAAATGATACTTTCAAATTATAATAATTAAAATAAAATTAAAAAGAAATAATGATTACTCTAATGGTGTCCATATAGCCATAAAGGTGGTATTCATATAGCACTGCTATAGTTAACAAGCCTCCCCATAAAACTGACCGTGGTCAATAAGTAACCGTGGTCATATATTGACGCCATTTTTTGCTGTCTATTCAGTTTACTACTTCAATAGTTACCACGGTTTATCATAAACTAACCGTGGTCATTATGTAACCGTGCTCAAGTACTGGTCATATATAATATATATAGGCGCCTATTTACAATTTAATAAAAGCGTCTGTTGAGTTTCACTCTTTCAATCGTCGCGAAACCGTATTCTTCCTCAACGTTTCATATATATATACATATAAATTCTACCAGTTATTTCAATTCCTTACAAGTTACTACACAAAATCTCGAATTATCCTTACAAAACAAAAGTCTCAATGGCATCCTCATCCGATGATACCAAAAACAAAAAGAGAGCATCAAGCCCACCAACATCACCACAACCATCATCCAAGTCCCATAAAAAAAATCCCCTCGAATTGTACGGAGTTTGCCAACATGTTTAGGACAAGTGTAATGAAGAACGATTTGGGGCGGAGAAGTTACTGTTAGAAAGCCATGAAAGAATTGTACGGACACTGCAAGAACGTGTCAAGCGCGATGAAGAATCTATACGTTCTTGTTTTGAACGTATAGATGATAACAACAAAAAAATCGCTGACCATCAAGATAAGATCACCGATCTTATCAAGACCATCTTCAGTCCAGACCCTTAAATCTTTTATGTTCATCGATCATGTATATATTAATGTTTATATTAATTTTATCATATTCTTCCAGCTCTTGTTAATTATTAATATTATTATTATTATAAATGTTATTTTTTTATGTTTAATTTATTATGATAACTTACTAATTAAAGTATTAAACTCCGCATGACCGACCGTCGTCTATTCAATATACTGCCAATGGTGACCGCGGTTCCCCATAACCTAACCGTGGTCATATAATCTAAATCCTCGTAAATCATTTTCAATATGCACTCAAGTCAAACTGGTGCAAAATACATAAATTAGACATTACTAGCAAAACAACCCGCGCAATGCGGCGTAAAATAAAATCGTAGATTATTTTGATCCGTGATAGTGTTACATCGTTTTTCTTATTTTTTGATAGATTAGCTAGCTTTGGTGATGAAATATGACCATTATAGTATTGGAAAGTGGAATCATTATGTTTAGTTATAGAGAAATTAAGTGAGTTAATTGTTATTTAATAAAATAGTTATCATAATACAATTTCTAATAAAAATGGATATTTATATTAAATTGTTGAGTCTTAAATTTGTTCTTAAAATTTGCTAAAAATACAAGACTAAGATGCTTTATATGTAGTAATAGATATATATAGATTTGAAAAGTAATATAGAAATTATAGAAGTACACGTCTTACCAGTCGCATATTGAATCGTAATTGAGTTGTGAGATTTCCACTAAAACAAAACTCTTTAAAAAAGAGTGAGTAACTTGATCTACCTATCCATAAAGCTTATATTCAGATTACGAAGTAACCGAAATTGAATTTCCTCATTATGACAACAAACAATTTTAAAATTGACAAAACTATAATGACATTATAAGTAAGTTTTCATAACTCTATTTTTTTAGAGAGAGAGGAGTCAAGATGAAGATGATAAAACGAAAAAAATTCTACAAATCAAAGTTATAGTGAAAAAACATATTAAAGGATGATTTTGGGCTATTATAAAAAAATATAAGTGTTATCACATGACACATAATTCAAATTAAATTGGTCAAGTCTGTATGAAATCCGATGTGGCAGGAAAAACTCATTGGGATTTATCATTGCCTGCGAAATGTTTTAGGATCCTGAAATCTTAGGATCCTAAACTCAAGCCTGTATGAAATCCGGTTAAGGATCCTTGAATCTAAGATAATATCCTAATATTATTTATAGAGAAAGTTCAAAGGATCATTCAATCCTAAGGTTAAAATTCAAAGATGCAGAAAAGTAAAATTGTCTTGTGGCCAACATAAACCACATTCAAACACAACCGTGGTTGACCATGCCAGGTCAACCTCACCCCAAAAATTGTTTTGTTACAATCACAACCCTTACAAAATAGATGAGCATCGAAATAAAAATAGGGCTTCGGCTAGTCAAATGCCATCCTCGCCCGAGGATCCTTCGCTGTCGACTAGATCGACGGCTGCAGCTATTTTTTCATCGCTTTTGGAATTAGACGCTTCGCCTTTGTTCAGTGTGTCGGTGATCCTCGTTTTGGGTGCCTTGGTTTCTTTTCCTTTTGCTCTGGATCCTCCGAGGCCAATGAAGAATGGATTTTGGGGATAATCATCTTTCATCCTTGCTAACTTGTTCTTCCATCCCTTGACGTCCCACAGGCTGGCATCTAGCCCATTTTCAGCAGCTTCTGTGGCCATGTGGATTTTAGATTCCAATACAACGATAGTAGCATCTCTCTTCGCCTCTTCCATCAGGGTGTTGTTTGTGTCAGATCCTTCTTCTTTGGCACGACCGGATTGTTGGGCAAGCACAGCTTTAAGGGTTCCAATTTTTCGCTTGGCTTTCTCCAGTTTGAGGGTACTCTTCTTGAGGGTAGCAGTCAGAGCATCAATCGTTATGACCTTATCTGTGTAATCCTCTATCATACTATCTGCAGCCTGATAGAGAATTAATATCAGGTTTTATTTAATTTAAAATGAATTAAAAGAAGAGAGCCTTACTATCAGAAGGTTGGAAGCAGGATTATTAAGATCATATAATTCTTCTACTTTTCTCTTTTTGGAGAGAAAGTGTGTTGGAAAAGGCTTGAAACTTGAACCACCGATCTTTGTCACTTCCTTTTGGGGTGGAATCTCCGAATCAATGTCGGACAAAGTAAAATGCACTGAAAGATTAGGAAGAAATTAAAAGAGTGAAGAGGAGAATTATGAACAGAAAAGATAGAAAATTACATGACATCGTTGAGTCTTTCTTACGGTTGTTCTGAATTATTATCGGGGGTAGTTTTCTACGAAAATTTGCTATAAGAACGTGGTTATGGAATGGTTTTGAATGAAAAATAGCGAAGAAGAAGGATGAGAGAGAGTGGGATTCGTATGAAGATATGATGACGGTTTGATGTGATAGGAGCCTGATGGTTATCAGAAAAGATTAGTAATACTTTTGTA
Source organism: Helichrysum umbraculigerum (assembly GCA_949592205.1). NCBI lineage: Eukaryota > Viridiplantae > Streptophyta > Magnoliopsida > Asterales > Asteraceae > Helichrysum > Helichrysum umbraculigerum. The sequence goes on along the minus strand of CATIUR010000002.1, from coordinate 159,165,865 downwards.
ATCAATTACTTTCATTTTTCCTTTAAAAAAAAAAATTTACTTTCATCTTTAAGAGCATCTCCAATGTGGGAAAATCACAAATTTGATCCATTTACCAAAGCAATTTAAACAAAATAATCCGTTGACTTTCGTTTTTAACAAACTAATCCACCCGAATGTGTGCGCTAAAATTTAAACAAGAATCTTTTAAGCATATTCTTACACTAATTTTTTTTTACTCCAATGTGTGCACTAAAATTTTACACTAAATCTTTTTATATTATATAAAGTACATAACATAAAGATGGTGGATGACATAAAAGTACATTTGTATTGGTTTATATTATTATAAAATAGTGAATAGTGTTTAGTGTAAACTTTAGTGTAGCACAATATATTGCATTTTAAGCTTTGACTTTTCATTACACTAAAATAGTGTGAAGTTTAGTGATAACATTGGAGTGCATTTTTTGCACATTTGCACTATTTTAGTGTAAAAAAGTACATTTAGTGTGTACATTGGAGATGCTCTTTAGGCAAGGATCATTTGATCCTTCCCGAGGTTTTGTGCCGGCAATCAACCTTGATCAAGGGCTTTCCTCGTATATCATCGTGTCAATTGCATTTACTTCACATTTTCATTGTTTAATTTGCATATTACTGATCTATTTATCACAAAATCAGCATTATCCTTAATCTGTTCTTGTGCTTATTTATCAAACACTTGTTCAACAAGGATCTACGTATTTGATCTATCTTTTTCATACAAAATAATTGCTTACTAATAGAGATAATCGTGTTTCTACGTAATTATCTTGAGAGTAATTTTTACATCCAACCTCACAAACTAAATTTGATCACTTAATTGCTTTTAGTAATTTTTGACCAAAACAATTGGGTTTCAAAAAATTTGTAATGTGAAATCACATGTGACTTAATACTAAAAAATGATCACACCCACTTATATCTCCGATTAAACTTTAAATTCAAATCATTGATGAAATAAAGCAATTAATTAAACATGAAAAACTAAGTTGTAATCACATGTTGTAATATGACCGAGTATTCCACACGTGTTGACTTCCTTCCTCGTAGTTCAAATATTTTTCCAGCTTGATACTATCCAAGGAAATCGGAACTAACTTCCCACGTCCCTTATGACCTAGTCAAAACATAATAAACAAACGGAAATATTAGTAGCAAAGGGATCCCGAGATCATACATTTTCTTGTCCTGATTGTAAATTCAATATCCTGCACATGAATTATCCAAAAGCAATCCAGGATCCTTATGTACACTCAGCATAGTAACTAATCCGGGATCGTGCATAGTTAGTGAAAATTCTACCCACAACATATACTAGCTGCAACCTCGATCAAATGCATAAGTCTTTCTTAATTTGATTATGCCATGCAATAAACCTTCCATAAGTCTTTCTTGATCAAATGCATAAGTCTTTCTTGATCATTCATCAATACCTTCAAACCGGCCTCTCCGACTCTTTACACATGAAAAATGAAAGCAACGTGAAAAACGAAAGCATGCATACGATAGGGGCTTTGGTACCCACTGTACTAAAATATACCATTTATTTTGCTCCTACTCTGGGAAAATCACAAAAATGATCCAATCACCACACCCCTTTTAACAAAATAATCCTTTGACCAACCATTTTAACAAACTAATCCTTTGACTGGCACCGGGTCGGCGGCCCTGGCGCCCCACCCTCAAAAGACGTGTCACGTGGAAAAAGCTTGCATCATTTTGCATCATTATCGCCAGGGGCGCCACCATGTGGGACTGGTGCCCCAGGCGCCCCACCATTATCGTCGGCGCCCCAATATTAAATATTAATAAATCTTTCCACATTGCACGTCTTTCGAGGGTGGGGCACCAGGGGCGCTGACCCGGCGCCAGTCAAAGGATTAGTTTGTTAAAATGGTTGGTCAAAGGATTATTTTTTTAAAAGGAGTATGATGATTGGATCATTTTTGTGATTTTCCCTCATACTCTCCACATAGTAATAATTATGTTTAAAATAAAATATTAAAGAAAATGGTATATTTAGTACATACCTTATATTTTATTTTAAACATAATGATTGCTGTACCTTTTCTGTAATTTTTTCATCACTTTTTGTTATCATTCTGTACTTTTTAATACTATGCAAATGATTAGTGGTATGGTGAGCATATTTAAATGGTATAGAAAGCCCCTCCTTTTATTTTCCCTTTGTGATAGTATAGTACGGAGTAGAAAATATTTAGAGCACAGAGTGTAGTACTTTTGTCATTATACTGTTTTGAAAAGAATGTTGTTGTTGAGGAATTTGTGATGTGATGGTCAGTGTTCTAGATAATATTTTGAACAGTATTCTGGAGTCAAGTACAGTAATCCACTCACCATATCACTTTTATATATTATTGGCTTAAAACTCTCCATTCCTCCTAAAATTACTCACCATACCATACCCTCTTTGGCTTAAAAAATAAATAAAAAGTACATAATGTAAGAAAAAGTGATGGAATAAACAGATAAACACACTTTCTTACTTTTTGTGTACTTTTACCTTTCTGTACTTTTTTAATTCAAAAGTGGATAGTACCATTATTTTTTCCCCCAATATATACATCATTCTAAACTCTATTTCCTTTTTTCTAAAAACCCTAAAGTTAAAAAAATGCCATCTTCTCCTTCTTCCTCATCACACAAAATATTTTATCAACTTTAAAACGAGATACAGTAATGTTTTGTCGTACACAAAAATATATATAAATGTAAAAAAGTACCATAACACAATAATATTCAATTCATTGATATATAAAAATGCGACATTACACTTCAATCATCATCTATTACATATCGAAATCAAATTAAAGATAATACTGTGACCCACAAAATCCTAGATGATGATAACAAAAACAAAAAAAACAAAAAAACATAGACTTAATTGTGACGTTTTTTATACCAATCCAATGTCACTCTCTTTTCATTCATTGAGTTTTCAAGTTTCTTGATTTCATCCCAAAGTTCCTTGTACTTTTTTTTATCCTTGTTAAGAGATTGTGCCATTCTATTAACACATTTTTGAAGACTTTCATCCCTCTGTCCAGGAAGAATGAAAAGTTCATACAAAGGAGAAGGTGGGCGTGGAGGATCGGTTTGAGAAACTTTTGGTAAAATGTAGTCCCGCTTTTGGTTTGATGAGGAAGAAGGAGAATCCTTTTGGTTTGATGAGGAAGAAGGAGAAGACGCCATTTCTTTTTAACTTTAGGGTTTTTTTAGAAATAAAGAAATAGAGTTAGAAAGAGCTACGGAGTCTGTGATTGTCATATATAGGGGGAAAAAATAATATTGTAATAAAATATGCTTTTTAATTCTAGAAAGTAGTTCACTAGTAATAAAAAAAAAAAATCCTTGCGGGTGTAACTAAATCTTCATTTACAGTCAAAAACCTTCTTCTCTAACCTCCATTTACACTTTTACATTAAAAAATGACAAATTTTGGTGGATTATTTGGATAAATCCACAAACATTTGTTCATACAAGGGGAAAAAAATAGATATAATTGATGATCCCTGTTTTAGCCTAGTTTTAGGTGATTAGGTGATGTCACAAAGTCAAAAGCTAGCTAGCTATTTGTTCAGAAGTAGCTGGCTTTTTTCAAATAATGACCACGGTTTCATTTTGTTAACCGTGGTCATATATAGTAAATGCTAATGCACATTTTTGGTTTCATATAAACACAGACCAAACATATATTCCGTGAAAGATTTTACAATTTATCGCTTTTCGCTAAAATAGAAAACAAAATGAAAACAAACATATATAATTTTATTTTTTCATTAATTAATAAATATATATATATATATATATATATATATATATATATATATATATATATATATATATATATATATATAATACAGAGTAGCAAACATTACAACAAAGTTATGAACACATCATTTTGTTCAATATTTTTCTCAAAACGAGTCTTCATTTCTTCACATTTTTTTTTTCTTCCTGGTAAAAAAGAAGATTATCTTGAAGTTGTGAAAGGTACTCTCTCTCACTTTCGGAAATGTCCCCTTCATGCTGATCTTCGTGTTTATCAACTAGTTCGGAAATGTTTCTCCTTGTGTTCATCCACTACCAAATCAAACCTGAAAGATCACAAAAGATAAAACCCTCAACGCACCGGCGCAATACAAACAAAATGTAACTTTCCAAAATAAATTCCAGAAAGGATCAATTAATCACACTTAAATCAAGATCACAAATCAAGATCCCCGGCAGCGGCGCCAAAAACTTGATGTGCTAAATCTAGTTATAAAATTTATCGTTGATAAGTAAACCAAAAAGTACCGAGCTAGACCAAAACACAACCGGGCAGTGGACCCTGTCGAGTGGTAGTATAGTTTGGTAAGTTCGGGCTCGAACACAGGGAACTTGGTTTATACGATCAAGATAAGTGTGAACAATTTAAAGAGAGAAAATAAAATGTGGTTGGTTTGTGTGACCGAATTGTCACGATGCTTAAAACTACAATTTATCTGTCAATGAGAACGGTGGACTCAGGAAGAGTCAAATTAGTTGATTGGAACTTTCAAATATTAAAAACAATGCTTGCTTGGATTACTTAACTAGTGATTTCGGGGTGTAGAATTATAACCGGTTAAGACATATGCTAAGGTAACATTCATCGAACATAAGCTCAACGTTCGCTAAGACCTATCGTTCAACTTCAATTAACAAACCTATGATTTAATCAAGTAACGGACGTTCGCCATGGTTACAAACTTGCACAATTTAGCTAAATAATTTGACACATTCCAAAGTTACGTTCGCAATTCTGTTCAATTATTTATAGACAAATAATCAATAGCTATTCACTAGGTTGAAAACGTTCGCTAAATCAATTAGTAAATTACCAAATGGCCAAATTCTAGAGATTAAGCTCAATCACACAAGGTTCTCCGATTAAACATAAATTAAAATTTTAAGAGTTTGCAAATCAACCACACAACAAACATTCGCTATAATTGCTAACTTATATTTATTTAACTAATTGTTGTTACAATTTCCAAATGCTTTGTTCCACAATTGACACACAACTTATTTAGGTACTTTTAATAAGCAATAAACGTTTGCTATAATTGCTTAGTGAAAATGCCAAAAGTTTCATAACAACAACAAGCTAAACTCATACAAATTCATGGTTGATTCACAAACTCACACATAAGTTAACACCAAAAGATACACACCCCTAAGCAACTAGCTATTTCATCCAAACAAGCATATAAGTAACTAGCCACTCATAGTGACAACAATCTTCAAACAATTGCAAGAAATAAGTGGAATCATAATTAACTTAAATTAAAATGAAATGAAATTGTACCCAAAGGTGCTTGCACAAATTACAGTGAGATTTGTTGCTGATGTTTTCCACAAATTAACAACTGTGATTTTTGCTAAGTGAAGATGAGTGAAATTTGTGTTTTTGGTCGTGTTTTTGTTGAGAGTGAAAAGAAAACCAGAACCAAAGTGGTATCTTCTCTGATGTCGTGTGTAGTCTCTCTTTTTCTTTTCTTTTTAGGGTTATAAAAACCCAGGACTTCCAAGTTCCAGAAGACCAGTGGACATTTCTTGAGCGGGAAGAGGTTTGGACCAAAACATGGTTGGGGCATTAATTGCTTCTCCATGGAAAATCTCACACGCAGATAAAATCCAACAGATATCGAGCTCCCTTTTATCCGCGAAGAAGGTGAACAGTACCCCGCCAAATTACCCGACCGGGTGAGCAAAGGTACCCGGACGGGTAGCTGCCCATACCCGATCGGGTGGGTAGAGTTACCCGGATGGGTGGGATTAGAAACCTCAGTTTTTCCAACAAGGCTCGTTGCTGTAACCATTTTGAACTAATGTATCCGATCGCGTGAAAATACCCGGACGGGTGGAAGCCCACACCCGGACGGGTGGAGAACTATACCCGATAGGGTATGCTTCTTTTCAAAGGGATCCAGACTCAGCTCCAGAATTCAACAAAACTTCACCATTTGCATTGCTTTTCCAAGTCTTGACCTGAGATAAATTTCCAAACAAAATAAGTATCGAAAGTTCATGAAATTTAGTCAAATACAAATGCAAAACAATGATATCGCGATAGATTTATATAGACAAAATGAGCGATATCAGGAGTCTGTGATTGTCATATATAGGGGGAAAAATAATACTGTAATAAAACATGCTTTTTAATTCTAGAAAGTAGTTCACTAGTAATAAAAAAAAAAATCCCTGCGGGTGTAACTAAATCTTCATTTACAGTCAAAAACCCTCTTCTCTCACCTCCATTTACACTTTTACATTCAAAAATGACCAATTTTGGTGGATTATTTGGATAAATCCACAAACATTTGTTCATACAAAGGGGAAAAAATAGATATAATTGATGATCCCTGTTTTAGCCTAGTTTTAGGTGATTAGGTGATGTCACAAAGTCAAAAGCTAGCTAGCTATTTGTTCAGAAGTAGCTGGCTTTTTTCAAATAATGACCACGGTTTCATTTTGTTAACCGTGGTCATATATAGTAAATGCTAATGCACATTTTTGGTTTCATATAAACACAGACCAAACATATATACCGTGAAAGATTTTACAATTTATCGCTTTTCGCTAAAATAGAAAACAAAATGAAAACAAACATATATAATTTTATTTTTTCATTAATTAATATATATATATATATATATATATATATATATATATATATATATATATATATATATATATAATACAGAGTAGCAAACATTACAACAAAGTTATGAACACATCATTTTGTTTAATATTTTTCTCAAAACGAGTCTTCATTTCTTCACATTTTTTTTTCTTCCTGGTAAAAAAGAAGATTATCTTGAAGTTGTTGATAACACGTAAAAAGTCATGTTTTTACGTACGTTATCTTCCACATTTTAGGCACAGAGTTAACTAAAACACACTTAAAAGAACATTATTCATAAAGTTTTGTTAACTAAGTCAAAACGGAGTCGATGTTTGTTAAATCACTGAAAATGGCATGAAAAATGTAAGAAACAGGGCAAAACTGCTTCACCGTACCTCCGTTCATTCATTTTAAGGAATCTTGAGCTACACTCCGAGTTAGGACCTCTAACTTATGTCATTTTCTTCGTTAGGAAATTACGAGACCGTGAGCGTGAGAATCACTCAAAACGGATAAACGATGAAGAAGTTACGCCCGAACGAAGAAACGAAGAACCGAAGAACCGAATACGGGCAAACACAGACCGTATACGGCCTGGCATAGACCGTATACGGCCTGTACAGACCGTATACGGCCTGTACAGACCGTATACGGCCTATGCTCAGCCGTATACGGCCCAGCTCAGCCGTATTCACCCTATGCTTGCCCGTATATGGTCCAGTTCAGCCGTATTTGCCCTAGCTCAACCGTATCGTGCGTTTAGGCAATAAAAATCAGACTTTTATTTGGGTTTGCGATACGGTTGTGCATTTCATGGTTAGGATACGGTCTACGGATACGGCTGTGCGATCTCTATATATAGAAGCTTCAAGTCTCATTTCTCACAATCAATCAATCCACCAACATCTCACACACACATTTTATTCTTCATTTTTACATTTGTATACGTTTACTCTCTCTCTAGGTTAGTTTAGTTAGATAGTTTCTCTCTCTAGAGTTTTCTCTCTAGAGAGAGATAGATAGATAGTTGGTTGGCAGTAGAGAGAGAAGGAAGCTGGTATTGTAATCACGGTGTAATAAGAGCATTCTTGGTGCAACACTCTGTCTTTCTTTTCAACCGTTACGCTGCTCAATTTACTAGGTGATATCTATCTTTTCATACTTATACTATGTCCGAATTATTTCTGCCTGCTTGTATGATGTATGTTACTGTTATTACCATGCTTATTGAGTAGTGTGCTGTTGCGGTTGTTGAAATGTAGATAATTAGACGTAGGGATGATGTTGAATTAATCTTTAAAAACCATATAATTGGGGATTGTTATTTTTGTCATGTCTAAAACTTATCATGCATCTAGACTTAGTTATGGATCACCCTTTCCAGTCCTTCGCGTGACTGCTACTTTAGGCTTAGAACTTGATCACCTCTAGGTACAATAGGAAGTTATCTGTGTTATAGTACGAAGCCGTGTCTGTCACTATAAATCGGCTGAAGTACTGGGTATAGCTTTGGAAACACCACTGGTGGAGTACAACGTGGAAGCCCCGGAAAAGCCGTATGTGCCAACACTGTGGATTACCTAGAGACCCTAGAATATGGCCTAGGAAGCAATATAGCTGTGGAAATGTTACAGTACACCGTCTGTCCACCCCTGGAGCTGAAGCTATGGAAACATTTCAACATAGTACACCGTACCTGTACCTAGGGATAAAAGCTACAACATATTCCTGGTTACGAGGGTCTGTGGAACTGTTTAAGTGTAGTACATCGTGAACGGTGCCTAGTGTGGTACGCTGTGGAATGAGTATGCATTGTACACCGCTGGTGTTCTTAGGGCTGAATGACTGATTGCAAAGGAGAGTCTAGATCATGACAGAAGTAATTGAACTAATCAAACGTAAGGAATGAGTCTAGAGATGAAAGTCAAGCCCAGCAGTGGTTCAGGATTCTTAAAACCCTAGACTCTACAAAACTGATAGTTTAGAATAACAAAATAATAATCTAAGCATATTTAGGAGATGGCAATTACGTTTAGGTGTTAAGAACGGTCAGAATAACCAGTATGGCAGTCTGTTACCTTATTCCTGCACCCCTCGAGGGTCATTTGTCCACAAAGACAGTGTGGGGGGTTGAGCAGCCTGTTCTGATCAGAATCACGATAGCCTAGGTCTCGTGACATACGAATTCTTGTAAATAACTAGAATTAGTAGGGTCCTAGTGTTTACACCCGTAATGCATTTGTCTATTAACTAAAAATGTCCCCAATTATCTTTATAATAAGCATCATCCCGACAACTAATTATCGAAGTTTCAATCGCCGCAATTCTCTATCTGTCTACCTAGCTACCGATTCTTCTCTATCTTTATTTTTCTGCATTTAGTTAATTAATTAATTAGACAACTAAAAACACCAAAACCTACCTACTTGCACAAACCCTATCCTAAAAGCGAACTATATCTTTGGCATCGCTTCGTTTCAATTCGCTCCGATTTAAGAACGACCTCGAGTTATACTTACTGCTTACTCACCCTGTGTAGTAGGTAGTATTTATAAGTTGAGCCCCAGCTCTTTATAAATTTAAAACCCACTGATCTCCGAGCCAAGCGGGAGGCCCGCAACGACAGGAAGCGATTCCTCAAAGACCGACCGTTCGGCTGGGCATCAAGTTTTTGGCGCCGCTGCCGGGGATCGTAGAGCGTTACGATTCTGAAGTCACCTTAGATAAAATAAGCCTTTAGGAGATCCTTTTCGTATAGGTTGTCTTCAACTTATCCGAAAGTTACTTTCTTTAGAATAAATTAGTTTAATTTAGAATAAAATAATAAAAAATCCAAAAATATCTTTCTACGATTCGCCGCCTTCCTATCCCATTTCTCCATCCGCCAGCAAAACGAATGAAGAAATGACGACTATGGACGATGCTGAGTTCTTCAACCACTTGGAACAAGAGTTGAAATCCGACTTTCACTCATCACCGGAAGAAGCCTCCGCTGGACCAGACGACGATTCTAGAACTTTAGGGAAACTCTTAGATCTTGACTTAGGAATCCATAAATCTCAACAGAAGATCTCAACTTCTGCTTCTAGCATTCCAAGCTATCAGGTTTTGCCTACGCCTGAGATTAAACATTCCTTAGAAAATATCCATAGATTCCCTGATTTTGTCGATAATTTTCATGGAAACCCTCAACCCTTTCATTCCTCATCTAATGAAGAACGAATCCCCATAAGGAATGAGGATATTCATGAGCATCTTCCAAAGTCACCAATTTTTGTATACCTCGTACCGGAACCTTCGTACACCATTTATCGTGTTGTAGATAAGGAATTACCGAAAGATTCAGATAGTGATGAAATCCGATACGTTGGTCACTTTTTTGATCCTGGTAATAGATTGGATGTATGTAAAGCATTTGCCGTACACTTAAATATGTCTGATTTTCCTTACTCAGTCGAGCAAAGAGAAACCACCTTAACGATAGACATACTCGTAGGTATTCTCCACTGTCTTCCGATCCAAAAGGAAGATGGTATCTTCACACGATATCGAGAGCAAGAGCAAAAGCTTTTATCATAAATAGATCGCCTCATGGATCTATTTGCTTGCACCGATTATCAACCGGTTTCTCAAACCATGATTAATCGTTATGTTGCAGCTATGATAAAAGATCTTGAGCTATTAACTTCTAAAGATCCCGCGATCACTCTCGTCATTTCTGGAAAAATTCCATTTTTCGTAGATCCTGCCGCCTATGTAATCGCCAAGTTGCAAGAAATATTTCCTGTAGCAGACGACAACAAGATAGAAGCCGCTTTCTTTGCTGAAAGAAAAGATATCCACGTTAAACTCGCTTCGTTGTTCGATCAATCCAAATTCCCTTTCACCGTTTCTCAAAGATCTCTAATTTTGGATATTACCATTGCAGTGCAAACTACAAATGGTAATCCCGACTCAAAAGAGGAACTTAGGTTTCAGAGAATTTTAGGAAATCTTCTTCACGACCTTAATAATATAGACCGCGGTATGCGAATAGGAATTTCAAAAAAAAAAAAAAGTTAGATGGGAATTCAATAAGTTTGTTAACAATCTGCTAGAATTAGGCCGGAAAGAACATAGGATTCTTAGCGAATTCAAAAATTTCTCATCACACCCTGCCGAGCTAGTTGATTATGTCATTAACATTCTAAACTGTGATTTTATTCCTCGCTATACTTCAAGATTGCTTTCAAGCAATCCCCTTTAAACTGTTTTGGAACAATAGTTGAGCTACAGACTTAAACCAAGCGCTTTTTGGGAGGCAACCCAAATCTTTAATTAGGTCTTTAAAATAATTTTCGTAGGTTAAAAATATGTTAGTTTAATTATTAGTTTAATTTGTTTCTTAAGAAAAAGTCAAAAAGCTCTTAAAATCTTTGTCTCCGCAAAATCTGCGCAGTTTCTAAAAACGTGAAGATCTTAAATTCAAATATTTTTTGAAAGTTTTTTTAAATTGTTTGGATTTTTTAAAAGGGTCAAGATTTTAAACCAAAAATATCGTTTGTTTTATTAGTTAAGTAGTTTTTCATTTCCGTCTTAAATAAAACCAATCTTTTTGTTGCACGCAGTTCACTACAGAATTTTCAGACTTTTGCTAAAATCATTTAGTTTAAGTTTTTAAATTACCCAAATTATCTAGTAAATACATTGTAAATTGTCATTAAACACAAATGGTAAAAAGGTAGAAGTTAAAAAGGGCAAAAATGAGTCAAACCAAGTCAAACAACATAAAAAATTCATTTTTTTTCCTTCTTCTTCTTCCTTTGGCCGACGGCCTCCACCCCACCACACCAAATCCACCATTTTTCACCATTGTTGCTCAAACCAAGCTTCAAATCTTCATATCTAGGTCATTTTTGGTTCATTTAACATCATTGCATCTTCATTAAGGTATGATCCAAGCTTTAACCACCAAAATTCTCTAAATTTGTTAACCTAGGGTTTCAATTAGGGTTTTGATGATTTGTGCTTTACATTGCGAAATTGAGCTTTGATTCTTGCTTGGTAATGATATAAGATGATGTAGGAACTAGCATTGCTAGTTAGATTGAAGTAATTTGATGTTTGACTTTTGAAAGTTGACATTCTTTGACTTTTATGGCTAGTTAGTCCATTTTTGACCAATTGATGATTAAATTGCTTATGATAAGTTGTTTATTGATTGCTTGATGCTTAAAATGATTAGTATAACTTATTCGTTTGCTTCATTTGCGGTTAAATGCGTATTATGGTCAAGTTAGCAAATTAAAGTAAGCGTGAAACGTTGACTTTTGATAAAACGTCTCCATTTTGAAATAAAACTCTTGGTTAAATGATGTTTTGGCTTAAGTTGATGCTAATGCCTTACTTTGATTTGCTAGTTCAAGTTAGTATTATTATGGATTGAGCAATTGGCTAAAGAAAACCTTACTTTGGTAAAGTTGACTTTAAAAAGTCAATATTGCTTAATTTGTAGTAATCTAATGATCATTCTAGTTTGTAAGAGTCAAGATTACATTGTGAGATTGAATCCTTGAGAGTATTACGGCACCCTACCTTTGAAACAACTACTTTTTTAAAAAAGTAGCATCTAAATTGCCATGGTCACTTTAAAGGATCCACTTTTACAACACGATTGTTAACTAAGGAAACTTTGTTGCACTACTTGCATAATATGGTTAAAAATGCTAATTACTCGTTTAAATAATCATGATAGTTTTCATTTTGTATGCGGTAATAGGTTATGCTTGCCATGATAAGGTAATTACATGATTAAGATTTAGGTCTATATCATACATGCTTATGATGGTTAAGTGGTCTTTTGACTTGTCCTATAGAAATCATTAAAGACTTAATAGCCTATTATTGTAAACCAAAGTTTCTTGTGATGGTTGAAAGATGAATTTGGTTGGATTATTAGTTATTACAGGTTATTGGGACTGCTCATATTCTAAAGCCCACATTTCGAATTTTCGTCAAAACTTTAGAATATGACCTAGTCCATAAACTTGTAATTATTCTTGGTAATTCACTTTGTTCTTGTTTTTCTCTTATTTACAGATGGCTGAGATTCCTCGCTATATCAGGAAATCCATCAAAGATCCAGAGATGCGGGAAAAGTTTCAGACATGGTTAACACATGATTTAGGGGAAAATAGGTACATAGTGTGGGAAGACTTGGAGCAGATTGGTCTAAAACAAGGTTTTGAAAAATTGATTATGTTCAAGGAAGGGAAGCGAAATCTGCGAGCCTGGAAGAATCTGTTTGAGATTAGGGAAAATGTTTATCGGGAATTAGTTGCTGAATTCATGGTTACCTTCCAGTTTGACAAGACAACCGATAAACTAAATGATGACCGAATGATCAGATTCAACTTTTTGGGCAACCCTCAACAAATGTCATTGGCAACTTTTGCTAGTCACCTTGAGCTATACACTGAGTATCAATTCACTACTTCTTTCTTCTTGAAAGCAAATAGAGAGGTGAAACAGCGAGACCACACTGATATCTAGCAAGAATTAACTGGAAATCAATTTCAGTCTAATGTCAAGGCCACCAGTTTTCTTGATAAGCACCATCAGGTTCTCCACAACCTCCTTGCATGTAGCATTCGAGGAAAAAGAAAGACCAAAGGAGCTGTTGGAGTAAAAGATTTGCTGATTATCAAGAGCATTATAGAGCAGGAGCACGTTAATGTTGCTTATATAGTTGCTGATAGGATCCTCACTGAGTCAGGATACACCGAATCAGAGTCTGCTTACATGGGAGCAGTAATCACTAAGTTAGTTAAGAGAATGGGGCTGTTAACTGAGAAGGCGATCGGTAACTTGACACCGGTGGCGAACAGGGTATCTAAGCCATATGACATCAACTATATGGTTAAGGTTTGGTTGCTAGAGAAGGATGCTGATGGGCAGATAAGATGGAAGGATGGTGAGATCATTCCGGGAGTTCGAATGAGACCCCCGAGGAGCAAGAGTGTAAGGTTTGAGTTCGATGACAGCACGGTCCACCGACATCCTAGGACCACTGTTGCTCATGAGCGATAGGAGGGAGAGACAGCTGCTGAGGCACAAAGTCCACTGATACCACCTGCTCGAGAGTTTGGTTGGGGAGATCCGGTATCATCCGAGCTCATGTACGGTATGTTGGGTATGCTTAACTCACACTACATTCAGGACACATATTTAGCTACTGAGTTTGGATTCCCATAACCTACACGCCCTACATGGGTATGCGGCCTACGTCCACCCAACTACCACACCATGCCACTACATCCATTTGCCATGATGCCACCCACTACCACCGTTCCTTACAACTTCATACCACCCACATCATCCACTCGCACTGTGCCCATTGAGATTCCTCGAGCCCGCCGTACCAGGACTACTCCTGCGGCTGAGCCGGTTTTCTCTGTGCACACTGCGACACCACATGAGCCGCATATCCCACATATTGGGCAGCCATCTTCCCGTGCCATGACCCGTCCGAGACCAGCTGAGTCAGCTATATCAGCCACATCTTCAGAAACAGACTCACCTCAGTCAGGATTTAGACAGGACATGCAGGTTGATGATCAGGTACAGGTTCAGACTGACTATATGCCAGACATGACTACTGCTGCTTTGCCTACTTTGTCAGGACTCACAGGGATGTTTCAGAGCAACCCAGTGCCATCCTCTGAGCTTCCACCGTACCAGATGCTTGGTACTTCCATAGGATCGTATGAGATTGCAGACATGGGACTAGATCCCAACTTCCATTTGTACCCGATCCAGCCACCAGCATCCGGCAGACAGTGCAGTTCGTCTTCAGCATCAGTCTCCCGCAGAGCATCGAGTGGACAGCACTCTGCTTCACGTGCTGCACCTTATGGCTCCATGCCACCTCCAGCTCACGGACCACCATCCAACCAGGATCTTTCTCGCCCTTGATCTTATCATATTTTATCATTTATGTTGGATGACTGTATAACTCTATTACTAGAATTACTAATATTTGGGATAACTGTATTAACTGTTGCTGCAAGCTTGTATTGGTCCCAACCTGTGATCTGGTTGGACCAACCTATCTATCTTATTTTATCGTTTATCTATCATTTTACTTATGTTATGTTTTGCTTAGTTAATTTTCAGATTACTTGCGAATAAAAGAGAGTAGTAGATAGTATGAAAATTTTCCCGAAGAGAGCCCGAGATGACGCACAAATCACGCAAAGAACCTGATCCAAGCCAAATGAACTACCCTACCAAATCAGAATCTTCAAACACACATCTCAGTCTTTTCTAGGGGAGTTTTTCGTTCCATTTCCTTAGTGATTTCCTTTCATCGCCTATAATTCTCCGTGTTTCCCATCATGCTTAAATTCTAAAGTGTGGGATTCTAAATCCCACACAAATCAAACCAACTTAGAAATAGAGTTCCGAAATATTTTCAAACTTTAAGTGTGGGATTCCTCCCCAAAAAGAAGAATTTTAGACTTAGTTTGAGAACATTAGGGACAATGTTCCTCTAAGTATGGGATACACGGTATGATATACCGTATTCTTTGACTTTGATTGCTTGTCCAAAGTATAACTTTCCTAAAAATAAGCTTAAATTCGACAGTGAAGTCTTCACTCATTCAGTTGGCTTAAATTTTCCCAAAACCTCATTTTTGCTAAAATTTTTAAATTTTTGACTCTAAATAATTTTGAGAAAGATAAATTTTTCCGAAAATTGATTTAAACTGCTTTGGAAAGTGAGATAAGTTAAGATATGAATCCCTTAAAAATGAAATGTTAAATTGAAGAGCATCGCACGGCTAGGCACATACAACCCTTTTTGCAGTGAGGTATTTGAGCCAATAAAAGCATTCATTTTTAATGCTTCACTTCTTCGTTTGATGTGTGTGCCGATGCGTGTGCTTTGAATTAGAACTTGCTCTTGGTATACGCTTCAAGACCACACCAATGAGCACCGTACGCGGTGAAGGTGCAGTCAGAGGACCTTGACATTTCATAGGACTAAAACCCCATTTCTTAAAAGCCTAACCCATCCAACTCTCATTCGTGAGTGTTGAAGATCCACTAGTTAAACCTTTTGAGCCTTAACCTTTCATTTCTTCAAAACCACCAATTCACCACCTACCCTCACCTTTTCAAAAATTTTAAACTTAGAACGTTTTGGAGTTATGAAAAGCGTTATTTAGGCATCCTTGCCACTTTTGTCTCAATTTCTCTCTGTGTTCTCTCAGAAATCTTGCGTGTGTTAAAAATCATATATCTATTGAAAGCAAAAATTCAGGTGCGAAAAATTGGCACCTTTTCTGAAAAGCTCAGTCAAAATGAGATGTCAAAAGGACAAAGTGTCCAGGATCTCTCGAAAAAAAAATATATATATATAGAAAAGAAAAGAAAAAAGAGAAAAATCTCCGAAAAACTCCCACAAAAATAAAATAAAGCTTAGTGCTTGAAACTCTCAAAGAATGCCTATTCAGAAAATCAGTCAACTCCGTGTGCGTTCTCGAGAAGAAAGTCATCAAAGCTACCTTTCTTCATAAATAAGATTCCTTCGTGTGCGTTTCCCGTTTTAAAGAGTGTCTAGATAATTCGATTCATAACTTTAGGACCTCTAAGTTTAAAGAAAATACCCCGTTTTTCATTTCCAAAAAATTCACCATCCTCCGTATCCCTTTGTTCTATCACCCACTCAAAAACCCGAAAAATGTCTTGGGATGATTAGCACCGTTCTCATTGAAGTGGTGGAGATCCAATTCTTGATCAAGCCTATGATGAGAAGCAATGCATGACTGGCTTTATGAGCGATTTCGTTTGATTATATTGATAGGAAACCCGATACACTTTGAGTGAATTGAGTGACCACCTTTGTGAGATCGCCTAGTCATGTTCAATATCCATCGAGAATTGTGAAAGTATGCCAAGGTTAACATTTCAGGTTTAAGGGGGGACTATCTTAATGATGCTTGCTTTCGGAAAAGGTTTATTCAGTTTTTGATAAATTGATTAATCTCTGGTTATTTATTGTCAGAATCCCTAAAACTAGATTTTTCAAAACCTTACAGCAAGTGAGAATTTTAAAGTTTGCTTGAGGACAAGCAAAAGTCTAAGTGTGGGATATTTGATAACACGTAAAAAGTCATGTTTTTACGTACGTTATCTTCCACATTTTAGGCACAGAGTTAACTAAAACACATTTAAAAGAACATTATTCATGAAGTTTTGCTAACTAAGTCAAAACGGAGTCGATGTTTATTAAATCACTGAAAATGGCATGAAAAATGTAAGAAACAGGGCAAAACTGCTTCACCGTACCTCCGTTCATTCATTTTAAGGCATCTTGAGCTACACTCTGAGTTAGGACCTCTAACTTATGTCATTTTCTTTGTTAGGAAATTATGAGACCGTGAGCGTGAGAATCACTCAAAACGGATAAACGATGAAGAAGTTACGCCCGAACGAAGAAACGAAGAACCGAATACGGGTAAACACAGACCGTATACGGCCAAGCTAGACCGTATACGGCCTGGCACAGACCGTATACGGCCTGTACAGACCGTATATGGCCTATTCTCAGCCATATACGGCCAAGCTCAGCCGTATTCACCCTATGCTTACCCGTATACGGTCCAGTTCAGCCGTATTTGCTTAGCTCAACCGTATCGTGCGTTTGGGCAATAAAAATCATACTTTTATTCGGGTATGCGATACGGTTGTGCATTTCATGGTTAGGATACGGTCTACGGATACGGCTATGCGATCTCTATATATAGAAGCTTCAAGTCTCATTTCTCACAATCAATCAACCCACCAACATCTCACACACACATTTTATTCTTCGTTTTTACATTTGTATACGTTTACTCTCTCTCTAGGTTAGTTTAGTTAGATAGTTTCTCTCTCTAGAGTTTTCTCTCTCTAGAGAGAGATAGATAGTTAGTTGGTTAGCAGTAGAGAGAGAAGGAAGCTGGTATTGTAATCACGGTGTAATAAGAGCATTCTTGGTGCAACACTCTGTCTTTCTTTTCAGCCGTTACGCTGCTCAATTTACTAGGTGATATCTATCTTTTCATACTTATACTATGTCCGAATTATTTCTGCCTGCTTGTATGATGTATGTTACTGTTATTGCCATGCTTATTGAGTAGTGTGCTGTTGCGGTTGTTGAAATGTAGATAATTAGACGTAGGGATGATGTTGAATTAATCTTTAAAAACCATATAATTGGGGATTGTTATTTTTGTCATGTCTAAAACTTATCATGCATCTAGACTTAGTTATGGATCACCCTTTCCAGTCCTTCGCGTGACTGCTACTTTAGGCTTAGAACTTGATCACCTCTAGGTACAATAGGAAGTTATCTGTGTTATAGTACGAAGCCGTGTCTGTCACTATAAATCGGCTGAAGTACTGGGTATAGCTTGGAAACACCACTGGTGGAGTACAACGTGGAAGCCCCGGAAAAGCCGTATGTGCCA
Organism: Helichrysum umbraculigerum; assembly: GCA_949592205.1. Taxonomy (NCBI): domain Eukaryota; kingdom Viridiplantae; phylum Streptophyta; class Magnoliopsida; order Asterales; family Asteraceae; genus Helichrysum; species Helichrysum umbraculigerum. Next base: position 159,147,673 of record CATIUR010000002.1, on the reverse strand, counting down.
ACACTGTGGATTACCTAGAGACCCTAGAATATGGCCTAGGAAGCAATATAGCTATGGAAATGTTACAGTACACCGTATGTCCACCCCTGGAACTGAAGCAATGGAAACATTTCAACATAGTACACCGTACCTGTACCTAGGGATAAAAGCTACAACATATTCCTGGTTACGAGGGTCCGTGGAACTGTTTAAGTGTAGCACATCGTGAACGGTGCCTAGTGTGGTACGCTGTGGAATGAGTATGCATTGTACACCGCTGGTGTTCCTAGGGCTGAATGACTGATTGCAAAGGAGAGTCTAGATCATGACAGAAGTAATTGAACTAATCAAACGTAAGGAATGAGTCTAGAGATGAAAGTCAAGCCCAGCAGTGGTTCAGGATTCTTAAAACCCCTAGACTCTACAAAACTGATAGTTTAGAATAACAAAATAATAATCTGAGCATATTTAGGAGATGGCAATTACGTTTAGGTGTTAAGAACGGTCAGAATAACCAGTATGGCAGTCTGTTACCTTATTCCTGCACCCCTCGAGGGTCACTTGTCCACAAAGACAGTGTGGGGGGTTGAGCAGCCTGTTCTGATCAGAATCACGATAGCCTAGGTCTCGTGACATACGAATTCTGGTAAATAACTAGAATTAGTAGGGTCCTAGTGTTTACACCCGTAATGCATTTGTCTATTAACTAAAAATGTCCCCAATTATCTTTATAATAAGCATCATCCCGACAACTGATTATCGAAGTTTCAATCGCCGCAATTCTCTATCTGTCTACCTAGCTACCGATTCTTCTCTATCTTTATTTTTCTGCATTTAGTTAATTAATTAATTAGACAACTAAAAACACCAAAACCTACCTACTTGCACAAACCCTATCCTAAAAGCGAACTATATCTTTGGCATCGCTTCGTTTCAATTCGCTCCGATTTAAGAACGACCTCGAGTTATACTTACTGCTTACTCACCCTGTGTAGTAGGTAGTATTTATAAGTTGAGCCCCAGCTCTTTATAAATTTAAAACCTGCTGATCGCCGAGCCAAGCGGGAGGCCCGCAACAACAGGAAGCGATTCCTCAAAGACCGACCGTTCAGCTGGGCATCAGTTGTGAAAGGTACTCTCTCTCACTTTCGGAAATGTCCCCTTCATGCTGATCTTCTTCGTGTTTATCAACTAGTTCGGAAATGTTTCTGCTTATAATACGAATTGCTTTATTCAAATTCTCTAGGTTTTCATCAAGAGCTTGAACCATCTTTTCATCAACGCGTGTTAGAAAATTCACTCTTTGGCCGAAAACATACATTTCTGCATCGGTCGCCATTTTGTAATAGTAACCACAAACAAAAACAAAGAAATACTGTAATATAATTGTGGTTTTGTGGTAATATGATTGAATGTGTACTGTGTACGTGTATCGTGTGAGAGTCTATGGTATATATATAGTGAAAAAAACCTCGATATATATTTATTTTAGGGCTTGATAAATACATCACATGAAAATCTGAAATGATTCACATACCAAAGTTGTGTTATTGCAACATGTACTGTATGTTTTAACTATTATACAGTTTGTTATTTGAATCAAATTCTTTGTTGTATTTAACTATTTATCAACTCCATATATTTTAATGCTATTAAGTGTTTAACCTTCCAAATCCCAAGTCCCAACATCCAATTTTAATGCACATCAAATCACATATACTACGGCTGTGCATACGCACATCCCCCAAGATTCGTTACTTATTTCAAATGTCATGGCTATGGAAATGAAAAAAGTAATAACAAACGTATTGTATATACACATATAAATATATGTTCATGTGAATATCTAATACGGAGTATATCTAATATATACGTTCATGTGAATTTACTATATCTAATATAAACGTATTGTATATATCTAATATCTAATATAAACGTATTGTATATATCTAACATAAACGTATTGTATATATCTAATATCTAATATAAAGTGCATGTATATATCTAATATCTAATATAAACGTATTGTATATACACATATAAAAAAGTGCATGTATATATCTAATATATATGTTCATGTGAATTTACCTCATCACTAGAATGTTGATGTTGTTTTTATCCTATGATAATATTTAATGACGTAGATATGAATTAAGAGTACAAACTTTATAAATTATTAGCTATAATAGCTAGTATATACTTACGTAGTTTGTCATGCTTTACGACTATATATAGGTTGTGTTACAAGTTTTAAGATGAAAATAATGATATGTGTACGTTAAATAAATTGTCAAGTTTAAGATGAAAATAATGATATGAACGATTTTGTTTCATAATAGTACTAGTAATAATTACTACCTAATAAATGGTATGGAAATGGAAATGTTTTCCTGCTTGGCTGCTTGCAGACGTAAAATCATATCTGAAAAGGTAAAAAACTCTAAAACTTCAGAAGTCAGAACACTCTGTTGTAGTCCTTGACTTTTTCAACCACATAACCCCAAGTCACCACGGTTTTGTTCGTGCCAACCGTGGTCATCATCAACTCATATTTTTCCATTTAGATAATTTACATTTTTCTTTATTTTTAATGATATTTGATTTAGATTATATTTGAGTTTAAAGGTTTTTAGATGATAATAAAAAAGTATAATAATAACAATAATAAGGGAAATAAATAATACGGAGTATAAAAAATTAAAAAGTATCAGAATAACAAAGGAAAGGAAAAAATAAATAAAATACTACGTAAGTCAGAATACAGATTATGTAGTCACCACGGTTTTGTTCATGCCAACCGTGGTCATCATCAACTCATATTTTTCCATTTTGATAATTTACATTTTTCTTCATTTTTAATGATATTTGATTTAGATTATATTTGAGTTTAAAGGTTTTTAGATAATAATAAAAAAGTATAATGATAACAATAATAAGGGAAATAAATAATACGGAGTATAAAAAATTAAAAAGTATAAAAATAACAAAGGAAAGGAAAAAATAAATAAAATACTACGTAAGTCAGAATACAGATTATGTAGTCACCACGGTTTTGTTCGTGCCAACCGTGGTCATGATCAACTCATATTTTTCCATTTTGATAATTTACTACGTAAGTCAGAATACAGATTATGTAGTCCTTGACTTTTTCAACCACATAACCCCAAGTCACCACGGTTTTGTTCGTGCCAACCGTGGTCATCATCAACTCATATTTTTCCATTTTGATAATTTACATTTTTCTTTATTTTTAATGATATTTGATTTAGATTATATTTGAGTTTAAAGGTTTTTAGATAATAATAAAAAAGTATAATAATAACAATAATAAGGGAAATACTCGTAAATAATATAAAAAGTATCAAAATAACAAAGGAAAGATAAAAATAAAATAAGTTGGCATTAAGGATTCGAACCTCAATCCTGTCTCTTGTGCTATATAAACATATATCACAAAGCCACCAAAAAATTTACTTTTAATTTTAATTAGTAAAGTAAATATATATACTAAATTCTCCCCAAGCTACAATATTTTTCATGTACTAGGAATTTACGTTCGAATAATCGAATCCCCGGGATTTCAAAATTCAAATCCTCAAGTATATACTGTATTATTTTAAGTATTGCTGCGATTTCAAAAACTTCAACCAACAGTGTGTGACTATGAGTTACACAAAACGATGTAGATATATATGATATGATAATATGATATACGAAGTATACCAATATACATTCTTAATTTCAAATGCTAACTAATTAACACCATTGCACTTCTTCGTGGTCCGTCCTTATGTAAGTAGTATCGTCATTAACAACATTTAAGGGTTTGATGCCGATAGAAAATGGTGGAAGCTCGTCAAACTGGTTATATTCTTCCTCGTTAACGACATTATCAACTCCAAGTATACGACGTTTACCATGCATAACAATATGCCAATTTGAATCTTCCGGGTCCTCAACAAAGAAAACCTGGTTTGCCTGATTAGCTAAAATAAATGGTTCATCTTTATAACCATTTGTTGAAAGATTGACGAGGGTGAAACCATCTTTATTGACTTTTACTCCTTTTCCATTGTCAACCCATTTACACCTGAACAACGGAATGGTTAACACCCCATATTCAAGTTCCCAAATTTCTTGAATTACACCATAGAATGATTCTTTTGCAATGGTTTCTCTTCTTTGGTGGCCGTTCTCTGTAGAATCATCGGTTGTTGAAGCTACTAGCGTTACACCACTATTTTGTAGTGAAGTTTTCCGGTATTGTTTGTTGGTGTAAAATGTATATCCGTTAATATTGTATGCCTGATATTTTGCAACAACACATCGCGGACCCATCCCCAACTGTTGCACCTCATCATCAAGTTGTTCACGAAGTACCTTCGCTCTCAACCAACTTGCAAACTATTTTTTGTGCTCAGAAGCTAGCCAATTAGTCTTTGTAATATTCCCCTGCTTTTTCTTAAGCCGTAACATTTCCTTGTGCTCATTTACGTAACGGTCAATCGATACCATGTGTTGTAGAACAAAAAAATGTGCGTTTTGAAGATCAAATCGGTCATCTGGTACACACATGTTCAGTCCCGTTGTGCCTTTCCCTCCAAGTCTACCTTCGTGCCGAGATCTAGGAATACCTACATGTTGTACGCCTGCCAAGTAATCCGTACAAAAATCAATAACCTCCTCACAACAATACCCTTCAATAATACTGCCCTCCGGTCGATTTCGATTTCTCACGTAGCCTTTCAAAATCCCCATATATCTTTCAAATGGATACATATACCGCAAGAAAACGGGCCCACAAGCCTTAATTTCTCCTACAATATGAGATACGAGGTGCACCATGACATCAAAAAATGAGGGTGGGAAGTACATCTCTAACTGACATAACGTGAGGATAAGCTCACCTTGCAAAGCATCCAAACCCTCGGGATCAATTACCTTTGAATGAATCATGCTAAAAAACAAACAAAGCTTTGTTATCGTGTGTCGAATGCGGTCTGGAAGTATTCCACGAATTGCTACTGGAATCATTTGTGTCATTAACACATGACAATCGTGGGATTTCATTCCGAGCAATTTCAAATCTTTCATGGATACTAACCTCCTAACGTTGGCAGAATAACCAGAAGGAACCTTAACTCGAGACAAACTTGGGCAAAATGAAACTTTTTCGGCCCTTGACAACGTGTAGCAAGCTGCCGGTAGATACGTACGTTTTGTTGCACTTTCTTTTGGATGCAACTCCTGTCGAATTTTCATCGCCTGCATATCCCTTCGAACGTTAATTCCATCTTTTGTTTTCCCGGGGATGTTCAACAATAGACCTATCAAGCTATCACATACATTTTTTTTTTATATGCATAACATCAAGAGAGTGTCGAACGTCCAGTTGGCTCCAATATGGCAAATCAAAGAAAATAGACCTTTTTTTCCAAATATTTTTTGGAGGTCTCGGAGACATTTTTCCCAACACAATAGGAGGATCCAAACGATCCAGTTTTGCAAGAACAACTTTTCCATCCAATTGTGGCTTCATCACTCTGGGCTCAATTCTACCATTAAACAGTTTCGCTTTTATGCGGTATGTATGCGTTCTTGGTAGCGATCTACGATGACCCATGAATACCGTTTTTCTACAGTTTATTAACCATTTAGAACATGTATCTTCTTCACAAACAGGACAAGCTTTTGCTCCTTTCGTAACGTACCCAGACAAATTACCGTACGCTGGAAAATCACTTATAGTGCAGTAAATCATGGCTCGCAGCTTGAAAAGCTCACGCTTATATGCATCATAGACTTCGACACCTTCAGTCCATAATGTTTTAAGGTAATCAATTAACGGAGCCAAATAAACATCAATATCGTTACCTGGTTGTTTTGGTCCTTGAATCAACAATGACATCATTATGTACTTCCTTTTCATGCATAACCAAGGTGGCAAGTTGCAGACGCATAAGAGAACAGGCCACGTGCTGTAACGACTACTCATACTACCGAAAGGATTAAACCCGTCAGAACTTAAACCAAATCGTATGTTTCTAATCTCCCGTCCAAATTCAGGGTATGTGGAATTGATATTCCGCCATTGAGGAGAATCGGCTACATGTCTTAATTTACCATCTTGCTTACGTTCTTCGGCATGCCAACGTAACAATTTTGCATCTTTGGTGTTTGCAAATAATCGTTTAAGTCTTGGTATTACAGGCAAATACCACAATACTTTAGCCGCGGGAGGGGTTTTACCCTCGAGTTCATCATTTTCTTCCTGATCATCATATGTATCTCTCCGTTTATATCTCGACGTACCACATGTATTACACATTTCTAGGTCTTTAAACTCGTTCCGATACAACATACAATCATTTGGACATGCAGGTATTCTTTCTACTTTCAATCCCATTGGACACATTAGTTTTTTCGCTTGATAAATGTTAACTGGTAACTCATTATCGTCCGGGAGCATGTCGTGCAAAATCTCCAACAAACTGGTAAAACTTGCATCACTCCAACTATTGTTTGATTTTATATTAAACAACTTTAACACGGCAGAAAGCTTCATATATTTAATACACCCATCATACAATGGTTTTTCAGACTCGGCAAATAATTGTTGAAATTTGTCAACGTTATTCACCTGAATGTCATCCTCCATGTCATGTAACATTTGTTCAATAACATCCTCATCATCGACCTTGTCATCACTTACAAACACATCATCATCCCCTAGAACTCTTTCACCATGATTAATCCAAGTTAAATAATTCGGAACAAAGCCATTTGTAAGAAGATCGATGCTCTTTAATCACTTCAGAATCAGCATAGCGCTGATAGTTTTTACACTCTACACAAGGACACTGATGTGAAGCAAAAAGTCATGTTTTTAAGTATGATATTCCACACTTTTTGGACACATCTTTAGTGAAAACATTCCAAAACAATCATTATTTACTAAAATTCACTAAAGTGCTCCAAATATATGCGTTGCTACAAAAACCACTAAAAACGTCCAAATAACGAGCAAAACAGAGCGAATAAACAACAACCAATTCTCACACCCTCATTTACCTTATGATAAGCACATTCTAACCTTATTATATGTTGTAATAGGTAAAAACGAGACGCGAGAATCAAGAATCGTGCAAATTGGATAAAGAACGGAAAAGATAAGGCTTCTACAGATCGTTAAAAGTTATTTCGGATATGCTTGAGTTACACACATTCAATCTCAGTGAGAATGGCATCATTAGAAGCGTAACGGAATTACGAAGACACAGGCGAAAGAATCAGGTCAAACGGACGTGTAACGAAGGAGATACGCGCGTTTTAAGCAACGAATGAAATCAGACGGGAACCGAATACGGCCCTGGAGACCGTATACGGCCCCACCAAGACCATATAAGGCCTTTCACACACCGTATACGGCCCTATGAAGGCCGTATACGGCCCCTGGTACCCCAATTGGTGCTCGTTTATGCTTCGTTTGCTTGTACGTTGGTGCTTCGCGACTTGTACGGCTGATTTGGGACTTTGCCTATAAATAGAGCCTTCATCCTCCAACCATTACACACCTCATTCTCATTTTCTCATTTCTCACTTTCTCTCTCACACACTCTCTCTCTACTTTCTCTCTCTAGGTTCTCTCTAGTCTCTCTCTCTAGTTTCTCTCTCTAGGGTTTAACCCTTGGAACTAGTGGGAAGACTAGGGGAGAATCCTTTCCTTTTCTTTCTTAAATATGTAATTTAATTAGTAGAATCTAGTATTGTAATGCTTGGATATTATACGAAGAAATACAAGATGTTATTCTGCTCACAATTCGTATCGGTATTATCTATCCTTTCTGGTATTAATTTGTCATAATGTTCTTGTTTGATGTTTGTGATTTATTAATGTAAGAAATGTTTATTGCTATGCTTTGTGAGTAGTTGTTTGTATGTTTGCCATGATTTAGATAGTTATTGATGATGTTTGGGAGTTGTTATACTTTGTTATCTGTATAAGCTTATCCTGAATATAGATCTAGTGTCTCTTCACCCTTTCCAGACTTTCACGTGACTGGTGCCTTAGTTTTAGGACTTTGCAAACCCTAGCTACGTAGATATAGTTATCTCAAGTTACAGTATGAAGCTATGAGACTCCTTAAAAAGGCAATGTACTTCGTATAGCGTTGGAAACACCACTGGTGGAGTACAAGTACGTGGAAGCTAAGGAAATGCCTAGGATTATCTCATCGTGGAATACCTAGAAGTGATCCTTCTAGAACTTGGGTCTAGGAATTAAAGCTGTGGAAATGCTCGTTGCCCTGTACACCGTTATTACACCTAAGATCTGGAAACCTGTGGAAATGCTTAAATGCCTGGTATACCGTTAGTACATCTAGGGTTTGGAAAGCTGTGGAAATGCCTAACTGCCCTGTACACCATGATTATTCCTAGGGATGAACGCCTGAATGTAAAGGAGGGTCTATATTTATGACGGTAGTTTATATGCTTAAATTAGATAAATACAGAGTTCTGTCAAGAGAGCTTAATGCTCCATAAACATTGTTTAACTCTACAATACCGATAGTTTAGAATAACAACAGTTAACAACCAATACACAGTTAGATAATAACAAATAGACTTAGGGGTTAAGAAAGGTCAGTAAATACAATTGCGGCCTGTTGCCTTATGCCTGCACCCTAGATACTTTAAGGGTTACTTGGTCTTATTCAAGACAAGTTCAGGGGGGTTTGAAGACAGTCTGATCTGATCAGGGTTCATGATAGCCTAGGTACTCAGTGACATACGTATTTAGATCCGGAACTAAATAAGTAGGGTCCTAGTGTTTACAACTAAGTTTATCTGTCTGTTAGCTGAATGTGTCCCCAATAAACATCATCTCAACTATACTCTATCCTAAATCATGGTGAACCCGTCTTTGTTATGTTTAAGTGTTACATGTATGCTAGCTTCCCTTTACTTTTATGCTTTATTAGTTTTAGTATTTTAATGAAAACCCAAAAACAATCACCTATCCAATTATCCAAAACCCTAGCTTGATTACTAAGTTATCCGAACTAGCTCTGTTTCAATTCTGCCGTCGCGAGGAACGACCCTGGATCATTCTTACCGCATACTCATACTTGGTATTCGTACCTAGCAGTAGTAAGTAGTACGGAGATTTAGGCTCCCCCCGACTATTATAAATTTAAAACTACCCACTGACGCCGTGCCCAGCGGAAAGGTCTGCAACGACGGGAAGAGATTCCTGATCCGACCGTTGGACGTGCGTCAAGTTTTTGGCGCCGCTGCCTGGGACGGTAGTACGATTCGGAGCCTGTTTTGACAAATTTAGTTTTTAAGAGATCCTTTTGGATTGGGATCCACCATACCTATCCGATGTTACTTTCTGCCAGTAAATTAGTTAGATTAAGTTAGCGTAGCGTAGTTTAAATTAATTTCCCTTCTCACCCCAACTTTAATTCTAAAACCTTATTCTTGTGCTGTCTTTACTGATAACTTGGCAATGGTAACTGTACAACAACTAAGTGATCAATTGGAAAGTCTCATTAATTCAAACCAAGATAGATGTATGAGTGATGCCCTCGTAGATAATGAATGTCAAGGGTATAGTATGACTTATCTAGATAGCATAGGGTATTTAGATCTTCAATCACAATACCAATATGACCCTTATGCTGGCCAACAACATCAAAACCAACCTTACTATCCTGACCCATTCAATGTCTACCCACACTCTTCTTACCCTGTACATGAACCACAACCGTATGACAGTTCTAACTTGAGAGATATGCCCATAGCTTATCTCAGCAGTAATGCTAATCTTTCACCCTCTTACAACCCACTTGAACAATTACTTAGAGAACAAGACGACATGCTTTGAAGATGTACTGATAAGCTGTCTAAAATAGAAACACTAGTCCAAGTGAGAAGTAAGGGAACTAGGGATCAAGTTACAACCGAAAATATGCTACAGGAAGATGAGAGGCACCCACACACCACATCTACATCACTTGACATAGACTTTCATTCTCATGAGTCTGGTTGCAAACTTCTTTCAAATCCTACACCTACCCAATCTTCTAAATCCTCACTTCCACCCACTCTTAACCTATCTACGTCCGAGACCAACGAGGAGTTCATTCTAGAGGAACTTTCCGAACCAATGCCACTTGAAACTTCCGGCCGGAGTGACGAGTATGACGAGGTAGACGAAGAGATAGAAATGGAGAACCCAGAAGTGGAGATTTACACAGAAGACTCAGCTTCAAAAGGACCGGAGGAATGTGCACCGACTCTGAGAAGTGATCTCATTCCAATTCAAACCAACGTGGTTGATACTATCCCACAACAAGTTGTGGTTGATGATATCCCACATATCTTTCTTGATGAATCACCCACTGATCTAGTTGAACCTTTAATTGCCTTAGACCAGCCAGTTACCCAAGTAGTCGATGAGAATGTTGCTACAAGATTGGAGACGTTAATGGACTCTGTCCCACCTCCATGCCCAGAGTACAACATTGTCATTGACCCAAAGACCATAGGAAGTAAGGCGGGTTCTGCGTCATGGTTTCCCTACAAACCTTCTCTCCACCACATAATGACATATACGTCCTGGAGTAGTAAGGATTCCTTTGACCAACCCATTCCAACAATCCTACCTAAGGAGGTATTAGAAGTTGAAAGATTTGTTATACATCCGGTAAAACCATTCCCTCACTTTGAACCATCTCCTTATATTGGACATACCCTGGCCATAACCTGTTTTAAACTCTTAGGTGTGTACCAATATTACCCCTTGTGTCTACTGATGGATGCAAGGAAGCCTCTAGGATTGCCTGATAAATAGTGCTAGAGTCAAGCTAGAGACTCGAACAAAAACAAGCGCTTCTCGGGAGGCAACCCGTGTCTAACATAGTTTTGGTAATATGTTAACCCAATAAATAGAAAATGAAACCCTAAGATTAATGTTCCAAGTTTTCTTTATTTTTATGAACAAAAAGGATGGTTTGCGAAAGTTTAATTTTTGTCAAAACCTTAAAACTTCCTACTCCGACTTGTTTGGACTTTATTGCAACATCTATTTTTAACCATTATCTAAGATCTCTAGTTCTTACTATCCCTTTCACTCATGAACATGGAAACCTACTAGAATGAGAATTAGGAACCTTAGTCATCTTATACGCCCATTCACATATTTCGAGCATTGGAGGTACTTACATATGTTTCTGTGAACATACATAAACGATCTTTAATTGAATTATCTGATAACCTGATTTGTATGTCAATATGTGTATTATGCTCGAACTCGTTTAAAAATGTGTGCTTTGAAAATCTTTATACTTGGTTGCCTGATTTAAATTACTCATGCTAGTATTTCCATATATGTTGTTTGTGCTGCGGTGAAATTATAGGCAACTAACACTTTTAGTGTAAGATTAGACTCTAAGTCATACACTAGTTTGTTTCATCTTCAGAGTACTCACTTTGAAAGGTCCTTCACAAACTAGTGAGTCTATGATTTGGAAGAAAATCACTTGTTTGTTAGATCACGTTTGTTTGTTCTACTTGTACAAATGCCTAACAAGCAGGGACTGACGCCTATGGATAAAGAATCTTTGAGTATAATGGAAAGACAACAAGGGGAGCTCACAGTTCATTGAATTTGGGAACTTCTTGAGAATTGCTATGAAGAGGAAGAGATGGCTCTTTCAGACATGGTTAACTCTACTTGTGTCCGGAGGATGACATCACTTCGCATTATTTTCTACAATCTATCCTTTTTGGAAGTTGAGCTCTCGACTTTAACAGCAGCGCTTCTCAGGAGGCAACCCGTGGAATAAGACGTGCAGAGAGAAAGTGTCAATAAGTGAAGAAAATATCTGACTATCCTTCACACTTGGACATACCAAAAATGCTTTATGAAAACTTTCTAATATTACCACTCACTTGCAAATAAATCACTGGTCTCAGAAAACAGGAAATCAAATTAAAAAACTGATAATTCATGTGTTTCGAGCATTTGAGGTACTTGCATACTACTTTTATGCATTATGCTCGAACTCGTTTAAAAACACATGTTTTATAAAACTGATTTGTAATAGAAAACATCTTTTCAAATTCCGAGACAGTGATTTCTCTTTCCATTTGCAATAAAAACCGAGTTTGTAAAAATGGTACGTCCAATGTGTTCACACTTACGAGATTTATTCACAAGAGAATGATGAATGAATGAAACCAATAGCAAGACGCTTGAAGCCGAGCCGATCTTCATGAATGCAGAAAAGGATTTTGGCAACATCTCTTTTCAGGAAATTCAGACTTTCAGCTTCAATACAGCCCGCTATCTGGGGAGTGTCTTAACCCTTTACCCTCTTTTGTTTATGATTCTGTATATTATTTGCTTTGTTAGTTTGTCAAAGTAGTCTATACTCTATCCTAAGCTTATCACTAAGTGTGGGATTCCAGCCCAAAACAAACACTTGAGAAACATTTTCTTACATGTTCAAACTCTAAGTGTGGGATTTTACTTTCAGTAAATCTCAACTCAAGAGAACATTAGGGACAATGTTCCTCTAAGTGTGGGATAGCAGGTATAGCATACCTTGGTTAGTTTTTATAATTATTAATGTTCGAAATAGCAAACTCAGAAAATGTTCCTGAAATTTTTCAAAATTTTTCCAAGAAAATTAAAAAGTATGAGCTATATCACTTGATTAACTCTGCTATTTTGAGTCAAACTATCTTTTGGGAGGAGCTGTTTTCAAATATGAGTAAAATATTTCGGAATCTAGGGAAAATAAGGTAGAAATTTCTTAAGCTAGAAATGATAATCTAATAGGAAGCATGACGAAGCACATACAACCCTATTTGCGGTGAGGTATCTTGAGCCTAAAAGCATTCATCTTTAATGCTTCACTATTCATTTCTTGTGTGTGCCGATGCATGTATCTCTGAATTAGAACTTGCTCTTGACATACGCTTCGAGACCACATTGGTGTGTACCGTACGCGGTATAGGTGCAATTAGATGACCTTGACATTCCCTAGGATATACCCCATTTTTACATATCTCTTCAAGCCCAAAAACCCTTCTGATACTCATTTTTAGTATCGATGATCCGCCTAGTAAACCCTGTTGAGCCGAAACCTTTCGTTTCATTAAACCCTCATCTTTAAACCCTACTTTCCCAAAATACCCCCAAAACTTATCAAAGAATTTCTGAGGTTATGAAGAACATCTTTTAGAATATCCGCTTCACTTGTCCTACCCTTTCGTGTTCTCCAAAAAAGTTATCTCTCTTGAGAATCCATGGTGCGTAAAATTGGCACCGTGAAAAGACTCGAAATGTTCAAGATAAGGGATTTCTAAAAGAATCAAAAGAAGAAAATATCCTTGGAAATTCTATGGCAAAGAAATTCTGAAGAAGAAAAGAAAAATAGAAAAGCAGAAAAAAAAAAGTAGAAAAGAAAAAAAGAAAAAAATAGTTCCGCAAAAATAAAGCTAAAGTCCTTCAAAGTATTATCCTTGCAAGAGGATTCTGATAGAAGACCAACAGCTATCTCATTTACGTTCTAAATAAAGTTGTTCATGATCTCAGTTGTTTTAAGATAAGCAACCCTTACACCAAAAAATACCACTATCCATACCATTTTACCCTCACCAAACACTACAACCCTCATGAATGTCTTGGGATAATTAGCACCGTCCTCACCTAAGTGGTGGAGATCCGATTCTCGATCAAGCCTATGACGATGAGTGCTGCATGACTGACTATTTGAGCGATTTCGTTTGTTCTAGATTGATAGGAAACCCGATACACTTTGAGTGAATTGAGTGACCAACCTTTTGTGAGATCGTCTAGTCATGTGTACTCCAAGATCATGAGATTTGGAAGTATACCTAAGAGAATCTTTTCTTGTTTATGAAAGGATCATCTTATCTTACCTTATATTCTTGAAATTATCTTACTTACATCTGGAAGTGGTAACTCTTAAACATGTTGTGACTCACTCTAAAATGTTTTAATATGTTTTCAAAAAAACTGAGTGTTGCTTGAGGACAAGCAACGTCTAAGTGTGGGATAACTTGATGTGACGCAAAAAGTCATGTTTTTAAGTATGATATTCCATACTTTTTGGACACATCTTTAGTGAAAACATTCCAAAACAATCATTATTTACTAAAATTCACTAAAGTGCTCCAAATATATGCGTTGCTACAAAAACCACTAAAAACGTCCAAATAACGAGCAAAACAGAGCGAATAAACAACAACCAATTCTCACACCCTCATTTACCTTATGATAAGAACATTCTAACATTATGATATGTTGTAATAGGTAAAAACGAGATGGGAGAATTAAGAATCATGCAAATTGGATAAAGAACGGAAAAGATACGGCTTCTACAGATCGTTAAAAGTTATTTCGGCTACGCTTGAGTTACACACATTCAATCTCAGTGAGAATGGCATCATTAGAAGCGTAACGGAATTACGAAGACACAGTGTAACATCCTCATTACCGGCCTAGGATAAATTTGGTAATTTACTTAATTCAGTTGATTATTTAATTGAGTTTAGAAATAATTCGTATTATTTGGCCAATTGAAATAAATATGTCCACTGGTCAAATGACTTATTGTGATACATGAATTATTACTTGTTTTAAATTATTATAGTTATCGGTAAGATAAAATGTAATTTCTCGCAATTAGTTTTAGGTTCCAGACAATAAAATTAGAGCGGGTATAATTTGTACACGGTGAAGTGTGGAGGTGGAAGTTAGGCCGACACCTAACTTCCCACCTTCCCTTTCATTTTCATTTCATTTGGCTTCCTCCATTTTCTTCCAAGTAAAAGAACACACACACATATATATTGAGATTGAAGTGAAATCAAAAAGAGAAGCTTTGAACAATCGATTTAAGCTTGGATTCTTGGTTAACTACTTAGCATCTTCATCATCCACCTCGTTAGCATCTTGATTGTAAGTGTAAATTGCTTTTAATATGTGTATGTATATTAGGGTTTGAAGTAATTAGATGTAATGAGTAAACTTATATGGATTTGATGTTAGATGAAGCTATTTGTTGATACAACATGATGTATGATGATATTTGAAGTCGCTTAGTTATAAGAATCGTATTTTGTGTGCGAATTTGAGATTTTGGGGGGTTTGGTTCGTGGGTTATTTGATAACCTGCTGCTGCTGGAAAAGATGAACTAGCCGGCGGCTTCACGAAATAACAAGGGAACCGGCGGGTTGGTCACCCTAGCCGGCGGGTTCATTACCCTAGCCGGCGGTTCCTAAGACAACCCGGCTGTTTCTGTAGTTTTTAAAACGCATAATAGTTTTGTTACCACAAATGTTAATTCACCCGGCTGTTTGGGTAGTTGCCTGGCGGCTTTGACGGACAACCCGGCGGGTTCGGTTACCCAGCCGGCGACTTCTGTGCCGTTTTCAGCAAACCAGTTTTCATTCTAAATTCCTTCTATTTAATACGTTGTATGCTTATATGATTCAGTAACACATAATATGGTATCATGATAGGTTAATTTATGGCTTCATATATATATGTTGAAGTGTTGTAAATTGAGTTATCATGTTTGACTTCAAGAACGTACTTTATTTAACACACGGATATTTGGAATGAGTTATTGACTCGTATTATTCTGTTGTGCTTACAGATAAACCGAAGACTCAATAATATCAGAACTTTGAGTGGAGGTTGTGATTACTAAGGTTAGTGGATCATTGACTCTCAGCCTGAATTAGTTGTAACAATCTGGTTACAACGGGTAAACCTGGTTTTCTGTTAAGCTTTGTATAAGCGCATATTGCCATGATGATTATGGAATGTGCTATTTTGTCAGGGGTCAATATGATATTGGGTTTGGGTACTATTACTTTGGACGACATGATGAATTTGTACATGTGTTGTTTATTGAAGTTATGTCGTATGTAGTAATAGTACTAAACTATCGGTAAAACCACTGTTTGGCCTTCAGTGGTTATAAGTGTTACTTGGGGAACCACCGCGGCATGAGGGTACCTCAAGGACCACCGATCCTCGTTGATGTATTTGTTGTGATGCTTTGTGGTGATCAATTGCTATGCTAGTTTAGATTGATAGTTGTGATCTATTCACTTAGCTTTGTGCTAACCCCTCTCCTCACTTCTTGCAGATTACTTTTGATGTGGGTGGGCAAGAAGTTGGTTTGAAGAATGTTTGACCGCCTACTCTGAAATATATAAACATGTCATCATTTTGATCATATGTTTTGAATTTAAATAACACCTAACTTGATATTTGAAGTTATTATAACTGTTGTACCAACTCATCATGCATGCATAGATTGTGCTTTTGGAAATACGATATACTCAATCTATAATGCATGATTTGTAATTAATCGCTTCCGAATGATATATATAAAAAAAATGTCTCTTGAAATCTTGTGGTGTTATAAATTGGTATCAGAGCCTAGGTTTGGGTGAATTGAGCATGGGTTAAGTATTCAATCCCAAATCTATGTGTGTCAGTCAAACATTCCTGTGAGTGGGATTTAGTTAGCATGTAAACTTTGATTAGTAGGTAAGTACTAACAATTAACGTGTTATGAGATGTGTTTTGGTACAGATATGGCAGATAATGAACCTCCAGCCGACACACCCAATGATGCCTCTCGAACTAATGTATCCCCCACCGAAACCCAAAATGTTAGCCAGGGTCAAACTGGTACTTCCTTTTCCGCAGGGGACTTTGATCATGATGACTATATGATACATCTAGAGACAGAAAATCTGAGACTTAAAGCAATTGAACAACAGTTTTTGCAACAACAACAAATCCGGTCTTCTCAACAACTCTTGCAATCTTTGCCACCAAATGCTAGCGCTGTACCACCACCTTTGGTGACCTCGCAGATTCCATTATCTCAGCCTTATTATCATCATCCACAACACCATGGTACCTATCAGACTTCGGTTCCGTTCTCTTCCGGACCTACGGGTTATCAGACTCCGATATTTCAAGCTCAGGGTCAACCTAAGCTATGCTCTTTTAAGACTTTCAAGTCTTGTGGACCATCCGATTATTCGGGTAGTTCAAATCCCTCGGTTACCTTGGATTGGCTGAGAGATGTGGAGAAAAAGTTTGAGGTTTGTCGATGTGAAGAGGAAGTTAAAGTTCCTTTTGCGGTGCAACTTCTTAAGGGTCTAGTAATGGTTTGGTGGGATTCCATTACATCACATTTTACCCCACAGCAGAGAGCATCAATTTGTTGGTCTGATTTCCACAATGAGGTTTGTAAGAAGTATTGTTCGGGATTTGACATGACTCGGATTTGACGTGATTTTTTGGATTTGCAATTAACGGATAAGATGACGATGGATGATCTCATTTCCCAATTCACTGACAAGCTGAGATTCGTGCAACAATGGGTACCGGATGAACGTATGAAGATTGACCATTTTGTGGGAATGTTACCGCATACTTATCGGACGACAGTGAGACTGGCGGGTACTCTTTCCCAAGCTTTTGATCTTGCCCGTTCTGTGGATGGAGATGTTAGGGCCCAGGGCTTGGAAGTTAAGGAAAAATCTCCATTTAAACCCAAAGGTGATTCTTCGGGTAGTCCTGGAAAGAAGAAATGGCAGGGATTCCATCAACCTAAGAAGCCAAGTTCGGATAGTAAATCATTGGATAGAACCAATTGGTGCCACAACTGTAAATTGAGGCACACGGGTCCTTGTACTCCACAAACTGCTAGGTGATTAAATGTGGACAACTGGGTCATGACATTAAGGATTGTGCGTTTCCTAGGCATGTATGTTGGAATTGCCAAAAGGAAGGTCATCGTTCGGGTTTGTGTCCGGAGGCTGGAAAACAAAAGATGGGTGTGGTCGGAGGGTCTTCATCTTCTGGCCAGAAAAGAAAGAATCCCCCAACGGCAGCCGGCAGGGCATTCCAAATGACAGCTGATGATGCTGTCAGGACTGAAGATGTTATAACTGGTACATTTCTCATCAACTCTGTACCAGCTACTGTTCTGTTTGATTCGGGAGCCAATTGCTCATTTATATCTATGCTTTTCTGCGATAAACTGAAATTGACTCCCACTTGTATTACAAATCCTATTGAGGTTGAGGTAGCAAATGGCAAGATAGTTTCAGTTACCACATTAGTGACTGGAGCTAGCATATTGATTGAGGATCATAGTTTCCCAATTTCTTTTCTATTGATGCCTATCCCCAGTTTTGATGCGGTTTTAGGCATGGATTGGTTAAGTAAGAATAAAGCAAGTATAGAGTGCCATAAGAAACTAATTAGGATTCCAATCTCGGATGAGTCATATGTTGTGGTTCGAGGGGAACGGGAAAGAGGTAGTATCCCTATGATTTCTATGATGAAAGTTAGTAAATCTCTAGCTAAGGGTGCCTGGCCTATATAATTGATGCAAAATTAGAAAAGAAAACTGTTTCCGATGTCCGGGTGGTTTCTGATTACCCCGACGTCTTTCCTGATGAATTGTCTGGGTTGCCTCCCATTAGAAAGGTGGAATATAAAATTGACCTGATTCCGGGTTCTACTCCTGTAGCTAAGGCTCCTTATAGACTAGCTCCCTCCGAAATTCGTGAAATGATGACCCAAATCCAGGAGCTATTAGATAAGGGTTTCGTCAGGCCTAGTTCGTCTCCTTGGGGTGCACCTGTGTTGTTTGTTAAAAAGAAGGATGGTACCCTTCGGATGTGTATTGATTATAGAGAGTTGAATAAGCGAACCATAAAGAATAAGTACCCTTTGCCCCGAATAGATGAATTGTTTGATCAATTGCAAGGGTCTTCCTATTTCTCTAAAATTGATTTGAGGTCAGGTTATCATCAAGTGCGGGTTTGCGAGGAGGATATTCCTAAGACAGCTTTTCGCACTAGATATGGACATTACGAATTTCTTGTTATGCCTTTTGGGTTGACTAATGCTCCGGCGGTCTTCATGGATTTGATGAATAGAGTGTGTCGACCCTACCTTGATAAGTTCGTTATTGTGTTTATTGATGATATATTGATTTACTCTAAGACTGAGTCCGATCATGAAGCACACTTGCGTTTAGTACTTGATACTTTGAGGCAGGAGAAGTTGTATGCTAAGTTCTCCAAATGCGAGTTTTGGTTGCGTGAAGTCCAGTTTTTGGGGCATATTATTTGTGAGGATGGAGTTAAGGTAGATCCATCAAAGGTTGAGGCAGTTATGAATTGGCAAGCACCTAAGTCTGCTTCAGAGATTAAGAGTTTTCTTGGTTTGGCGGGTTACTATCGAAAGTTCATAAAGGATTTCTCTAAGCTTGCGGGTCCTTTGACAAAATTGACGCAAAAGGATGTTAAGTTTCAGTGGAATGATCAACAAGAGTCGGTTTTCCAGACTTTGAAACAGTTATTATGTCAGGCTCCAATTTTAGCTCTGCCTGACGGGTCCGATGATTTCATTGTGTATTGTGATGCTTCACATGCGGGTTTGGGCGGTGTTCTAATGCAACGCGGTCAAGTCATAGCATATGCGTCTCGACAGCTTAAGCCTCATGAAAAGAATTATCCTATCCATGACTTGGAGCTCGCGGCTGTAGTCTTTGCTTTGAAAATTTGGAGGCACTACTTGTACGGTACTAAATGTGTTATTTGTACGGATCACAAGAGTCTTCAGTACATGTTTTCTCAGGAGGAACTGAATATGCGTCAGAGGCGATGGTTGGAGTTGATAAAAGATTATGATTGTGAAATTCGTTACCATCCGGGTAAGGCGAATGTAGTCGCCGATGCGTTGAGTAGAATAGGGAAATTCGAGAAAGCTTGCTTTATGCGATTAGAAGTTTCCTCGGATTTGATTGACAAATTGAGAATGGCACAAATGGAAGCATTGTTGGATCAGAATTTGAAAGCCGAGATTCTATTGAAAAGAAAAGAACTGTTAGGTGACGATTCTCGTGGATTAAAGACATTCCAATCGCGTGTTTGGGTTCCTTTGCTTGGTGGGCTTCGTGATGTAATATTGATGGAAGCTCATAAGTCCAGATTGTCGGTTCATCCCGGGAGCACAAAAATGTATAATGATTTGAAACCTTTGTATTGGTGGCCTACTTTGAAAACGGATGTTGCTCGATTTGTGGAATCGTGTCATATATGCTCTCAAGTGAAAGCCGAACACCAGAAACCGTATGGGTCGTTGAAACAACTTGAGATCCCCGAGTGGAAATGGGAACACATTACGATGGATTTTGTAACAAAATTTCCGCGAACCATTAGAGGAAATGACATGATTTGGGTGATTGCGGACCGACTGACTAAGAGTGCTCACTTCCTTGCTACTAGTGAGGCGGCTTCCTTGAGTAAATTATCCCAATTGTACGTCAATGAAATTGTTTCGCGACATGGAATTCCACTATCTATCGTGTCGGATAGAGATCCACGATTCGTGTCCGGGTTTTGGCAGGGTTTGCAGAAGGAATTGGGTACCAGAATTAATTTGAGTACGGCTTATCACCCTCAGACGGACGGTCAATCAGAGCGCACCATTCAAACTTTGGAGGATATATTGCGTGCTTGTGTGTTAGAATATGGTGGGTCTTGGGATTCACACCTGCCATTGATCGAGTTTGCGTATAATAATTCTTATCACTCGAGTATAGGTATGCCTCCGTATGAAATGCTTTATGGGCGTCGTTGTAGAACACCCACATGTTGGTTGGAAGCGGGTGAGAAACAATTTGCGGGTCCAGATATTGTTCAGATTACTGCTGATAAAGTAGCTATAGCTCGTGAGAAGTTGAAAGCTGCTCGGGATAGACATAAACAATATGCCGATCCGCGGCGCCGTCCGGTTTCGCTTGTAGTGGGTGAATTGGTATATTTAAAGGTTTCCCCTTGGAAAGGAGTGATTCGGTTTGGTAAGCGTGGAAAACTTGCTCCTAGGTTTATTGGGCCATTTAGGATTCGCCAAGTAGTTAATGATCAAACGGTATCATTAGATCTTCCTCCTGAATTAGCGGGTATTCATGACACTTTTAATGTTTGCTACTTAAGGAAGTGTAAGGTGGAGGACCAATCACAAATCCTTCCCTTACAAGACCTGCGTGTCGACTTAAGTCAGAAACTTATAGAGGAACCCATAGAGCTTGTAGATAGAAAAGTGACTAAACTTCGAAAGAAGGAGATACCCATGGTTTTGGTTTAGTGGCGACATAGTTTGGGTGCTAATCTTACGTGGGAAACGGAGGAAAGCATGAGATTTCGTTATCCTAATCTCTTTGAGCGTGGCGAGATTTCGGGGACGAAATCTTCTTAAGGAGGGAAGATTTGTAACATCCTCATTACCGGCCTAGGAGAAATTTGGTAATTTACTTAATTCAGTTGATTATTTAATTGAGTTTAGAAATAATTCGTATTATTTGGCCAATTGAAATAAATATGTCCACTGGTCAAATGACTTATTGTGATACATGAATTATTACTTGTATTAAATTATTATAGTTATCGGTAAGATAAAATGTAATTTCTCGCAATTAGTTTTAGGTTCCAGACAATAAAATTAGAGCGGGTATAATTTGTACACGGTGAAGTGTGGAGGTGGAAGTTAGGCCGACACCTAACTTCCCACCTTCCTTTTCATTTTCATTTCATTTGGCTTCCTCCATTTTCTTCCAAGTAAAAGAACACACACACATATATATTGAGATTGAAGTGAAATAAAAAAGAGAAGCTTTGAACAATCGATTTAAGCTTGGATTCTTGGTTAACTACTTAGCATCTTCATCATCCACCTCGTTAGCATCTTGATTGTAAGTGTAAATTGCTTTTAATATGTGTATGTATATTAGGGTTTGAAGGAATTAGATGTAATGAGTAAACTTGTATGGATTTGATGTTAGATGAAGCTATTTGTTGATACAACATGATGTATGATGATATTTGAAGTCGCTTAGTTATAAGAATCGTATTTTGTGTGCGAATTTGAGATTTTGGGGGGTTTGGTTCGTGGGTTATTTGATAACCTGCTGCTGCTGGAAAAGATGAACTAGCCGGCGGGTTGGTTACCTAGCCGGTGGCTTCACGAAATAACAAGGGAACCGGCGGGTTGGTCACCCTAGCCGGCGGGTTCATTACCCTAGCCGGCGGTTCCTAAGACAACCCGGCTGTTTCTGTAGTTTTTAAAACGCATAATAGTTCTGTTACCACAAATGTTAATTCACCCGGCTGTTCGGGTAGTTGCCCGGCGGCTTTGACGGACAACCCGGCGGGTTCGGTTACCCAGCCGGCGGCTTCTGTGCCGTTTTCAGCAAACCAGTTTTCATTATAAATTCCTTCTATTTAATACGTTGTATGCTTATATGATTCAGTAACACGTAATATGGTATCATGATAGGTTAATTTATGGCTTCATATATATATGTTGAAGTGTTGTAAATTGAGTTATCATGTTTGACTTCAAGGACGTACTTTATTTAACACACGGATATTTGGAATGAGTTATTGACTCGTATTATTCTGTTGTGCTTACAGATAAACCAAAGACTCAATAATATTAGAACTTTGAGTGGAGGTTGTGATTACTAAGGTGAGTGGATCATTGACTCTCAGCCTGAATTAGTTGTAACAATCTGGTTACAACGGGTAAACCTGGTTTTACTGTTAAGCTTTGTATAAGCGCATATTGCCATGATGATTATGGAATGTGCTATTTTGTCAGGGGTCAATATGATATTGGGTTTGGGTACTATTACTTTGGACGACATGATGAATTTGTACATGTGTTGTTTATTGATGTTATGTCGTATGTAGTAATAGTACTAAACTATCGGTAAAACCACTGTTTGGCCTTCAGTGGTTATAAGTGTTACTTGGGGAACCACCGCGGCATGAGGGTACCTCAAGGACCACCGATCCTCGTTGATGTATTTGTTGTGATGCTTTGTGGTGATCAATTGCTATGCTAGTTTAGATTGATAGTTGTGATCTATTCACTTAGCTTCGTGCTAACCCCTCTCCTCACTTCTTGCAGATTACTTTTGATGTGGGTGGGCAAGAAGTTGGTTTGAAGAATGTTTGACCGCCTACTCTGAAATATATAAACATGTCATCATTTTAATCATATGTTCTGAATTTAAATAACACCTAACTTGATATTTGAAGTTATTATAACTGTTGTACCAACTCATCATGCATGCATAGATTGTGCTTTTGGAAATACGATATACTCAATCTATAATGCATGATTTGTAATTAATCGCTTCAGAATGATATATATATTAAAAAAAAAATCTCTCTTGAAATCTTGTGGTGTTATACACAGGCAAAAGAATCAGGTCAAACGGACGTGTAACGAAGGAGATATGCGCGTTTTAAGCAACGAACGAAATCAGACGGGAACCGAATACGGCCCTGGAGACCGTATACTGCCCCACCAAGACCGTATACGGCCCTTCACACACCGTATACGCCCTATGAAGGCCGTATACGGCCCCTGGTACCCCAATTGGTGCTCATTTGTGCTTCGTTTGCTTGTACGTTGGTGCTTCGCGACTTGTACGGCTGATTTGGGACTTTGCCTATAAATAGAGCCTTCATCCTCCAACCATTACACACCTCATTCTCATTTTCTCATTTCTCACTTTCTCTCTCACACTCTCTCTCTACTTTCTCTCTCTAGGTTCTCTCTCTAGTCTCTCTCTCTAGTTTCTCTCTCTAGGGTTTAACCCTTGGAACTAGTGGGAAGACTAGGGGAGAATCCTTTCCTTTTCTTTCTTAAATATGTAATTTAATTAGTAGAAGCTAGTATTATAATGCTTGGATATTATACGAAGAAATACAAGCTGTTATTCTGCTCACAATTCGTATCGGTATTATCTATCCTTTCTGGTATTAATTTGTCATAATGTTCTTGTTTGATGTTTGTGATTTATTAATGTAAGAAATGTTTATTGCTATGCTTTGTGAGTAGTTGTTTGTATGTTTGCCATGATTTAGATAGTTATTGATGATGTTTGGGAGTTGTTATACTTTGTTATCTGCATAAGCTTATCCTGAATATAGATCTAGTGTCTCTTCACCCTTTCCAGAATTTCACGTGACTGTTTCCTTAGTTTTAGGACTTTGCAAACCCTAGCTACGTAGATATAGTTATCTCAAGTTACAGTATGAAGCTATGAGACTCCTTGAAAAGGCACTGTACTTCGTATAGCGTTGGAAACACCATTGGTGGAGTACAAGTACGTGGAAGCTAAGGAAATGCCTAGGATTATCTCATCGTGGAATACCTAGAGGTGATCCTTCTAGAACTTGGGTCTAGGAATTAAAGCTGTGGAAATGCTCGTTACCCTGTACACCGTTATTACACCTAAGATCTGGAAACCTGTGGAAATGCTTAAATGCCTGGTACACCGTTAGTACATCTAGGGTTTGGAAAGCTGTGGAAATGCCTAACTGCCCTGTATACCGTGATTATTCCTAGGGATGAACGCCTGAATGTAAAGGAGGGTCTATATTTATGACGGTAGTTTATATGCTTAAATTAGATAAATACAGAGTTCTGTCAAGAGAGCTTAATGCTCCATAAACATTGTTTAACTCTACAATACCGATAGTTTAGAATAACAACAGTTAACAACCAGTACACAGTTAGATAATAACAAATAGACTTAGGGGTTAAGAAAGGTCAGTAAATACAATTGCGGCCTGTTGCCTTATGCCTGCACCCTAGATACTTTAAGGGTTACTTGGTCTTATTCAAGACAAGTTCAGGGGGGTTTGAAGACAGTCTGATCTGATCAGGGTTCATGATAGCCTAGGTACTCAGTGACATACGTATTTAGATCCGGAACTAAATAAGTAGGGTCCTAGTGTTTACAACTAAGTTTATCTGTCTATTAGCTGAATGTGTCCCCAATAAACATCATCTCAACTATACTCTATCCTAAATCATGGTGAACCATGTCTTTGTTATGTTTAAGTGTTACATGTATGCTAGCTTCCCTTTACTTTTATGCTTTATTAGTTTTAGTATTTTAATGAAAACCCAAAAACAATCACCTATCCAATTATCCAAAACCCTAGCTTGATTACTAAGTTATCCGAACTAGCTCTGTTTCAATTCTGCCGTCGCGAGGAATGATCCTGGATCATTCTTACCGCATACTCATACTTGGTATTCGTACCTAGTAGTAGTAAGTAGTACGGAGATTTAGGCTCCCCCCGACTATTATAAATTTAAAACTACCCACTGACGCCGTGCCCAGCGGAAAGGTCTGTAACGACGGGAAGAGATTCCTGATCCGACCGTTGGACGCGCGTCAGACACCAAATATCTTTTTTATATCTATATAGAATTAACATATACGTACATCACTTATAATGATTTATATAAAAGCATTTAGTAATTTTGTGAAGTTTAGATTACGTTAAAGAGTGAAATTAAGTATAAAACAATCCAAACGGCCGAATCCGAAAAGCCCGAAACCGAATAATACGAATCTTATTCAGTTTGGATTACGGATAAATTATAAACTTGAAAAATCTGAATAATGTGACCCGAACAACACTTTAACCTAACAATATATTTACTTCAAAATAAACATTACAATCATTCCGATAAGCACACATATGAAACAAATGTAAACATGATTTCTTGAATTTAACATCTTGACTTCTTCTTCCAATTTCAGCACCAACAGACGATATTCCATACCTTCATTCTTCAGTTCCACAAGTTTTATTTTGTACAGCTCGATATTCGGATCAGGATCCCACCAATGAAAAAAACCACACTTCTTTCGTCCCTTGTAGTTAGGGCAGCCTATGAATCTTCGACATGGGTTGCTTTCAGTCCAAGATGTCCACAAACCACTTACATCTCCACACTCGCACAATACACGAACTCGGTTTATCAAATCTTTACTTTCCCAAGCCGAATTTGTTCTATTTCTTGATACCCCAGTTGAAGAACTCAAGCTATTACTGTTTACCATATTTTCATTAAATATCTCTGATATTTTTTTGGGCTTTTTATATTAATTGGGCTCTATATTTATATAGATCTTTCAAAAGGACCACGGTTCGATAGAAGAACCGAGATCATGGATCAAATAGTTTGTCAGAACCACGTGCCTTTCAAATGTTTAATTTACTCTACTACATTTACCAAAGTAAATGTGAATAGGTTATGAATAGTGTTTTTAATATTATTTTTTATTTTGTTTTACCAAGCAAAGATTTTCACCTTTTTAGTCTGTATTTTTCGTTTATAAAGTAAATGCTTATTTTGTTATACACTAATCAAAGCTTTTTTTATTTTGTATATTTTCTATTATAAAGTAAATACATAATCAAATATTAGGAAGAGTGTTTTCAATATTATTTTTTATTTTGTTTTGCCAATCAAAGATTTTCAAATTTTTATTTTGTAGTTTTTTTCTTTATAAAGTAAATACATAACCAAAAATTTCAACTTTTTATTTCTTACCTTTTATTGCTTATTATATATATATATATATATATATATATATATATATATATATATATATATATATATATATATATATAAGTGAATTTCATTGTTTTACATCATATTATCTAAAGATATAAAATGATAAGTAAATATATTAAAAATGTATTTTTCTATACCCGCCGCAACGCGCGGGTAAGAAAAACTCGTTTAACACAAATTTAAAAAATATAAGAGCTAGTAAATATGGAAACAAAATCACATCACAATTTTCGATAATATATAATAATAGATATAAAAGTAAATAACATTGCAATATATATAATTAAAAATAAATAATAACAAAGTATTTATTTTTCATCGTCTCCTTTTAGCATCATCTTTTTCCAATCCTTATTAATTTTATCATGATCTTCGAAACGTGATTTCAGACACTGGATCGATACTTTCTGGGCTGTGTAGAATTCAAGATCATGAGCTTCACATTTTTCAAGAAATTCGATCTCAGGTTTGGAAAGTTCACACTTAAATTGATCACGTTTATCTTTTAGTTCTTTGATCCATTTATCGATCTTCCGAGTTGCTTCGTTCAAGTTCTTGAGAGTTTCTTCAAGTGACTCGAGAATGTTCTTGTCAATCTTGTTGATTAGTAGGTCAAATTTCTTGCCCAACACATATTGTTCAACTTCAGTTGCCATTTTTTTCTTTTTGTGTATAGAAAAGAGATATGGTGTAAAGTTTTGTAAATAGAAGAATAGACCTTCGAGTTATATAGAATGAGAATACTATTAGCTACCCATTTAATAGTAAAATTGATTGCAACTTTCACCCGTTAATTAAATGCAACTTTCAAACTATCCAAGACCAAAAAATAATTAACGGTCACTTACATCCAAAAGGACCACGGTTCACACAATCGAGACGCGGTTGTATTTGAAAATTAATTCAGTATACGGTACGTACGTATTGATCCAAAAACTTACATCTTGGCCCAAAGACCACAGCCCACGGCCCACATCGAAAGAACCACGGTTTGTAATTAAAAACCGTAGTCCGATTAAATTAACTACGCTCTGAAGTTAGGAACCGTGGTCCGTGTCAAAAACATAGACCACACCTCGTCAAATGTAACCGTGGTTAGTGTATTTAGGGAATTTGACCACAGATTTGAATACAGGTTCGTATCCCGCTAAATCTTGGAGCCGTGGTCAATGGAAAGAAAAGTAAAAACGCACGACGTTTTGCAAATGGATCACGGGTTTTACGTGATTTTCACCATTTCCGTGGTCTATTGGGGGTGGGCTATAGTGGATTGTGTAGTAGTGTACTCTGATATAGTTGTGTTGAAATAAAGATGTTGGATTTATATAACACCTCGTTTGTGGTTTTAAAAGTTTGTTTAAACTATAGTGTGTAATGTTTGAAATGGTTTGTGGATAAACTACATATTGTATAATAGAGAAGTGTGTTTTGAATAAAAATTATCGCTTCCGTGATAAAACGTAAAATAAACGTGTATTTAGAGAGAGGTGTTATAATAATGTATGTAGGGTGCGGGTCATGCAACGGCAGCATACAAACCTCAGTCCTCAGGAAACGTTGGTTATCTTGGATGAGTGGTTGGATTCTCATATCCATTTAAGTGACACCTACACATCGTAAAACCTTATTATGTATTAAGTAGTCAGTGGCGGATTCAGAAATTCGTCATTGGGTATGCACAAAGTTAATATAAATTATAATCGGTCATGGTAATCAAAATTTTTTGTTCGGGTTTTTCTCGGGTCGAGTTTTTAGGTCGGTTTTTAACTCGTTTAATTTGTTATTTATACAAATTTGTGCTAAATCATATTCGAATGTAATTAACTTCTTACTATGGATCATCCATGTACTATTAAGCTACAAATACGTTTACACTTGATATGAGCAAGTCTCTTGAAACTTTGAAAGCGAATATGATCAAATGTATGAAACTTTTAAATGCTACATTAAAAACTTGTTTTAATATTCTGTCACTTTTTTATAGTGGATATGCACAACTATTGTAAAGGGTATGCACTCACCGTTAATATTTCAAGAACTTCACAACAATTAAATTTTTTTCACTAGTAAGATTCTTCACAGGGTATGCATGTGCATACCCTGGTTGTCAAGTACATCCGCCACTGTAAGTAGTATTTAGTATTTATCAATGGCATTCGTAACACTTGGATTCTTTTTGTCGTTATATTATATAATTTATAAAAAGCTGTCAGAATATATATGTTAGCAGTATACTGTATAATACCAGTACTTGATTTGTTTGACACTGTGTAATGTACCCTGTTTATGTAAGCAAAAACCATGGATGAAATTAAGGGTGATATATATGCGGCGTTAAGTTTTTTTTTTTTTCCTTCACGGGTGTCCTCTGTAATAATATACATAAAAGAAAAGTATCCAACTCGCGTTTTGTTGTTTAGTGTTGTACTAGTTTATTGACCCGCGATTACGCGGGATGACGTATTTAAATTTAAATAATTCCAGGGGAGAAACCGCTTGTGGAGATGATCGGGTGGGCTAAAATGGTCCGTCGGTGATTTCACGACTACCTTTAAAAAAAAACAATTTATAACGTAAAAGTTTTTAAAAATTAGAATTAATATAGTTGAATAAACCGTTTGTTAGTTATTTTATAAGCTTGACATAATTTAAGTCCGTTATAATAACAAACATTGATGGACGGAAATACAGTAAGTAATCAAGTGAAATAGTTCACAATATGAAGCATCAAGGTTTCTTTTTTATTAAAACCCAAAAAATTGTTTCAACATTTGATGTTGCACAACATTAACGGATAGACATTGTAGTGAAAAATACAATGTGTGAGGTTACTCCAATAATTATTAATTAGTTAATGAATAGTTGTTCTCGTGAAGGTTATATGAAGAAATAGATTATTCATATCTCAATACTATTAACTACTTTATCTGTCCTAATTAAATTATTCTATTTCAATGTGCATATAGTTTAAGAAAAGTGAATTGATTACTTTTCTGACTAATAAGATATCACAGTTCTCCACTTAAATTTTCTTTTTATTGGTAAAATATAAAGTGAACAATTATTTTGGAACATTCAAAAAATGAAAAATGGACAATTAAATTGGGATAGTGGGAGTACTTAGTGAAACATACCCCAATAAGCTCATCTCCAAAAGAATCATTGAATTCTTTTGTATTCAAATAGTGCTTCTAGTGAGTCTGTAAGACAATGACGAATACTCTATAAAAATCAAAACATGCCATTCACTAAATTCAAGTTGACCTACTTCGATCTATGGAGTATGAGTGCAAGATCCATGGTCATCTTGCCAGATTCAACGACACCGACACAAGTTGCTTATTGTCATATACAATTCATATAAAAGAAGAAATAAGAATAATATATGGGTCATTTGTAAGTGGGGTTCTTTTTTGTTTGAGTCATAACCATATATACATGAACATATAAAGACTTATATATAATCTCAAGTTTAACCATGGTCAAAATTTGTTTCAATTTTTGATCTAAATCAAAGACTACAATTGAAAATAAACTTACAACATAAACACACCTACACATGGATCTCAAAGGAATACACGTGAATAAAACTAACAAATACTCTTACTACAAAATAGAATTAGAGAGTTATAAAAATCAGAGAAGGAAACAAACATGATATTGATCGGGAAGATCAATGGAAGAAAACACATATTTACATGCTTTGAATACACCTTGTTGTTGTTATTATTATTTATATTTATTTATGTAAATTAAAGGTGATGTGGGCATTTGCATAATACATGTTCGATTTTAACTTGATTAAAAAATTATATAAATTAATATTTTATTTTGGTGTTACTATTATATGAATACGAATCATAGCGTACATGTTATACAACACAAAAATATATATTAAATTTCAATTTATTTATCTTTTTTATATAAGAAAAAGTTGAATGTAGTTGTTAATTAATTTTGTACAATAGAAAATTTGCTCGAAGTTTATGAAATATGAAATATATGAAGGGACTAAATTATTTTTAGCATTATTATTAAAAATCAAAATTTAAATTGATCATTAATTGATGACGGATTAATGTTTGAGGGGTGATAGTGTTAATTATATTAATTAAGGAGGAAGTAATCTGGAAAAAAGATAGAAGGAATTTTGACTTTTTGTAAAAAATAGAGGATGAAAAAGCAAGAAATAAGATTTGTTTAACTAAACATTTTTCATGATATCTCTTGGATCAATAAATGAGAATCAAATAGAAGGTGAGATCCTCCTCCAATTATTCTCTTTTATTTAATATATAGATAGATAGATATATAGATAGAGACTTTATTAACACGTGTGTTGATATATATAAAAATATACTCCCTCCGTCCTATTTCTATTGTCCATTATTTTCATTTTGGGTGTACCAAATTAATTGTCCACTTCCATAAATAGAAAGTTTAAGGAAATAAAGTTCTTTTTTACCCCTAGTGTATATATATAAGACAAAAAAATAGGTAAAAAGTAGAGGGTAAAACTGTCATTTTATCAAAAAGTAAGAGAGAGATAGTTATATTTTCTTAAACTGCGTGTCTTTTTGTCTGGTGATAATAAAATTGGGACGGAGGGAGTAGATAGATATAGTAGTATATATAATTTTGTCATGTCAGTCAAATTCTGATATTTTCGTTTGGGAAAAATAGTGTAGGGGAATTAGTCAATTAGATGAAGATGATGGACTTGTGGATCATAGGTATCCAATTCATAAAAAGAATTGTAATTAGCATATGTAAAAAATTAATTGGATGAAATTGAAAGAGAAAAAAATTCAACTAATGAAAGAAATAAGTCTTCTTTTAAATCATATAATCATAATCATCATAAATTATATATAGGAAACGTGGTTATGACATCATCAATTTAAATCAAACTTAATTAATTAATTAAATCCCTCCATTTTAGTTAAATTAAAATTAAGATCTTTATTTTATTTAAATAATCAATGCTTGTGTATACACGGGTTTGAGATCTAGTTAGGCTTATATAATATTACTAGTTTGTTTTCACTAATCAATAAATCGGCCAATCACATTGGACCACTTTGTTGGTCCCTGCTTGATTGCATTCGTAGTTCTATATTTTGGAATTGTGTCTTTACGTTTCAAGCTAATTAACTATTTTCGATTGGCTAAAATTAAAAGTGTAGAATTAATTGTGAGAGTGAGGGAATTATTATAAATAAATAGAAACACTACCCAATAACTTACAAGCACTAGTCATCTCTTTTTCTCCACGTATATGGCTTTCTCCTTCGCTCCGTTACCTTTATTTCACCCTGAAGAAATACTTCATGATCTCTCCCTTTTTATACTAATCCATAAAAGAGGTACGGTCGTCCCTCCATCCATCGATCCCATCACTCAAAAGACGTTATTATCGCTGCAGAAACCGGCCTCTCGGTCGGTCAGGATTTACGTGCCAGGGTCAATGATCGACCTCTGAAAAGCAAAAACTCGCAGTATTGCTTTACTTCCATGGAGGTGGTTTTGTAGCTCTAGTGCCATTTTCCAACCTTTTCATAACAAGCTTGCATTACAGGCAAATATTATGATAGTTTCTGTTGATTATAGAAATGCACCAGAGCATCCGTATCCAGCTCCATTCGACGATGCATGGGCTGCACTCCATTGGGTTGTTTCCCATGCAAAAGGAAACGGCAGTGAACCATGGATAAACGAGTATGCTGATTTCAAACATCTTTTTATCGGTCGAGAAAGTGCAGGTGCTACTATATCATATCTCATCAAATCACAATGCGAATTATCGGCTTAGAAGAAACTACTTTTGAAGATGGAGTTACTTTTGGTGGGATAGTATTAATTTATCCTTACTTTTGGGGAGAAACTTTAATTAATGGGTGGTGAAATGGTCGCTGATCGATGTGAAGGAAAGGAATCTAATGGAAAAACTGTGGTGGGTCGCGAACCCGTTTAGTAGCGGGTCGGATGACCCGGTTATAAACCCGGGTTCGGATTCGAATGTCGGGAAATTAGGGTGTAAAATGGCTAGTTTGTGTACAGTGGCTGAAAAAGATTTGTTGAGGGATAGAGGATGGTATTATTATCAAGTTTTCGATAAGAGTGAATGGGATGGGAAGATCGATATAATTGAAGCTAAAGGAGATCGAGGGCCATGTATTTCATTTATTTCCACCTTAAGGTGAAAATGTTACAACCCTGTTCAACACCCTGTCTATGTTCATCAATAATGGGGACAAATAAAAAGTACCAATGATTGTAACTTCAAAAAAAAAAAAAAAAAACTTTGTATTTGTGCTTAACCAATAACCATAATGCCAATATCCAAAAGCATGCTATAAATAAGGTTTAGGTATCAATATATAAGACTGTTACTATTTCTAGTTTATGAAGTTTTACAGGCTCGAAAATTCGAAATAAATATGTTATTAGTATTTCTTTTATTACTTCTGTACTGCTAATAAAAAACTTCGTCTATACAGTGGTATTTATAGAGAGACAAAAAATGTTGATATTTATGTGTAACATACATGTGGTCAAATATTTGGTTGGTTTAAGAATGATGTTTTGGATGTGGCAAAGCTCTTGGTATAAACTATGGAGATAGATATGAAATGATAGACCAGGAGTTGACTTGGTCAACTCGTACCAGATTAGTAGGTGCAAAGAATTCTCTAGTTAGACATTATTCTTTATTTTCTTTGTTTTTGAAGGTAGATATGAATATGGATATGGATATTTATGTGCAATATGTTCATCAAATGTGTAATGTATGAACAAGAAAAAGTTCACTTATGTTGATACACTTGACTTCTGAAGGATGTAACTTGTAAATAGCATGTGGAATATCAAAGTTATGTTTATTAACATAACATGATATACACATATAGGACGTACATACACACAAAAAGATGACGTACTTGTGATATAAGCGTTGTGCAAGTCTAGCTAAAGGAGCACTGCCGGATAGAATGAGACAAACCCATCCTCTAAACATGGGGGAATCTAAAGACACCCCCTGAAGTCTGGATCTACCCCCTGGCCCACCATTTCGGTATACTTTTATTTAAATTTGATCCAGTTCGGTACAGAATCAGTTTCAGTTTTAGACTAAACAGAAGGCTGAGATGGGGTATACCTAAAAAATAAAATAAAAAAGGATGGGCCAGGGGGTAGGAGCAGGAAAAAATGGTGGGCCAGGGGGTAGCTTTAATAGGCCCCTCTAAACATATATCAACTCTATCTTCCCGTCCTCCAAGCATTGACTGTATCATTACAAGATAATGTAATCCACAATTTCTAAGCCAATCCATTAGTTTAATACCCATTTATGATTATGATTTTTTAGCAACCTGCAGAATAGGTAATATTAAATAGGTAACCTGCTGAATAGGTAATATTAAAATAATTGACTAGAAATACCCATTTATGATTTTTTAGCAACATACATTCATTATAAATAGTTTTTCATATAACTAGAAATATTATACACGAAAACATTATAAAAATATATTGCTATCAAAATAAAACATTATAAAATTAATCTTGATGACACGTTACAATTAATTTATAAGCATTTAAATCATATATATATACGTATTAAAAAAAAATTCAGAAGTTTAATTTTAAACGGACAAACAAACTAAATGAATTAAATTGTGGTCAAACTATAAGTTGGAGTGTTAAAACGTTAAAAAAGAAGTTGAGGTGTTAAAATGAAATAAATATTGAAAGTTTGGGTATTAAGTTATGGTCAAACTATAAGTTGGAGTGTAAAACGCTAAAAAAAATTGAGGTGTTAAAACGGAAAAAAGTTGAAATTTTGGGTATTAAATCATTATTAACCCTTTCCTGAAACATTGTAGTCAAAAAGGAGAATTGAATGTATGAACTAGAAAGTACAGGGGTTAAATTGTATTTTTTTTATAACAGTAGGGCTATTAAAGAAAAAAGTTAATAAAAACAAACCCAAATAGTGTCATCTTCTTCTTCAATAAAACTCCAACCCAGATTTCCTCCGTTAAAACACAAGTATGACCTTCTTCTTTTAACATTGTGACTTAAATTGTTTAAAGGGTTGACGTTTGTAACATCCAGGGTATTCACTAATATTTTAAGGGTATGCATTCTTGGTACTTATCTTATGTAGAAAAAAAAAATTTACACTAAAATTTTCTTGGCAGGGCATGCTTGAGGTAGGGGTGTTAACGAACCGAGCTGCTCATGAGCTACTCGATTTCGAACCCGTTTATTTCGAGTTCGAGCATAAGCTACTTCGAACTCGAGTCGAGTTCGAGCAAAAATTATTGTTCGATTAATTTCACGAGCCGAGTCATAAAAATTAATATTCGACTCAACTCGCTCGAATACTCGTATAATACTCCGAGTCGAATGAGTTAATCGAGCATACTCGGCTCAAATAGTTCAACCAGCTCATATATATCTCAAGTCGAGCCACCCGAGCCTCTGATGAGAACGAAATGAAAAATAACGATCGAGTTAAACATGAATATTCATGTAAATAAGAAAAGTTTAAGTCACTAAACGAGTTTCAAACTCGAACAATGAAAAAATATATCGATCTCGAATTCGAGCCCAATTAAACTTATTCGAGTTCGAGCATACTAAAAATATTTCAAGTTGAGTTCGAGCATCTTGATACTCGGTTCGTTAACACCTCTACCCTGAGGTACATGTACATCCGCCACTGATTGCCATTCATGATAATTTTGTACAAAGGAAGTATTGTTTCAAAAAAAAATTTTTTTGCCTTTTTTCGAAAACAAAAATATACAGTTTAGAGGCAAATATGCATAGTCATAACCATATACGAATTTAACTGAAATACATGTAACGTGAATGGTTATGACAAGTTATGTTAAGATTACTTCACTTATGGTATAGAAACTTTTGTCATTTAAAATACATTTTAAGTTCAATTCAAATATTGTATTGTGAAACTTACAAATGTTATATGAAGTGGCTCGCATTTTATATGGGTGTGTGTAAGAAAGATATTAAAGATTAAAGATGAGATGAGAAGAGAAGAATATACAAAATTTTTTGACCCACACTAGTATATGGGTGTGTGTATGGGCCCACGCATCCCCAACAAACAAATAAATTCCCGTCCTCCCTCTCAACGTTTTTTATACACACCCAGGGGTGGCCCACACGAGTCTGTTACGAATTCTGTTAGAGGATCTCGTCCACCTCCATTAGACCACTTGTAACGCGGGTACGTGGCAGACGTTCTGAAGCTCGAGAACGCCAGAACGCCAGTAACGCGGCGTTCTGGCATGGCGTTCTGACTCTGATAACGGGACGAAAAAGGGCGTTCACGTGGGGACCACTCGTTATTTCCTTTTCTTTTTTCTTTTCTGTCTATGGTTTAATCCGATTTAAAAAAAAGTGGCGTTCTGATGTTATGATTAGGGGTGTTCTGGTGTTATGCTGATGTGGCATTTGAAAAAGTGGCGTTCTGAGTGTTACGATTACAAATGGTCTTAGACCACTTGTAACGCGGGTACGTGGCAGGCGTTCTGAAGCTCGAGAACGCCAGAACGCCAGTAACGCGGCGTTCTGGCATGGCGTTCTGGCGGCGTTCTGACTCGGATAACGGGACGAAAAAGGGCGTTCACGTGGGGACCACTCGTTATTTCCTTTTCTTTTTTCTTTTCTGTCTATGGTTTAATCCGATTTAAAAAAAAAGTGGCGTTCTGATGTTATGATTAGGGGTGTTCTGGTCTTATGCTGATGTGGCATTTGAAAAAGTGACGTTCTGAGTGTTACGATTACAAATGGTCTTATAAACAGAGCAAACCCATTCAAAAGTTTTAATCCATCACACTATCACCATTGAAAAATAAAAATTATAATCATGTCTCGTGTTGCTAAGGCTGTCATGAAAAGCAAGCTAATGGGAGAAGTAGATCGCATGAACGCCTCCATCCACGTCAGGCGAAACATGGAGAGGCTGAGAGATGTCAGCTATGGTTATGTATTGGAATCGGAGGATGTGGAGAACAAGAAAAAGGTGATCACAATGAAAGTGCCGGAGTTTAAACCTGGTAATGTGGCTCACTATGTTGAGTCGCATACTCAGGTGCATCTATATGTAGAGGAGAAGGAGGAAGGGAGCAAGTTCCATAAAAAGCGTTATGCGCAGATCATCATCCCGAGGGTCGTCGATGAAAGTGAAATCACGGTCACTAGCAACAAGGGAGAGATCAGGGTTGAGGTTCCCATCAATTGAAAAAATAATAGGAGAGCTAGTTATGAGTTTGTTTCTTTATTACTGTTGATCGGAAATCTGAGTTTGTTTCTTTATTACTGTTGATCGGAATCGGAAATGTAGTTGACGAATGATATAATATAAATAAAATAATTGGAAAATAGTTTTGTTTTCGGGTAAGGTTCAGAGGAGAAGACCTTATATGAGGAGAAGGAGGAGAAGGCTTATTTTACTGCATTTTAGGACAAAAATGTAAGAGTTAAAATGCAGTGATTTTTGATATGTATAAAATGCAGTGGAGTAATGTTAAAATGCAGTAACTTTCGTAAATTACAATATTTTAGCCTTAAAATGCAGTAAAAATAGGTCTTCTCCTCCTTCTCCTCAAATGAGGTCTTCCCCTCGGATCTCTGTCTTTGTTTTTTTGTTTTTATTTTATTATTGTTTGGATGTGGATATTGGATTGGATACAATGATTATTCACTTTCTCTTTCCATTCTTTTTATTTTTTTATGTTAAACGTTAAGAGTAAAAAAAAAATTAAGAAAAAACATAAAAGTCGATATTCATGATCATCAACACGCACTCTCTCCCTTTCGGCGTTTAATATTAGGTATACCAGATCCCCTTTTGTAGAGAGAGAAACTGAAACTTCAGGTTGCGTTTAGTTGTGAAAAATTTTCCATAATTTTCCATCTCCAATTTTCTAAGAAATGAAAAGAGTTTTTGTTTTCAAGAAAAGTGTTGAAAAAATAGAAAATGTGTTCAAAAGTAGTGTATTTTCCATTTTGGAAAAATAATGTTAGGAGAAGGCATATGGAAAATTTTAGAAAAAGGGAGGGAGATGTATAAAGGAAAAAAGTGGAAAACTTGAAAAATGAGTTTTCCAAAGTTATATCATGGAAAAATGAGTTTTCCATTTTCTTGGAAAACTTTTCCAGAAAATACCAATTTTGAACGTATTTTCTAATTTTCCATTTTTCTTGAAAAAATTTTCTGAAAAAGTGTCACACTTTTCTTCCACTAAACACACCCTCAACTTAGTAACCAAAAGGACGAGAAATTGAAACAACGGTTAGAATCCGCCGTAGCACGTCTAGAATCACTTTTCAGTTGGTTTGCAGTCACACGACATCGACGTTGATGCCATTGCCGCATCAACCGATCGGTCGATTATCGCATTTGATGATTTCCTGACGGAATACGTCGGTAAAGTGTCCGGTGCTGCGGCGAAGATTGGCGGACAGGTTAATGACGTCACTAATGTGCTTAATGAAGCTTTTACTGTTCAAAAAAAGCGCTTCTCATCCAAATCAAGCAAACTACCTTAGTTATGTTCGCATTATGAGTTTGTATTTATAATCGGTGATATATTTGTTGTGCATTCTAGAAGTTAGGTCAGTTTTATTGAAGCTTACAGTTTAGGCATCGGATATTCATGTTTTGAGATGTATGTTACCCATTAATTGTGTCGCCATGTAAATGATGTGGCAAGCATGTTAATCTGTAGACGAATTCACTGCAGTTTGGATATCGTTTGATGCTGTAGTTTGATGTTTGATAAGTATTTGTAGTTAGTACCATGAGTAATTGAGTATTGTGTATTTGAGAAGTTATGTTAGTTATAGTGAAAATAAGGTGTTTGATTCAGTTAACCTTTTGGGAAGCTTACGGTTCCTCTTTGCTGATGATAATAGTTGTGCTATGTTGTTGATTTTGTTTTTTTGTATGTGTTGACTGCGCAGAAACCCGACATGGTAGGCTTGGGTGAATTTCTGAAGCCATTGAATGAGAAATTAATGAAAGCAATTAGCATGACAGAAGTAAGGCGGTCTGATTTCTGTAACCACTTAAAGGCTGTTGCCGATAGTTTAACAGCTCTAGCATGGATTGCCTATCTGGGCAAAGATTGTGGTGAGAAGTATTCTCCATGCTTTGTGTTTTAACCAAGGTCGTACTGCGTTTTGCATCAGGGTACTTATTGCTGATTTCATGTCCACAGGAATGAGCATACCTATCGCACATGTGGAAGAATCTTGGCAGGCAGCTGAATTCTACAATAATAAGGTACTATAATCTCTCATTTTGAAGTTTATGTGTGTAAGGTTGTGTTTCTTTGTAGGATCAAACATTCAGGCAGTTTTAAATGTTGAAAATTCAGATGCATCAAATCTATATTAATGCACGTCTTATTATAACTGATTATTTGATTTTGATTATTTAAGAGCACATAATCTTTGTAAATCGCACGTCCAAAAACCTCGATTACATGATATGTTGAATCTGTTATCAGTTTTGGTTATATATCTAACAATATTCTTTTCCAGATGAACTAGGTGCATCAAAGACCACAAGAAATAAGTCACTTGTTAATATCAGTGATAATGATATAGGACGCCCTTCTGTTTCCGATCGGACAACATCTTCGTACTTCCGGCGCACGTCTAGGAGTAACGGTTCATCTCATTTAAGGTCTTACGGTAGTTTTGGTCGGTATTCTGATAAAGAGAAGTCAGAACATCGGCATCGTGATTATTCCGATCCTTTGGGTAACATTTTACCAAGTAGGTTTGAAAAAGAAGGGTTAAGACGCTCACACTCAAGTGTATCTGCAAAGCGTGGTGAGTCATGGCCCAGGAAAGTAGTAACTGATTTGACCAGTGCTAACAAAACTAGCCACAACAATGGTGGTGCTTTACGTTCTGGTGGGGGTGGCAATAGCGGTGTCAAGAATACATTTGAGAGGGAATTTCCATCTCTTGGAGCAGAAGAAAAACATATAGATACTGAAATCGGAAGAACCCCGTCTCCTGGATTGAGTACTGCTATTCAAAGCCTGCCAATTGGTAGCTCAGCAGTTATTGGTGGTGATGGGTGGACCTCAGCATTGGCTGAGGTGCCTGTTATACTTGGGAGTAATGGAAACAATGCCCCCGTTGTACAAACTGTACAATCAACATCAGTTTCTGCCACTACAAGTATGACAAGTGGTCGCAATATGGCGGAAACATTGGCACATGGTTCTCCTCGGGCTCAGAATGCTCCCCAGGTAGCTAGAGCACCTTTTTCCTTGCACATCATATGTTAGATTGTTAGTACTTTAGAGGTTGCAAATGGGTGGGTCGTGTAATGGGTTAAAACGAGTACTTTCTCAGTACAGGTTGAGATGAGCTTGGTTCTGTTGACTCGAAATAATATTTTTTCTAATTGGTAATAGTTTTGAATAATTTTATTCTGAATAATTACAAAAATAGATTGTTACAACAAGTCAACAATTACCTATGTTTTGGATGGTCAACACTAACCTGTTTCAACCATTTTCTGGTTATTTTTTTATTTCACCCATATGACCTGCGAGAGATCAGACATAACTTATACCGTCTTTTTCGCAAGTTAATGGGCTAAAATTCAACATTTAGTTAGCATGCTTCATGTACTTATGTTTATCACGTCCATTGTAGTTGTCTGTTGGAACTCAAAGGCTGGAAGAGCTTGCTGTTAAGCAATCTAGAAAGTTGATTCCAATGACTCCTTCCCTCCCTAAAGCCTTGGTATGGGTGTTTTGAATCTCCTTTTGATTATGTCTAACTCATTGAATTTATATGGTTCCGTATTGTAATACATGCTGTTTCATCTGCACTCATATCGTATATTTGGTTTCTAGTTCGTAAGATATGGTTTCGTTGCTTTCAGTGCTTTTTGGTGAGGAAAAATAATGTCTCAATTACTTTGGATATATCTTGTATGTAGTTGGAAAATATATAAGATTCCACACCCACTCTTTCAGTAAGTTACTATTTGAATGTCTTATTTTTTACTTTTGTGATCTATTCATTACTGTAGTCGTAGCTTGTTCCATTCATTAGTCTTGATATCTGTTCTGCATTTCATCTTGTTCATTATGCTTCATACATTTAGCCTTCCATGATTCGTTTCTAGGATATGCATTACTCTAGAATCAGTAAGTACTATTTGAATGTCTTATTTTTTACCTTTGTGATCTCTTCACTACTGTAGTCATAGGTTGTTCCATTTGTTAGTCTCGATATCTGTTCTGCTTTTCATCTTGTTCGTTATGCTTCATACATTTAGTTTTTCCATGATTCATTTCTAGGATATATGCATTACTCTAGTATCAGTAAGTACTTTGATCTTTGTTATGAGTTTAAACGTCATGACATTAGTTCATGTTTGTTCTTTTATAGCACACAAATGTATCTATGTCATTGACAGTCGGTTTTTAGCAGTTTTTAGACTGCCCTACCGACATGGGATGCACACATCCACTCCTGTACTTCGTAGCTCATATGTTATTAATGAAGCTTTTACTGTTCAAAAAAGCGCTTCTCATCCAAATCAAGCAAACTACCTTAGTTATGTTATTATGAGTTTGTATTTATAATCGGTGATATATTTGTTGTGCATTCTAGAAGTTAGGTCAGTTTTATTGAAGCTTACAGTTTAGGTATCGGATATTCATGTTTTGAGATGTATGTTACCCATTAATTGTGTCGCCATGTAAATGATGTGGCAAGCATGTTAATCTGTAGACGAATTCACTGCAGTTTGGATAATGATACTGCTAGGGGCTCTAAAATCTGAATCGTTTGATGCTGTAGTTTGATGTTTGATAAGTATTTGTAGTTAGTACCATGAGTAATTGAGTATTGTGTATTTGAGAAGTTATGTTAGTTATAGTGAAAATAAGGTGTTTGATTCAGTTAACCTTTTGGGAAGCTTACGGTTCCTCTTTGTTGATGATAATAGTTGTGCTATGTTGTTGATTTTGTTTTTTTGTATGTGTTGACTGCGCAGAAACCCGACATGGTAGGCTTGGGTGAATTTCTGAAGCCATTGAATGAGAAATTAATGAAAGCAATTAGCATGACAGAAGTAAGGCGGTCTGATTTCTGTAACCACTTAAAGGCTGTTGCCGATAGTTTAACAGCTCTAGCATGGATTGCCTATCTGGGCAAAGATTGTGGTGAGAAGTATTCTCTATGCTTTGTGTTTTAACCAAGGTCGTACTGCGTTTTGCATCAGGGTACTTATTGTTGATTTCATGTCCACAGGAATGAGCATACCTATCGCACATGTGGAAGAATCTTGGCAGGCAGCTGAATTCTACAATAATAAGGTACTATAATCTCTCATTTTGAAGTTTATGTGTGTAAGGTTGTGTTTCTTTGTAGGATCAAACATTCAGGCAGTTTTAAATGTTGAAAATTCAGATGCATCAAATCTGATCTCTAAAAAAATGAGCACATATGTGATGTATGCATCTACCAAATCAATTTCACAAGTTTAGAGGTTGGGGTGTGACAGTCAAGTCAAGAGGTCTGTTGCTGGCTTGCATCACTGTGGAAGAATTATAATGAGGGGCAAAACTTTGTTAAAGTAACATAGGTAAAATTTTCTAACGGATCGTATAAATAATCTCTTTTCGAAAGTAATATAAGGTTTTTCCTAAAGATGTATGTTTCCCATTAATTGTGTCGCCATGTAAATGATGTGGCAAGCATGTTAATCTGTAGACGAATTCACTGCAGTTTGGATAATGATACTGCTAGGGCTCTAAAAATGTGGATCGTTTTATGCTGTAGTTTGATGTTTGATAAGTATTTGTAGTTAGTACCATGAGTAATTGAGTATTGTGTATTTGAGAAGTTATGTTACAAATTTAGCAACATATTATAGAATGTTATATGTTGTTGCAGGTGGAGCATGCTTTACCACAGCAGTACATTCATAGTTACAAGGATGGACAGTTTGTAACAACCCCCATGTCTCACCCAGGAGGCTAACTGGTACCAGCTATCATCATCATGTTGTTATTGTTGTGAGGGTATAGTTCTTTTCAGTATGGTGTTTCTTTGAATGCTGAAGGTCCATAATAAAGTACTATAATCTCTCATTTTGAAGTTTATGTATGTAAGGTTGTGTTTCTTTGTAGGATCAAACATTCAGACCGTTTTAAATGTTGATCATTCAGATGCACCAAATCTGATCTCTAAAAAAATGAGCACATGTATACGTATATGATATAAAATTCCGTTATGTATGCATCTACCAAATCAATTTCACAAGTTTAGAGCTTGGGGTGTGACAGTCAAGTCAACAGGTCTGTTGCTGGCTTGCATCACTGTGGAAGAATTATAATGAGGGGCAAAACTTTGTTAAAGTAACATAGGTAAAATATTCGAACGGATAGTATGAATAATCTCTTTTTGAAAGTAATGAGGTTTTTCCTAAAGCAAGTTTGAACTCCTTTGGATGGACATATGATGCAAAGATATTCATATTTAGATGGGCAATATTAAGCCTGCCAATAGTGGCTATTAGCATGGCATAGAAACCAAATGCTCAGGTGGCAGAAATGTCCGATGCTGTTGCATGCACAGTGATTTATTTAAGTCAAGTGTATCATTTTTTCATATAGTTCTGACACGGTAGGTAGGTTTTGCAATTACATCCCTTTTGTATAACTACTCTTGTATTGTTCTTCCGGTATGTTTTGTAAATTGTTTGGAACAGGTGGTTTCCATTTATTTCAACAGTAGGCCATATTTTTAGTTAAATCTTTCTTAGTGTCAATGATCTCCTATCGTATTTTCATAACTACTTAACCATTCAACGCATGAACAGGTAATCTCACTACATGCTTTACAGGAACACATTCTTTTTATCCACTCTTCAAACGTAGGATTTGGCCATTTAACTCTTTACACTTGCATCTGTCGCAAATGTTGGACACTTTTTAGTTAAAAGCTGTGAATTTGCATTGCTAATATATTGATTGATGCTCTCAATTTAGGTTCTTGTAGAATATAGAAATAAAGATGCCAATCATGTAGAGTGGGCAAGAGCTCTAAAAGAACTCTACGTACCTGGATTGAAAAATTATGTGAAGAGTCATTATCCTTTGGGGCCAGTATGGAGTGCTACAGGGTCAGCTGTATCTGCTCCACCAAAAGCTGCACCAAAACCAAGTGCTCCTGCTCCTCCACCCCCTCCACCTGCCTCGCTCTTCACCTCAGAGTCTTCTCAGCCGTCTTCTTCACGCCCAAAGGAAGGAATGGGCGCTGTTTTTCAAGAAATTGGTTCTAAGCCAGTTACTGCTGGTAGTGTTCCACTATTTCAATGCACCGTGCCCATTCTTAATTATCAGGTCTATTTGGTTATTGACTCTGGGTTTTAAATTCTTCAGGATTAAGAAAGGTCACAGATGATATGAAGACCAAGAACCGTGCAGATAGAGCTGATTTTGTCAGTGCTGGTGAATAAGAAGTTCGTGCAAGTGCGCCATCTATTTCTAAAGTTGGACCTCCTAAGTTTGAGCTTCAAATGGGTTGCAAGTGAGTACTCTTGTATTGTGTTATGCTTCATGATTGACAAAAGATATCATGTTGTTAATAGAGGCAACTCGTTCTCATAATATGCAGATGGGTTGTTGAGAATCAAATTGGGAAGAAAGATTTGTTGATTGATCAGTGTGATTCAAAGCAAACAGTGTACATATTTGGATGCAAAGATTCAGTTCTACAAATTAAAGGTACTGTGCCCTTTTTTGATTTCTTTTCCTTGGTATGGAGTTATCTTGTCATTGTGTAAAAATCGCAAGTCCTGTACTAGTCTGTCTACGCTTTTCTTTGCTACAATTAAGATGAAACTGCTTTGTGCAGGGAAAGTTAACAACATAACTGTTGACAAATGCACAAAAATGGGTGTTGTATTCACGGTCAGTTAGACAGATATGATTTAAAGAGATTAAGACATGAAAAATTAAGGTGTAATCACATGCGATTGAATATCAAACTATCAATCACATGTGTTTAAAGAGTAATAAAATACGAATTTTTAAATCATTGACTAAGGATTATACAATCAAATAAAAATCAAGTTGAAATCATACATGATAATTCATATATCGGTAAATTTCTCATCAAATATCAATTTTTAAATAAAAATCATATGTGATGATATGCAAAATCATATGTGATTATATGCAAAATCATATGTGATTATATAACAAATAACTTCTGATTAAGTGTACAAATAACAATCACATGTGATTTTTAATGAAAACTAAT
Organism: Helichrysum umbraculigerum; assembly: GCA_949592205.1. Lineage (NCBI taxonomy): Eukaryota > Viridiplantae > Streptophyta > Magnoliopsida > Asterales > Asteraceae > Helichrysum > Helichrysum umbraculigerum. Next base: position 159,102,812 of record CATIUR010000002.1, on the reverse strand, counting down.
GCAATTTTTAATTTTTTATTTATAACTAGTAATGTGGGTGAATATTAAGTTATAATCACGTGTTAAGTAACAAATACCATGAATAAATAATCGTGAACAAATTTCAATTTTTTATCATAAATCACATGTGATTAAATTGTGAAATCTGGTGAAAAAGCGAAGAAAAAAATTTCGTCGAAAGTATATCTTATGACATCTCTAATCGAAGAGAAAAACGCGTTGGTTCCTAATATGTAATTTTTATAATTTATTGACTTACGGTTTGTGAGATAATTATCCAAGGGGGCAAAAAATAGAAGTAGGTTTTGTAGAGAAATGCAAGAATCCTATTGGTTCTACCGTTCTTTACTTTTTTAGCATTCTTAAAAGAACTCACCTCTAAGTTATAAATGTCAAGAAATAACTACTTAACAGTCTCTGAAGTCTATATCCATAAGGACTAGCAATATGCTGAATGGATGTTCAATATGCTACTCATTATAAACAAAAAATGGGAACTTAATGCTTTCATAGACTCCAGAAACTCTAAACTTGGCATCCGTAGTAGATGACTATGCTGTATTGCTGAGAATGTATGTGCGCATTGTTTACTTGACTTCCTTCAACGAAAGCATGAGTAATTGTATAATGTATGACATATCAAGTGCGGCATAATTACACCTATGAATGGTCGATCATACACTTACGTCTATGAATTGCAAGGTGCCATAATAAGGGCCATGAAAATGGTTATAATGGTGGTGTGGGTGAATTCATTCGTGGTGAATATCGAGTTCCTTGATGTTCTATTTTGAACATGTTTGGTCATAGGAAGTAGTTTTCAGATTTATCGTTGTTGAAAAGGTAGGACAACTTTTAATAGGATCTCATATGGGCATTTGACTAGATCAAATAATGGAACCTACTTGCAACATTATATTTCCATGGTCGCTCATTAACATTATGTTTCGATGGTTGACCATTTTTGGTCGATACACTATTATCTGTACATATGTAACGACCAAAGATCAAAGCAACAGACTGCTATTTATATGCTGAACTTTACAACTTTATTGAAAACAAGTTTTGTACTTGGAGTCAGTGATTTAAAATTCCAAATTCTGTCTCTTCCTGGTTACAAATTTAGCAACATATTATGGAATGTTATATGCTGTTGCAGGTGGAGCATGCTTTACCACAGCAGTACATTCATAGTTACAAGGATGGACAGTTTGTAACAACCCCCATGTCTCACTCAGGAGGCTAACTGGTACCAGCTATCATCATCATGTTGTTATAGTTGTGAGGGTATAGTTCTTTTCAGTATGGTTTTTCTTTGAATGCTGAAGGTCCATAATAAGGTACTATAATCTCTCATTTTGAAGTTTATGTATGTAAGGTTGTGTTTCTTTGTAGGATCAAACATTCAGACAGTTTTAAATGTCCTACTTAATAAATTTATATTCTTTTACTTCTTTTTCATATATTCTTGTTCTTATAAAGATGTACTTAAAGAATCAAAGCCTCAAAAAGTGATCTTTTTTTCTTTAATAGAATCCATATACATCTATTGACTTGTTTACAGTATGTATCAACTCAATACAAAAGCCCGGAAACTGAATTCAAGCTTACAGCCTTTAAATTGTCAAAAAGAAATTTAAAAGGTTTTATTGTTTAACATAATAAGATTACTAAGTATGAACATATACTCGGCATATGTACGCATGATCTCAAAAGATGAAACCTGAGTTTGAGTTATTATCAATTTCAATTGCCGAATTCATTTCAACTTCAATTTCTTTCAGGTAGATGAGCAGCACAATAAAGTATCTTGCAAGATGAACCCTGAGTTTGAGTTACTCTGTATAATCATGGCTTTCTTTGTAGCACCTGGGTGATTTCTTCTGCTCTTGACTGGATGCCTTTTCAAGAATTCTATAAGGACACGCTGCTGATAAAAACCTCCTTCCTGTTGGCATTTAGAATAAATTAAAAAAAAATTTATTTGGGAAGTTAATAATTTGAAGCTGCAGATCTTCAAATGAAACCAGATTAAGAAGCTTAAGTGTACAAACCGTTTGAATGAGTGTTCTTTCTCTTCGCTTCTTAATGACAGCATAGAGTTCATCTGGTGAGATATCCCATTTACCACCACTTAAATGATTAATCAACACATTATTCCATTCGGACTCTGGAGCTGCAATGAAAAAGAAGTTGGTCAATGCAAGTGAATTCAAGAAAACAATAAGTAGACTAAGTGAGTTGTAGATCAACAGTTTCTACAATACCTATAAAAAACAGGGCTAATGAAGTAAAGACAAACATTAAATTGGTTGTTTGATAATTTGACAAACATACAACACTGGCGAAATGTTTATAATATAGCATATTGATTTTAGAGAAAATTGCATTGGTCGTCCATGTGGTTTACACAAAATAGCACTGGTAGTTCCTCGCAGTTTTTTTTGCACTGGTCGTCCCTGTGGTTGCTAGTTGTTGCACTGGTAGTCCCTGTGGTTACTCTCCGTTAGTTTTCTCCGTTAAAAGGACCAGCTATGTAATTTTTTCCTTATCGCTAACGATGGTTAGTTTTCTCGTTAAAAGGACTAGCAGTGTAATTTTTTTTCCCAAATTTCAAGTTTATTTAAAGTTAATATTATGTTTAATCGTATTTAGTTAATTTAATTTTAGAATAATTTAATCAATTTATTTTAATTATTTTAATCAACCTTTTTCAGTGCTAATTATTTTATTTTTTACAATTAAAATGATCACTTTAAATATTTCTTTATTCAATTTTTTTTAAGTATCTCGATCTATATAAGCCCACTAAAATATAACTTTTTTAAAAATATAATAGTTTATACTCTTAATTTTGCATATCATTTTATGTGATACATTATACGGAAAAAATAATAATCGTAAAAAGAAATATTTAAGTTAACCATTTTAATTGTAAAAAGTAAAATAATTATCACTAAAAAGGTTGATTAAAATAATTAAACTAAATTGATTAGATTATTTTAAAAATAAATTAACTAAATACAATTAAAAATAATATTAAATTTAAATAAACTTGAAATTTGAAAAAAAAATTACACGGCTAGTCCTTTAACGAGAAAATTAACGGTCGTTAGAGATAAGGAAAAAAAATTACATAGCTGGTCCTTTTAACGGAGAAAACTAACGGAGAGTAACCACAGGGACTACCAGTGCAACAACTAGCAACCACAGGGACGACCAGTGCACAAAAAAACCGCGAGGGACTACCGGTGCTATTTTGTGTAAACCACAGGGACTATCAATGCAATTTTCTCTTGATTTTATGTGATACATTATACGGAAAAAACCATTCTTGGGAATAAAGCAGGATTTTTATTTATTACTTTCCATATACAGATACCGAACGTAAGACATAATTAATTGATACCTTTGATAATCTCCTCAAGAAACTGCTCGGCTTTTAAAACTTCCTTCCCTACATCATATGATTCCCACACTAACTTACAATAATGTCTTTATTGGTTTGGTTATTGTCTCTCAGAAAAAAAAATGGTGAACTCTAGATATATGGATGACATATATGCCCTTTCACTATCACAATTCTAGTTTACTAGTTGCAAGTTAGTAAATATACGAGTGAATGCAGAATTTCAGTAACAAATATCGAACAAGATAAAATCATACGAAAACATTATCAATTTAGCACCTTTCATTGCATAACTGCGTTTTGAGAGGACTCTCGAAGAATAAAGTTGCAATACTTTTTGCAGCATTGCCTCAAGACCTGGCTTGCCTTCATCTTCCTTTGCCTGAAATTTTTGTGTGTTGAACGATTATAGAAGCACTAATTTACTTCTCAAAAAGTTCTAAAAAAGGGGAGATCAACTACGCTGACTACAAACAATTGAAAAAAACCCCTCATCCAACTGGCCTTCCTGCTCCCTTTGTTTTACTTCCTGGGAAGTACTAAACGGGATTAAGTAAAGTACTATGGCTGAAAAATTAAAAAAATGAACACATGGGTTGAAAGTCATCCATAGTCTATCTACCCCTCCATCTTTTTTGATTCCCCATTAGAGGTGACATATTCGCTTATAAATGGGTTGTGGTTTATGGCAAACAAGTCAATAAATAAGCCTAATATAAATGTGTTGAGGTTTGTACTGTCATACAGGTTTTTACTATTTTGGTGATTTTAGTTGCAATAAATCATTTTAATTTCTTTTGAAGTTCAGAGCATATCATGTCCTTCATTGATTCAAACTTAAGGTTAGTTTGTTTGGAAATCCACTAAATTCTCATCCACGTCATTATTGCGATTAGGTTTTGCCATTGATTTTGAATATCTGTTCCTACCTTTTCTTTCGTAGCGCCCGATTTATTCCCAAAAGTGGTTGATGATCTACCAAGTGATGTAGCAGATATTGAAGATGAAGCGGTTTCTACCTATGAGGGGAAGTAATAACGAAACTTGGTACATGATTGGGTATATACTAATATGCCGCAGCTTCGGTCCTGTCGAAGCTCCCGAAGCTCCGTCTAATATTAGTAGCTACGTCCGAGAGAATCTTTGACCATAGGCATTCCCAATAATGAACAGTTAACAATCCAATCCGTGTCGGGTGCGGAATATCGAGAAGACAGGGACGCACCCTATTGTCCAACGGAACTCCAGGTACACCTGCAGGGACGCACCTTATTATCCAAAGTCAGTCATGTAAAGGAACGCACCCTATTGTCCAACGGAACTCCAGGTACACCTGCAGGGACGCACCTTATTACCCAAAGTGAGCCCTATATAAGGGACTCACCTCCTCACTCCTAAGGACCAGATGATATGCTCTCTCTCCCTTACTATACACAACACTTTCATTTACTCACATTACTTACTCTCTCTCTCTAGAACATTTACTCTCACAAGTCCGTAGCTTATTCTTTTACCATCACCTCTTGTCGGAGGTTCTCGGCCTCGTGGCGTACAAACCGTATCTACCTACAATGTAGATACGGGTACCAATTGGGAATCGCCAGCCGATAAGCTCTTAAGCTTCGGCCCGAGCACCTTCGTCCTAACCTATATCTGATGTTTGCAGCAAAGACCAAGCACGGGTGGACGAGACGCAGCTCTTGAGTATCGTCCAGAAGAAGGTTCTTAAGCTTCGTCCTAGGGCTGCTGGTTTTTGTATCAACATTTGGCGCCATCCGTGGGACCGGCGTAAACAAGCCCGTCTCACCCATTTTTCTTTCAGATCCGGTCGAAATCGAAAGTGTTGTTCGAATAACAGGGGCGCTATATACCGGAATAAGAGGACAACCGGAGGTGGTTACTGACGAAGCTCATATAACGGTCATATTGTGGAGCTTAACATCTCACATCCGGAGCTAAGTCTCGTCTAGCCGGAGCTCCTTATAGTTAACTCATATATTCAGCCGGAGCTGAACTCCACCTTCGGATCTTCACCTCAATCAGACCCGACCGTAACCGATGGTGGTTTTCGAATAAAAGGTTCTGGATCGATCTCATCTTTATAAGCGTAATTATTGTGTTTACTTTTAACAAATCATCAAGAACGTACACACTAGTGTTAAAGCTCAGTTTCGGTTTGTTTTCTTCAAAAACCGAATAAACACACCCAAGTCTAAGACTTCATAACCGTTTTTTAGAAGATTCCTTACAAGGAAAAGATTTAAAATCATATTTTATGAAAAACTGAGCAACTTTAACTCACTTTTGAGAAATAGATAACATTCGTACTCACCTCCGTCTATCGAATATAATCTTTTTCTTATATACTCAATATAAAAGTGTGCTTATTTTGCATAAAAGAGCAAAAAAGAATGGTTAAATGAAGAACGCAGATGACCAATTCAGTAAGTCTTATGTACTAGAATAAACATGTAATGTTGTGAAAGGAGTCTTCTACTTTGCTTCATTATATTTAATCGGAAAAGTACAAGGGACCATGATTTTATCGGATAGAGTTTGTCCCCTTTTCCGATGGACCATGATATAAATATATTGTACAACGCATGAGATACTATTACATGTTTTTACAACCTAGCATGAGGCTTGAGAAAAGTGTCCGTTTCGGATCAGTGTCTTCGGTTCAAAACCTTCGGGTCGAATCACCTCAACGTAACGAGACCATCAGAAAGTCCGGTTCTAAACCTCCGGTTCTAAACCTTTTCAACGCCCAGCACACCACCTTAGGGTATTGACCTTCATCTGCCCCCCTTCGGTGCGCCATTTCCGCCATAATCACATCCAGTCGTTTGACGGAATATGCGTCCCAGCTGACCGGAGTTGCATATTAACCAGGGCTCGTCTTGTCTGAAACTCACTCTAAAAAATCGAAGCTACATGCCTACAGAAGCTTGTCTTGATGGACGTCTATTCCATTCTTCCCTGAGCGCCTAAGCTTATCAGTTAGCCGGAACTCGCATCAAGATGCGTCTTAAAAATTTTGGTCATTTCGTAAGCTCCGTACTAGTTACCGTTATCTGAATGCGAATATGGTCAATTCCCGTCAACCTATACCTTCATATCTTCACTTTTGTCAAGCTTACTCCATGCGTAACTCATTTCGGAGCTACATCTTTATTTGAGCTCGCTTTACATGAAGCTTCGTTTAAACAGAGCTCACATCCTCTCCCGGTGTCCGAAGCTTACTTCATCCGGACCTCGTTATTCACAAAATATATCGATTCCAAAGCTCGTTATCGTCGAAGCTCATACATTCCGAAGTTCTTTGTTGTTGGAGCTCATCCCAATTGAAGCTTGTATGACCATTAATTATTTACCAACTTGTCCATTCCGGACCTTCATGGTCGAAGCTTACCTTCTTGGTCGGAACTTACCTACGCGGTCGGAGCTTATTCTATGATAGCAGTTAGTTTTGAAACTCACACTTATCAGTAGTTAAATCATTCCAAAGCCCGTATTTTCAAGGCTTAAGTGTAACACCCCCAAAATTCGTTTAGCGGAAGCGTTTTAGTTTAAGTATTGGGGTGTCACAATAATAAAGCATGCATACTTATCAGAGCTTATGATTACAACAGAACAATATATAATAAGATGCCAAAAGTTATTAATTACAAAGTTTACGATTCCTCGAATCGTATAATTTAAAAGTAATAAGTTTACAAAAGTAGATTTCTGAAATATGACTAAAGCATTTCAGTTATACTAAAGAAATCCATGTGTTTCCAAAAAGTTGGCATCCTAACTTCAAGGGTCGCCTAGTTCTCCATGTGTGTTGGCGATTCTTATATGCGCAGCTAATTCCCTGAAAAACATAGTAAAAGTCAACAACTAGGTTGAGTGAATTCACAGGTTTTATGTTTACACAAGTTGAATCAAGTTTGTAAGCACAGTTGTTATCCAAATACGTTCCCAATAGTATTGCCATAATAGTCGAAAATACGTTTAGTGGAATGTAATCCAAACACAAGTTTAGTGGGTTGTTCACCCAGAGTGTAAGTTTAGTGGGTTGCTCGCCCCAAATACAGTTTAAGTTTCGTAGGAAAGCAGTATCCTATTGGTTTACCCAAGAAGTAGGGATTTAAATTGTTTGTCCAAGAAGTAGGACCCATCAGTATCTGCCCAAGCGGTAGGGACTTCTATGTATGTGCCCAAGAAGTAGGGACTTGTATAAGTTGTGTCCAAGAAGTAGGACTGGCATCCAAGACGTAGGACCCATCTGCTCAAGAAGTAGAGCCTTCATCCAAGGCGTAGGATGGCACCTTGCCCAAGAAGTAGGGACTTTCTGTTTGTTTATGAAAATGTTGTTTCGTAAAAGTTAGTAATAAAGTGTGTAGCTGGTCGTTCCCCAGCATATTCTCAGTTTAGTTTTTGTATGAAATACCATTTAGTTCAGACAGTTGTAGTAGTTGACCGCAGTCATAAACAGTTTGTATAAGTGTGCCACAGACAGTTATGTGACAGTTTGTATAACAGTTTAACAGTTCCAGTACTCTATTTGTTCGAGTAAACAGTATGATAAATAATCATATAGTAAAAGCAGTTATGACAATCAGTAAAACAGTGTCTATGTTTTCCACCCCTGTTCAAAATAGTTAAATCAGTAAAAGTAGGGGCTGTGAACTCACCTGTTGAGTTTAAGTAGTTGTGCGAGTGTTAGCAAACCTAAGCCCAAGAACAGTCTGAAATCTCCTAACGTCCTAAACGTATAGGATTTTATAAGTATGTGGATGTCTAAACTAATCATCCATGCTAATGTTTGTACAACCAAGTCACGTCCAAATCGTTCGTTTAATGTTTATGTTTGTATTTCGTTGTTTGTGAAAACGTATACGACTCGTTGGTGAAAGTTTGAAATCAACATTTCGATAAAACAAGTATGTTTGAATTGTTTGTAAGGCTCGTGAATCGAATCGTATAAAGATATGCGTTTCCGGTTAGTTCGACACTTAGTGAAAACAAGTTTTTAAACTTCCTGTTTTTAGCGACGTAAGGTGCGACGCTGGGTTGTTATGCGACGTAGGGTGTGACGTACGGGTCTACGTCGCATTCAGGTTTTGCGACGTCATGGGTTACGTCGCATAGGCGACGTTCGCAATTTAATGCGACGTAGTGGTCTGCGTCGCTATGTGCGACGTAAGGAAGGTTAATGCGACGTAAGGGCCTACGTCGCAGTACTGTTTTCGGTCCCAATGCGACGTAGTCGCCTGTTCGACGAACAGCGAGAAAAAGTCGGATTTTTGGTTGATTTGGAACGTTTTCGGTTGTATAAAACACTAAAACATGTTATTCTAAGTATGTTAAACACTAAATAACAATTATAACTTTGAAATCTAAAGATTTGCGGGATTTGTCGGAAACTTACGAGTGTCGAATTTGAAATCCGAAAAGGTAGAAGTGTAGATCGTGTTGTCGTGGTCGTTTTATTCCAAAGGAGCTATGTGATTCGGCGTCGTTTTAGTGTAGTTTTCTTTGTTTTTGTGTGATTTTTGGTGAGTGGTGGTGGTGGGTGTAGAGAGAAAAGAAAGAGAAATGGAGAAAAAGAGATAGAGAAATGAGAGAATGGGGGTGGGGAGTGGGGTTTTGTTCCCCATTTTCTGCCTCCGTGTTTGCGCTCCGTGTTTGTTTACCCGATCGTTAAATGTTATTTTATTTTAACTATTATGTTTTTAATTACATTTTCTTAATTATTTTTAATTAGGATATTTTTATGAAACCAAATTTACTTAGTTATAAAATTTTAAACTTTGTTTTATTTAAATTGTACGAATTAAACGTTTTGCGTTATAAAATGATTTGTAAATATTTTTGACAAAATATTTATTCGCTACTACGTTATTCAATAAATTTCGTTTTATTAAATAATTTCGTTCACCAATAGTCGTACATTTTTGTCGCGTTTGTTTTCAATTTGTTCAGTACGTAATTACAACTAATTACGAATACGTAATACTACGCGTACTAACTAGTTGGGCTATGCTAGACTTACCTCTAAAATGTGTTATGAATTCACTCAAGTAGGGAATTAGCCTAATAATGCAAGTGATTAATATAATTAATCGCGTTTAAATTTGCGAGTTGTTACATTCTTCCCATGTTAGAGAAATCTCGTCCCGAGATTTAAATCAAGTCGGATCGCCCGCGGCGTATGTTCTCCGATAAATCATGTTGTTAACAATAGTAATAGTTTACGTGGCGACCTATGTTTGCCAATATAGTTTTAACTGTTGAGTATACTCGCGGTATAGTTGGATAGTTCAAGTTCGTTTCGTGGTTGGCGTTTACCAAGTGGTATGTTCGAATTGACATCCGAATGAAAGAAACGTTAAATCGTAGCAAGAGTTGGTAAGACATACCGTGTTTGCCATAGTCCGCAACAGTTTCCGGTGCACGGAGGATGTATGCGCGGCCACGAGCCGGTGGGATGGTTGCGATGTGGTTGTTGTTGTTTTGATTGCTGTTTCCGGGGTTGTTCTGGTTGTTGTTCAGTTTTGGACACTGGTTTCGATAGTGTCCGGGCTCACCGCACTCGAAACACCCATTGTTTGTTCGAGCGGGGAGGTTGGCTTTGCAGGTTTGAGCTCGATGTCCCCATTGGTTGCATCTATCGCAGAGAGTACAGTTACCCTCATGATGCCTTTCGCATTTTCCGCATTTAGGCCTTTTGCCTAGGTATGGTTTCGGTTCAGTGTTAGCGATGGCGACGTAGGCTCGAGTGTTTCCCACATTCCTGTTTTGTTGACCCTGACGGTCGTCGTTCTCGCTGTGCCATTTGCGTTTGTTGTCGTCCGCATCAGTACGGGTAGGTTCAGTTTTTCCGGTAGTGGTTTTCAAAGTGCCAATCAGAATGGCGTCATCAGTCAAACTTTGAGCCAGATCAACTGCGCTCCTAAAGGTGGCGGGTTTGGAGGACATAACCATGCCTCGAATCTGTGGGGCCAAGCCCTTGTTGAAACGCTCGATGCGTTTGCTTTCGGGGGTTACCATGTGGGGCACCAGTCGTGCGAGTTCCTGGAATCTAGTCGTGTAACCGGAAATGTCAGCGCCGATCATTTGTATGTTCCAGAATTCGTTTTCCAGTTTCTGCATCTCGTTGGGAGGGCAAAATTCCTCCATCATCATCTGCTTCAGAGTTACCCAGGTCATGGAATGAGCAGCTGGGCGTCCCATAATCTGGACTTGAGCGTTCCACCAGGTTAGCGCTTTGTCGGCTAAAGTGCAGGTGGCGTATTTCACGATCTTGTCGTTGGCGCAGTCGCTGATGTCGATGACTGATTCCTTCTTTTCAATCCAGTGGACCAGGCCAATGGCCCCTTCGGTCCCGGTGAAGGTGCTGGGTTTACAAGACTGAAAGGTTTTGTAGGAACACCCCTGCTGGGTATTAGTTGGAGTTTCGCTGTTGACGGGGGTAGCTCCACTGTTGTTGGTTGGGTTTTCACGATTTCTGCTAGCCTCGTACTGAGCAATAGCCTCAGCCACGCGGCGTTCGATGATTTGTTCGGTTGTTTCTGGAGGTACAGGTGGAGAATTTCGTCGACTGTTTCGAGTCTTTCTTTGTTTAGGCGGCATGCTGACGTTCTGCGATGAAAAGATGCAGAAGTCAATGCCAATGAAAAATATGTGAGGAATAAAGTTTCACATATTTCAAGGTTTCGAGTATCAAGCAAAATTTGTCGAATCCCCATCACGTATCTTACGACTATGAAACACCCATATGTACTTAGTATGATATAATCACGTTGGCCAGGCGTCATTATATGATGCCAAATACATACTTCTTTTCATCAACCGTTTAATCACGATCAGGTTCATATGAGATCAGAGTACAATGAACGAGTCGGATGTGGTGAACAGTTCACGCGTATCGAGGTATCGTAACGATAGTTTAGATGTATGCAAATGTATGTATGCATGTACGTTCTAGCCAAGGCTATAGTCTAGGTCTCTAGGTTTCTAAGTCACCTAAAGTTTCCTAGTTCGCTATAACCATTGGCTCTGATACCAATCTGTAACACCCCCAAAATTCGTTTAGCGGAAGCGTTTTAGTTTAAGTATTGGGGTGTCACAATAATAAAGCATGCATACTTATCAGAGCTTATGATTACAACAGAACAATATATAATAAGATGCCAAAAGTTATTAATTACAAAGTTTACGATTCCTCGAATCGTATAATTTAAAAGTAATAAGTTTACAAAAGTAGATTTCTGAAATATGACTAAAGCATTTCAGTTATACTAAAGAAATCCATGTGTTTCCAAAAAGTTGGCATCCTAACTTCAAGGGTCGCCTAGTTCTCCATGTGTGTTGGCGATTCTTATATGCGCAGCTAATTCCCTGAAAAACATAGTAAAAGTCAACAACTAGGTTGAGTGAATTCACAGGTTTTATGTTTACACAAGTTGAATCAAGTTTGTAAGCACAGTTGTTATCCAAATACGTTCCCAATAGTATTGCCATAATAGTCGAAAATACGTTTAGTGGAATGTAATCCAAACACAAGTTTAGTGGGTTGTTCACCCAGAGTGTAAGTTTAGTGGGTTGCTCGCCCCAAATACAGTTTAAGTTTCGTAGGAAAGCAGTATCCTATTGGTTTACCCAAGAAGTAGGGATTTAAATTGTTTGTCCAAGAAGTAGGACCCATCAGTATCTGCCCAAGCGGTAGGGACTTCTATGTATGTGCCCAAGAAGTAGGGACTTGTATAAGTTGTGTCCAAGAAGTAGGACTGGCATCCAAGACGTAGGACCCATCTGCTCAAGAAGTAGAGCCTTCATCCAAGGCGTAGGATGGCACCTTGCCCAAGAAGTAGGGACTTTCTGTTTGTTTATGAAAATGTTGTTTCGTAAAAGTTAGTAATAAAGTGTGTAGCTGGTCGTTCCCCAGCATATTCTCAGTTTAGTTTTTGTATGAAATACCATTTAGTTCAGACAGTTGTAGTAGTTGACCGCAGTCATAAACAGTTTGTATAAGTGTGCCACAGACAGTTATGTGACAGTTTGTATAACAGTTTAACAGTTCCAGTACTCTATTTGTTCGAGTAAACAGTATGATAAATAATCATATAGTAAAAGCAGTTATGACAATCAGTAAAACAGTGTCTATGTTTTCCACCCCTGTTCAAAATAGTTAAATCAGTAAAAGTAGGGGCTGTGAACTCACCTGTTGAGTTTAAGTAGTTGTGCGAGTGTTAGCAAACCTAAGCCCAAGAACAGTCTGAAATCTCCTAACGTCCTAAACGTATAGGATTTTATAAGTATGTGGATGTCTAAACTAATCATCCATGCTAATGTTTGTACAACCAAGTCACGTCCAAATCGTTCGTTTAATGTTTATGTTTGTATTTCGTTGTTTGTGAAAACGTATACGACTCGTTGGTGAAAGTTTGAAATCAACATTTCGATAAAACAAGTATGTTTGAATTGTTTGTAAGGCTCGTGAATCGAATCGTATAAAGATATGCGTTTCCGGTTAGTTCGACACTTAGTGAAAACAAGTTTTTAAACTTCCTGTTTTTAGCGACGTAAGGTGCGACGCTGGGTTGTTATGCGACGTAGGGTGTGACGTACGGGTCTACGTCGCATTCAGGTTTTGCGACGTCATGGGTTACGTCGCATAGGCGACGTTCGCAATTTAATGCGACGTAGTGGTCTGCGTCGCTATGTGCGACGTAAGGAAGGTTAATGCGACGTAAGGGCCTACGTCGCAGTACTGTTTTCGGTCCCAATGCGACGTAGTCGCCTGTTCGACGAACAGCGAGAAAAAGTCGGATTTTTGGTTGATTTGGAACGTTTTCGGTTGTATAAAACACTAAAACATGTTATTCTAAGTATGTTAAACACTAAATAACAATTATAACTTTGAAATCTAAAGATTTGCGGGATTTGTCGGAAACTTACGAGTGTCGAATTTGAAATCCGAAAAGGTAGAAGTGTAGATCGTGTTGTCGTGGTCGTTTTATTCCAAAGGAGCTATGTGATTCGGCGTCGTTTTAGTGTAGTTTTCTTTGTTTTTGTGTGATTTTTGGTGAGTGGTGGTGGTGGGTGTAGAGAGAAAAGAAAGAGAAATGGAGAAAAAGAGATAGAGAAATGAGAGAATGGGGGTGGGGAGTGGGGTTTTGTTCCCCATTTTCTGCCTCCGTGTTTGCGCTCCGTGTTTGTTTACCCGATCGTTAAATGTTATTTTATTTTAACTATTATGTTTTTAATTACATTTTCTTAATTATTTTTAATTAGGATATTTTTATGAAACCAAATTTACTTAGTTATAAAATTTTAAACTTTGTTTTATTTAAATTGTACGAATTAAACGTTTTGCGTTATAAAATGATTTGTAAATATTTTTGACAAAATATTTATTCGCTACTACGTTATTCAATAAATTTCGTTTTATTAAATAATTTCGTTCACCAATAGTCGTACATTTTTGTCGCGTTTGTTTTCAATTTGTTCAGTACGTAATTACAACTAATTACGAATACGTAATACTACGCGTACTAACTAGTTGGGCTATGCTAGACTTACCTCTAAAATGTGTTATGAATTCACTCAAGTAGGGAATTAGCCTAATAATGCAAGTGATTAATATAATTAATCGCGTTTAAATTTTCGAGTTGTTACATTAAGCATCACTACTGAATGATGTCAGGACTCGGCGTTGCTTGTTCGACCGAAGCTTATTGTCTAACATAAGTTTGTTTATCCGAAGCACATCTCCTCTGGAGCTGCAGTCGCGTTTTAACTTCAATGTATTTTAACCAGAGCTGTGTTTGATCTGAGTAGTGCTTTCAAAGCCGGAGATCGTCTTACCCATTAGTAGCTCATCGCTGACAACACAATTATGAACCTATCTCTTATATACTAACCGAAACTAGTGTTCGAGTATCAGGTTCTGAATCAATCTCATCTTTGAAAGCTTTATAGTTGTGTATATCTTCATCTTTAAAAACACACGCTCGTGTTAAAGCTCAGTTTTTCCTCAAAAACCAATAACACACTAAAGTGTATAAGACTTTACTATAAATTTTTGAGAAAATTCCTTACAAGGGAAAGATTACATATTGTTTTTTATGAAAAGCTAATCAATTATTACTCACATTAAAAACATAATCTTGGGTATAAACAAGGTATACATGTTTGTGAACTTAGATCTACCATATATCTCCATATTTTGTATGCGTGGCCAACTGTCAGTCGGTATTTGGACCACAAATAAAACTACGTTCACTTCCCAAATTTTGAAAAGTAATAGTTTTGTAACCACCTAAGAACACTTATGGGCTAGATGAATCTACACTTCAGTCGCAGCTGAGGTTATACCGCCCAGATGCATCCACCTTAAAGTCGCACCTTAAGTCACATACGTGGCTATGCCGTCCAAATGAATCTACACCTCCGTCGCAGCTTTGACTATACTCCCCTGATGCATCTATCCTAAAGTCTCATATGTGGTTATACCGCCCAGATACATTTATGCTTCACTCGCACCTGCGGCAAAGAAGCTCAACCTCACTTCTTCGGGTCTCAAAGAATCACATGTCACTAGTTACTACAATAACTCAAATCGTTTTCTCTTTCACAAAGATTTTCTTTTTCATAAACGAGTTCGGTTGGCCTACCGTTTAGCTGTAGCCGAGTCTTAACCAGCCGAAGCTCGTACAATGACAGATGTATCTTAAAGTTACGATTAACGCATAAGAAGCTCATATAAAATCGAAGCTTACTCTGAAGCTTGTCTTGGCCAGAGGCCGAAGCTATCACAAAGACCGTCCTTACCGGAACTCACTTCGAATTGCCGAAGTTGCACGAATGTCTGAAGCTGGACGCACCTTAACATCCGAAATTCATCCCTCTGGAGCTGAGGCTTAGGCAACCAGCTCGCCGAAGCTCACTCCCGGCGGAAGGTCTTGCAAACGTTCATAAGTTAAACTTTCGTTGCCTAAAACTGTAATAAACCATTAGATGGAAGTTACTATCCTGAACACACAGTATGAAGCTCCCCACCTCGATCTTGCAATTCGAAGCTCATCTTAATTGGAGCTCATTTTAAAGTTTATCACGTTTTTATCCGAATTTTAATCCTCACATTCAATCCTAACTTAGTAGGATATCGTCTTATAAGAACCAATTCCGACATTTGATTCAATCGGAGCTTGTCTCACTGTGATCAGAGCTAATTTCAACTTTATCCAAAGCTACCTTCCGAAGCATATGATTCAAAGTTTAGCTCATTCGAAGCTTATCATTTAGCTCGGAGCTCCATCTCGATCAGATCTCGTTTCGATAGGGAACCCTTCTTTCCTATAGCTTATTTTGAACTCCATGTTACCATGAACTTACTCTGGAACAACATTTAAAATGGTGCCACATCTTAAAAAAAAAAGCACGTTAACATAAGCTGCAGTTTAAATGACGCTTCATCTTAACAGGAGTTGCACCTTACCGGGAGTTACGTCCTTTGAAGCTCGTATTTTAGAAATTTGCTTACCTTAACTAGGGCTTATCCTTTTCGAGGCTTAGTCCGCAGCTCGTGTTGAACAGATCTAACTCTGAACATCGTGCTAGATCAACTTACTTATATTACAACCTTCGGTTTACAACCTTCTTTCCTAACTTACGATTTCGAACCTTCCTGGTTCACTTTCCGGATACTAATATTTTACGGACCTCCACATACGAACCTCTGTCCGTCATTTACCTTAGGATACTGACCTCCGGTGCTGCTCAAATCATTGTACTCATGTTCCACCTAGTAAGGACGGAACACATATTACAGTTACTCATGTTACGTCTAGTAAAACTTATGTCCCATCCAGTGATAGTTGATATGAGGCCGAGGGATGGAACTCATGTTTCATCTAACTAACAATGATCCAAAAGATGGAACCATTCGGAAGTATGTCCCCACGAGAGGAGATACTAAAACCTTTGTAACAATATCAAGCACCATGAAATGATACTATGAGAACACTTATGTAATATAATCTAGCATCATATTTATTGAATGCATATCACGCTAGATTGGGGGACAACACTGGTATGATACCGCTTATGAGTAAACTGTTTGCGTTAAATATTTTATACGCATACAAATACTATTCCATTAAACATCGTGGTTGAGCAACTTCTATACGCAGCTCTGTACGTGCGATGCACACATGATCCTGCTTGGTTCCATTGGTTGAGCAACCTGTCGAATTAGCTCAGTTCCACGGCATACACATATTCTATGGATTGAGCAACTGCTCTGACTAGCTCCATGTTTTAAGCAATGGCCTCGACACTCACGGGTTACATTTAGACCAAGCGTAGGCCAACGGACGATCTCCGGTGGTCGGACGTATTACCACAACCGTACTATACACACACGATCGACATATTCTCGTGAACACATGGTTCGGGTCACTTTATTAAAAATTTTGTATATATGTGTTATTGGTTGCAAGTTGCACGTATCAACACAAATTTTGAAATTTCATTACATATATGCAAAAAGAAAGTATGTTACACATATGGGTACATTTGAGAAACTATATATGTTGCATCATCACAGTTTAATCCATGATAAATCTACAGAGAAGTGTTCTAGTCCGATCTATGAAGGAGTTCTTCCTTTTTTGGCTTGATCAATGGCAACTTGGGCCTTCATTTTCATCTCATGAACTCTAGTTAGAAACATAGGTTTCCATCTTAACTCCACATGAACATATACATACGTCAATACGATTACCATTAGCATAAAACACAATTGAAGATGAGCGGCAATCGTCATGGTAAATTGTGAAACATATGGAAAGTAGTCATACGCATCGATGAAAATAATCGAGAAAAGGGTGATGAAGAATGTTAATAGCATAGCTATCAAGATAATGAAGATGATAATCATAAGAACACATGAAATAAGTGAACCATGAAGAAGTGCTACAAGGAACAAATCTATATTTGGAACCATTTTAATTATTTGAAAGGTTTGGGATTTGGTTGTAAGAAGAATGCCATATAATTGTATCCATAAAGTTTTTCTATTTGATTTGTTTCATGAAGGGGGGAAAGAATGAAGTAATTCTCACTTATTCTACAATAGTTTCACAAACAAAATAGAGTAACTTCTTGCTTACATAACTTTTTTGTTTTCTACAACTTCAAGTCGTTGCCATTGTGAATAACCATTATCGACCATTTCATAGTTATTAACTTATCATAAAAAGGAATCTTATCTATTATTGTACTTGAAACTTCTAATCCTCCTCAAACTTCATCGTTATAAACTTCAAAATACCAACTAAAATATACCGCGAACCGAATCGTCTTCGTGATTTGATGATATTCAAAATTGTCGTAGTATAGAGTATAGACTATAAACTTATCTAACTCTGCTAATGTTTGTTCATCACAGAACCAATGTGTACTAACTTTTAGTACTCTTTTACTTTACTTTTATATGTTGTTTCATATCAATCAATCTCTGAATTGGTTGTTCAAACAAATGTACGGAACTACGGTGGTGTGGTATCTGGCTTGAATATTAGAACCACTATGGGTTTCGATTTAGACGTCGGCCGGTGACTTTGATGTTCGACTTTGGAAAACCATCAAGAATAGACGCTCACCAAAGTTATATAAACGGCACTCGTATATTATCGTACGATCAGACACGTACTTATTTAGTGACAAATCAAAATAAAAACGTGAACGTATAATTTAGAAAATATATATTCAAAACTAATGAAGGACCTACATTGTACATTTGACCATTTGTTAGATTGTAATAACTTCATGTGATTCCAAACATCTTTTTCCATGATTTAGAACCAAATACTACAACACTGTCATAACTCATAATGCACCTCTGCCCTCTGCAAATTTGTTGTTGTACACATGTGCTTCCCTGTCATTACATCCACCTTCCTACAATCACCATGCACTATCACTGTCATCCCCATTTTTCACACACTCATTTCACACACATAATCTCTGTAACTCAATATGAAATCATCAAACCACCCTAAACTTAAACCACCACCACGTTCACTTTTTTCTTGTGGTTTCTTTCGTTATTGCACTCAATCTGTACTCAGTCCCACCAATCCAAACCCACCAGCCCTCCCACGGCAGCAGCCACCACCACCACCGCCGCAACCCCAATCGCATTCGCAATCGCAGTCGGAATCATCGTCTTCTTCGAATACTTCACAAAGCTTTACGCAATGGAGATTCTCACACACACCCATTACAACCGACAATTTCCAATCACACCCATCATCGGAAGGCACGCATTTACACCACCAATCACTACCGCCACCACCGCCGCCACCTGTCATTATCTCTGATTTACATGAGCTTTTTCACGTGGCAGAGCTCCAGTTCAGTACCGGTGATTACTCGGAAAAAATGAAGGCTATTTACATGCTACAGCATTCTCTGGTTAACTCACGCGCCGTAGTGAACAACCCACGCGCCGCCGTGGATGATGGCGTGTCGGTACCCTGCTCGCCTGAGGTGATGAGAGTGGGTTTGGGTGTCTCCGGGAATAACTCAAGTGCTGCCGCGAATGACGGTCCATTGGTATCATGTCCTCCGGCAGTGATGAGAGGGGTGTTGGGTTGTTTAAAAGATAAAGAATTGGCGAAACCCGCCACCAAAGTATTGTTGGCGCTTAGTTTAGGTGAGTGTAATCGCCACGTGGCGGTGGAAGAAGGGGCGGTGGGGAAAGTGGTGGAGGCTTTGGTTGATTTGGGTGGCAGTGCGGTGGCTGAGCGAGCGTTGGCAGCATTGGAACTCTTATGTACAGTGGCGGAAGGGGCGGCGGAGCTTCGGGCTCACGCGCTGGTGGGCCCGATGATGGTGGAGGTGATGAGAAGGATGGAGACGACTAGGGGCAGAGAAAATGCTATCGGAATATTGGCGGTGATCTACGGTGGTGGTGGAGGTGGTGATGCGGTTGAGTTTGCACCGCAGGAAGAGGTGGCGCGTGTAGTGATGTTGGCAATGCAAGGCGATTGTAGTGCAAGAGGGAGGAGAAAAGGGGCCCAGTTATTGAAGGTACTGCAAGAGAATGAACGGTTGGATTTGACTCAAGAAATGGGATGAGTGGTTGTGATTTCGTACGGAATTTAATGAAGCATTGGTGACTAGCGATGATTAAAGTTAGATTTGGAGAATGTATAATGTGTGAAAGACCATTTATGGTTTGATAGAAAGTACTTAGTTATGCTTTAGTATTGGTGTTGATTATTCTACTTATTTTAGTATTTTAGTAAGTAAAGTAACAATAAATAGAAAGAATTAAAAAGTTAATTTTAAAATGAATTTGAAATTTATTGTTTAACATTAGTAAAAAATATAATATAATTGTCACTCCTGATATTTACATCATTGGTTACAATTTTGTGTATAGTTTGATGTTTAACTAGGTTTATACGAGAATTTTCTTTGTTCCACTTAGAGCACTCGGAGTGGGAGGCGTTTTGTCACCGTTTTGCTCCGAGAACGCCGTT
Source organism: Helichrysum umbraculigerum (assembly GCA_949592205.1). Classification (NCBI taxonomy): domain Eukaryota; kingdom Viridiplantae; phylum Streptophyta; class Magnoliopsida; order Asterales; family Asteraceae; genus Helichrysum; species Helichrysum umbraculigerum. The sequence continues at coordinate 159,082,856 of CATIUR010000002.1, read as the reverse complement.
CAACGGCGTCTTCCCACCCCGCAGCACCGTTCTCGATGCCGTTTTCCCACCAGCATCCCAAACCCGACTGCGAAACATGCTGCGTTCTTCTTGTTTTCTTTTCTCTTTCTTTTCCTTTTTCTTTCTTTTTAATTGTGTTTGTATTGTGGTTGTGTTTTGTCTTGTGTGATTGTTTTGTTTTTGTTTTGACCGTCGGAGTTTAAGAGAAAAAAAGAGAGGAAAGAGAATTGTGAGAGTGGAAAAGAAAGAGATGGTGGGGATTTGTTTTTTTTTTTTTTGGGATAATAATAATAATAATAATTAATAATAATAATAATTTTTTTAAAATAGTCTAAGAGAAACGGTTGGAGTTTTTTTTTTATCATTTTTAATTTTGTTTTGATTAATTAAAGGTTGTTTTATTTGATTTAATGTTTTTAAATATTAATTTATACATTTTATTACATTAATAAATAAATAAAACAAATAATAAAAAATTCCAGAACACTGTCCAGAACACTGTTACCACTCCACAAAATCCTCACCACAAAATCCTCATTCAGAACACTGTGTTTAGGCCGTCATCACTCCGTGTGCTCTTATTATTCGAAAATAAAGATATTGGTGTCTTGATTCAAATGCATGTGCCAAAAGGCTTTTAATCTAGCGATATGAAATGAGCCTTTCAACTGGAAGGTTGTGGGTTCAAACCTGAGGGGAAATTTTTTTTCAGATGCATGCGATCTACTTCGAAAGTCGCCTTACTATTTTGGTATTGTCTTGTGGTCCTTATCACTATCACAATATGTCATTTATGAGGTAAAATTATATCAATGTGGTTATTAATTTATCTCGGTTGCCATTCAGATTTACATAAGTATATTTCAAAAAATTTAATATTTAATGACGGACCTTATGGATTATGTTGTCACTCAAGAGTTTTTTATGACTATAAAACATTCATGCTATTTTCCTTTAACTACATCTTTTTTGTCTTTCGTTGAATATTGTCAAATTACAACAATTACAAATAATCTCTTCTATTACACATGTAACTATAGAAAACAAATTACTCATTCTTGATTTTTCATAAGTAAAAAGATAATTTTGGATTATAAGGGTGTCACACTAAAATCTAATTGTGTTTTCAAAACCTGAATTATGTCAGGGGATTTTCCATTTGAAAGATTTTCATAATGTCTTTGATTAAAACAACATTTATAAAGTTTCAACGAAAAATATTCCGTGCAGCTAATTACGTGTTGTAAGGCTAAAAAAATAGAGATAATTATGTACATTTATGAAAGTTAAAGGTTATATGTGTAAATTTATTCTTAACAAATAAATTTGGCTTGCACCTAAATTATGTACCCTTAATCATACATTACATCTCTATTTATAAGTTTTATAGTTGTTTATAATTTGTTTTGTGATAATAATTAACAATGTAAACATATGTTACAGTCTCTTAAATATATGTTTGAAACTGATGTTCATTTTTTTCTTTTCCTTTTTTAATATTTAGCAAGATAATAGAATAAGTTCATTTTCTATATAAAAAACCAAGGCCAAATTAATCTATACTGAACCAATTTATAAGCCAAATGAAAATCAAAATCGATTTAATCGAAACCCCGCTATTTAGTACTCATGATTGGTTAAATGAATAATAAGTATTAACTAATGAAGAATCATAAAGATGTCTAACTAAATGAGTTTATTAACGTTGCATCTCTAATGACAACCCATTTATTTAATATAATAATTTAACTTATCATTCATTTTTCGTTGTTTAGTACTCGTGATTGGTTAAATGAATAGTAAGTGTTAACTAATCATGAATCATGAATATGTCTAACTAAATGAGTTTATTAAAGTTGCATATTAATGACATTATTACTGTTATACACTCTTATGACTAATCATACGTTGTTGCGGGTATTCAACTAGTTTATAAGCGAAATGAAAATCAAAATCGATTTAATCGAAACCGAACTATAGTCAAATCCATCATAACCGAATCATAGACACCTTACCCTATTTTAGTATTTACAGCAAACATTATATATTTTTATCCGAATTTAAAATCTAATAAAACACCATCCACACATTAATGCTTACGCCAAGAGTTGGATGCTTTTTGGTTAGGCCACTTTATCATAATCATACTAATAATTAATTAATATTAATATAAATATATATACAGTCATACATAACTTTATTCTTTGTTGTTTCTAGAAAAACAAAATGGCAGGCAGAGGAAGAACTATTCATTTCAACCTGTTGACTTTCAACTTCTTGCCTCAAAATCTCAGCCCACTTTAACTGATTCATCTAAAATCTCTCCTGTGTTTTCATCTTTGAATTTTGTTCTTTGTTTTTGAATAATCCACAAACACAAAAAAATAAAAAATAAAAAAATGGTGAATTCAATGGTGGGTAGAGCTACAAGTGATATGCTTATTGGTCCTGATTGGGCTATGAACATAGAAATCTGTGATATCTGCAATCATGATCCTGTGTATGTTTTTTTTCAATTCCCCCAAAAGTTTTATCTTTTTTTGTTTTTTTCTTGATTTTCTGATTATATGAATTGCTGTTGTTTAAAAGTAGAGATTTTTAGGGTAGTTGAAGTGATATGGATGATATTTTATGGTTTAATTGTTGTGATTATATACTTTATATATGGTTTAGTGTAGAATTCAAGAATTTGGTTGGAGTAGGGTAGAAGTTTGCATAAAGCTGAAGGCTGATTAGGGTTTATAAGGTTTTTGATCATGGCCCTTTTTGGGGTTTCAGCGAAATTAAAGAAATTTTTATTATTTTTAGTTCTTTGAATAAAGTGATTATGAGGTTAAATTTGTTAAAAATACACTTTGAGCGACTTTCAACCCGTTTGACCAATGTACTTATTTTACGCGTTTGACCTGTTTGGGATAAAACATAACATGAATGGACCAATTTATAGGTAAATGGGTCAAAGTTGCCACATGTATTGAATCTTTATGTATTGATTGTTGCTTTTATACGTCCATTGATTCATGCATGTGGTGGTAATATTGATGAAATTGTGCTTCAGGCAAGCAAAGGATGTCGTTAAAGGAGTAAAAAAACGTTTAGGAAGCAAGAACCCGAAAGTCCAGCTTCTTGCTTTAACAGTTAGTACACAAAAGCTACTTCTGTTTTGGGATAATATTATCTTTATGTACTCAAGTTTCTGAATCTTAAAGTTGCAAATTCTAATGTTTTGACCTGTTTTCAATGTTAAGCTATTGGAAACAATTGTGAAAAATTGTGGGGATTTTGTTCATATGCATGTAGCTGAAAGAAACTTGCTTAATGATATGGTGAAAATAGTGAAAAAGAAGGTTAGTAAAGCGGTGTTGGTATTCTGCATTAGCATTTTTATGTTAAACTTATTTATGACGAAGCTTTGGTATACTGCAGCCCGATTTTCATGTAAAAGAGAAGATTTTAATTCTGATAGATACATGGCAAGAAGCTTTTGGAGGGGCAAGAGCAAGGTATCCACAGTATTATGCAGCATACCATGAGTTATTGGTAATTTTCTTATAGATACTTTTGTTTTAGGTTTTGTAGGAAGTGGCCATCTATAAATAAATCATGTTAAAAGCAGCTAGATGGGCGGGTCGGAAAACATGTCAAAATGGATAATTTTTGTACGGGCTGAGATGGGCAGGGCCCATTGTGTTGACCTTGAACATTGTTTTTCCATAATTTTTGTTTGTGTTCTGAAATTTTTATTTAGGGTATTGATAACAATCTAGTTACTTTAATTAATTGATTTAGATGGACAGGACTTTTGCATAGTTGTTTGACCCATACGACCCGTTTCTGTAAAAGTTATTTTTGATTCTTCGGAAAGAAACATAACCCAAGTCTACCCTAACTAATGTTTTGAAATCGCCTCTATACAAATTTGTTTGTTGTATTCGAAGTTGGTGAAGAACATTAGTTTCTGCTTCTAAGGGTTTCTATTTGATTACATGTTTTAGCGTTTAGGAGCAAATTTTCCACAGAGATCCGAGAGTGCGGCACCTGTCCTTACTCCCCCACAAACACAGCCTCTAACATCGTATCCACATAATTTGGGTAATCCAGAAAACGGAAATGCAGCAGTTGCAGCACCTTCTGCAGAGTCTGACTTGCCGACGTTGAGGTATATCTAAAAGTAATCAAATTCTTTATAGTTAATGTATGCGTATTATTAGCATGGGGGTCTGTTTCATATGTTTTTGTGGAATCAAACTATTTGTATTTTGCATTTTTTAGCTTGACAGAAATGCAAAATGCTCGTGGTATCTTGGATGTCCTTGCAGAAATGTTGAGTGCAGTAGATCCAGAAAAGAAAGAGGTAAAATTGTCAGCTGTAACTTTGAGCTATAGTTGATGAAATCTAGTTTTCTAATAGCTTTGAGTAATCGTTATGCTTTTGTATTGAAATCATGGTAGTATTTTTCTTAGAATTATTCAATCCCTCACACCATATTCTCACTAAAAAGGTTTAGTGCTTCTTTTTTTTTTTTTATGTTCAAATTTAAAATAGTAGTGATTGACTATCAAGTTTTACTAGAGTCTTCTTCATCTTCTTTTTTGTTCATATTTCTTTATTTATATATATATATATATATATATATATATATATATATATATATATTATATATATTTATTCTATTGCTTATTGGAACCAGGGGCTTAAGCAAGAGGTTATAGTAGACTTGGTGGAGCAGTGTCGTACATACAAGAGACGAGTGGTTCACCTGGTTAACTCGACTTCGTAAGACCTCGTGTAACTATGTTATTAATTTCTTTCATTGCCATTTTCACAATTTCGCCTATTATAAACTGTTGCTGCTTACTGCTTTCAGTTAAAGGTTGGCTAGATGGGCAGGTTGGGTAACGGGTCATATTAGTACAAGTTGGGTTGATGCATGAACATTTTATTACTATCTACAAAAATTATTATAACTAATAACTATGAGCACCGGAATGATATTTTTTTAATCAATAATCTAAATTTTAGAATAAATTAAGCCTTTTCGACCCATTTGACCCAATTTTTGAATTGAAAATATATCACAAAACAATCCATTTATAAGTAAACGGGTTGAAATGGCTTTATCTACTTTGGATGCATGGTCTCTTTTGTCTATATGATTTTGCATTCTTTAATCTTTTCTTAGATTTCTGCTAAGCTGACCTTTTTCGTTTAATTGTGTCCCAGGGATGAATCATTATTAAGTCAAGGATTAGCTTTGAATGATGATTTGCAGCGAGTTTTAGCGAAGCATGACTCACTTCTTTCAGGAACTCCAGTTCAGTCTGAAAAGTCCAAGCCTGAAACTAGTCAAGCGTTGGTACCCGTTGATACTCATCTTGTTGATGCAGGAAACAGCAAACAACCCGGGTAATCAAAATACTAAATTATTTCTATTTTTGTCAAATATTTAAAAAATGGATGAATTTTTTGAACCTAATTAAGGTCATCAATATCTTAAAACAACTTTGCGTGTTCTGCAGATCTGCCACTCGTTCTATCATTGAGTCAGATTTGATCTCCCTTGCTCCGATTACAACTAATGGACAGTCAACAACGCCAAAAGTAAACGTTAAGTTTGACCTTTTGAGTGGAGACGATTATAATTCACCAACTGCTGCAAACTCTCTAGCTATTGTTCCAGTAGGTGAAGCTCAGCCTGTTACTCCTGTATCTCAGAATAACGCACTGGCCCTTGTTGACATGTTTTCGCAAAATAATAATATACAAACATATTCTTCGTCTCCTCAAGTCCAACAATCTCAAAACGTGTCATCTCAACAACCTGCGTTATATCAAAATGGAAATGGTAGCAACACGTTTTACCCAAATCAAGGGACTAATCCTGCTTGGAATGGTCATATGCCTCAACAGTACCAGCAGCAGCCACCTTCAACGGGATTTGGTAAGCGGAACATTATGTTGCAACGACATCTTTAATTTATGTGTTGCTCATATATAATGTGAATTGTGCCTGGAATTCCGACACTACCCAAACTTCCTGTTACCCAACTCGCTAATATATCTTTTTATCATTCACACAATTCACATTTATACTTTGCTGTAAGCACATGTTAATAAGTAGTATTGGGCAAATCTACATAATTAAACCAAAATGATAGATAAAGGGAACTTAAAATGATCTTGCACAATTAAAGGGTTAGATGTTCTACTTATTATTATGTTTATGTCATACCAAATATATTATTAGCATTAAATGAACCGTAAGATTGATTTCTTTTTATATTTTATTGTTCCGTATTAATGAAAAGTAGTCGGTCACTTGACCAGACCAGACCTACTTTGGCCAGATGCATTTTGACTTCAACCCATTTGACCCGATGCATTTTGACTTGAACTCATTTGACCCGTTGCGTTTTGACTCGAACCCATTTGGCCCGTTATCTAACCCTCCAATCTTGCCACCTCTAATGTGAATCAATTCTTTTTAGGTGGTCCAACGAGTGGTGGGCTACCACCGCCACCCTGGGAAGCCCAGCCTGTTGACAATCAATCAGCAGGCACACAATACTCTCAACCTCAAACCCCCGGAACCTTCAATAATCAGGTAATGGGCATGAACATGCCGCAACAAATGAACAACCAGCCAGTGTATACGCAGCAAATTCCTCAACAACCATTCCAAGGAGGTGTACTTCCACAACAACAATTGGCATACATGCATACTCAACAAATGGCTCAGCAAATGGCTCAACAAATGGCTCAACAAATGTATAATAACCAAATGCAACAAGCTTATGGGTATGGTTATGGATATGGATACGGGCAGCAACAAAACGCACAATATATTGATCAGAGAATGTCGGGGATGTCTGTGAGAGATGACAATTATCTTACTAGCACTGTTTATACGGGCCCATCAATGGCTAATGCGTCGTACGTGCACGTGCCATCAGGAAAGCCTCAAAAGGCAGAAGATATGCTATTTGGAGATCTGGTTGACTTTGCAAAAGTCAAACCTAACAAAACAACTCCTGGTAGAGGTGGGAGTATGTGACCCCATGGACTCTGTTTGCATTAGATAACTTGTTTTCATTTTTGTTTTACCATAAATTGCTATCATATATTCTTCTCTTCAGTCTATATTTGCTTGCAACTTTCTTTTAAAATTTTCTTTCTGTACATCTTGTATGTATAGGTCCGTTTATGAGTCGGACGTTTGAATCTGACAATCTGAAGTGATTATTGCTTCTGTTCATATAGCGTTTTAGCTGCTTTTCTTAAGGTTTATGTCGTTTAATTAGATGTTCGCAGCGGTTCTTTTTAATTTAGGGATTTAGTTACATTCACATTGCATGATGTCAAATTTTGTTTTTATCTTCATATAGTTATAGTTATATACATTCATCATAGTAAGTGAAATGTATATCACATTACTTGTCTAGATTTATATTTTTATGTTTTTATTTGATAAATAGATAGAGCAGATATATATTTTTAAATTTACTAAATAAGTAAAATAAGAAATAGAACCATGATAGGTAATGTTTATAGATTTGGTTATTTTGTACAACCAACATAACTATCATTCAATAAACAGATTGATTCAATCTCAGAACCCCAAATTACTAGGGTTTATATTTAATTACAAAATACATATGGCGATCATAGGAGATGCTCTACGACAAGCATTCATGCCGAAACACGAATACAAAAACCTTCGTGATGAAGACAAAGCTTGGATTTAGCTACAAAAGCCGATCTTCATCTTCATATTCACGTTAGTTATTCTTTTGATCTTCATTTCTAGTACAGTGGGATTAAACATAGTGTTTCCGAATGATCCAGAAAGCCGGCCTTTCTGCAAACATCTTAGAATCCATGATGCTACATATAACGAAGATTTATATCTTAAAGATCAAGAGATTGTTGATTATTATTGGATGATAATGTTTGTTCCTTCAGCTATTATTTTCTTGTTGTCTGCCATTTACCTTATTGCAGGTGAGTAACTCATACTATCGATCAAAATAACATCATAGGATGTGTTTATCTTTTGTACTAACTTTAGGCTAGATACACCAAATGTAACTAGTTACCTTCACCTTCTTATCATCGTCAACAAATTTATTTTTTTAATCTTCTTTTTTTATTAATGTGGGTATCCATTAGTATCGATCACTTTATCTGGTGTAGAAGTTCAGATACATACATTAACAATTGATTGAAGATATGTTACGCGCTTACAAAAGGAAAACTCAACTGTTCATTTCCTATTACAAGGACAAACAATTGAAACTAAACTCAATCTCGACAAGTATTTCAGAAGTAGTTTTTATCGATTTGATCACCGATTTACAATGCTTCCTTTTGTTAATTCAATATTACAAGAACAAGTAATGTATCAGAATTCAGAACTGATTTAGTCTTTAATCAATTGACATCACTGATGTGCAGGGATTATTGTAGCTTATAGTGCTCCAACAAGACATGAATGCCTAAAGGTGGTTGAGAATAAATATTGTGCTCCACAAAGAGGTACCTTCTCAATCTGTTTTACTCACATTCTTATTATGTGAAAACCAAGTTCATTCATAAAAACTTTGTCTTGCTGCACGATATTCTGAATGAAAAACGACTATTTGACACACATTATTAAGTGCATATTCTGAATGACAGAAAATGACCATTTTTCAACACATCTGGTTTCCACATTCAGTTTGGTCAAAAATTATCAGATTTTCCTGTTTGTGTTTTTTTAAGGAGGTGTACGATGCCTATTCATCCTCAATGTTATGTTTGCCTGCATTTTTGGTCTTCATGCAATATTTCTTGGTTCAACTCTTCTAGCACATGAGAGCAGCTGCTCGATACCATTGTTCTGGTGTTATGAGGTTCAATCATGGGGTCTAGTTACTTTATACGGGGCCACTGCTTCTTTGCTCAAAAGAAAAGCAGCCATGGTTCTTGATGATTGCGATCTTTCTGGCCAGATTGTTGGTGGGGAAATGTTGGAAGTTGATACTGCAGAATTAACACCAGATATGGTCCATATGGAGAGACGAATAAACGAAGGGTTTAAATCTTGGATGGGAACATCATATCTGTTATCTGATGAAGATGATCCTAATGAATATCAGGAAGTTTCGCATTTAGTTAGTACTAATTCGTACACGTAATGAGTGTGAAATACTAATTACAGAAAACCAAAAAAAAAAAAAATAACAGAATGAGCCGAAGATAAATCAATGATTCATGAGGCTGGCAAGCTTTTCTAGATCAAGCTAATTATAATGTTTATCTTCATGTACATTACTTTCTTGATCATATAATACGTGCCTGCATAGATGTTCTGCACACTTGTATAATTAAATGCCTTCAGTATAGATGAGCTACAAAATATCATTGACATGTTGTTTCTCGATCTTTGTAACCTGTATGTATGAGAGAGCAGATACAAGCTGGTAGAGGAGGTAAAACGATAGGTTGGGTGGCGAGTCAATACAAGTTGGTAAATTAAGCTACTCATAAAAGTCAAAATTGAGCTCTGTAAAACAAAATTGAAATCCAGTCTCATCTTGCCCATTTGAAATTTTCCTTCATTGCTTGGAGCTTAAAATTCATATCAGGTACCACAACATGATGAACTCTAATTAATCCACAACTGCAACTTTCTAAACTTTGAATTCTAAGTTGCATCAATTTTCTCATCTCTTATGTTAACTATTTGACTTTAACTACTTGATGCATCCGACTTGACTTCGAATGAGATATGTCAAGTTATGAGAGTCAGAATAGACCCGATCTTGTAATGGTATATTACGAGGCGGACCTAGAATTTGTGTCAGCAGTGGCACAAATATAATAACCAGAAGTTAAAATGGAATTTTCTAACTAAGAGAGTACAATTATATTAAAATAAGAAACACTAACAATAAATAAGAAACCAGTCCCTTAAAATAAAAAAAACTGTAACATCCTCCGTACCGGTCTGGTAATTTCTAATTTAAATTGCTTATTTAATTGTATTAGAAATTATTTGATATTAATTGTTTAATTGTGAGACTTAGTTAAATAAGTTCCAGGACTTATTGTGAATAGTAAATTATTGATTGTTGTAATTTACTATAGTTGACGGTAAAATAAAATAAGTTTCTCGCAAAGTGGTTTTTAGGTTACAGGCAATAGATTGAAAGGAGACTAGTTTTAAGTGAATACGGGTCAGTGTAAAAAATTATAGGCCGACCTATATTTATCTTTCCTAAATAGGAAAGTTTCTTACTTTCTTTCAAAACCTAGAACTAAAACCCTTAAAACTTTGCAACCCCAAGATTGAAGCAAAATTGTGGAGTTGTGATATGATCTTATTTCTTCCTTAGTTTCATCATCATCATCCTTATATCTTTAGATTGTAAGTTGATGATCTTGTTTAAATCTTTATGTTTATATTCAAGTTATATGGATTGATTAGTTATAAACTCGAATTGGTAATTAATACTCCAATACATGTTGTATATGATACTAGTGGATGCTATGTAAAGTTATAATTGTATTACATGAATTGGAAACTGAGTGTTTGAGTTTTTAGTTAAGTTTTCGGACCTGGGTTTGGTTCAGCTGGGAATCGCTGGTTCAGGGTATGAAGCCGGCGGGTTGAGCCACTAGCCGGCGGGTTCTCTGTTTGAGTAAGGTAGCGGGCGGGTAGAGTACCCAAGCCGGCGGCTAAAATAAGCTTTAAAACGCAACGCAAAATGTAATTTACCCGGCGGCTAGACCATGTGAGCCGGCGGGTAGTGTGTGGAAGCAGGCGGGTCTGGACCCCCAGTCGGCGGCTAGTATGGCTTGTCTAGCATTTCTTATAATTGTGAATTGTAATATGTGATTAGAAACTTGTAATGGTAATGTTGATTATATTAAGTTCATATTGTTACGAATTGATATGAGTTAAGTATTGATGATTCTGATTTCTAATTTATATCTGATTGTTGATTCTCAGATCTTCAGAGGACTCAACGAGATAAGACAGCTGAGTAAGTAAATCGAGACAATCAGGTGAGTGGATTTGAAACTTACAGTTTGGTTTGGTTGTGTCAGTTTGATTTCAATCAGTAATTATAGGATTACTATTGATAGAATGTTAAATTTGAAATGATATGCCATTGGATTGGTTGATTGATTAGCCTGTGTGCTGGAATGTAGAATCCAGAGGTCAATTAGATTGTTGGTTGGACTTGATTGCTATTGTTGGTCAACACAGGGTTGCGTACATGTGTTGATGAAGTTTAGCAATAAGTTAGCGGTTAATCACTGTTTTGGCCTACAGTTGATTTAAGTGTTCTGATGAGGCCACCCGGCACAGGGTCCTTAGGAACCACCATTCCTCTTGACGATATTTGTTACATTATTGATTGTGAACAGATTGCTAGCTAAATTGAATTGTAATTGATTATTCATTCACTTAGCTTCATGCTAATCCCTCAATTTACTTCCTGCAGGTTATGTTTATTATGTGGGTAGTCAGGAAGGGATGTTTTGATGCTGGGAATGTTTGAAACTTGCAACTCTGATCAAGTTAGTTATAAACAATGTTTTGTAATATATAATACCCCGATTGTAAACAAGTTAACTGTGTTTGGATTAGTAGTAAACAGGTTGTATAAATGTTTGTGAAAATTTCAAGCAATGTTTTAATGAAATATGTATTGTAAGTATACGCTTCCGTGAAACATAATATAATATTGTGATGATAAGTGAGGGGTGTTATAAGTTGGTATCAGAGCAATAGTTTGGGTGAATTGAACATGATAGGATATTCAATCCCAAACTTTGATTGTGTTGTATCAAACATTCTTGGGAACGGGATTAAGTACTGAATATGAATTGGTTAGTAGGATAGGTGCTAACGATTAACGATTTGTGAGCTGTTGTTGTGTTTACAGACATGGCGGATAACGAGCAACCACCTGTTAACCCTAATAATGTCTCAAGGCCGGAAGTTACTGTTGAGACTCATGATGACCGGACTGAGCACGCTGGTACTTCTTTCCATGCTAGAGAAGAATTAGAAAGAGATGAGTATCTACTTCATTTGGAAGAGGAAAATCAAGCACTCAGAATGTATAAACAACCAAAAGAGGCTGAATCATCTCATCTTGTGTTTAGTACGATTTCACCGCCAAAACAGAAGGTGTGTTCTTTTAAAACCTTTATGAGCAGTAACTGAGAGTCCCGTGATCACTATTGATTAGTGATTTGGAATCGCAAAGTGTAAAGTTTAATTGTAGAAGGGGGGGGGGGGGGGGGGGTTTGAATACAATTAAAAAACTTTTTCTGATTTTAACTAAGTTAATTGAAAGTTTTTAATCGTTATGACAGAAACAGAGTATATCAGATAACAGATATGACAATATTAAAGAACAATGTAATAGTAGCTGAAATGATGAATTGTATTGATTATAAAATTCACAAGTGTTGAATACGGAATGGATTAACCAAAGTTAACCCAATTCAAACACTTAGCTAAACTATTACAGTTGAGATGAACATCAGTGGACAAACACGCTGACTGTTCACTCGATGAATCGCTAAGTCGTGCTTAGACAAACTACTCACTGACACACAAGTGATTAACACGAATTGAACGACTAGCCTCAACAGTACAAAACACTGAACTATTTATACTACAAGAGTTCCTAAAATATCGCCTACAAAATAGGATCTTGGAAGGACACGTGTCGCTGCTTGATTGGTTTGAACTCTGATGAACCGACATTCTGCGGGTCCCAATTCTGTTACCGCAAATATCTCGTTACCTTAAAACTAATCACTTGATGCCACGTAATCTTTCGGACATACTTCGAACTGGAACACTCTTGCTGATGTATAGATAAGTACAGTACTTTTAGTACTTGATGATTGAGAGGCTTTATTGAATAGTCCCTGAAGATGCAGTAATCCTCCTCACTCACTGCGAGCTAACATGCTCTTGTAGAATGACTTGAACTAAAGATCTTCAGTGACTAGCTGTTATTCTGGCAGTGACTTTTGCCTTTATTGATTTGAAGAAGTAAAGCTCTCGCTGACGTTGATCAGCGACACACCAAGTTGAGCTTTAAATCTTCCTCAGCATATCAAGCGGAATGAATGACGATCAGCGAAACCTATCATCAGCAACAGTAGCTTCGATACAATCCATTTCTTCATCGAGTAATGAACAGTTGAGTTGGTCAGCGACCAGTGACTTCATCATGGTCAGCGACCAATGACTCAACAATCTCCCCCTAAATGATTGTGATTGAAGCTCCCTAGACAAACTAGTTGCTGAGAAAAGTTTATACTCAGTGTTTAAGATTTTAAACATTCAGTGACTTATACTTTGATCCATTCATTTTTCTTTTTGGATTCTTTTTGATATGAACTGAGTTTTGCACTTTGGTTTTCTCAAAAGATCATATATTATTGAACTGCAAAATATAAAGTACAGATAGTTTTTCAGTTTACAATATATCTAATCTATCACAAACTTAAAATCTACTATCTTCAGTGATCAGAGATTCCTACTATCTTCAGCGATCAGATAAATAGCAGAGATTCCTACTATCTTCAACGATCAGATAAATAGCAGAGATTCCTACTATCTTCAACGATAAGAGATTCCTACTGTCTTCAGTGATCAGATAAATAGAAGAGATTCCCATGACAACTTTTACGAAGCTTTAACCGACTGAAAATCAATGAACCTTCAGATACTTAAGTTGTAATTGATCCGGATAGAGAATGATTCATTGCTGAGCTGAAGTGACACAAATATTGAATAAAATCACCAAGAAAATTGTAACTCAAATACAGGAAATACATGATCTTGTGATATGATTTCCAAGTATCAGTTACTTTGTCAGCATCAGCGATGCTAAGGATGATATGATTTCCAAGTATTAGCGATTTGGCACATGAGCAACATTGGTTTTTGCATTCATTTGCACGTTTTCTCCCCCTTGATAATACCATGAAGTAGATTTGTATTTCTCTGGTAGCATCAGTAACACTTGAATATTTCTCCCCCTTGATGATAGCATGAAATACTGTGTTTAATAGGTGATTGATTTTCTCATCATCATCAGCTTGTGTTTTAGCTAATGGATCATTGAAAACAGAGAGATCAGCTTGTATCTCTCCCTGTGACTGGAGAGAGACATTGACAGCTGGTGTAGTGAGAGATGAGAGATAGCTCGGGTCTGTAGCCACTGATGTGACACCAGCGAAGAGTGTGTTAACACCCACTGATGTCACTTGCCCTTTGTTTAAAAGATCATTCTTTTGTGAGAATAATGAGTGGCTCATGGGTTGACTCGATAAAAGTTTGTGATTTAAAAGCATGATTTTAGCAAGAATGCCCACAGTGACTGAACGTTCAGACCCTGTTTCATCCTTGGCGTCCGAAAACGTCTTCTTTTTGAGATTTCTTGCAGGGGTTGGTAAAGTATTCTGGGATGGTGGTTGACCAGTTTTGATCACTGTGGGTTTTGACAGTGATATGGTCGATTGGGGGGCAGAATCAGACATATGTACAAAAGTTACATGCTGGGACACAGAGATTCCCCAAAAAAATGAGAGCAAATGGTAAAAACTTTGTAGTGCTCTGTTTTTCGTCAAGAAGTTTTATTCAGAAGAATTATTTTTGAAAATTGTTGTAGCAAGATCTGTGTTTCTACGTAGGCTTAAAAAGCTTTAAACTTGTAGAAATGATGTGAGTAAAACTTGATTTTGATCTTACTATCTCCTTTTTTTTTAAAAAAAATGTTATAACAGAGAAACAAAGAAATGATCAGACAGTGGGCGATTTGTGAAATGAGGTGAAGGGTTGGTTTTATAATGAAGTTATGTGAGAAGTATGTGGTGAAAAATGAATCGTCGTGGTTGATGATGGTGGTAAGTAGGGGTGACATAGGGGTGATTATTGATGATGTTAAATGGGATAGGGGTGATGATTGTGGAGCTTGGTGGTATTAATGGTGATTTGAGAGGTGCGCCGGAAAAGTATATGTGACGTAAGGAAGAAATAGTGTCAGAGGTGCAATTTTTGTGACACATCCCTTCATAAATAATGATGAAAGAATCAGGGGGTTCCTGAATAAAATAATAAAAAAAATACTCATGTTTAAGAATACAAATCATAATTTTCAATTTGCCTGAGATGTTATCTCACTGATTTAGTCACAACTTAGAATACTAACTAAATCAGCGAGATTTGATCACTGTCAAATATGAATCATAATTTTTATTCTTTGAGTATGAGTGTTAAATATAATAAATAATTTTACAGAGACTTATCTTTCACTGATCTAGTTACAGCTTAGAATACTAACAAGATCAGCTAAGGAAGGAATAGGTCTCTGAAAAAATTTTTTATTATTATTATATATATATATATATATATATATATATATATATATATATATATATTTAAAAAATGAGTATAGATTATGTCTGATATGAACTATGTAATATTTTACTATATTATCTTTTACTGATCTAGTTACAACTTAGAATACTAACTAAATCAGCTTAAAAAAAATATAGAGCAATAAAATATAGATCATATGAAGATATAATAGATATTCAATTTATTAAAACACAAGAAGCTGTTTTTTTTTTTTTTTTTTTTTTTTTTTTTTTTTTTTATATATAACTAAAAATAGCTAGCTAAGCTTGATAGCTGAGCTAGTCATTTAAGTTTAACATGCCAAGCTCGCTGATGAGAAAGTTAAATCTTTTCTCATCCAAAGGTTTTGTAAATAGATCGGCGAGTTGGTAATCAGTTGGAATAAAATGCAATTCAATATCACCTTTCATCACATGATCCCTGATGAAATGATATCGGACATCAATGTGCTTTGTCCTTGAGTGCATTACTGGATTGTTGGCAATGGCTATAGCGCTTTGACTATCACAGTAGATTGGAATCTCACTGAAGTCAAAGCCATAGTCAGCGAGCTGATTTCTCATCCAGAGAATTTGAGCAGTACAGGCACTGGCAGCAACATATTCAGCTTCAGCAGTTGAAGTTGAGACTGAGTTTTGTTTCTTGCTGGACCAGCTTACTAGCTTTTCTCCAAGAAATTGACAGTTAGCAGATGTACTTTTTCTATCCAGTTTACATCCAGCATGATCAGAATCAGAATATCCTTTCAAGGAGAAATCTGAACCAGATGGGTACCAGAGACCAAGATTAGGAGTACCCTTCAGATATCTGAATATCCTTTTGACAGCGAGCAAATGTGATTCCTTTGGATCAGCTTGATACCTAGCACAGAGACATGTAGCAAACATAATGTCTGGTCTACTAGCAGTTAGATACAACAGCGACCCGATCATTCCTCTGTAAGCAGTAATGTTTACAGATTTACCATCAGGATCAGCATGTAGCTTTACTGCAGGTGACATGGGTGTAGCAAGGGTTGAGCAATTTGCAAATTCAAATTTCTTTAACAGATCTTTAACATATTTTCCTTGACTTATAAAAATTCCAGTTTTGGTTTGTTTTATTTGCAAACCAAGGAAGAATGTTAATTCACCCATCATGCTCATCTCATAACTTTTGGTCATGAGATCAGAAAATTCCTTGCACATGTCACTGTTAGTAGACCCGAAAATGATATCATCAAGATAGATCTGGACTAATATGACATCTCTCTTATCTCTTTTGATAAATAATGTGCTGTCAATTTTGCCTCTGACGTAGCCACATTTTATCAGGTAGACAGAGAGAGTATCATACCATGCTCTGGGAGCTTGTTTTAGTCCATACAGAGCTTTATCAAGTTTGTAAACATAACCCGGATGTTTTGGATCGATGAATCCAGGTGGTTGCTTGACATACACTTCTTCCTGCAGCTTGCCATTCAGAAAGGCACTTTTCACATCCATTTGATGTACTTTAAACTTCTTGTGAGCTGCATAAGCAAGAAATAGTCTGATTGCTTCAAGCCTAGCTACTGGTGCAAAGGTTTCGTCATAATCAATGCCTTCTTGCTGACAGTAACCTTGTGCAACTAGTCTAGCCTTGTTTCTTGTAACCACACCATCAGCATCCATTTTATTTCTGAACACCCATCGTGTTCCAATCACTGATTTACCAGCGGGTTATGGTACAAGCTTCCAAACTTTATTTCTTTCAAACTGAGATAGCTCTTCTTGCATGGCAGCTATCCAGTGATGATCAGTAAGTGCTTCATCAACCTTTTTTGGTTCCATCATAGACACAAAACTTACAAACAAACAAAAGTTAGCAGTCACTGATCTTGTCCGAACCCTGGATTGTGGATTACCAATAATCAATTGATTATCAATATGTTTTGTCCACTTAGTCATTCGCTGAGGTTCAGCAGTGACTTGATTACTTTGTGAGGGTTCAGAGGGCAAATCAACATTTGTATCATGAGTATTGTTGTTATGCACGTTTTGGTTTGGACATTGAGTTGATGATGATGGAACATCTGTGGGTAAAGATGATGTTCCTGAATTATTCTCA
This sequence comes from Helichrysum umbraculigerum, assembly GCA_949592205.1. Taxonomy (NCBI): domain Eukaryota; kingdom Viridiplantae; phylum Streptophyta; class Magnoliopsida; order Asterales; family Asteraceae; genus Helichrysum; species Helichrysum umbraculigerum. The sequence goes on along the minus strand of CATIUR010000002.1, from coordinate 159,065,328 downwards.
GCTAAAGTAGAGCTGGAATTGATTTCAGGAACATTATCTTCACCTTCAGAGTCTGATGAGAAATTTTTATATTTCTTATCATTTGATTTGATTTCATTTGATAAGTCACCATCCATTTTGTTAAAAACAAGATTTTCATATTCTTTAGGATCAGTGAATGACTCATCATATGATTCATCAAAAGTAACATCCATTGATTCCTCAATACATTCTCTTCTTTTATTGTAAATTCTGAAAGCTTTAGAGATAATTGAGTAACCAACAAATATTCCTTCATCAGCTTTTGGATCAAACTTTCCTAAGTGATCTCTTTTGTTTAAAATATAGCAAGTGCTACCAAAAACATAGAGAAAACTTATATCAGGTTTTCTCCCCCTTAAAAGCTCATATGCTATTTTACTGTGTCTTTTGACAATCAGTGATCTATTTTGAGTGTAACAGGCAGTATTTACTGCTTTGGCCCAAAAATAGGTTTTAAGACCAGCATAAATGAGCATTGACCTGGCAGATTCAATCAAAGTTCTATTTCTTCTTTCTGCCACCCCATTTTGTTGGGGTGTTCTAGGTGCTGAAATATTTTGAGAAATGCCTTTTGAATCACAAAAACTTTCCAGGTCAATATTTTAAAATTCAGTGCCATTGTCACTTCTCAGATGTTTTACAGTGACATCATTCAGATTTTCCATTTTCTTCACAAAGGATATGATCTCGCTGGCAGCTTCACTTTTGGCTTTGAGAAAAAAATACCCAAGTGTATCTGGAGTATTCATCGACTATCACCAAACAGTATCTTTTTCCTCCCAGACTTGGAGTACTTACTGGCCCGAATAGATCCATATGAAGCAAGTAAAAACATATGAAGTCTGCTTACTTTTGAAGGACGAGCTGTGATGCTTTCCCTTTTCACATGCTGAACAAAGCTTGTCTTTGTCATAAGACATTTTTGGTAGTCCAGTGACTAAACCATTCTTGCTCAGTTTGTTAATTGCTTTGAAGTTCAAATGAGAAAGTCGCTTATGCCATAACCATTTTTGTTCTGAAACGGTTCTGGAGTAAAAACATGTTCCTGACTGTGCTGAATCCATATTGACCACATAAGTATTCCCTTTCCTGTTTGCAGCAAAAACAGCACTTCCCTTTTTGTTGTAAACAACACCAGCTTCATGATCAAAAAGTACATTGTTCTTGGAATCACAAAACTGACTGATGCTTAATAAATTGTGCTTCAAGCCTTCTACATATGCTACTCGCTTGAACATTACATTACCATTGGTTAAGATTCCATATCCCCTGGTCTTTCCAACCTTATTGTCACCAAATACCACATCAGGACCTCTTTCATCCTGATAGTCACTAAGCAGAGACTTGCATCCTGTCATGTGCCTGGAACATCCGCTGTCCAAATACCAGATAGTCTCTCTAAGAATACCTTTGTAGATGCTATCAGAATCCCAACCAGATGCTGAACATTTCTGAGCAACTTCCTTGATGTCTTCATGGAATTCAGTGTCATCAGCCATTAAACAATAATCTTTGTCCAAGCAAATCATTGCTTCTTCATCATCGGATGAGGAGGATGAATCAGAGTCGCTGAGTGAACTTTCTTCAGCGACAAACACTTTTCTCTTCTTCTTTCCTGATTTAGCCAATGCCTTCAGTTTCTTGTACTTTGCCTTGTACTTGTTGTACTTATCATTTCTGAAGTTTGGCACTGGTTCAGGGACTTGGTTTACTGACTTTGATCTGCACTCAGCTGCAAAATGACCAGGTTTGCCACACTTGTAGCATTCACCTTTGGATTGAAATTTATCAGATGATGGAGCACCAGCGAATCTTTTTGATCTGGTGTTCCTTCTGAAATTAGCAACCATCATGGCCATATCCTTTTCAAGCTTCTCCAATCCTTCATCATACTCGTATTCTGACTGTTCTTCATTCTGACCACCTTCTTCTTTAGCTATTAGTGACTTCGAGCTTTTCTTAGACACTTTTGACTTCTGTCTTTGATCGATTTCATCAAGCTCTGCTACAAGGGCGTTGGATATCTTCTGATTTCCAAGAGTAGCACGAATATGCTCACTCTGATCAGCTTGCTTTTCAGACTGCTCTCAATTGAGCAAAATACCATAGACCTGAGTTAAATTCAGAATTGAATAATCATTTCTCTGTCTGGTACACGTTGCAATGGTTCCCCAGATTTTTCTTGGCAGCAACTCAAGAAACTTTTCAACAACAAATCTCTGTTCCTTGCCTATACCAGCCTTCTCCATTTTGTTCATCAGTGACTGGTATCTGGTGTAAGTGGAAGATAGAGATTCATTTGGTTCCATTGCGAACAGCTCATACTGGCGAGTGAGATTGACTTCCCTGCAGCGAATAATATCAGGAGTTCCAATATATATATTCCTAAGGATATCCCACATGTCTTTAGCAGTTCTACAAAGCCTGATTGATTCGAACACTTCATCAGGAAGTGCCATGCCTATGTAGATTTTAGCTTGTTTATCAAGTCTAACCAATCGTCTATCCTCATCAGTCCATTGTTCCTCCCTTTTAGGTAAAACCATTTCTGGTATAGCTAGAGTAGTAGCTGTTGCAATTACAGCAGGAACAATAGTAGTTGGGATATGTGGACCATTGGTTATAATATTACAGAGACGGTCATCAACTAAGTCCAAAAACATCATCATCCGGGACATCCAAGTTTCAATCCTTGAAGGATCAAAAGCTGGAGGTTTGGTAGTAGAACCATTTCCCTTTTGATAATCAGAGTCAACACAGCTGTACTTTACTGATTCCATTGAAGACCTGGTTAATTAAATTTAAACCAACTCTGCTCTGATACCAATTGAGAGTCCCGTGATCACTATTGATTATTGATTTGGAATCGCAAAGTGTAAAGTTTAATTGTAGAAGGGGGGTTGAATACAATTAAAAAACTTTTTCTGATTTTAACTAAGTTAATTGAAAGTTTTTAATCGTTATGACAGAAACAGAGTATATCAGATAACAGATATGACAATATTAAAGAACAACGTAATAGTAGCTGAAATGGTGAATTGTATTGATTATAAAATTCACAAGTGTTGAATGCGGAATGGATTAACCAAAGTTAACCCAATTCAAACACTTAGCTAAACTATTACAGTTGAGATGAACAGCAGTGGACAAACACGTTGACTGTTCACTCGATGAATTGCTAAGTCGTGCTTAGACAAACTACTCACTGACACACAAGTGATTAACACGAATTGAACGACTAGCCTCAACAGTACAAAACACTGAACTATTTATACTACAAGAGTTCCTAAAATATCGCCTACAAAATAGGATCTTGGAAGGACACGTGTCGCTGCTTGATTGGTTTGAACTCTGATGAACCGACATTCTGCGGGTCCCAATTCTGTTACCGCAAATATCTCGTTACCTTAAAACCAATCACTTGCTGCCACGTAATCTTTCGGACATACTTCGAACTGGAACACTCTTGCTGATGTATAGATAAGTACAGTACTTTTAGTACTTGATGATTGAGAGGCTTTATTGAATAGTCCCTGAAGATGCAGTAATCCTCCTCACTCACTGCGAGCTAACATGCTCTTGTAGAATGACTTGAACTAAAGATCTTCAGTGACTAGCTGTTATTCTGGCAGTGACTTTTGCCTTTATTGATTTGAAGAAGTAAAGTTCTCGCTGACGTTGATCAGCGACACACCAAGTTGAGCTTTAAATCTTCCTCAGCATATCAAGCGGAATGAATGACGATCAGCGAAACCTATCATCAGCAACAGTAGCTTCGATACAATCCATTTCTTCATCGAGTAGTGAACAGTTGAGTTGGTCAGCGACCAGTGACTTCATCATGGTCAGCAACCAGTGACTCAACAGTAACCCGTCTGTGTATTCTGGTAGTACAAATCCTTCCGTAACTATAGATTGGTTGAGGGATATTGAAAAGAAACTTGAAGTTTGTCAATGTGAAGAAGAATTAAAGGTTCCTTATGCAACTCAACTTTTAAAAGGACCAACTATGAATTGGTGGGATTCGATTACTTCTGTGTTATCTCCTTTTCAGAAAGTATCTATCCAATGGCCTGATTTTCATAATGAAGTTTGTAAGCAGCATTGTTCAAACTTTGATATAGCTCGGATTCGAAAGGATTTTATGGATTTGCAATTAACTGATAAAATGTCAATGGATGATTTGATTAATCAGTTTTCAGAGAAACTTAGGTTTGTTCAGCAGTGGGTTCCTGATGAGAGAACCAGAATCGACCAGTTTGTTGGTACTTTACCTAATCATTATCGAACTTCAGTGAGGTTAGCGGGCTCTCTTTCTCAAGCTTTTATGTTAGCTCGGTCAGTTGACAGTGATTTGAGACCCCGAGAAGAACCAAGTAAAGCAATGTCTTCTCAAAAATCTAGGAGTGAATCTTCTAGTAAAGGTAAACAGCGGTGGCAAGAAAATCAACAGGGTAAGAAACAAGAGAGTCGTGGTGGTACTTCTGATCGTCCCAATTGGTGTATTAAATGTAGAGCTAGACATTTTGGGTCGTGTACTGTGCAAACCACTAGATGTGTGAAATGTGGTGTGATTGGTCATGAAGCCAAGGATTGTGTTTTTCCTACCTATGTGTGTTGGAATTGTCATAAGGAAGGTCATCGTGCAAATCAGTGTTCTGAGGCTAAGAGACAGGGTTCAGGGTCGGTTGTTAGTTCGTCATCTTCCGGTCAGAAGCGGAAGAATCCGCCATCTGCAGTTAGTAGGGCTTTTTAGATGACAGTGGATGAAGCTGTTCACACAGATGATGTTATCACTGGTACTTTTCTTGTAAACTCTGTACCAGCACGTGTTTTGTTTGATTCTGGTGCAAATTGTTCTTTTGTATCTGTGTGTTTTTATGATAAGTTGAAAATGATGCTTACTGTGATCACAAACCCTGTAAAGGCGTAATCCGGTTTGGCAAACGAGGGAAGTTGGGGATCGAGTTCTACTCAAAGTATCGCCTTGGAAAGGCGTAATCCGGTTTGGCAAACGAGGGAAGTTAAATCCCAGATACATTGGACCATTCGAGATCCTCGAAAGGATTGGTTCAGTGGCATATCGATTGCAGCTGCCATCTGAAGTCAGCAGCGTGCATCCCACTTTTCATGTTTCAAATCTGAAGAAGTGTCTGTCTGATGAGACACTTATCATTCCACTCGATGAAATTCGAGTTGACGAGAAACTTCACTTCATTGAGGAACCCGCTGAAATCATGGACCGTGAGGTCAAACAACTTAAACAAAGTCGTATTCCCATCGTCAAAGTTAGGTGGAATTCGCGGCGCGGTCCGGAATTTACCTGGGAACGGGAAGACCAAATGCGACTAAAGTATCCTCAACTCTTCACTGATTCAACGTCAAACACCACTTCAACATAAATTTCGGGACGAAATTCTTCTAACAGGGGGAGAATGTGACAACCGTCAATTTAGGACTATACTTTAGTGCCTAATTAAGTTTTAATACATGTAATTAGTTCTGTGTTAGGCTAATTAATGTATCAATTATTATATATATATTGTTGAATATATATCTACAATTATGCGGTTTGTTTAAATCGTACGAGTTTCGAATCGAATGTAATTTCGACACAATAAATACGGACGTTGGTGAACAATTTTATTAAGTAATGCAAATATTATTTAATAACGCAACTTTGTTTAGAATATTATTTGTTATAATATTTAGTATCCAAGTTTTATCGCACAATTAATATAAACGCGAATAAAATGTAATTGCGCAAACAAAACAAAACAAATTACCTTTTATAATGAAATTATTAAATGTTTAGTAAAATGCTTCAACAAAAATACAGAATAATTATTCGTATTTTAAAACGTATATTAAAACATAGAAAATAAATATTTAACGTTCAAACGACGGAGTAAACGAACACCGCACGGAGCGAGAACGCGGGGCGAAAATGGGGACTTAACCTCCCACTCCCACCCCACTTTCTTTCATTTCCTTATTTCTTTCTCTCTCCCTCTTTCATTTTCTCTCAAGTTTCATCACAACCAAAATCAACTAAAACCGCAAAATAAACATACTAAACAACCTCGGATCTTTAAGCCCCTTTGGAAATAAAAGACCACCTCGCGACGATCTACAATCCTACCTTTCCGGAATTTCATTTCGGCGATTTGTAAGTTTCCGACACAACTCCAAAAACTCTCGTTTTTAAGTTTTATAACTTGCTAGTTGTTTGTATAACCTTGTAATGTCCTAAAATGGGTTGGGTAAAAATATTATGCCGATCGATGGCCGGAAAACGCGTTTTTGGAGTTGAAACTCCGATCAGACCCCGTACGTCGCATTTGGCCTGGAGCAAATGCGACGCAGCGACCTACGTCGCACTATATCCCCAACGTCGCATATAGCGACGCAGCGACCTACGTCGCACTATAACCCCAACGTCGCACTTAGCGACGCAGACCCTTACGTCGCAGAAATCAACTACGTCGCCTATAGCGACGTCACGTACAACGTCGCATTAAATTGCGAAAGTCGCACATAGCGACGTCATGCCCAACGTCGCAGTCCGGATCTGCGACGTAGCACCCTACGTCGCATAAAACAGAATCTTCCAACCTCAAAATTTTGAAGTCAAAGTTACTGTTCAAAAAAGTCAAATTTACTGTAGCAGTACTGTAGCAGTACTGTAGCAAAGTCAACATTTTAGAATTATTATTATTTCAACTAAATCACCAACGGGCCGTACACATTTTCAAATACACAATTGAATCAACTAAGTCATAGTAACTTAGATAATTCAATCAAACAAGTCGTTGTAACTTGTATCAACTTATTCCAAACAAGTCGTAGTAACTTGTAACAAAACAATCAACCAAATCGGGGTAATTTGGACATCAAGTTAAGCAAACAATTTCAATGGTAGTCTTTCGAGATACCGGTACAATTAATGACAATTTAAGTGTCGTGGACACATTCAGGTTTCAAGCCTTTGGACACCAACTCACAGCTAATTACTTCAAGTTTATTAAGTTAAACACTTCAAGAACCAGGTGAGTTTCATAGCCCCATTTTCACTGCTTTACAACTAGGGGTGTGATATTACTACTCGATTTTGTTTTACAAGTAGAACGCAAGTGCCAAACTTCAAATACTACATGAGTTTCAAGCTAATCAATTTAAAGTCCTCCATAAGCATAGTCTCTAGTATTTTATAGCGTGAATGTTAGTATATGATATCATATGGGATTGACAATCCTCATCCGGGTTAGCACGCACTAACCGGTCAAACGGATGTATTAGCATTTGGGAAGACGAGTGTTGATTAGGCACTCGTAGGAGGCATTTCAAGTTAGGTTTCCTTAATTGGGCCTGACAAATCAAGTTAAGCTCAGACTATGTGCTCATGGACAGTATAACTTTTATTTTGCTTAATTGCATTTTAAATTCAATATAAATCTTGCGGTTCTTACAATTATACATTGACATACAAACCTGTGAGCTCACCAGCGTTTTCGCTGACCCATTTTAGTATTTATCACAGGTTCCCAGCAGTAGTTTGGCTGCACAAGCAGGAATTATTAGCTCGAGTCAGCATACATACAACTAGAGATTGGACTGCATTATTATATTTTGTAAAAGTAATTATGCTATGTAATCTCTCAAATTTCAGGAATCGAGCTAATGTAACTATATTTTGATGTAAACATTTACTTTATCTATACAAGTTTAAAACGACGCATATAGTGGTCGTTCATTATATCTTGTGCTTTGTATATTGATTAGTGACACCCAAATCAAGCTTCCGCAAATCATTAAATTTGGGGGTGTCACAGATTGGTATCAGAGCCTAAGGTTATAGTGAACTAGGTTGCATTTAGTGGACCTAGAGTATGACTGTTAGGCAGTATTCCCTATTAGGTATAACCAGTTCAGAGATTACAGCATACGAATTTAATTTAACATAGCCTGATCAACTATGTACAATTAAATAAAGATGATGTAAGATCTGAAGGAAGTTATGGCTGAACAGGATACATTAGTTGACTCTGACCTCGAGAGAAACGGGACTCAAAATACGTCTGTGTTAGACACTCAATAGGTTATTATGTGATATATATACATATTTACATAAGTAGACCTCATTACAACTTTAGGCTATATTGTAACACCCCCGAAATTCACTGTTTTGCGGAAGCATAGTTTGGGGTGTTACTAATTAAATATCACAGCACAAAGATAAAGCAAACGACCTCTAAATGAGACGTTTTGTAAATTAGTTACACTCCATAGATATAATGTTTGAAAACTTAGTGTTTTCGTATACAAAATGTAGTTTCCCCTAGAGTCCACGCGTATAGCGGGAGATTCTATTACATAATCAAAATATACAAAAGATAATGCTAAGAATCTCCGTTAATGCAGTTGTGTTGAAATCATGCGACTCTAGCTAAAGTCCTGGAGTAATCCTACTCCATCCGGGTACCTGAGAAAACATGCTAAAAAGTGTCAACCAAAAGGTTGATGAATCTCACAGGTTTGTAAATAACATCGGCTTTGAACACGAGATTTCATTAGTAGTGCCCGTAGGCGTAAAATCAGCCATTGCAATCCAGCAATCGTAAAATCAGCATTTGCAATCCAGCAAATGTAAATAAATAAGTTTATACCGTTGCCATGAGGCTCATAATCGAAGCTTAACCCGTAAATAATATATTTGCTCCCGTGACATGCTCGAAAGTGAGCAAGCATCCGTAACGAATAAGTTGTCACCCGTTTATACGTGTAAATCGGTACGTGGCAGCGCTACTGCCCCGGGTGGGGAGGGTCATTTCCCTAATGGATCCATTAACTACTGTTCGCGCTTAAGTCCATAACTAACGATATATGATGGAGAGACTTCTGTAAATAGTAACAACTCATGCAATTCCGTTTGGTATAGTAAACAGTTTAGTACTTGTGTTCAAGAAAAAGTAGTAGCATGTATCTCCCCCAATAAGATAAAACAGTAAAAGTGGGGCCGTAAGACTCACCTGAGTCTTTGCAAGTACGTTTATATCAATAAACGAGTAAGTAATATCAACCGTAGGTTCTCCGAACCCGTAACCTTCAAATGCCTAAACATATAAAGTTAAGTAAGTAGATGTCTCGCAAGACCATCTAGGCTAGTTGTTTACACAACTCATTATGTCCAAGTGTTTGTTTAGTAATCCGTTTGTAGTTTGAAAACAAATATGGCCCGTTGGTGACGGTTTGTAATAATGATTCAAAGTGTTATCATTTATAACGCAATTTAGTGTAATTGTAATAGAAAGTATGTTCTATGACGTTTGTTAAGTCGTATGACATAAGTATTTGAAGTTGTGTAAGTTCGACACTTAGTAAAATCTGACTTTTCAAGGTTCTGGTTTGTGCGACGTAGCATGCGACGTAGCATGCGACGTAGGGTGCGACGTAGGCAGGTACGTCGCATGATGCGACCTTCGCAAATCAATGCGACGTAGGATGCGACGTTAAAGTCTACGTCGCTATGTGCGACGTCCGCAAGTTAATGCGACGTAATAGGCTGCGTCGCTAGTGCGACGTTGGGATTTCGTGCGACGTAGGCCGCGACGTCGCTAAGTGCGACGTTGTGAGGTGTAATGCGACGTTTTGAGCTACGTCGCAGATAGCCCAGCGTCTCTGCGACGTAGCGGTCTGATCGGAATTTGGTGGCCGGAAAATCGGTCGAAAAACTTCCGTTAGGTCCAAATCTTTTACCCAACCCATTTTTGGACATTTTAAGCATATATAAACCATAAAAACGTAAAAATGAGCAAAAACGGAGAGTTTCGGGTTTTGTCGGAAACTTACAAAATGTCGGATAGAAAATCCGAAAAGATGGAAAGGTAGATCGTGATGCCGTGGTCCTTTTATTCCAAAGGAGTGGTATGATTTGGCGTCGTTTCGTGGTGTTATTTTGTGATTTTGTAAGGTGGTGGTGGTTTTGTTAGTTGAGAGAAAAGAAAGGAAGAAAGAGAAAAGAAAAGAGAAAGTGAAAAGAAAAGAGAAGAAGGTGGGAGGTTAAGCCTCCCATTTTCAGTCCGCGCCTCCGTGCTCCGTGCGGTGTTCGTTTCCCCCGTCGTTTAAACGTTATATTTTTAAAAGGTGACGGGAATATTTTAATGAAATACCTTGAAATTAATTATAAAAACATTTGTCGAAGTATTAAAATTTTTAACTTGCGTTTAATACGTATTCGCTAAATTATTTAAAATGTCGTCGCGATATTATAATCAATGTTTGTTCGCTGTGTATTTTATATAATAAAATACGTTCTCATTATTTAGGTAAGTTTCTGTCACCAATCGTCCAAGTAACTGTGTCGGACTCCGTCCGGTTAATTCGTACGATTAATCCAAATCGCGTAAGTACACACATATATATATAATTCACCTTATATATATATACAAATAGAGTCTGCAATTAGTCCTATTACATACTAATTACAACTAGTTACAACTAATTAGGCATAATTAATTATCCTAATTTAGCAGGTGTTACATTCTCCCCTTGTTAAAGAAATTTCGTCCCGAAATTAGTTCGTGTGCACAGATGGTGCGTTGTCTGGGAAGAGATGTGGGTATTTCTGTCGCATTTGGTCTTCCCGTTCCCAGGTGAACTCAGGGCCGCGCCTAGAATTCCACCTGACTTTTACTATGGGAATACGACTCTGTTTCAATTGTTTGACCTCTCGGTCCATGATTTCCAAAGGTTTCTCGACGAAATGAAGTTTATCATCGATTTGAATTTCGTCGAGAGGTATAATCAGCGTCTCGTCAGACAGACATTTCTTCAAGTTAGAAATGTGGAATGTGTTGTGTACGCTGCTAAGTTCAGCAGGAAGTTGCAGGCGATATGCCACTGGACCAATCCTTTCAAGGATTTCGAATGGTCCGATATATCTAGGATTTAGTTTGCCTCGTTTCCCGAATCGAATAACACCTTTCCACGGTGCCACTTTGAGAAGTACCTTGTCTCCTACCTGGAACTCAAGGTGTTTGCGTCTCACGTCAGCATAGCTTTTCTGACGATCACGTGCGGCTTTCAGCCGGTTTTGAATACCAACGATTTTCTCAGTAGTTTCTTGAATGATTTCTGGACCCGTGAGTTGGGATTCTCCTAACTCAGTCCAACAGACAGGTGATCGGCACTTACGTCCGTAAAGTGCCTCGAAGGGTGCAGCCTTTATGCTGGTATGGTAACTGTTGTTGTACGAAAACTCACACAACGGTAAGTGATTTACCCAAGAAGTACCGAAGTCGACTACGCAGGCTCGTAGCATATCCTCCAGTGTTTGGATAGTTCGCTCGCTTTGGCCATCGGTTTGCGGGTGATAAGCAGTACTCATATCCAGACGAGTACCGAGAGATTTCTGTAGCGATTGCCAAAAGTTAGAAGTAAAACGGCTGTCCCTATCCGAGATGATCGAGATAGGTACACCGTGTCGCGAGATGATTTCTTTGACATAGATGCGAGTCAGACGCTCCATCTTGTCGGTTTCCTTGATGGCCAGAAAGTGAGCAGATTTCGTGAGACGGTCCACGATCACCCAAATGGTATCGCAACCACTCGAAGTTTTCGGTAGTTTGGTAATGAAGTCCATGGAAATATGTTCCCATTTCCATTGAGGAATTTCAGGTTGTTGAAGCAACCCAGAGGGTCTTTGGTGTTCGGTCTTTACTTTGGAACAGGTTAGGCATTTACTGACGTACAAGGCGATGTCAGCTTTCATGTTAGGCCACCAATACAACCCTTTGACGTCATGATACATCTTGTCAGATCCAGGATGTATTGAGTATCGAGATTTGTGAGCTTCAGCCATCACCAAATCTCGAAAGTTTCCGAATTTGGGTAACCACACCCGGTTAGAGAAGTATCGAGTTCCATCGGGTTTGATTTCGAATTGTTTATCCAAGCCTCGCAAGGCTTCATTTTTCAAGTTTTCATCGTTGAGTGCTTCAAGTTGAGCGGTAAGGATTTGAGCAGGAAGCTCGTTATGAATTGTCATAGAAAGTGCTCGGACTCGAAGGGGTTTCACTCGTTCTTTTCGGCTTAAGGCATCGGCAACTACGTTCGCCTTGCCCGGATGGTATTTGATCTCGCAGTCGTAGTCACTAAGTAACTCAACCCAGCGACGTTGCCTCATGTTTAGATCTTTCTGATCGAATATGTGTTGGAGACTTTTGTGATCGGTAAAGATAGTGCTTTTCGTACCGTAGAGATAATGTCTCCAGATTTTCAATGCGAAGACCACAGCACCTAACTCGAGGTCGTGGGTCGTATAGTTTTTCTCGTGGATTTTCAGTTGTCGTGAGGCATAGGCAATGACTTTTTCCCGTTGCATCAACACACAACCAAGTCCTTGGTGTGAGGCGTCGCAGTAAACTACAAAATCGGCGGTGCCCTCGGGTAAGGACAAGATTGGTGCACTGCAAAGTTTGTTTTTCAATAGCTGGAAGGCTGACTCCTGTTTATCCGTCCAATCGAACTTCTTATCCTTCTGAGTTAGTGTGGTTAGGGGAACAGCTATTCTTGAAAAGTTTTCGATGAATCGGCGGTAATAACCAGCAAGACCTAAGAATTGTCTCACTTCGGTTGGAGTGGTCGGTGACTCCCAGCCCTTGATTGCTTCAATCTTGGCGGGATCAACATGAATTCCTTGGCTGTCAATCACGTGCCCGAGGAATTGAACGGTTCGAATCCAGAACTCACACTTAGAGAATTTGGCATATAACTCTTCGTGTTTCAGAAGTCCTAGAATGGTTTTCAGATGTTGAGCATGTTCCTGTTCGTTACGAGAGTAAATCAGAATATCGTCGATGAACACAATGACGAATTTGTCAAGATATGGTTTGCACACCCGATTCATAAGGTCCATGAATACGGCCGGTGCGTTGGTTAACCCGAATGGCATCACTTGGAATTCATAATGCCCATAACGAGTTCGGAAAGCTGTCTTTGGGATATCATTGTCACGGACTCGGAGTTGATGATAACCCGACCGTAGATCAATCTTCGAGTAAACACTCGATCCCTGGAGTTGGTCAAACAGGTCATCGATTCTAGGAAGTGGGTACCGATTCTTTATGGTTAGCTTATTCAGCTCTCGGTAGTCGATACACATGCGGAAAGACCCATCTTTCTTTTTCACGAATAAGACCGGAGCTCCCCAAGGTGAGGAACTTGGTCGAATGAATCCTCTGTCCAGGAGTTCCTGTAGTTGGTTAGACAACTCCTGCATTTCGGATGGTGCTAAACGGTAAGGGGCTCGTGCCACGGGTGCAGCTCCGGGCACAAGTTCGATTTGAAATTCAACTTGTCTAGGTGGCGGAAGTCCGGGCAAGTCTTCAGGAAAGACTTCCGGGAAATCCCGCACGATCGGAACATCCTCAAGTCGCTTCTCCTCCGACTTCTTCTCCGTTACATGTGCGAGGATGGCTTGATACCCTTTTCGTAGATATTTTCTCGTTTTCAGACAGGAGACAATATTCAGATTCCGTCTGCCGGTCTCCCCTTGTAGGACTAAGGTTCTACCGGAGACAAGAGGTATGCGAACGAGTTTGTCATGACAGATGATTTCAGCTCGGTGCTTGGATAACCAATCCATACCGACAATAATATCGAAGCTGCCGATCTCGACAGGGATTAAATCAATGGAAAACGTTTCGTTCGTGAGGTTAAGTGTACAGTTGTGTATGATACTATCAGTCTCAATCAGTTTGCCGTTAGCTAATTCTACAATGTATTTAGCATCTAAGGCAGTGGGAGTAATATCAAGTAAAGGGCTAAATTTCTCAGATATGAAGCTTCTATCGGCACCGGTATCAAATAACACAGAAGCAGTAAGGTCGTTGAGAAGGAACGTACCCGTCACGACGTTCGGGTCTTGTCTGGCTTCCCCAGCCTTGATAACGAATGATCTGCCGCGAGCAGGGTTGTTGTTGCTTTTCAGTTTTGGGCAATCTTTCTTGAAATGCCCTGTATTTCCGCACCCAAAGCAGGCCTTTGGTGCATTAGTGTTGGGGGTAGAAATGTTGATTCGGCAATCCTTGGCTAGATGCCCGAACCGTTTGCAGTTGGAGCAAGGGCAAGAACCGTCGTGGTGGCGGTTGCATTTGGGACAGTAGGGTCTGCTCCCGCTGTACCCTTTCTTCTCCGTAGTTCCAGATGTATAAGCCTTAATGTACTCAGGCTTTTTGTTGAAGGTTTGGTTGGATGAGTTGGGGTTTCCTTCCCACTTGCGTTTGTTGTTTGCAGATGGGGTTGAAGTTGTGCCGCGGCGGACAGAATTTGCCGTTAACTCATGGGCCATACGGATGGCGCTCTGAATAGTACCCGGTTTGGAAGAAGTAACCAGGTCTTGGAGTCTCTCAGGAAGACCATCAACGAATTTCTCGATCCTCTTGTACTCAGGATCGACCATGGTTGGGCACAGAAGTGCCAGTTGGTGGAAACGGTTGGTGTAGCCGGTGATATCATTACCTTGCATCTTATGGTTCCAAAATTCCACTTCTAGTTGTTTCAATTCATCCCTGGGGCAATACTCGCCCCTCAACATCTTCTTCAACTCCTCCCACGGGAGTTGGTAAGCAGTAGCAACACTCACAGTCTGGGCATAAGTGTTCCACCAGGTGAGTGCGGTGTCAGTAAAAGTACTAACGGAGAACTTAACCTTATCTCCCTCCGCACAGTTGCAGATAAGAAATACAGACTCAACTTTCTCGATCCAGCGTACTAGACCGATAGCTCCCTCGGTACCTGCAAAGTTTAGAGGTTTGCAGTTCTGGAAGTCCTTGTAAGAACAAGGTTTAGCAGTAGTGGTTTCAGCGGCATCGCTATTTCTCGAGGAATTTGGTGGAGTATTCCGAGCCAAGGCTTCAGTAACAGCCTGGGTTATAAGGGAGGTAATCTGGGCATCGGTGTATGGTCGTGTCTTTGGCGGCATGATTCTTCAATAAAAGAAATGAAGATACATGAGATTTTGTATGAGCTGGTAATTGTCACAGATGTACATGTATAAAAGCGGTAACACATAGCATCATATGGAAATGACAATTTATATGAGTTGAAATAACAAGGAATATTTGATGGATAATGCGAGTTCAAAGGTTACATCCTACAGAGGTATTACAAAAGGTGTCGGGAATTGTTACATCCGACTAGTTTATAGAGTAGTGCTAGATAGTCAAAAGATTACGAGATAGATTACAAGACAAAGACTACACTAGTCTTCTTGTAGATTAATTTGCTCCATCAGCGTGACAAGGCGGTCCACGGTTTCTGCTAGTCTGTTGGTTTGCCTGGCGTTGTCTTCCACCAAGGCCAGTCGTTGTGCTAGTGTTCGAGAGTGATCCTCGGTCTCCTGTGAACGCTGTTCACATTCCTCTAGTCGGTTTCTTACAAGTTCATCCGCACCTAATTCGGCGGTCATTGAATCCTGAATTATGCTTACAGAGAGGTTGGTATCCTCTTGTTCTCGCTGGAGTTGGGATATGTGATCAAGTGCTTGGCGAAGCAGGTAGGTCATTCGGTGTTGTTCCCGTTCGAGACTTTCGAGCCTTTGCTCTTGACGGCGGAATTGGGTAGCCAACACTGGCAACGTGAGATGTGCCGATTCATGAAAGTTATGAACATGATAGGGGCTGTTTCGAGGCGACCTTGTGTTCCTCCTGGCTACTCGTGGGTTCCGTGTCCCGTGTGAGTGAGAGTGTGACGGATTAGTTGGTGTGTTTGCCATTCCTGTGGCAGAGTGTAAGTAAGACGAGGCTAATATATATAAGTATATAATATCCAGCCTAGTGTCTAACACGCATCAAGTAATGGTCCGGTTCTCTCGTGGTCAGAGTCAACTAACGCATCCCCGTTTAACATAACCATTTCAGACCTCACATCATCTTTCCTTAATTGTACATAGTTGATCAGGCTATGTTAAATTAAAGTCGTATGATGTAATTCCTGAACCAATCATGCCTAATAAGGAAATACTGCCTAATGGTCATAGTCTAGGCCCACTAAATGCAACCTAGTTCACTATAACCTTAGGCTCTGATACCAATCTGTAACACCCCCGAAATTCACTGTTTTGCGGAAGCATAGTTTGGGGTGTTACTAATTAAATATCACAGCACAAAGATAAAGCAAACGACCTCTAAATGAGACGTTTTGTAAATTAGTTACACTCCATAGATATAATGTTTGAAAACTTAGTGTTTTCGTATACAAAATGTAGTTTCCCCTAGAGTCCACGCGTATAGCGGGAGATTCTATTACATAATCAAAATATACAAAAGATAATGCTAAGAATCTCCGTTAATGCAGTTGTGTTGAAATCATGCGACTCTAGCTAAAGTCCTGGAGTAATCCTACTCCATCCGGGTACCTGAGAAAACATGCTAAAAAGTGTCAACCAAAAGGTTGGTGAATCTCACAGGTTTGTAAATAACATCGGCTTTGAACACGAGATTTCATTAGTAGTGCCCGTAGGCGTAAAATCAGCCATTGCAATCCAGCAATCGTAAAATCAGCATTTGCAATCCAGCAAATGTAAATAAATAAGTTTATACCGTTGCCATGAGGCTCATAATCGAAGCTTAACCCGTAAATAATATATTTGCTCCCGTGACATGCTCGAAAGTGAGCAAGCATCCGTAACGAATAAGTTGTCACCCGTTTATACGTGTAAATCGGTACGTGGCAGCGCTACTGCCCCGGGTGGGGAGGGTCATTTCCCTAATGGATCCATTAACTACTGTTCGCGCTTAAGTCCATAACTAACGATATATGATGGAGAGACTTCTGTAAATAGTAACAACTCATGCAATTCCGTTTGGTATAGTAAACAGTTTAGTACTTGTGTTCAAGAAAAAGTAGTAGCATGTATCTCCCCCAATAAGATAAAACAGTAAAAGTGGGGCCGTAAGACTCACCTGAGTCTTTGCAAGTACGTTTATATCAATAAACGAGTAAGTAATATCAACCGTAGGTTCTCCGAACCCGTAACCTTCAAATGCCTAAACATATAAAGTTAAGTAAGTAGATGTCTCGCAAGACCATCTAGGCTAGTTGTTTACACAACTCATTATGTCCAAGTGTTTGTTTAGTAATCCGTTTGTAGTTTGAAAACAAATATGGCCCGTTGGTGACGGTTTGTAATAATGATTCAAAGTGTTATCATTTATAACGCAATTTAGTGTAATTGTAATAGAAAGTATGTTCTATGACGTTTGTTAAGTCGTATGACATAAGTATTTGAAGTTGTGTAAGTTCGACACTTAGTAAAATCTGACTTTTCAAGGTTCTGGTTTGTGCGACGTAGCATGCGACGTAGCATGCGACGTAGGGTGCGACGTAGGCAGGTACGTCGCATGATGCGACCTTCGCAAATCAATGCGACGTAGGATGCGACGTTAAAGTCTACGTCGCTATGTGCGACGTCCGCAAGTTAATGCGACGTAATAGGCTGCGTCGCTAGTGCGACGTTGGGATTTCGTGCGACGTAGGCCGCGACGTCGCTAAGTGCGACGTTGTGAGGTGTAATGCGACGTTTTGAGCTACGTCGCAGATAGCCCAGCGTCTCTGCGACGTAGCGGTCTGATCGGAATTTGGTGGCCGGAAAATCGGTCGAAAAACTTCCGTTAGGTCCAAATCTTTTACCCAACCCATTTTTGGACATTTTAAGCATATATAAACCATAAAAACGTAAAAATGAGCAAAAACGGAGAGTTTCGGGTTTTGTCGGAAACTTACAAAATGTCGGATAGAAAATCCGAAAAGATGGAAAGGTAGATCGTGATGCCGTGGTCCTTTTATTCCAAAGGAGTGGTATGATTCGGCGTCGTTTCGTGGTGTTATTTTGTGATTTTGTAAGGTGGTGGTGGTTTTGTTAGTTGAGAGAAAAGAAAGGAAGAAAGAGAAAAGAAAAGAGAAAGTGAAAAGAAAAGAGAAGAAGGTGGGAGGTTAAGCCTCCCATTTTCAGTCCGCGCCTCCGTGCTCCGTGCGGTGTTCGTTTCCCCCGTCGTTTAAACGTTATATTTTTAAAAGGTGACGGGAATATTTTAATGAAATACCTTGAAATTAATTATAAAAACATTTGTCGAAGTATTAAAATTTTTAACTTGCGTTTAATACGTATTCGCTAAATTATTTAAAATGTCGTCGCGATATTATAATCTGTTGGTACATCAATGTGTGTCTGTCAGTTGGTCTCAGTCTGTAATCGTGTCGAAATTGTAATTACGTTTTGAATTGTTTAAGTTCTAGTTTATTTACAGTTTCTGTCATCATGCGACACAAGCACTGTGTCGCAGAAGCATTCTATGCGACACAAGGCTTGTGTCGCAGAATCATCTCATGCGACACAATGCTTATGTCGCATAAGCCTTCATGCGACACAAAGCTTGTGTCGCATACAGTTTGGTCCAGGCTATAAATAGAAACTCGCCAGTTTCTGTTTATTAAGCCAAAAACACAAAACACACACATAACACCTCCAAACTCAGAGAGAAAAATACTAGTTTGTGTTATTTTGATTATTGTGTGTTTGTCAAAGTGTATGTATTGTTACCATCTCGTTATATACAAAGTTATACACTTGTGTTTTGGTCATTTACTTGTGAACTTCTAGCATATCTTGTGTGTTTAATTTCCGCTTTTATAGACAAGTTTAAGCTACTCGATTTGGTCCGTATACGGAACCTACAATTGGTATCAGAGCCGCATACTCTTGAGTTGCGGTTTCGAGTTAGTTTGGTGCTAGATTTCGGTCCAAAAATATTATTTTCATAATTTATGTTTTTAAGTGTTCTTGGTGTTCTTGGTTAAAAGTCTTTATTTTTGCTTATTGTGGTCTTTGATCTTCAAAGAATTGTGTTAGTCTTATTTTTGGAATTGGTTGGTAATAGTTGGTGATCATTTTGCTTGAAGATTTGGTGTTTGCAGTCTGCAGAAAAGTATGGGGTGTAGGTTATGATGGGTTTTGAAAATTGAAATCTTCTGTACTCAAAAAAACTGTCTGCACGTGCATTTTTGCGACACAAGGATTGTGTCGTATCACTGTTCATACGACACAACAATACGACATTAAATTGTCTACGACATAACGTGCGACATAACCTTGCGACATAACACTTTTTGACCTTGACTGGTCTGCGACACAAGTTGCGACATAACATACGACATAACTGTTGTGTCGCATTTTTGTCTTCTGTCAGATTAAGTTCTGCGACACTACTTCTGTGTCGTATCTGTACTCTGCGACACAAATATTGTGTCGTATTGGTACTCTGCGACATAACACTGTGTCGCATAATTCCTGACTTAGACAAAAATCAGTTTGTTTTGTGTGTATTTTTCTAATTTGTTTTGCAGATTTTCATCATGTCTCTTCAAAGCGTTGATGCAGTTTTACAACATAATGCTACGATTGGTAGTGCAAATAAACCTCCTTATTTTGCACCGGGTTTACCATTTCGAGCATGGAAACAAAGGTTCATATCGTTTGTTTTATTCACCGATCCTGATATGGAGTTGGCCCTTCTTGAACGCTATGTTCCACCTGTTGCTCTTGGAGAACACATGGGTGTTCCTCCTCCCAAGCCTGTTCGTTCATACACTACCGAAGAACGTAAAGCATGGGAAATTGAACGGAAGACTCATTCTGCTATTACTATGTCGCTTCCAACAGACGTTTTGGATATGTTTCCACAAACTATTGCTTATGATCTTTGGACTGCAATTGAAAAGAGATTTTGTGGAAACACTGAGTACATCGAAAGCAAATTGGAATTAGTCAAAACTCAGTTTGATTATTTCTATATCCAGAAGAATGAAACTGTCAGAGACATGCTTTGCAGATTTACCCGCACAGTGAATGAATTGCAAGCTGGCGGATATAATCTCAAAAATTCTGAGATTAACAAAAAGGCTTTAGCTGCTCTGCCATCAAGTTGGGAAACACGAGTTTTGTTATTGGAAAGCGATCCAAAAACAAAGCAATTGTCTCTGGATGATCTTATTGGAAAACTTGAAGCTGGGGCATTGGATATTGAAAAGAAGGAAACAAGATCTACTGCTCGTACATCAGAATCAAGTCATGGTGGAACAGCTTTCATCTCAGCCGAGACAAATTCTCAGAGATTCTCTTCTTACAGTAATCCTACTGTAGGAACATTTTCAGCCCTACCAGCTTATAATGCTTCTTCAAGCAGTACATGTTCATCACCATCTGTTCCTACTTCTGCAACCACTGATGAACATGCAGCCATGTTTACTGCTTTCTTGTCATCATATGAAGACTTTCTTTCTAAAAGAGTCAGTACATTGGAACTGACTGATGAAGACTTCAATCAGGTTGATCCCGATGAGTTAGAAAGGATCGACATTAGATGGAATATGGCTATGCTCACTCGTAGAGCCAAAAACTATCTAAGACGAACTGGAAAGAGATCTCTTGAAGATGCAGCTGACCGAACACCAACGGGATTCGATAAAAGCAAAATCAAGTGTTATAAGTGTCAGAATCTTGGACACTTTGCCCGTGAATGTGAGAAAGGAAGACAACCTGCTTCGGGTTTCACTAAACCATCTGTTGTTCCAAAACAGATTGAGCATACTACTGCTAAGGCTACATTGTTGATTGAGGATGGAGATGCTTATGATTTTTCTGCTCATGAAACTCAAGAGCAATGTTTCATGGCTATCAACAATGAGGTACCATTTGCTAAATTTACCTGTGATTCATGTATTAGTTTAACTGGTAAAGTAAATGGGCTTATGGAACATAATGACAACTTGAAGTCAGATATCTTGAATTTGATGGAAGCAAACAAAGTTTTAAAAATTAATGAGAAACACTTTGAAAGTAATATTAATCAACTTATTGAAGATAAAAAGGAGCTGAAAGCTCTAATTTTCAGTAATCAAGATGAAATTGACAGTTACTTAAAATTGATTGCTCATTTGAAAAAGGAATTGGCTGACTCTCAAGCCAAAGCTGTTGATTTGCAACGAAAACTCAAGAATATCAACACTTCAGCCATGGTCTTTACTGATATCCTGCAGACGGGTAGAACTAGTTCTAAAGATAAGTCCGGTTATGGTTATCATAATCAACCGCCTCCGTCTTTAGATGTGAATTTGTGTAGACCGTCTAAGGATGAAATTAAAGATTTTGTGCCTACTGCCTTAGTAGATGCAAAGCCCATTGAAATATCAGTTAATGAACCTGTTGTTAAGAAAGTAGCTATGCATGTATGTGAACCTGTTAGTTTGACTCCGTTTAAGTTGCCTGAATTCTATAAAGCCAACATAGAAGTTAACCATGATAAGAAGAAACCTAAGACAATTAAGGCTGAACCTGTGAAGCCTTTTGAACCTGTTAGGTTTACCCCCTCAGGAACCGTCAAGTTTACCCCCTTTGGTAGTTTTTCGCCTGCTCCCTTAAAAAACATTGAAGAAGAGGTCGAAGTTGAGGATGTTCCCTGTAAGTTTGTGCCTCAATGTGAAAAGAAAAACATTAAGCCTGAACATCACATTCTCACTACTGAATCAGATGATGAAACTTTTCCAATGAATACTAAGGTTAAGGCTGAACATAAAAGGAAAGAGATACAGAATATTAATGTCAAATCACTTAAGAACTCTGTTAAACTTTCCGTTTCACATTCTGGGGCATCCACCTCAACGTGCTCACAAAAGTTACCTGTCTCACCTCAATTTTTAGGCAGTAACGACCGAACCTTTAGGGAAAGACGATCATGTTTCTACTGCAAGAAACAAGGTCACTTGATTAGTCAATGCCCGTTGCTTTTGAGAAAGAAGTTTTCAAAAGGTGTTCCCAGAAATTCTGTTTACAAAAATTCATCTGTTAAATCTTTTTCAAAGAAGGGTTCACTCTCTCATACTTCTATCCCAAAAGTTAATGCTGCTAGGCCTAGTAAACCTCCGGTTAAACAGCCTGACAATGTTAACAAGCAACCCACTATTGTTCCTGTGAAAATTTGGAG
The DNA here is from genome assembly GCA_949592205.1 of Helichrysum umbraculigerum. Classification (NCBI taxonomy): domain Eukaryota; kingdom Viridiplantae; phylum Streptophyta; class Magnoliopsida; order Asterales; family Asteraceae; genus Helichrysum; species Helichrysum umbraculigerum. The sequence goes on along the minus strand of CATIUR010000002.1, from coordinate 159,043,267 downwards.
ACCAAAAAAGTCGTTAAATGACTCATCATCAAGTAATACTGCATCAGGAATTGCACCTGATTTATTGAAAAACAAAGTTTTAACTGATGTAGTTATTATTGATGAGGTCTCTGGAGTACCCAAGTCTGTAAAGGCCTGGGTCTCCATTTCTAACTAACTTTCTCTCTATGTTGTGCTGTAGCAGTCAGATCATATACAAAGAAGTAAATGGTATGTGGATAGTGGCTGCTCACGGCACATGACTGGTGACATGTCCCTTCTGTCTGATGTGAAACCATATCGAGGAGGACATGTTGCTTTTGCGGGAGATACTGGTGGTAATATCACGGGTCAGGGTACTCTTTCTAATGGGCAAGTGAGTTTTGATAAAGTGAACTATGTCGAGGAACTGCAACACAATCTGATCAGTGTTTCTCAAGTCTGCGACAAGAAGTTCACTACCGCATTTACAGATGTTGAATGTTTAATTTTGAAACCGGGATTTGTTATTCCCGAGGAATGGGTGTTACTGAGAGCACCCCGTGTACGCAACTCGTACATTTTGGATATGCAAACTGTGATTACCAAGGAGCATACTTGTTTGCTATCAAAAGCATCCTCTAAAGATTCACTGCTTTGGCACAGACGAATGGGACATATTCACTTTCGCAGAATGAATTATCTTGTTAATAATGATCTTGTGTTAGGTGTGCCTAAAAAGTCATTCGTAACAGATGATGAATGCGTTTCCTGTCTCAAAGGGAAACAACACAAGAAGTTCCATAAGTCTAAGCAGGTGAACTCTATTGAATCTCCATTGGAGCTGCTTCACATGGATCTGTTCGGTCCTGTGAATAAGAAAAGTATTGGAGGAAAATCATACTGTCTGGTTGTCACCGATGATTACTCAAGGTTTTCTTGGGTATATTTCTTGGCTGGAAAGGATGAAACAGCTGATACTTTAACTTACTTATTCGACAGACTGGAAAATCTGTGTAATCTGAAAATCAAGAAACTACGCAGTGATAATGGAACAGAATTCAAGAACAGAACTTTGGAAATGTATTGTCTTCGAAAAGGAATCTTTCATCAGTTTAGTGCTGCTCGTACTCCTCAGCAAAATGGAGTAGCTGAAAGAAAGAATAGGACAATCATTGAGGCAGCAAGAACTATGTTGTCTGATGCGCATCTGCCAACCATTTTTTGGGCAGAAGCTGTTAACACTGCCTGCTATGTGTTAAATAGGGTTTCGATTGTTAAAAGGCGAAAGAAAACATGTTACGAATTGCTGAATAATCGCAAACCAAATTTGAAGTTTCTTGAACCTTTCGGGTGTCCTTGCTCAATTTTAATCACTAAGGACTCGGTAGGCAAATTTGATGAAAAAGCAGTCGATGGGTTATTTTTGGGATATTCTGTGAACTCTCCAAATAAAAGAGTTTTCAACAAGTCTACTGGGAGAATAGAAGAACATTTTGAAGTAAGGTTTATGAAATATACTGATTCTCCAAAAGGCAAGGGACCTGATTCCTTGTTTGAGTATGATAAGTTGGTGGACTCTTTCAATCTTCCCAAATTTAGTGAAGAAGAACAGGTGGCGTCTCTACTTCATGGATTGGATCTTACCTCTGACGACTCAATCTCCTATTCTAGAGTAGTACCTCCTGAGAATGTTGTCAATGATGACAATCCCTCCGATGTTGATCAAGTGGCTTCTGAATCTAATCCTCAAACTGAAACCGATATTGTCACACCAATTGACAATGAGGATACTGCCACTAATAGCTCAGTTGAAATTCAAAATCCTGGAGGTGATCTGTCAAATTTGGATTCAATCATTGTGCCTGATCCGATTCCTCAGCTCAGAATTCATTCTACTCACCCCACTGAAAACATCATTGGTGATCTTCAACAAGGTGTCTTAACTAGGCAGCAATCTGCTGCTAATGAAGTCCGTGAAGAATCTTCATCTGCCAATTTTGCCTGTGTTGAAGAAGAATTGGAAGAATGCTTCTTGTCTCAGCATGAGCCAAAGAAAATTGCTGAAGCTTTGAAAGATCCATACTGGGTTGAGGCTATGCAGGAAGAATTGAATCAATTCAAAAAGCTTGATGTCTGGGAGTTGGTTCCTTTACCAATGGATGTCGATCCAATTGGAACTCGCTGGGTTTATCGTGTGAAGAAAGATGACAGAGGCGTAGTTATTCGGAATAAGGCTCGGCTGGTTGTTCAAGGTTTTACTCAGATTGAGGGTTTGGACTATGATGATGTGTTTGCTCCAGTTGCAAGATTGGAGTCCATTCGCATTTTTCTGGCCTATGCGACATTTAAAAGTTTTCGGGTTTATCAACTCGATGTCAAGAGCGCATTTCTGTATGGAGAGGTTTTGAAGGATGTGTATGTCTTGCAACCTCCTGGTTTTGAAGATCCAAACCATCCTGATTATGTGTGCAAGTTAGGCAAGGCATTATATGGTCTTCATCAAGCTCCTAGAGCTTGGTATGCGAGGTTGGCAAATCATCTCACGAGAAATGGCTTCTCACGAGGCCAAATTGATAGCACTCTCTTCATAAAAAGGGTTGGAAAAGATTTGTTACTTGTGCAGGTTTACGTGGACGACATCATATTTGGTTCAACAAATGATTCTTTGTGCAGAGACTTCGAGAAGATTATGAAGTCCGAGTTTGAGATGAGTGCCATGGGAGAACTTAAGTTCTTTCTAGGTGTACAGGTTGAGCAGTCTGACAAGGGTTTCTACATTCATCAGTCCAAATATGTCAATGACATGTTGACTCGGTATGAACTCCATGACTGTAAGCCATATGGTACTCCCATTGAAACTGATCACAAACTCGGACCCGCTGAACACGAAGAAGATTGCAAGGAGCGGGACTATCGTTCTATGATAGGATCATTGATGTATCTCACTGCATCTAGACCAGATATTGTGTTTGCTGTGTCTATCTGTTCCAGATATCAATCAAAGCCCAAAGTTTCTCACATGAAGGCTGTGAAGCGAATTTTTGGTTACCTCAAATATAGACCATCACTTGGTCTATGGTACTCAAATGAGAAAAATTTCGCTCTCACTGCCTATTCTGATTCTGATTATGGCGGCTGCAATTCGGATAAAAAGTCAACTACAGGAGGATGCCAATACCTCGGTTCTCGACTGGTGTCTTGGCAGTGTAAGAAGCAAACCACAGTTTCCACCTCAACAGCGGAAGCTGAATACATTGCTGCTGCAAGCTGTTGTTCACAGATTTTGTGGATTCAACATCAATTGCGTGACTATGGGTTACTTCTTACTTTGACTCCTATTCATATTGATAATACTGCTGCTATATCTATTATTCGCAATCCCGTTCAACACTCTAAGACCAAGCACATAGAGATTAGGTTTCACTTCATACGAGATTGCTATGAGAAACATTTAATTGACCTCATTCACATAGATACCCTTAAGCAAAAGGCCGACTTATTCACTAAAGCTTTTTCGCGTGCTCGCTTCAACGAACTTGTGGATATGATAGGGATGATTTCCCTTGATCTCAAGAAATGATTTGTGACTTATTTTCTGTACAGTTTATTTGCTTTTCTTGATTAAAAAAAAAAAAAAAAAAAAAAAAAAAAAAAAAAAAAAAAAAAAAAAAGGGCAACCGCCACTCTTTATACTCGTTAGTATCAAGGAAATGCAATGGTTGCTACATTTTTAAAATAGACGTTGAGTTGAGTCTGTAAACAACTTGGGATATGATAGTACATCGAGTGACATGCACAAAATGGAATTTTAAGTTTTATCTTTGATGTGTCAGTAGGTTTATCTGACACACTTAAAACTGTTTTTATGAAAATTGTCTTCATCATGCGATGTACCGGTAGGCATGATACACACCTGTCTCTGGGTTATTAAGAAATCATTTAAATATGTGTCTATTATCTTGTGGTAAACTCCGTATGATGTACGACTCAATGTCTTAATTCCTTAACGTAGCTTAACATATTTCTATCTTTGGAACTTTTATCTGAAATCATTTGGGAGTTTATGCTGGTTGTTGCCTCTGTTGTACGAAAGTACAGAACTGGTAACAGTTACTATAAACTTGGGGTTAAGCAATTACAGGTCAATGCACTTGAAAAATCTTAATGATACTGAACAAGGTCGCTGTTTGGGAAACTCCAAATCCAGTTTGACTGCGATCGGTTTTGCTTAATCCTAAATCATACTATCCAAGGTCGCTGTTTGGGAAACTCCAACTTCAGTTTGACTGCGATTGGTTGTGATTATACTTGAATCATGTTAGGTTGCTTTGCTGTACTTCTGTACTGACCTGTCAACTCTAGCCTGATTCTTAAAAATGATCTTTCTTTATTCTTTCTAAATATGGAAACTATGTTATTGTCTAGAGTATAGGGGTATATCAATGGTGGGTGCCACAGAGACTTATACATTCTAACAATAAAAGGTTAACTCCACAAACTCGGTTGTAACATGCTTAAGTGGATAAACAATATCGATAATCGTCTTGAAATAATTTTTATAAAACATGTTTTAAATGTGCCATGTAAATTTAAAGTGGACAAATATACTGATAATCGAAACAACTCTTTCTATTCCTAATAATTGCATGTTATTTCGGTATGATCCCTAACCAGTATCTCAACTCCGTCACCAAAACGATTTTATAAATTACTCGCTTTTAGTTGTATTTGTTTCTTTTATTTTATGTTTATATTTAGTTTTATCTCTTTAATATTCTTTAAATTGTATTTTTTTCCTTTTTAATTTTTTTAGTCACAAATCATCTTCTATGCGAAAATTCTAAAATCAAAATCCGAATCGGCACAAAAATCGTTTTTTTTTTTTTAATCTTGAAAATTTCTGATTTGTGTTCCGTGCGACACAACCACTGTGTCGTACTCCTGTTATACGACACAAAATCTATGTCGTATAAGTCAGTTTTGTTTGTGTCGTATACTATGTCGTATGCGGGTCAGGGATAACTATTCACAACATACGACATAATCATTTACGTTTTCAAATCTTTCACGACACAAACTATACGACATAAAGGCGATTTTGCGACACAAGCATTTTTCGATCGGGTTCGTGATTTCGAAGGCTTTTCTTCGCGTTTTGTTGCTCGACTCTTGTTCATCATCTGTTAGCGCATCCTTAGGTATAATTCTTTCGTGTTTTTATCGCGTATTATGTCCTGTATTCGATCGACCCGTATTATGTTTTTAGGGTTTCGGTTTTTCGTTAAATTATTTAGGGTTTAGGGGTTATTAGGGTTAGATAAATACATATTATTGATCCTCTGTTGTGTACGAACCCTAGGGTATGTCTGGATTTTGAAAACCCCAAAAATGTTTCATCGATCGAATCTGGGTTTGCTTTGCTGTTCATCTTTGCGACATAACATACGACATAGTCGTTATGTCGCATAGATACTTGGTTTTTATGTCGTATTGATACCCGGTTCTTATGTCGTATCTTTATACGACACAAACGTTATGTCGTACCCACTTGATACGACACACCATACGACACAGCGACTATGTCGCATTCGAGATTAATTTCTCATTTATTGCTAAATGCAGGGGAAATGCTGTCCGCGTGACACGTGTCATACGACACAATGCTTATGTCGTATTATTCTTATACGACACAGTCCTTATGTCGTATGAACCTCATGCGACACAACTGATGTGTCGCAGAACTTTTGTAAAAATAAAACGCGAATTATTTTTTGGTACTAACGCTAACGCATTTCGAGTTTTGGCTGTATTACTGTTATTTTTGTAGAAATGGCTGAACAACCTGCTCAAGCTGCTCCAGCTGCTCCAGCACTCCCCGAGATCGATATCTCTAAATACTTCTGGGAGCCTCGTCACAACATTGTGGCGTTCATGAATACAACGGTCGAGACTTCCCGCCCGTATCGCCCAATGATCGCATTTCTTCAACGCTCGCGTATTTACAAAGCTATCACTGCAGATACTCGGATCCTGACAAATCACATTACCGAGTTTTGGGATAATGCAGTGGTAAACTATGATGAAGCTGATACTAGGATCATTTCTACTGTCCGCGGCCGCCAAGTCATCTTTTCTGAGCAGCTTATTCGAGATTTCTTCGAATTCGGTGATAATTCTGACATGATCACCCAGTTTTCTTCAGCTGCTATTGCTCAGGGCATGCGATCGATTGGTTATCAGGACATTCCAGTTGATCAGTACAAGAAAACCTATATGACAAAGGTTTGGAGGTATCTGGCTCACATCGTCATTGTGTGCTTATCCAGTCGCAAGGCAGGTCTCGAAGGGATGAAATTTGCGACTGCCTCTGCTATTCTTGCCCTCATATACAACAAGCCCTTCAACTTCTCAGGATATATCTTCAGGGGTTTTGTGAACAACGCTTTGGATAATAAAGACAAATGGGCGTTGTATCCCCGATTCACTCAGCTGTTACTCAACCATTTGCACTCGGATCTTCCAGTGATCAACTCTTTTACCTACGCGCAAACGCCGATGAATACCAGAATTTATACTGCTTGTACAAAGTTTGCGAAGTCAGGCGAAGCACCGGAACGTGAGGTTGCGTTGTTCGGTCACATTGTGGATCCTGATTATGTACCTCCTCCAGGCGAACAATTTAATGATCCACCTGCTCAGCAACCTCAAATCCCGAGGCCCCCAGTACAACAGCCTCCGGTTCAGCAGCCACCCGTTCAACAGCCTCCCGTTCAACAACCTCCAGCTCAACAACCGCCAGTTCAGCCTGTTGTAGCTGATCCAGAGTTGGTAGATCTTGATCTTGAGATCGATAATTATCAGCCTTCTTCTCCACCCCCTGAATCTTCCACCCGAGAAAAAAGGCCTCGAGATGTTTCTGACATTGCTGATTTGAATCCTCTGGTCAGACGTTCCCGCACTTCCACTTCCACATCTTCTGAGCCCCCAAGGACTGAAACTCCAATCACTCCTCATCCAGCTGTCATTCAGGAGCTCCTGTCAAAGATTGAAAAGATGCAGCAGTCTATGGAAGCTCAAGCATCTGTTTCTGAAGCTCAGGATGCTAGGATCTCTCGCTTGGAGAAAGAGAATGAAGAATTAAAGACAAAGGTTCTGCAGCTGGAAACCCAAGCTATTGCTTCGGGGGAGACAGCCCAACCGGCCTTAGAATCAATTCCTAGGGTTTCCGCCGAAGGCGAAGAAAATGTAAATCCTGAAAATGTAAATGCTTCTGATATTAATGAAACAACTCTTATTCTTGAGTATATTATTGAGCAACCAGGGCAACCAAAACCGTTAGCTGTAGATTACACGTATTGTAATCTGACTTACTTTCAATCTGCGGTTGACGATGACGATCGTGCGCCTGAAGAACATTTTGACTTCAACTCAGCTGATAATGACGATGATGTTGATGTTGAACGAGAAGAGCTTAATCCTGATGAAGAATATTCTGATTGTCCAGCCTATCCTCAAGAGGGTGTTGTATTATCTGATTCTTCAGACGATGAGTCAGGGCCAGCATTCAATTACGTTCCAGGATCTACTTCTCAACCTGGTCCTGCTCAAGAATCTTCTGTACCCTCCAGTTCTTCACAAGCACAACCTGTCCCTGTTCGAGAAACGACAAATTACAATGACATTTTCCCTCTTGACACATCTGAATGTGTATCTTTTGACAAAGAAATGCCCATTAGAGAAAGGGACAACTGGTTTCCAAAAGGAAAAAATCCAGAACCTGCTCCAGTTACATGCAAGAAATATCAGGTTGGCGGTAATTATACAGGCCTGATAAAAAGCTGGAAGGTGAGCAAAGGAAGGTTGATGATTAAAAGGCTTGACGGTATCCAGTACTTTCGTCGATCACTGAGGATATTGAGTACATTGCCAAAGCATGACATCGTTCGTCTTACTCAGCTTCAGTTGATAAATCCTCACGATGATGGAGTTGCAGATGTTATTCAAAAGGTCATGCGTGAGGAAATTAAACGAAAGAAATACCATTATGTCAAACCAGTACTGGGTACAAGGTACACGTTCAAGAAGAAGCTCGATCCAAAGACCAAGCAGCCAATTGTAAAAGTTCACTATCCGCCTGCTAAATGTCTGACTGAAATAGCTCTGGAAACAGTTCCATTCAATCTACTGAAACGTTTTCATTACTGGGAACTGGATGCTCACACTGGCGAAGCCGTCTTAGTTTTTGTACCAGATTCAGAGCCTCAGACAGGATCTTTGTGGGGTCTACGAAAAGCTAACTTCAGAATATTTGACCCAATGAGCTTGATTAATCTGTCAAGAGATGACATGAAGAAGCTATTCGACAATCGGATTCGCTACAATCCAGGAAATGAGTTCAACTCCGTTTTAGCGAAACGATTTCAGAAAATTGTTGATATATGCTTCACCTACGGCATACACGCTGGTGGAAACTTTCCACCTGGTTGGGTTTGAAGACTGAAGAAAATTGAAGATTTTTCGAAGACCAAGCTGAAGACACGGGGGAGTTTGTTGGTACATCAATGTGTGTCTGTCAGTTGGTCTCAGTCTGTAATCGTGTCGAAATTGTAATTACGTTTTGAATTGTTTAAGTTCTAGTTTATTTACAGTTTCTGTCATCATGCGACACAAGCACTGTGTCGCAGAAGCATTCTATGCGACACAAGGCTTGTGTCGCAGAATCATCTCATGCGACACAATGCTTATGTCGCATAAGCCTTCATGCGACACAAAGCTTGTGTCGCATACAGTTTGGTCCAGGCTATAAATAGAAACTCGCCAGTTTCTGTTTATTAAGCCAAAAACACAAAACACACACATAACACCTCCAAACTCAGAGAGAAAAATACTAGTTTGTGTTATTTTGATTATTGTGTGTTTGTCAAAGTGTATGTATTGTTACCATCTCGTTATATACAAAGTTATACACTTGTGTTTTGGTCATTTACTTGTGAACTTCTAGCATATCTTGTGTGTTTAATTTCCGCTTTTATAGACAAGTTTAAGCTACTCGATTTGGTCCGTATACGGAACCTACATAATCAATGTTTGTTCGCTGTGTATTTTATATAATAAAATACGTTCTCATTATTTAGGTAAGTTTCTGTCACCAATCGTCCAAGTAACTGTGTCGGACTCCGTCCGGTTAATTCGTACGATTAATCCAAATCGCGTAAGTACACACATATATATATAATTCACCTTATATATATATACAAATAGAGTCTGCAATTAGTCCTATTACATACTAATTACAACTAGTTACAACTAATTGGGCCGAATTGAAGAAGAAGCTGACAGAAAAGTACTGTCCTGAAGAAGAATTGCACAGGCTGGAGGAAGAATTCTGGCACCTGGAGGTGCAGGGAAATGATGTCGCTGATTATACCACCAAATTTCAGCAGTTTGCTCTATTATGCCCGGGTTTGGTCGAACCAGAAAGTAAGGGCATTAAGAAATACATTCGTGGACTCCCCGAGAACATTCAGGGAAACGTCGCCTCATCCAAACCAACTACTACTGAAAGTGCCATTCGATTGGCCCACGAACTCATGGCTCTAGTTGTCAGCCGTGAGACCTCCAACACCTCATCCTCCAACAACAACAAACGCAAATCCACTGAACACCACCACAACTCAAACAAGAAAAACAACGCCATCCAAGTCTACAACACCAACTCTGAATCCAACCGCAGCTACACCGGGGACAGACCTTATTGTCCCAAGTGTAACTATCACCACTTTGGTCAGTGCGGTACTCTTTTCAACAACTGCAGGAGGTACGGGCATTTGACTAAGGATTGCCGAGCCCCCAAATCCAACAACAACCCTTCTGACAAAAATGCCCGACAACCTAAGTCCTGCTACGAATGTGGAAACCCTGGACACTTTAGGGATTTTTGTCCAAAATTGAAGAACAAGGGCAACAACAACAACCACCGCAACAACAATAACACCAAAAGTAGCGCCTTCGTGATCAACTCAGGAGACGCCCGTCAGGACCTGAATGTGGTCACGGGTATGTTCCTCCTCAACAATTTAACTGCTTCTATTCTGTTTGATACTGGTGCCGATAGGAGTTTTATTTCCGATGAATTTTGCCCTCTACTTGACATTACACCTGTTGCTTTAGACGTTAAGTACACCGTAGAGTTAGCAAATGGCAAGCTGATAGAAACCGATAGTGTGATACCTAATTGCACTTTAAATCTAGCCGACGAAATCTTCTCCATAGATCTTATGCCTATTGAGATAGGAAGTTTCGATGTCATCGTAGGCATGGACTGGTTATCCAAACATCGTGCCGAAATCATCTGCTATGACAAAATTGTTCGCATACCTCTCACTGTCGGTAGAACCCTAGTCATACAGGGGGAGACCGGAGGGACGAGGCTTAACATCATATCTTGTCTTAAAACCCGGAAATTTCTGAGAAAGGGTTATCCATCAATCCTCGCGCACATCATGGAGAAAAAGTCGGAGGAGAAGCGACTTGAGGATGTTCCAATTGTTCGAGACTTCCCAGAAGTCTTTCCTGAGGAACTGCCTGGTCTACCACCACCAAGACAGGTTGAGTTCTCAATCGATCTTGTACCAGGTGCTGCGCCTGTGGCCCGAGCACCATACCGTTTAGCTCCATCCGAACTTCAGGAGCTGTCCACCCAATTACAGGAACTCCTGGAACGAGGGTTTATCAGGCCGAGTTCTTCACCTTGGGGAGCTCCGGTCCTATTTGTTAAGAAGAAAGATGGTTCTTTTCGAATGTGTATCGACTATCGAGAGTTGAACAAGTTAACTGTCAAGAACCGGTATCCACTTCCTCGAATCGATGATTTGTTCGACCAACTTCAAGGGTCGAGTTGTTATTCAAAGATTGATCTCCGATCCGGTTATCACCAATTGCGTGTCCGCGATGCCGATATTCCAAAAACCGCTTTCAGAACTCGTTACGGGCATTACGAATTCCAAGTGATGCCATTCGGCCTAACCAATGCACCGGCTGTATTCATGGACCTTATGAATCGGGTGTGTAAACCTTACCTTGATAAGTTTGTCATTGTCTTTATCGATGACATCCTCATATATTCACGAAGCAAAGAAGAACACGCGCAACATCTCAAAACCATCCTTGAACTACTTAAACACGAGGAGCTCTATGCCAAGTTCTCTAAGTGTGAGTTCTGGATCGAAACTGTTCAATTCCTTGGTCACGTGATTGACAGGCAGGGGATTCACGTTGACCCGTCAAAAATCGAGGCTATCAAAGACTGGCAATCGCCAACCACTCCGACCGAAGTACGGCAGTTTCTAGGACTGGCCGGATACTATCGACGATTCATTGAAAATTTCTCCAAGATAGCCATACCACTCACGACTCTGACCCAGAAAGACAAAAAGTTTGACTGGACTGATAAACAAGAGTCGGCATTCCAACTCTTAAAACAAAAGCTTTGCAGTGCTCCTATCCTCTCATTACCCGAAGGCACCGATGACTTCGTGGTATACTGCGATGCTTCACATCAAGGTCTCGGTTGTGTGCTTATGCAACGAGACAAAGTCATAGCTTATGCTTCCCGACAGCTCAAGATTCATGAAAAGAATTACACCACCCACGACCTCGAGCTAGGAGCTGTCGTTTTTGCCCTCAAAATCTGGAGACATTACCTTTACGGTACCAGATGTACAATCTTTACCGACCATAAAAGCCTTCAACACATATTCGATCAGAAGGATCTCAACATGAGGCAACGTCGATGGGTAGAGTTGCTTACCGATTACGACTGCGAACTCAAATATCACCCAGGCAAAGCAAATGTTGTTGCTGATGCCCTCAGTCGGAAAGAGCGAGTGAAACCACTTCGGGTTCGAGCCCTTAGTATGACCATTCACAACAATTTAAACATTCAAATCCTCACTGCTCAACTCGAAGCCTTAAAACCCGAATATGTCAAAGATGAAACCTTGCGGGGCATGGATAAACAACTCGAAGTCAAACCTAACGGGATTAGGTATTTCTCAAACCGAATCTGGTTGCCTAAATTTGGGAACCTACGAGACTTGGTGATGGATGAAGCTCACAAGTCCAAATATTCTATCCATCCGGGATCCGATAAAATGTACCACGGTATCAAGGACTTCTATTGGTGGCCGAACATGAAAGCTGAAATCGCCACCTATGTCAGCAAGTGTCTTACTTGCTCCAAAGTCAAAATTGAATATCAAAAACCTTCTGGGTTACTTCAACAACCCAGTCTTCCTGAATGGAAATGGGAACAAATTACCATGGACTTCATAACCAAACTACCAAAGTCAGCGAACGGTTGCGATACCATTTGGGTGATCGTGGATCGTCTCACAAAGTCTGCTCATTTCCTGGCAATCAAGGAATCTGACAAAATGGAACGCCTCACCAGAATCTACCTGAAGGAAATCGTGACCAAACACGGTGTTCCAATCTCAATTATCTCTGATAGAGATAGTCGCTTCACTTCACAATTTTGGCAATCACTTCAAAAATCTCTGGGTACTCGACTTGATATGAGTACCGCATACCATCCTCAAACCGACGGCCAAAGTGAACGAACCATTCAAACACTGGAAGACATGCTACGGGCCTGCGTAGTAGATTTCGGTGTAAACTGGGAAAAACATCTACCATTGTGCGAGTTCTCGTACAACAACAGTTACCATACTAGCATCAAAGCCGCACCCTTTGAGGCATTGTACGGTCGTAAGTGCCGGTCACCTATCTGTTGGACCGAAGTTGGGGATAGCCAACTCACAGGTCCAGAAATCATTCACGAGACGACCGAGAGAATCGTTGAAATTCAAAACAAACTCAAAGCCGCGCGTGATCGTCAGAAAAGTTATGCTGACGTGAGACGCAAAACACTCGAGTTCCAAGTTGGGGATCGAGTTTTACTCAAAGTATCGCCTTGGAAAGGCGTAATCCGGTTTGGCAAACGAGGGAAGTTAAATCCCAGATACATTGGACCATTCGGGATCCTCGAAAGGATTGGTTCAGTGGCATATCGATTGCAGCTGCCATCTGAAGTCAGCAGCGTGCATCCCACTTTTCATGTTTCAAATCTGAAGAAGTGTCTGTCTGATGAGACACTTATCATTCCACTCGATGAAATTCGAGTTGACGAGAAACTTCACTTCATTGAGGAACCCGCTGAAATCATGGACCGTGAGGTCAAACAACTTAAACAAAGTCGTATTCCCATCGTCAAAGTTAGGTGGAATTCGCGGCGCGGTCCGGAATTTACCTGGGAACGGGAAGACCAAATGCGACTAAAGTATCCTCAACTCTTCACTGATTCAACGTCAAACACCACTTCAACATAAATTTCGGGACGAAATTCTTCTAACAGGGGGAGAATGTGACAACCGTCAATTTAGGACTATACTTTAGTGCCTAATTAAGTTTTAATACATGTAATTAGTTCTGTGTTAGGCTAATTAATGTATCAATTATTATATATATATTGTTGAATATATATCTACAATTATGCGGTTTGTTTAAATCGTACGAGTTTCGAATCGAATGTAATTTCGACACAATAAATACGGACGTTGGTGAACAATTTTATTAAGTAATGCAAATATTATTTAATAACGCAACTTTGTTTAGAATATTATTTGTTATAATATTTAGTATCCAAGTTTTATCGCACAATTAATATAAACGCGAATAAAATGTAATTGCGCAAACAAAACAAAACAAATTACCTTTTATAATGAAATTATTAAATGTTTAGTAAAATGCTTCAACAAAAATACAGAATAATTATTCGTATTTTAAAACGTATATTAAAACATAGAAAATAAATATTTAACGTTCAAACGACGGAGTAAACGAACACCGCACGGAGCGAGAACGCGGGGCGAAAATGGGGACTTAACCTCCCACTCCCACCCCACTTTCTTTCATTTCCTTATTTCTTTCTCTCTCCCTCTTTCATTTTCTCTCAAGTTTCATCACAACCAAAATCAACTAAAACCGCAAAATAAACATACTAAACAACCTCGGATCTTTAAGCCCCTTTGGAAATAAAAGACCACCTCGCGACGATCTACAATCCTACCTTTCCGGAATTTCATTTCGGCGATTTGTAAGTTTCCGACACAACTCCGAAAACTCTCGTTTTTAAGTTTTATAACTTGCTAGTTGTTTGTATAACCTTGTAATGTCCTAAAATGGGTTGGGTAAAAATATTATGCCGATCGATGGCCGGAAAACGCGTTTTTGGAGTTGAAACTCCGATCAGACCCCGTACGTCGCATTTGGCCTGGAGCAAATGCGACGCAGCGACCTACGTCGCACTATATCCCCAACGTCGCATATAGCGACGCAGCGACCTACGTCGCACTATAACCCCAACGTCGTACTTAGCGACGCAGACCCTTACGTCGCAGAAATCAACTACGTCGCCTATAGCGACGTCACGTACAACGTCGCATTAAATTGCGAAAGTCGCACATAGCGACGTCATGCCCAACGTCGCAGTCCGGATCTGCGACGTAGCACCCTACGTCGCATAAAACAGAATCTTCCAACCTCAAAATTTTGAAGTCAAAGTTACTGTTCAAAAAAGTCAAATTTACTGTAGCAGTACTGTAGCAGTACTGTAGCAAAGTCAACATTTTAGAATTATTATTATTTCAACTAAATCACCAACGGGCCGTACACATTTTCAAATACACAATTGAATCAACTAAGTCATAGTAACTTAGATAATTCAATCAAACAAGTCGTTGTAACTTGTATCAACTTATTCCAAACAAGTCGTAGTAACTTGTAACAAAACAATCAACCAAATCGGGGTAATTTGGACATCAAGTTAAGCAAACAATTTCAATGGTAGTCTTTCGAGATACCGGTACAATTAATGACAATTTAAGTGTCGTGGACACATTCAGGTTTCAAGCCTTTGGACACCAACTCACAGCTAATTACTTCAAGTTTATTAAGTTAAACACTTCAAGAACCAGGTGAGTTTCATAGCCCCATTTTCACTGCTTTACAACTAGGGGTGTGATATTACTACTCGATTTTGTTTTACAAGTAGAACGCAAGTGCCAAACTTCAAATACTACATGAGTTTCAAGCTAATCAATTTAAAGTCCTCCATAAGCATAGTCTCTAGTATTTTATAGCGTGAATGTTAGTATATGATATCATATGGGATTGACAATCCTCATCCGGGTTAGCACGCACTAACCGGTCAAACGGATGTATTAGCATTTGGGAAGACGAGTGTTGATTAGGCACTCGTAGGAGGCATTTCAAGTTAGGTTTCCTTAATTGGGCCTGACAAATCAAGTTAAGCTCAGACTATGTGCTCATGGACAGTATAACTTTTATTTTGCTTAATTGCATTTTAAATTCAATATAAATCTTGCGGTTCTTACAATTATACATTGACATACAAACCTGTGAGCTCACCAGCGTTTTCGCTGACCCATTTTAGTATTTATCACAGGTTCCCAGCAGTAGTTTGGCTGCACAAGCAGGAATTATTAGCTCGAGTCAGCATACATACAACTAGAGATTGGACTGCATTATTATATTTTGTAAAAGTAATTATGCTATGTAATCTCTCAAATTTCAGGAATCGAGCTAATGTAACTATATTTTGATGTAAACATTTACTTTATCTATACAAGTTTAAAACGACGCATATAGTGGTCGTTCATTATATCTTGTGCTTTGTATATTGATTAGTGACACCCAAATCAAGCTTCCGCAAATCATTAAATTTGGGGGTGTCACATTATGATAGATGGTCAGACTTTCCCAATTTCATTTCTGTTGATGCCGATTGCTAGTTTTGATGTAATTATTGGCATGGATTGGTTAAGTCAGTGTAAAGCAAGTATAGATTGCCACAATAAGCTGATTAGAATCCCAATTTCTGATGAGTCATATGTTGTGGCTCGAGGAGAAAGGGATAGTGGGGGTATACCTTTGATTAGCATGATGAAAGCTAGGAAGTCATTGTCCAAAGGTTGTGAGTCATACTGTAACACGCCCAAATTTAATGATTTGCGGAAGCATACTTGGGTGTTACTAATCAATATACAAAGCACAAGATATACAGCAAACGACCTCTAAATGAGACGTTTTGTAAAATAATTACATTTCATAATTAAATCGTTTGAAAACATATAGCTTTCTTTACAAAAATATGTAAGCCTAGAGTCCGCGTATGTGGCGGGAGATTCTATTACATAACCATAGTTACAAAAGATAATGTCAAAGAATCTCCGTTAAATGCAGTTTGGAAATCATGCGACTCTAGCTAGTAATCCTGGAGTGATCCTACTCCGTAAGTGTACCTGAGAATACATGCTAAAAAGGGTCAACCAAAAGGGTGGTGAATCTCACAGGTTTATCAGTAAATAATTCAGTTTGAACACAAGATTTCATCAGTAGTGCCCGTAGGCGTATATCAAGTATTTGCAAATCTCGCAAAAGTAAAGTAATCAAGTTATACCGTTGCCATGAGGCTCATAATCGAAGCTTAACCCGTAAATAATCAGTTGCTCCCGTGACATGCTCGAAATTGAGCAAGCATAAGTAAACGAAATAATAGTCACCCGTTTATACGTGTAAATCAGTACGTGGTAGCGCTACTACCCCGGGCAGGGAGGGTCATTTCCCTAATGGATCCATTAACTACTGTTCGCGCTTAAGTCCATAACTAACGATATATGATGGAGAGACTTCAGTAAATAGTAATTAACTCATGCAATTCCGTTTGGTATAGAAATCAGTTTAGTACTTGTATTCAGGAAAAATAAGTAGCATGTATCTCCCCCAATAAGATAAAACAGTAAGAGTGGGGCCGTAAGACTCACCTGAGTCTTTGCAAGTGCGTTTATATCAATAAACGAGTAAGTAATATCAACAGTTGGTTCTCCGAACCCGTAGCCTTTAAATGCCTAAACATATAAAGTTAAGTAAGTAGATGTCTCGCAAGACCATCTAGGCTAGTTGTCTACACAACTCGTTATGTCCAAGTGTTTGTTTAGTAATCCGTTTGTAGTTTGAAAACAAGTATGGCCCGTTGGTGACGGTTTGTAATAATGATTCACAGTGTTATCATTATATGTATCGTTGAATCAGGTTTCGTTATTTGTAAGTGTTCAACACTTAGTGTGAAAAGTATTTACAACATTTAATGACGGGGGTCCGGGGGCAGCGCCCCTGGTAGCGGGGTCCAAGGGGCAGAGCCCCTGGCTGGGGTCGAGCTGCCAGGTCAGCTTGGAAAATTTTTATTTCTATAATATTGTTATAGTGAAAAACGCATCTGGACTTGAATTTGGGTGAAATCAAGTGGTAAATTTTTGGTCTCGATACTTAGTAGAAATGGTTTGAAACTCTCTGTTTTTAGCGTCACTTATAGCGACACTTAAGGTTTAGGCGACACTTAGGAAGTGTCGCATAAAATTGCGAAATATGAGTTTAGGGCGTCACTTAGGTAAGTGACGCATAAGGTGGCGACACTTAGGCAGTGACGGTAACAAGTGTCGGTTTAAGGTTCTAGGCGTCACTAGAGTAGTGTCGGGCAAGAGTGTCGTATAAAAATTTGGTTTCGATCATAGGCGTCACTAAAGCAAGTGACGCTAGTAGTGACGGATATTGAAAATGCGTCACTTAGGTAGTGACGGGAAAAGAGGGCTTATGCGACACTTAGTCAGTGTCGCACGAAGTGACGCATATCTGGGTTCATCAGTGCGTCACTTACGTCTGATCGACGGATTTTGAGCCAAAAACATGTTTTCGGGTTTCCGTTTGGTCCGATTCTTTTACCCAACCCTTATATGAACATAATAAGCCTATAGAAACCATAAACTAGTAAAAATGATCAAAAACGAGAGATGTCGGGATTTGTCGGAAACTTACAAAACGCCGAAATGAAATTCCGGAAAGATAGCGTTGTAGATCGGGATGCGGTGGTCGTTTATTTCCAAAGGGCCGATGAAATCCAAGTGCGTTTAGTGGTAGTATTTTGTGAATTAGTGAGAATGGTGGAGGTGGTGGTGATTTAGAGAGAAAGTAAGAAAGAGAGAGTAAGAGAGAGAAAGAGATAGGTGAAATAAAGAAAGAAAATGGGAGGTGGGGGTTTTATCCCCACTTTTCAGCTTTCTCGTCCCGCGTTCCGCGTGGTGTTCGTTTGCTCCGTCGTTTAGACGTTAAATAACTATTTTAAATATTAAAAGTGCGTTTTTAAAATACAATTTATTACGCGATATTTTATTTAAATGTTTTACAATTCAATTTACATTTGAGTTATAAGTTGTAAGTTATTTTATTTAATCTGTGCGTTTTAATATTTCAAATTGTGTAAGGTTTGTTTGTACGATACGAATGAATACGAAATATTATCATAATAATATTTTTGACATAACAACGTTATTTAATAAAATTGGTCACCAACGTCCGTATTAAACTGAATCGAAATACATTCGATTTAAATTGCGTACGATTTAACCAAATCGCATTTTCGTATATATTCAACAATATATATAATTCGATACATAAATTAGCCTAACACAGAACTAATTACATGTATTAACAAGGAATTAGGCACTAATTCTAGTCCTAATTTGCTGGTTGTTACATTCTCCCCCTGTTAAAAGAATTTCGTCCCGAAATTTAAGTCGAAGTCGCGTTAGGGGCAGAATCGGTGAATAAGTAGGGATACTTGAGTCGTATTTGGTCTTCCCGTTCCCAAGTGAATTCTGGACCGCGCCGCGAATTCCACCTGACTTTGACGATTGGAATACGACTTTGTTTCAGTTGTTTGACCTCACGGTCCATAATTTCGACGGGTTCCTCAACGAAATGAAGTTTGTCATTAATGCGAATCTCGTCAAGTGGTATGATAAGTGTCTCGTCAGACAGACATTTCTTTAAGTTAGAAATATGAAAGGTAGGGTGCACGCTGCTGAGTTCAGAGGGCAGCTGCAGTCGATATGCCACTGGACCTATCCTCTCGAGGATCTCAAAAGGCCCAATGTATCTGGGGTTTAATTTTCCGCGTTTGCCGAATCGGATTACGCCTTTCCAAGGCGATACCTTTAAGAGTACTCGATCCCCAACTTGGAACTCGAGTGGCTTGCGTCTCACGTCAGCATAGCTTTTCTGACGATCACGCGCGGCTTTGAGTCGGTTTTGGATTTCAACGATTTTCTCTGTGGTTTCATGTATAAGTTCAGGACCAGTGAGTTGACTATCTCCCACTTCAGTCCAACAGATCGGTGATCGGCACTTACGACCGTATAGTGCCTCAAAAGGTGCAGCCTTAATGCTGGCGTGATAGCTGTTGTTGTATGAGAATTCGCACAACGGTAGATGTCTTTCCCAATTTGTACCGGAATCCACTACGCAGGCTCGTAGCATGTCTTCCAGTGTCTGAATAGTTCGTTCGCTCTAGCCATCGGTCTGAGGATGGTACGCGGTACTCATATCGAGACGGGTACCCAGTGATTTTTGGAGTGATTGCCAGAAGCGAGATGTGAATCGAGCATCCCTGTCAGAGATAATTGAGATAGGGACACCATGTTGGCAAACGATTTCCTTGATGTAAATTTGTGTAAGGCGTTCCATTTTATCGGTTTCTCTGATTGCCAAGAAATGAGCTGATTTGGTGAGACGATCGACGATCACCCAAATGGTATCGCAACCGCTCGCCGATTTAGGTAGTTTGGTTATGAAATCCATGGTAATTTGCTCCCATTTCCATTGAGGAATTTCAGGTTGTTGGAGCAATCCGGAAGGTCTTTGGTGCTCGGCCTTGACCTTGGAACAAGTTAAGCATTTGCTGACGTACAAAGCAATGTCAGCTTTCATATTCGGCCACCAGTAAAACTCCTTGATGCCGTGATACATTTTGTCGGATCCCGGGTGGATAGAATATTTGGACTTGTGAGCTTCATCCATCACCAAGTCCCGAAGGTTCCCGAAATTAGGCAACCAGATTCGGTTAGAGAAATACCTAACTCCGTTGGGTCTGATCTCGAATTGTTTATCCATGCCTCGCAAGGCCTCGTTCTTGAAGTTATCGGGTTTCAGGGCTTCGAGTTGGGCAAGATGTATTTGGGTGGTGAGTTCGTTATGAATGGTAATACTGAGTGCCCGGACTCGGAGTGGTTTTGTTCGTTCCTTACGGCTGAGAGCATCAGCAACCACGTTTGCTTTGCCCGGATGATATTTGATCTCACAGTCGTAATCGGTGAGTAATTCAACCCATCTACGTTGCCTCATGTTAAGATCTTTCTGGTTGAAAATGTGTTGGAGGCTTTTGTGGTCGGTGAATATGGTGCTGCGGGTACCATAAAGATAATGTCTCCAGATTTTTAAGGCGAACACCACGGCCCCTAGCTCGAGGTCGTGAGTTGTGTAGTTTTTCTCGTGAACTTTAAGTTGTCTGGAGGCGTAAGCAATGACCTTGTCTCGTTGCATCAGCACGCAACCGAGACCTTGGTGAGAAGCATCGCAGTATACCACGAAATCATCGGTGCCTTCGGGTAGAGATAGAATGGGTGCACTGCAAAGCTTGGATTTCAACAGTTGAAATGCCGACTCTTGTTTATCGGTCCAATCAAATTTCTTTTCCTTTTGAGTCAGCACGGTGAGGGGTTTGGCAATTGTTGAAAAGTTTTCGATGAAGCGGCGGTAGTAACCGGCCAATCCCAAGAATTGGCGTACCTCGGTGGGAGTGGTTGGTGCTTGCCAATTCTTGATTGCCTCGATTTTTGACGGGTCTACATGAATTCCCTGACTGTCGATAACGTGCCCAAGGAATTGAACGGTGTTTATCCAGAACTCACACTTAGAGAATTTGGCGTAAAGCTCTTCGTGTCTAAGTAGTTCTAGGATGGTTCCGAGGTGTTGTGCGTGCTCTTGTTCGTTTCGTGAATAGATAAGAATGTCATCGATAAAAACAATGACAAACTTGTCGAGGTAAGGTTTGCACACCCGATTCATAAGGTCCATGAATACAGCCGGTGCGTTGGTTAGACCAAAGGGCATCACTTGGAACTCGTAGTGCCCGTAACGGGTTCTGAATGCGGTTTTCGGGATGTCAGCATCGCGAACACGCAACTGATGATAACCTGATCGAAGATCAATCTTTGAATAACAGCTTGATCCTTGAAGTTGATCGAACAGATCATCGATTCGAGGGAGTGGGTATCGGTTCTTGACGGTTAGTTTGTTCAACTCTCTGTAGTCAATACACATTCGGAATGAACCGTCTTTCTTTTTGACAAATAAGATCGGAGCTCCCCAAGGTGAAAAACTCGGTCTGATGAATCCTCTATCCAGGAGTTCCTGTAACTGCGTGGACAACTCCTGAAGTTCAGATGGAGCTAGGCGGTACGGTGCTCGGGCCACCGGTGCGGCACCCGGCACGAGATCAATCGAGAACTCAACCTGTCTAGGTGGAGGTAAACCAGGTAGTTCTTCTGGAAAGACTTCGGGAAAGTCTCTAACGATTGGCACATCTTCAAGTCGCTTCTCCTCCGACTTTTTCTCCGTGATGTGCGCGAGTATTGCTGGGTAACCCTTTCTCAGAAATTTTCGGGTTTTTAAACAGGAGATTAAGTTTAGTCTTGAACCACCGGTCTCCCCCTGTATGATCAAGGTACTACCGGCGGCGAGAGGAATTCGGACGATTTTATCATGGCAAACAATTTCGGCCCGGTGCTTGGACAACCAGTCCATACCCACGATGACATCAAAACTTCCTAGTTCAACAGGCATTAGATCGATTGAGAAGGTTTCGTTTGCGAGGTTTAAAGTGCAATTAGGTATCACACTACTGGTTTCTATGAGTTTACCATTTGCGAGTTCTACTGTGTACTTAACATCTAAGGCCGCGGGGGTGATATCAAGTAGTGGGCAAAACTCATCAGATATGAAACTTTTATCAGCACCGGTATCAAATAATACTGAAGCAGTAAGATCGTTGAGAAGAAACGTACCCGTTACAACATTCGGGTCTTCTCTAGCTTCCCCAGCTTTGATGACAAATGCTCTGCTACGAGCTGGGTTGTTGTTCCGTTTGTTGCTGTTGTTGTTGTTGTTGTTTTTCTGCTTAGGGCAATTATTCTGAAAATGCCCAGGACTTCCGCACCCATAACAAGTCTTCGGGGCACTGGTGTTTCGACAATCCTTGGCCAGATGCCCAAAGCGTTTGCAGTTTGTGCAAGGGCAGGAACCGTCGTGGTGACGATTGCATTTGGGACAGTAGGGCCTGCTTCCACTGTACCCTTTCTTTTCTGAAGAGCCGGATGAATAAGCTCTAATAGGCTCGGGTCTTCGGTTGGTGATTTGGTTGGATGAGTTGGGGTTTCCTTCCCACTTTCGTTTGTTGTTTGCAGGTGGGGCTGAGGTTGTGTTACGGCGGACAGCGTTTGCCGTAAGTTCATGGGCCATACGGATGGCGTTCTGGATAGTACCTGGTTTGGATGAAGTCACCAGATCCTGGAGTTTTTCGGGCAATCCATCAATATATTTCTCGATCCTCTTGTACTCAGGATCGACCATGGTTGGGCACAGAAGTGCCAGCTGGTGGAAACGGTTGGTGTAACCGGTGATATCATTACCTTGCATCTTATGGTTCCAGAATTCCAGCTCCAGTTGTTTCAGTTCATCCCTGGGTCAATACTCACCCCTTAACATCTCCTTCAACTCCTCCCACGGGAGTTTGTAAGCATCGGCAACGCCCACAGTTTGGGCATAGGTGTTCCACCACGTGAGTGCGGTGTCGGTAAAAGTACTAACAGAGAACTTAACTTTGTCCCCCTCCGCACAGTTGCAGATAAGAAATACCGATTCAACTTTCTCGATCCAACGTATCAGACCAATAGCTCCCTCGGTACCTGCAAAGTTTAGAGGTTTGCAGTTCTGGAAGTCCTTGTAAGAACAAGGTTTAGCAGCAGAGGTTTCAGCGGCATCGCTGTTTCTCGAGGAATTTGGTGGTGTATTCCGAGCCAAGGCTTCAGTAACAGCCTGGGTTATAAGGGAGGTAATCTGGGCGTCGGTGTATGGTCGTGTCTTTGGCGGCATGATTCTTCAATAAAAGAAATGAAGATACATGAGATTTTGTATGAACTTGTAATTGTCACAGATGTACATGTATGAAAGCAGTAATACATAACATCAACATGGAAAATGACAATTAATGTGAGTTGAGATAACAAGTGATATTTGATAGATAAAGTGAGTTTAAAAGTTACATCCTACAGGGATATTACAAAAGGTGTCGGGAATTGTTACATCCGACTAGTTTATAGAGTAGCGCTAGATAGTCATTAGATTACAAGATAGATTACAAGACAAAGGCTACGCTAGTCTTCTTGTAGATTAATTTGTTCCATCAGCGCGACAAGGCGGTCCACGGTTTCTGCTAGTCTGTTGGCTTGCCTGGCGTTATCTTCAACCAGGGCCAGTCGTTGTACTAGCGCTCGAGAGTGATCCTCAGTCTCCTGTGAACGTTGTTCACATTCCTCTAGTCGGTTTCTTACGAGTTCATCCGCACCTAATTCAGCGGTCATTGAATCCTGAATTATGCTTACAGAGAGGTTGGTATCCTCTTGTTCTCGCTGTAGTTGTGATATGCGGTCAAGAGCTTGACGAAGCAGGTAAGTCATTCGGTGTTGTTCCAGTTCCAGGTTTTCGAGTCTTTGCTCCTGACGGCGGGATTGGGTAGCCAATACTGGCAACGTGAGATGTGCCGAGTTCTGAGAGTTATGTACAGGATAAGGGCTGGTTCTGGGTGACCTTGTGTTCCTCCTGGCTACTCGTGGGTTCCGTGACCCACGTGAGTGAGAGTGTGTCTGATTAGGTGGTGTGTTTGCCATTCCTGTGGTAGAGTGTAAGTAAGACGAGGCTAATATATATAAGTATATAACATCCAGCCTAGTGTCTAGCACGTATCAAGTAATAGTCCGGTTCTCTCGTGGTCAGAGTCAACTAATGCATTCCTGTTCAACATAACCATTTCAGACCTCACATCATCTTTCCTTAATTGTACATAGTTGATCAGGCTATGTTAAATTAAAGTTCGTATGATGTAATTCCTGAACCAATCATGCCTAGTAAGGAAATACTGCCTAATGGTCATAGTCTAGGTCCACTAAATGCAACCTAGTTCACTATAACCTTAGGCTCTGATACCAATCTGTAACACCCCCAAATTTAATGATTTGCGGAAGCATACTTGGGTGTTACTAATCAATATACAAAGCACAAGATATACAGCAAACGACCTCTAAATGAGACGTTTTGTAAAATAATTACATTTCATAATTAAATCGTTTGAAAACATATAGTTTTCTTTACAAAAATATGTAAGCCTAGAGTCCGCGTATGTGGCGGGAGATTCTATTACATAACCATAGTTACAAAAGATAATGTCAAAGAATCTCCGTTAAATGCAGTTTGGAAATCATGCGACTCTAGCTAGTAATCCTGGAGTGATCCTACTCCGTAAGTGTACCTGAGAATACATGCTAAAAAGGGTCAACCAAAAGGGTGGTGAATCTCACAGGTTTATCAGTAAATAATTCAGTTTGAACACAAGATTTCATCAGTAGTGCCCGTAGGCGTATATCAAGTATTTGCAAATCTCGCAAAAGTAAAGTAATCAAGTTATATCGTTGCCATGAGGCTCATAATCGAAGCTTAACCCGTAAATAATCAGTTGCTCCCGTGACATGCTCGAAATTGAGCAAGCATAAGTAAACGAAATAATAGTCACCCGTTTATACGTATAAATCAGTACGTGGTAGCGCTACTACCCCGGGCAGGGAGGGTCATTTCCCTAATGGATCCATTAACTACTGTTCGCGCTTAAGTCCATAACTAACGATATATGATGGAGAGACTTCAGTAAATAGTAATTAACTCATGCAATTCCGTTTGGTATAGAAATCAGTTTAGTACTTGTATTCAGGAAAAATAAGTAGCATGTATCTCCCCCAATAAGATAAAACAGTAAGAGTGGGGCCGTAAGACTCACCTGAGTCTTTGCAAGTGCGTTTATATCAATAAACGAGTAAGTAATATCAACAGTTGGTTCTCCGAACCCGTAGCCTTTAAATGCCTAAACATATAAAGTTAAGTAAGTAGATGTCTCGCAAGACCATCTAGGCTAGTTGTCTACACAACTCGTTATGTCCAAGTGTTTGTTTAGTAATCCGTTTGTAGTTTGAAAACAAGTATGGCCCGTTGGTGACGGTTTGTAATAATGATTCACAGTGTTATCATTATATGTATCGTTGAATCAGGTTTCGTTATTTGTAAGTGTTCAACACTTAGTGTGAAAAGTATTTACAACATTTAATGACGGGGGTCCGGGGGCAGCGCCCCTGGTAGCGGGGTCCAAGGGGCAGAGCCCCTGGCTGGGGTCGAGCTGCCAGGTCAGCTTGGAAAATTTTTATTTCTATAATATTGTTATAGTGAAAAACGCATCTGGACTTGAATTTGGGTGAAATCAAGTGGTAAATTTTTGGTCTCGATACTTAGTAGAAATGGTTTGAAACTCTCTGTTTTTAGCGTCACTTATAGCGACACTTAAGGTTTAGGCGACACTTAGGAAGTGTCGCATAAAATTGCGAAATATGAGTTTAGGGCGTCACTTAGGTAAGTGACGCATAAGGTGGCGACACTTAGGCAGTGACGGTAACAAGTGTCGGTTTAAGGTTCTAGGCGTCACTAGAGTAGTGTCGGGCAAGAGTGTCGTATAAAAATTTGGTTTCGATCATAGGCGTCACTAAAGCAAGTGACGCTAGTAGTGACGGATATTGAAAATGCGTCACTTAGGTAGTGACGGGAAAAGAGGGCTTATGCGACACTTAGTCAGTGTCGCACGAAGTGACGCATATCTGGGTTCATCAGTGCGTCACTTACGTCTGATCGACGGATTTTGAGCCAAAAACATGTTTTCGGGTTTCCGTTTGGTCCGATTCTTTTACCCAACCCTTATATGAACATAATAAGCATATAGAAACCATAAACTAGTAAAAATGATCAAAAACGAGAGATGTCGGGATTTGTCGGAAACTTACAAAACGCCGAAATGAAATTCCGGAAAGATAGCGTTGTAGATCGGGATGCGGTGGTCGTTTATTTCCAAAGGGCCGATGAAATCCAAGTGCGTTTAGTGGTAGTATTTTGTGAATTAGTGAGAATGGTGGAGGTGGTGGTGATTTAGAGAGAAAGTAAGAAAGAGAGAGTAAGAGAGAGAAAGAGATAGGTGAAATAAAGAAAGAAAATGGGAGGTGGGGGTTTTATCCCCACTTTTCAGCTTTCTCGTCCCGCGTTCCGCGTGGTGTTCGTTTGCTCCGTCGTTTAGACGTTAAATAACTATTTTAAATATTAAAAGTGCGTTTTTAAAATACAATTTATTACGCGATATTTTATTTATATGTTTTACAATTCAATTTACATTTGAGTTATAAGTTGTAAGTTATTTTATTTAATCTGTGCGTTTTAATATTTCAAATTGTGTAAGGTTTGTTTGTACGATACGAATGAATACGAAATATTATCATAATAATATTTTTGACATAACAACGTTATTTAATAAAATTGGTCACCAACGTCCGTATTAAACTGAATCGAAATACATTCGATTTAAATTGCGTACGATTTAACCAAATCGCATTTTCGTATATATTCAACAATATATATAATTCGATACATAAATTAGCCTAACACAGAACTAATTACATGTATTAACAAGGAATTAGGCACTAATTCTAGTCCTAATTTGCTGGTTGTTACACATACCTAGCTTATGTGATTGAAACTAAAGTAGAAAAGAAATCTCTTTCTGATGTTCCGGTTATTTCTGAATATCCAGAAGTGTTCCCTGATGAATTACCTGGTTTACCACCGGTTAGGGAAGTAGAATATCAGATTGATCTAGTTCCTGGTTCGTCACCTGTAGCCAAAGCTCCCTATAGATTAGCTCCGTCTGAGATACGTGAAATGATGAATCAGATACAGGAGTTGTTGGATAAAGGGTTCATTAGACCTAGTTCTTCTCCTTGGGGTGCACCCGTTTTGTTTGTGAAAAAAAAGGATGGGTCTTTTCGAATGTGCATTGATTATAGGGAATTGAATAAACGAACGGTAAAGAATAAGTATCCTCTGCCCAGAATAGATGATTTGTTTGATTAGTTGCAGGGATCTTCGTTTTATTCTAAAATTGATTTAAGGTCAGGTTATCATCAAGTTCGTGTTCGTAAACAGGATATTCCTAAAACTGCTTTTCGAACCAGGTATGGTCATTGTGAATTCCTGGTTATGCCTTTTGGTTTGACTAATGCTCCAGCAGTTTTTATGGATTTGATGAACCGTGTATGTCGACCTTTTCTTGATAAATTTGTGATTGTATTTATCGATGATATTCTTGTATATTCTAAATCCGAATCAGAACATGAAATGCATTTGAGGTTAGTGTTGGAAACCTTGAAGAGAGAACATTTATATGCAAAGTTTTCTAAATGTGAATTTTGGATTCGGGAAGTGCAATTTTTGGGTCATATTATTTGTAATGATGGTGTTAAAGTTGATCCTTCAAAAATTGAAGCTGTAATGAATTGGAAAGCTCCAAAGTCTTCTTCATAAATAAAGAGTTTTCTTGGTTTGGTGGGTTATTACCGAAAATTTATCAAGGACTTTTCTAAAATTACCGGTTCATTGACTAAATTGACCCGTAAGGATGAAAATTTTGTTTGGACTGAACAACATGATACAGCTTTTCAGATGGGTCCGATGATTTTGTTGTTTACTGTGATGCATCGATTGCTGGTTTGGGTTGTGTTTTGATGCAGCGAGACCGTGTTATTGCTTATGCTTCTCGTCCGCTCAAACCTCATGAAAGAAATTATCCTACCCATGATTTAGAGCTTGCAGCGGTTGTATTTGCTTTGAAAATCTGGAGGCATTACTTGTATGGTACTAAGTGTGTTATTTGTACAGATCACAAGAGTCTTCAGTATATGTTTTCACAGAAAGAGTTGAATATGCGTCAGAGGCGACGGTTAGAGTTAATCAAAGATTATGATTGTGAAATTAAATACCATCCAGGAAAAGCCAATGTGGTTGCTGATGCTTTAAGTCGCAAGGTAACTTCTGATCGAGTTTACTTTATGCGTTTAGAAGTTTCTTCTGATTTGGTGGGTCAGATAAAAGTTGTACAGTTGGAGGCTTTGTTAGATCATAATTTGAAATCTGAAATTATGTTGAATCGAAAGGAATTGTTAATAGATGATTCGAGAGGATTAAAAACCTTTCAGTCTCGTGTTTGGATTCCTTTGTTTGGTGGTCTTCGGAATGCTATTCTGAATGAAGCCCATAAGTCTAGATTGTCTGTACATCCTGGATGTACGAAAATGTATAATGACTTGAAACCTTTGTATTGGTGGCCTACAATGAAAATGGATGTAGCAAGGTTTGTTAGTTCTTGTCATATTTGTTCTCAAGTTAAAGCTGAACACCAGAAGCCGTATGGGTCGTTGAAACAGCTTGAAATTCCAGAATGGAAGTGAGAACATTTGACTATGGATTTTGTTACCAAATTGACTCGAACTGCCCGAGGAAATGATATGATTTGGGTCATTGTGGATCGATTGACTAAAAGTGCACATTTTCTAGCTACCAGTGAGACTGCATCTTTGAGTAAGCTGGCACAGTTGTATGTGAATGAGATTGTCTCGCGACATGGTATTCCATTATCAATTGTATCTGATAGAGATTCGAGGTTTGTATCTCATTTTTGGCAAAGCTTACAGCATGAGTTGGGTACCAGAGTTAATCTCAGTACTGCTTATCATCCTCAGACTGATGGTCAGTCAGACCGTACAATTCATACATTGGAGGATATGTTGAGAGCTTGTGTTTTGGAATATGGTGGTTCTTGGGATTCTCATTTGCCGTTAGTTGAGTTTGCTTATAATAACTCTTATCATTCGAGTATTGGTATGCCACCATATGAAATGCTTTATGGTCGCCGTTGTAGAACTCCGACTTGTTGGTTAGAAGCTGGGGAGAAACAGTTTGCAGGTCCAGACATTGTTCAAATGACAGCTGATAAAGTGGCAGTGGCTCGTGTAAAGTTGAAAGCTGCACGTGACAGACAGAAACAATATGCTGATCCTAAACGTCGACCTGTTACTTTTGTTGAAGGTGAACTTGTTTACCTGAAAGTTTCGCCTTGGAAGGGGGTAATTCGGTTTGGGAAACGTGGTAAGTTGGCTCCTCGATGTATTGGACCGTTTAAAATTCTTCAGATTGTTAATGATCAGTCAGTTACACTTGATCTTCCTCCAGAACTTGCTGGTATTCATGATACGTTTAACATTTATTATTTGAGGAAATGTAACATTGAAGACCAGTCTCAGATACTTCCTTTGCAAGATTTGAAGGTTGATAAATGTCAGAAGTTAGTTGAAGAACCAGTTGAACTTCTTGACAGAAAAGTTACCAAACTGCGTAAGAAACAGATACCTATGGTGTTAGTGAAATGGAAACATAATTTAGGTTCAAACCTAACTTGAGAGACCGAGGATAGTATGAGATCCAGATATCCTGGATTATTTGACCGTGATGAGATTTCGAGGACGAAATCTTCTTAAGGGGGGGAGATTTGTAACATCCTCCGTACCGGTATGGTAATTTCTAATTTAAATTGCTTATTTAATTGTATTAGAAATTATTTGATATTAATTGTTTAATTGTGAGACTTAGTTAAATAAGTTCCAGGACTTATTGTGAATAGTAAATTATTGATTGTTGTAATTTACTATAGTTGACGGTAAAATAAAATAAGTTTCTCGCAAAATGGTTTTTAGGTTACAGGCAATAGATTGAAAGGGGACTAGTTTTAAGTGAATACGGGTCGGTGTAAAAAATTATAGGCCGACCTATATTTATCTTTCCTAAATAGGAAAGTTTCTTACTTTCTTTCAAAACCTGGAACTAAAACCCTTAAAACTTTGCAACCCCAAGATTGAAGCAAAATTGTGGAGTTGTGATATGATCTTATTTCTTCCTTAGTTTCATCATCATCATCATCCTTATATCTTTAGATTGTAAGTTGATGATCTTGTTTAAATCTTTATGTTTATATTCAAGTTATATGGATTGATTAGTTATAAACTCGAATTGGTAATTAATAGTTGTTAATACATGTTGTATATGATACTAGTGGATGCTATGTAAAGTTATAATTGTATTACATGAATTGGAAACTGAGTGTTTGTGTTTTTAGTTAAGTTTTTGGACCTGGGTTTGGTTCAGCTGGGAATCGCTGGTTCAGGGTATGAAGCCGGCGGGTTGAGCCACTAGCCGGCGGGTTCTCTGTTTGAGTAAGGTAGCCGGCGGGTAGAGTACCCAAGCCGGCGGCTAAAATAAGCTTTAAAACGCAACTTGGTTCTGATCACGCAAAATGTAATTTACCCGGCTGCTAGACTATGTGAGCCGGCGGGTAGTGTGTGGAAGCCGGCAGATCTGGACCCCAGCCGGCGGCTAGTATGGCTTGTCTAGCATTTCTTATAATTGTGAATTGTAATATGTGATTAGAAACTTGTAATGGTAATGTTGATTATATTAAGTTCATATTGTTACGAATTGATATGAGTTAAGTATTGATGATTCTGATTTCTAATTTATATCTGATTGTTGATTCTCAGATCTTCAGAGGACTCAGCGAGATAAGACAGCTGAGTAAGTAAATCGAGACAATCAGGTGAGTGGATTTGAAACTCACAGTTTGGTTTGGTTGTGTCAGTTTGATTTCAATCAGTAATTATAGGATTACTATTGATAGAATGTTAAATTTGAAATGATATGCCATTGGATTGGTTGATCTGTGTGCTGGAATGTAGAATCCAGAGGTCAACTAGATTGTTGGTTGGACTTGATTGCTATTGTTGGTTAACACAGGGTTGCGTACATGTGTTGATGAAGTTTAGCAATAAGTTAGCGGTTAATCACTTTTTGGCCTACAGTTGATTTAAGTGTTCTGATGGGGCCACCCGGCACAGGGTCCTTAGGAACCACCGTTCCTCTTGACGATATTTGTTACATTATTGATTGTGAATAGATTGCTAGCTAAATTGAATTGTAGTTGATTATTCATTCACTTAGCTTCGTGCTAATCCCTCAATTTACTTCCTGCAAGTTATGTTTATTATGTGGGTAGTCAGGAAGGGATGTTTTGATGCTGGGAATGTTTGAAACTTGCAACTCTGATCAAGTTAGTTATAAACAATGTTTTGTAATATATAATACCCCGATTGTAAACAAGTTAACTGTGTTTGGATTAGTAGTAAACAGGTTGTATAAATGTTTGTGAAAATTTCAAGCAATGTTTTAATGAAATATGTATTGTAAGTATACGCTTCCGTGTAACATAATATAATATTGTGATGATAAGTGAGGGGTGTTATAAAAACGAGTACCTTAAAATCGCAATTTTTCTTTGCGATCTCTCTTTCTTTGTAAACGATTAATTATGGCTTCAATTGTGACATTAGCTAGTCTTCCACAAGAACTGACAATAATTTGAATGATAAACTTATTCCTTGTGTCCTTTACTCTGCCAACAACTCGATCAAAGTATGAAGCCTACGTTTTTTTTCTTCTTCTTCAAGTTGTAAGTCTCAAGTTGTGCTTTTAAACTTGTGAGGTATTGGGGTCTAAATAAACTTGCATCAACACAATAAAGGTGCACTTTTATATAACATTCTTTAGTCTTAGCCTCTAATTAACTTTAATAATCTCACATCACTTTGATTTTATCATATCTTTGGAAGATGAGATCTCACCGCTATTAGAGGGATCGTCTGACACCACTGCATACCTACATATAATATCTACACAACCACCACAAATATACGTACTCAGTGCCTCAAGTGATTGCTATAGCTTCTTAGTTAATGAGTTATCCTTATGCTGCTAAGTCAAAAACCCTTTAATTCTAGGGGTTAATGTCTAGGAATGCGTCTAACTTCTACCCGATGCTATTGTGTGTATCAAACTTAGGTTTGCTATTTTTAATGCATCAAACTTTTAAAAAGTGTGTTTTTGTGTATTTTGGTGACGTATTAATGATGTGTCAAACTCTCTGGAAGCCACATGACACCTTAAACGAGCGACACGTCAGCAAAATACATTAATACACCATTTTTGGAAGTTGGATGTATTAAAAATAGCAAACGTAAGTATGATACACACAATAGACATCGTGCACAAATTAAATGCATTTCAAGACACTAACCCCTTATTTTTATAATATCTGAAGTAGACTTTGAGCATATATATATAAAGGGTGTTGATATTTCCACCTTTAATTTTGATAAATCTACCAATATTATGTATTAACTGTTTGCACTGTACATACATGTAATGCGTGTTTGTGGTGGATTTATCAAAACACATGTTGGACCCATATATATATATATATATATATATATATATATAAATATATAATGTAGTACTCAACTTACAGTTGGGGCATCATTATATCTAACTCAGCCATGTGAATTGCAAGCTATCATTTTAAAATAGTTATTTATCATCATGCTGACTACTAAATTGTTTCAATTATAGAAGGTTGTTAATGGTTCAATATTTACGTGTGAACAAAAATGTTTTCAATGTATTAGGCTTCTCGTCCGTATAATTAACTTCTTATACATGTATATGTTTGCCTTAAAAAATACTAATGCAGTCCTGTCATCACAAATTCATTCCTAATAGTGATGACATTAACAACCATTCATTCCTTTTAAATTTTGGCGATTTTGATTTTGATATCGGATTGGCCCGAAAATACTACTTTAATTATTTATGTCCTTTACTTTGGAGTTGTTTAACTTAAATTGTTACATTGATCCGTTTTGGATGGACTTTCTTTGAACTTCCTTTTCAAAGTATTTAAACTCTTTTGTGATTAGGATTTTTGCGGTTTTTGATTATCTCTAAATTGATAAAGAACACCTTTGTTATTGGAATTATTTGGAAATCAAAAAACCTATTAACCAGTCAAATACTTCGATTTCACTAAAATTGTAATTAACCAATCAGATGTAATAATTTCTCTAAAAAATTTCTTTTAAAAGTAAATTTTCAATATATAACATATTAACATATCATACTATATATTAAAGCATTTACACCTTTTTTTTACAAGCTTACTATTTTAAAGATCGGATATTACCATTGTACCCTTCTCCTTCATTAAATAGATATTTGTTAATTAAGGAAATATTTGCATCTGATGTTTTTTTAAATATCAAACTTATTTGTTATTACATATGGAAACCTTTATATGTAACTATCTCCCACTAGGAAACATTTATACAAAATTAACTAGCTTCCGCTAAAAAATTGGCGAGAATTTTTTTTATATGAAGAAATACACATTTAGTGCCAATTTCCAACATAATTAAGAGTTGGAAATATTTACTTTAACCTACACGCTCAAATAATTATTAGTCAAAATAAAAGACATCAAAAAATAAAATTATAAGGCGTACAAATAAAAACAATATTTAAACATAAATAAATATTTTTATCTTTTCATTTTATATTTCGTTATTTAGTAAAGAAATTAAAAGTGATTGTTTTTAGTTTTACATTAATAACGTTCGATTGTTAATTATTTTATTACATATGAATGAGAATCGATAATAACTTGAAAAAAAATCATATTTTATAATATTTATCTAAATCTAAATTTATAAATTAAGCTATAATGTTTGGAGGTTTTTACATTAGTTTAAAGGTCATTAATTTGAAAAACTCTGGTGTAAACACAATAATCTCAAACACGCGATCACATTATCTTAAACCATTGTTATTATCTTCACCACTGTAATGCGCGAGTGCTTTTCTATTAACTTATATTCTCCTATATATCGATAAATTGATCATCAAATATCGCTTTTTAGATGAAAATCATATGTGATTATATACAAAATCATATGTGATTATATAACAAATCACATGTGATTAAATGTACAACTAACATTCACATGTGATTATTGATGAAAACAAATGCAATTTTTAAAATTTCATTTATAATTATTAATGTATATGAATATTAAGCTGTAATCGCATGTTAATTATATTGGAGAATATTGTGTTTCTATAATATGTCTTGTATTTACTTATACGTAGGAGAAGTGTTTTTGGTAGGCTATCAATTTAATTTAGAATAGATATAACTTGTTCTCCAAGTAGGTTTATTTTGTATATAAACTCAGCCATATTGGCTCAAACAGGACAGAAAGAATTCGATCAAATTTCTTTACATGGTATCAGAGCCATCAAGATGACCGGAGAAGGTGACCACTCAAAGAAGAATGTTGAGGAAAAGAAGCCTGTCTCACCATACTTTTTAAGTTCGAATGACAATCCTGGGAATGTCATTACGCAAGTTCAATTGAAAGGAGACAATTATGACGAATGGGCTAGATCGATGCGTATGTCATTGAGAGCCAAGAAGAAGCAAGGTTTTATCGATGGAACGATGAAACAACCTGACGATGATTCTCCAGATTTGGAGGATTGGTGGACCGTCAATTTAATGTTGGTTTCATGGATACTAAACACTATCGAACCAGTTTTGAGATCCACCATAACTCATATGGATATTGCAAAGGATGTATGGGATGATATTCTAGAACGATTCTATATTGCTAATGGTCCTCGAGTTCAACAAATCAAGGTTGAACTTGCAGAGTGCAAACAACGGGGACTCTCGATTGTTACTTATAACGGAAAACTGAAACAATTGTGGGAGGAACTCGCAAACTATGACCAAATACCGATGTGTCGATGCGGAGGATGCAAGTGCAATTTGTCGGCTGAGTTTGACAAGAAACGTGAAGAAGAAAAACTTCATCAATTTTTGATGGGTTTGGATGACCTTGTTTATGGCACAGTTCATTCCCATATTCTTGGGACTGAACCTTTACCTAGTGTAAACAAGGCATACTCACTTATATGCCAATAGGAACGCGTTCGCAGCATGTCTCGAGATAAGGATGCACGCCGAGAGCCAATAAGTTTCGCGGTCCAAGCCAATACAGGTAGCAAAAATCATGTATTCGAGACTAAAGATAAATCTGTAAAGTGTTCGAATTGCAATCGTAACGGACACACTGATGAAAACTGTTTTGAGATCGTTGGATATCCCGACTGGTGGGGAGATCGACCCAAAGTCAGTTCACGTGAGAACCAAAATTCAAAACGAGGACGTGGGATAACACCTAAGGCTAATGCTACACAAGTAAATGGCAAACACTCTTCATCAACATCATCAACAGGAACTTCAAAAGGAGATAATCATGCATCGTTTGGCCCAATGAGCAGTGAGCAGTGGGCTACGTTTCTTAATTTTATCAATTCTTGCAAAGTTGATGCCAAAGAAAAGTTGTCTGGTAAGAACTATCTTGACTGTTGGATAATAGATTCGGGAGCTTCTAACCATATGACTAGAAATTTAGAATGTTTAATCGATTCAAAGCGAATAACGGAATGTCCAGTGGGGTTGCCTGATGGCAATCAAACAAACGCCTTAAAAGAAGGGACGGTTCACTTGGGAAAAAACATTACGTTGCAGAATGTTCTTTATGTTCCAAAACTGAATTGCAATTCGATATCAGTGTCACAATTGCTTCACAATTCCAACTTGGGAATTTTTTTCACTAATAAATTTTGTGTTATACCGGACCTAGCTTCGAGGAT
Source organism: Helichrysum umbraculigerum (assembly GCA_949592205.1). Classification (NCBI taxonomy): domain Eukaryota; kingdom Viridiplantae; phylum Streptophyta; class Magnoliopsida; order Asterales; family Asteraceae; genus Helichrysum; species Helichrysum umbraculigerum. The sequence goes on along the minus strand of CATIUR010000002.1, from coordinate 159,007,483 downwards.
GGTGATTGGTGCGGGTGAAGAACGCGATGGGCTTTACTATCTCAAGTTAAGAGGAAGGTTTGAATCATGCAACACAACTCGTTTGGAGTCACTAGAACTATGGCATAAAAGAATGGGACACCCATCTACAAAAATTGTTGGATTGGGTCATGCTAATGGTGAACGTTTTGTTAGAAATAAAATTTGTGATGTTTGTTTAAAAGCTAAAGAAACTAGAGAAGAGTTTTCTTTTAGTGATAATAAAGCAAGTGAAATTTTTGAAATGATTCATTGTGACCTATGGGGTCCTTATCGAACTGTTGCTTCTTGTGTGCCTCATATTTTTTGATAATTGTTGATGATTTTTCAAGAAGTGTATGGATTTATTTGTTGGTTGACAAATTGGAAGTGGCACCTATGCTTCGTAATTTTTTTGCAATGATTATACGACAATTTGATAAAGACGTTAAGATTGTTAGAAGCGATAATGGTACCGAGTTTACTTGTTTGAATAAATACTTTTATGAAGTAGGAATAATACATCAGACTTCGTGTGTAGGAACACCCCAGCAAAACGGACGTGTTGAAAGAAAACATCGTCATATTTTGAACGTGGCTAGGGCATTAAGATTTCAAGCAAATCTTCCAATTGAATTTTGGGGAGAATGTGTCTTAACAGCTGGATATTTGATTAACCGTACACTATCCAGACTTTTAAGAGGTAAGACACCTTTCGAACTTTTGTTTGGCAAATCGCCTAGTTACAAACATATACGTACTTTTGGGTGTTTATGTTATGCTCGAAACTTGAACCGCGAGAAGGATAAGTTTGCAAGTAGAAGTAGGCGTTGTTTATTTGTTGGTTATCCTTATGGAAAGAAAGGGTGGAGAGTATATGATCTTGAGAATCATGAATATTTTGTTTCACGGGATGTCGTTTTTTCAGAGAATGAGTTCCCGTATGATAAAATTCATGATAAACAACACGATGTTTCAGAGTTTAGTTCTTTTGAAAATAATACCTTTGTTGATGATGAGGTGCCTGATGAAAGGGTAGACAATTCTAATAAAGATACGGAATGTGTAATGCCAAATGATAAAATACAAATTTCCAGTGACATGAATGAAGAAAGAAATGGGGTTAATAACACCATCAATGAAGATGTTGCTACTGATGATGAGCAACTCAGGCGTGGTCAACGAATAAAGCAACCTTCTACTCGCTTAAAAGATTTCGTGACTCATACCGCTCAATGCATAAGCCCATCCGCGTGTTCATCCGAGCCACATCCATCTTCAGGTACTTCTTATCCAATTGCAAATTATGTGAATTGTGATAGATTTTCTATGCAACATCGATCTTTCTTAGCAGCTGTGACCATTGGAAAAGAACCGAATTCTTATGCACAAGCAGTAAAAGATCCTCTATGGAGACAAGCTATGAAAAATGAGATTGAAGCTTTGGAGAATAATGGAACATGGACTATTGAAGATCGTCCAAATGGAAAGAAAGCCATAGGAAGCAAATGGGTGTTCAAAATCAAGTATAACTCAGACGGGTCCATAGAAAGATACAAGGCCCGTTTGGTTATTCTTGGAAACAAACAAGTTGAAGGACTCGATTACACGGAAACGATTGCTCCTGTTGTGAAAACTGTGACAATTCGAACTTTTTTGTCAGTAGCAGCAGCTAAAGGATGGGAGCTTCATCAAATGGATGTACATAACGCATTCTTGCATGGAGATTTATTAGAGGAAGTTTACATGAAGATGCCACCTGGCTTTACAAGTCAACAATTAGGAAAAGTTTGCCGGTTACGGAAATCTCTTTATGGATTACGACAAGCTCCTCGATGTTGGTTTTCTAAGCTTGCAGGTGCGCTGAAACAATATGGTTTTTCTCAATCTCAATCTGATCATTCTTTGTTCACGTTGAATCATAACCAAATACAATTATGAATTTTAGTATACGTTGATGATCTTGTTATTGGAGGAAATAATGGTGCAGCTATTCAAAAGTTTAAAGAATACTTATCCCAGTGTTTTCACATGAAAGATTTGGGTACACTAAAATATTTTTTGGGAGTGGAAGTTGCACGAAATAAGGATGGTATTTTTCTTTCTCAACGAAAATATGCGTTAGATATTATAGCTGAAGCTGGTTTGTTAGGTGCAAAACCCACAACATTTCCGGTGGACCAGAATCATCGTTTGGCCCTTGCAAAAGGCCCAGTATTGAATGATCCTGAAAAATATAGACGGCTAGTAGGTCGTTTAATCTATTTGACACTTACACCACCAGAGTTGTCATATGGTGTTCACGTTCTTGCTCAGTTTATGCAAAATCCAAGGAAGGAACATTGGGAAGCGGCGTTACGTGTGGTTCGTTATTTGAAAGGTAGTCCGGGGCAAGGGATACTACTTCAATCAGATTGTGATTTAAAACTATATGCGTATTGTGACTCGGATTGGGACAGTTGTCCAATAACTCGACGATCAGTTACAGGCTATAATATGTCTTGTATTTACTTATACGTAGGAGAAGTGTTTTTGGTAGGCTATCAAATTAATTTAGAATAGATATAGCTTGTTCTCGAAGTAGGTTTATTTTGTATATAAACTCAGCCATATTGGCTCAAACAGGACAGAAAGAATTCGATCAAATTTCTTTACAAATTAACATATACCATGAATAACTAATCATGAACAAATTTTAACTTTTTATCATAAATTTATATTGTAAAACCCGGCAAAAAAAAGAAAGAAAAAGTTCGTCGAAAGTATAGCTTGTGAGAAATTAATCATACGAAAAATAGTTGAAATTTGCTAGCACTACGTTGTAGCTTCGAAGAAAAAAGAAATTGAAACAGATCGATTTCTTGGTCGACCGTTTCATCCAGATTTTGATTGCTAGTTACAACTCTTTAGCGACAAGTGAATAACTTGTTTCCGGCTTGTATCATTTCATGTGTCGAGCAAATGATAGATTGGTCAAAATGCATAGTTTTTCACCCATTATGCGCCTTTATTACTCTCATCAAAAAGACTTGCTCTGGGGATATGTCAACTTTATAATTTGGAGTCTACAATCTTTGGAAAGCAAAATGAATTGTTTTTGCCAAACCTTAAAAAATATTAAGATTGAGGAAATAATAATAAGAATTTGATAGTGTTAAAGTTGTCAATAAGAAAATTTTGTTAAATTTATTAATATTATGGTCAATAATTTACAAGTCATTTTTGATTGCACCAATAATTAAATGTAGCCCACTATTAGAGATATTCGAACAAATATAAAGAACAAAAGAGAAATTCAGTACGGAAGCATTTATTCAAAGGGATTAGTGCAGGGGAATGCACTTAACTTTACACCGATGTCTAGTGTGTACTTAACTTCGTTTTGGTCTATTGTATGTATCAACCTTTCAATGTTAGTCTATTATATGTATCCGACTGACGTGGCATCCGTTTTTGATGATGTGTCAAAGATGTGTCAGATGATGCGGCACATTATAGGGTTGCCACGTTATCAAATTAGTCATTGGATACACATAATAGACCAAAGTTAAAAGATTGATACACACAATAGACCAAAAAAAAGTTGGGTACATACTATAAACATCAGACTTAAGTTAAGTACATTCCCCAGCACTAAACCCTTATTCAAATTACAAATCAAATCGAAGGTACTAAATATAATTAATAGGAACAAGTTCCTAAAACTAATTATCCTTATCATACAACAAACTAAATTTATGTATCCTAATCCTAAACAAACTCAAAATAGTAATCCTAATCTATTTAGGTAACATACCAAACTAAAATCTATCCAAAACTAATTTTACCAAACAAACCCATAAGTTCAAGTCATATTACTAAGACTGTCTAAGAGTTAGAGTTACTACCGCCATTTACCCCCTTTTCATAATGTTCGTGCAGTTACTCACGAATTCAAGTTTGAATGCGCCGATGACTTCAAACCAAACAGTCAAAAGGCAATCGATAAATTCAAAACTGTCAACTAAACAAATATAAATCTGCTCAAACGATCTTCAATACACCAACAATCAAATTCACGCAATAAATTTAAAAGCCCAACAATAGACGATCCAATTTTTCAAACTAACAAACTTCAAACGATCGAACAAAATCTAACCGACCCGATAATAATCAAGTATTCAAATACCAAACCTATCTACAAATTTCAAATATCAAATTCAAATTCTAATGACCCACTAAGGATTGCGGTCCAAATTTCCAAATTCAAATTCAAATTGGAAACGTGATCCAAAAACTAATAATCTCATTATTTAGATCACAAAACCGACATATCGCTCTACCAAAACTAAACAATAACCGAAACGAATTTCAACACGAAATCCAGAACAGGGCAGCAACTTCGACAAAATATAACTCTGTACGGATACCTACAATCAAGAATCCCTTTGGTCAGATAGTAGATATATGTGTTTAGAAACTATCATATAAATTTCATGACGATTGAATGGTTAACAAAACCACGACATCAATTTTTCTTCGGCTGCGAAGAAACTGATGAACCTGAAAATAAAACAACGAAAAAGAAACAAACTCAAATACAAACGTGATCCCTCCGCATGGTCACCAATTAGTCGAGGACCGGAGGATGAATAAATCACGTACCTAAAGCTCTTATGCAACTTGTTATAGATATTTGAACAAATACAGAGAACAAAAGACAAGTTCAATACGAAAGCGTTTATTCAAATTACAAATCAAATCGAAGGTACCAAATATTTAAAGACGCGATTTTTTTTTTGATCAAACGCAAAATTCTTATTCAATGTACATAGTTCCAAATTAATTATCTATACAAAACCACATTTACCAAAACAAACTTATAAGTTCAAGTCAGTTTACTAACACCGACGAATTTTACCATAAAAGTTCTCTCATGTGAAAGGTTTATTGTTGTTCATATGGTTATTTCTTAAAGATGTGAGTGTAATACCCTGATCTATATTATATAAAAATATTTATAATTTTGAAAAATATATACTTGCAAAACTTAATTCTATAATAATGATGATACACCACATGATATACTTATTCATCATATATTTTTAAAAGTATATATTACTTAAATCATCGCTGTCATACATATATTATTTTTATCATATAGATCTTGCAATCTTAATTGCCATGACTCACCAGCTATTAATAATTATTAATTAAAAATGAAAAACGAAGACGAAGAAACTTAATTAATGTAATAAATAGATGGAGGTCGCTATCTATATATGATGATGATTAGCTGCTTAATTAGTTACTCATATATCTTACTTCTTCTCCTTCATTTGTAACCCACAATTTTTGTGCCTTTTAATTTATCACTCGATTAATAAACATGGCATCAACATTAAACACGGAGTTTGCTCACTTACAAATCCCACTTGAAGACGTACGAAAGGCCACCAACAACTTTTCCGAAAATAATATCATCGGTGAAGGTGGTTTCGGAAACGTGTACAGTGGGAAACTCGATACCCCTTCGGGGAAGTCGAGGAAAATTGCTGCTCGGAAGTTAGATCGTAATTATTGGCAAGGAGACGTTCGATTCTGGACCGAGATCTCGATGCTTTCTCGTCTCAAGCATAAAAATATAGTCTCAATGATTGGGTTTTGTGATGAACAAGATGAAAAGATCATCATAAACCAACGTTATCCCAAAGGAAGTCTTTCTCATCATCTAAGTGACGCAAATCTCACATGGGATCAAAGAAAAATGATTTCAAAAGGTATTGCAGATGCAATAGAATACATACATAATATACCCGACGATAGTTATCATGTTATACATCGTAACATCAACAGCTCCACAATTCTATTAGATCATAACTTGATTCCCAAGTTGTCTGGATTTGAGTTCTCCGTAAAACATCCAAATAATATAATGTCTCAAGTTTTGATTTCGGAACCTATTGGCACACAAGGGTATATTGACCCGGAAACCGACAAGACCGGAGGTGTGACATCCAAATCGGATATTTACTCACTGGGCGTCGTTTTATTCGAAATCTTGTGCGGGAGAAAAGCATTTATTCCAAACGACCACAATAATTTGTCTCTAGCTCCGTTGGCTAGAACTCATTTTGAAAAAGGAACTCTAAGGGATATAATTTACCCTGATCTATGGAATCAAATGCAAACTGATACGACAGCGTTCAAGATGTTCTCACAAATAGCGTATTCGTGCGCAGAAGAGGAGCGAGTAAAACGTTATGAAGCTGTTGCAGTTAGTGCCTCACTATCTGCTGTAATCAACCCTCAGGTAATTAAGACAATCCATTTATATTTGTTAGTTGCGTGTAAAAAAAAAAGATCTACTTTCATAATTCGGTCAAAATAATTGATATATGTTTCTTTTAACCTTTCGGTTTTGGGTAGAGATAAGAGGAGCACAGGGAATAAGGTGGAAGGACCATTTTGTAATTTTGACAAATTTGAGAAAAGGAGGGGGACCTTTTTGCAATTTTAACAAATTTGTGAAAAGGATGACGGATTTTTTTGCAATTTTGACAAAATTATGTAGATTTAGGATCAGAGGAGAATGACATGCTGCATTCTCGAGTTTTTTTTAAGTGGAAAGGAAAGGAAAGTAACTTATTTTAAAATAATAGGTCATTCTCGAGTTTTTTTTAAGTGGAAAAGAAATGAGAAGAATGGATTAGGATTGAAAGTTCATGAGGGTTTTGTTAGTACCACTTTCTGCCCATATTTGGGCGGATTGGAACGGAAAACATTGTTATCCTTAACTCTACATCGTATATTTAATGTTAACTCTCCTCTTTTTTTACGGCACGCGTAAAAAAATCTTCAACCTAGCTGCCTGACTCCTCTCCCCATCAACAGCAGCGTATTTTTATTATTATTAAAAATACATAGTCCTTTGAAAGACCATTACCTATAGTTTATTTACTTGTTTAATTATATTATCGTAATACTGTTAGTAATAAATTACCTCCATCGCATATTCATTGATTTATTTATTTATCATCGATTACTTCAATAATTAAACAAGAAGCAGTCATATTCTACAATTACAAATGTGCCATTCTTGTTCAAACTCGTTTCGTTCAAGATTGATTATAGATTATGGCCAATTATTTGTTTAATTTAATAATTTATCTTTATCATGATCTGACTTTTAAGATTATGCTTCATATGATACTTTTTCTGTTTTAATTTATTGTTTTATTTTCTTTTCCTTCCAACTCGAAAATACACATATAATATTTAATATTACATTCTTTTCCATTCATTTTTACTCTTTTCATTTCCATCTTATTCTTTTCTGTTAAAAAAAAACTCGAGAATAAAGAGGGCAAGGAGAGCAAGGGGCTTATTTGCAATTTCTTAATTATATACCATGTTCAATATCTTTCTTCATTTCTCAAACACACACTGAACTTTCTCTATATCCCTTTCTCTCCACAAGAAAGATACCGACACAACAACGACAACCTTCGTCCACCACCTGCCGGAGTCACCACTGCAACCGGCGCCGACCGGAGTCACCACCGCAACTAGCGCCATTTTCCGACGAGCTACACTTCCGTTTCAAGCACGACGAAGAACACGTCGGAGGTTTTCCACCGCAGATCTGAGATGCGTAAAGCCTTTGAATCGATGCAATTGTTGGAAACACACTTCGGTGTCGACACCGCCATGCCGCCGGAAGAACTCACGCGCCTTTAAGATTCGGTGTTCGCTTCGTTTGACGGTGATGTACTGTTGATCGTGATGAGTTTAGATCGGAGATGAAGAAGACTAGCCATCTTAACCTTTTCAGTTACCGGAACTTCAGGTTTCTCTTCCGTTATTCATTTATCAACACCGATCGGCTCCGTCGCAACCATAGGTTCTTCTGTCGCCATTGAACTAATTTTGGGGCTTGAACGAAATTTTAGATCTAGAAATGCTAATTAATTGATAATTGAGATTGATTTGCAGCTATTTGAATTTAGCGTGTGTGTGACGAACATGAAATTGTGGTGATTTAAATATATTGAGCATGAGAGTACATATCTAAAAGATGTAATTTGATTGGTTAGTAGGGTGGTCACTCGGATAGACACCTAACTAGAATTTAAATGTGAGCTGTTAGATCATTTGTCATGTTTGTGAAGGTAGTGATCTGTTGTGATGAAATTTATTAATTTTGTGTATAATTATTGTTGGTTTGATCCACCGTCGGTGTCCACAATCGCCGTTCCACCGTCACTATATAGATTTGAACTTGAACTCGTAGTTCAATATCTAAAAACAACTGCATCGTACATTTCTTTGACTGCATCTTACATTTTTTTAACTGGATCATACTTTTTAGATCTATAAAAACTGTGAGCACTTATCACTGCATCTTTTGTATATTATTACTGCATCTTATGTATATTTTAGCATTATTGATATTTTTGTAAATCTTTGATTTTATTCTTGAATATAAATAATTAGTATTACTTTTATTTACAGCATCTTGTATATATTTGTTACTGCATCTTTGTATATTTGTTATTAAATATCTTACATTTTTTAACTGCATCATACTTTTTAGATATATAAAAACTGTGAGCACTTATCACTGCATCTTTATATATTATTACTGCATATTATGTATATTTTAGCATTTTTGATGTTTTTGTAAATCTTTGATTTTATTCTTGAATATAAACAATTAGTATTACTTTTATTTACATCATCTTGTAGATATTTGTTACTGCATCTTTGTATATTTGTTATTAAATCTTGTATTTTTTTTGTTATTGCATCTTGTATATTTTTGTTACTGCATCATGTATTTTAATGTTACTGCGTCTTTTTACATTTTGTTACTGCATCTTATATATTTTTGTTGCTGCATCATGTATTTTATTGTTACTGCATCTTATATATTTATCACTACATCTTACGTTTTTTATTATTTTGTTACTGAATCTTGCATATTAAATAGTTTTGTGGTTGAACAAGTTTTTTGATAATTTTTAGAAATTTTTATCACAAAATTTTATAAGTGGATCCTCAACTTTATCAAAATTGCAAATAAGTCCCTCCTCCTTTTTACAAATTTGTTAAAATTGCAAAAAGGTCCCTTCTTCCTTTGCCCTGTGCTCCTATGAACCGGACCCAATTATGTATCCACTTATAAAATTTCGTGAAAAAATTTCCTAAAAATTGTCAAAAAAATTGTTCAATCATAAAACTATTTAATATGCAAGATTCAGTCAAAAAATAATAATAAAAAAGTAAGATGCAGTGATAAATATGTAAGATGCAGTGATAAATATATAAGATGCAGTAACAAATATACAAAAGACTTATTAACAATAAAATATATGATGCAGTAACAAAATATACAGGATACAGTAACAAATATATAAAAGACGTAGTAACAAAAAAAATACAAGATGCATTAACAAATATATAAAAGATGCAGTAACAAATATATAAAAGATTCGGTAACAAATATATAAGATGCTGTAAACAAAGTAATACTAATTTTCTAAATTCAAGAAAAAAATTAAAAAAAATTTACAAAAACATAAAAAATGCTAAAATATACGTAAGATGCAGTAAAAATATACAATAAATGCAGTAAAAAGTACTCATAGTTTTTTATAGATCTAAAAAATACGATACAGTAAAAAAAAATGTAAGATGCAGTACATAAGTACTACTCCATAGTAGTTTTTTCAGAACTAAAAAAGTACGATGCAGTAGAAAATGTACGATGCAGTAGAAAAAACGTAGGATGCAGTAAAAATGTACGATGCAGTCATATCTAAAAACTAGAATATCAAAAATAACAACATAATCTTGATATCATCACCACAACAAGAATATCAAAAATATATAGGTTTACATTATGTAACTTTGAGTTACAACAATAAAAAAAATAACAAGAATAACTTTGAGTTACAACAATAACAATATAATCTTCATATCATCACCACAACAAGAATATCAAAAATTACATAGACTCAACATAATTTACATTATGTAGTAGATCTGAAAAAGAAAACACCCTACTACTACATATAAAAAAGGAAAAATCGAACAACAATCATCAATGTGGTCTAGATCTGAGTATATATTTTTTTCCGATAATAATGTAAACTATGTTAGAAGGAAAGTGATAAAAAGTAAACTAACCATGGTTAGTTTAACTTGGTGTAACGTAACATGTGTGTGTATTATTAAAGAAGAAAAACAATGGAGAATAATAATACTCCCTCCGTCCCATATTAATAGTTCACTATTCCTTTTTGGGCTGTCCCAAATTAATTGTCCACTTCCAAAAATGGATAAAAATGATGAGCTAAAATCCTTTTATACCCCTACTTTATATATGTAAGACAAAAAAGTAGGTAAAAAGTAAGGGGTAGAATTGTCATCTTATCAAAAAGTAAGAGAGAAGTTGATGTTTTCTTAAACTCCGTGTTTCTTGTCTTGGGACAATTAAATTGGGACGGAGGGAGTAGCTTATTGCAAGACAGATCTAATAGTAATAATAATAATTCCAACAACACACACCAATACTAGGTCGGATTTCATATTGCAGTGGGGGAATCGTAAATGGTTCTGATATATGAAAGTTCAATAACAACATCAAGCTAAAGATAAAGAATTAGCTGTTGCAGCTGTTTCCGGTACACCGCCGGTAGGTCAACGATCGATAACGACACGTGTTGACCGGCGAACGGTGGTGCGCTGTGGTCAGGTCTCGGCGGCGGTGGTCCGGTTGCTCGATGGCGGTGGTCAACCGTGTTGGTGGCGATAGTCAGATCGGTTTGAAGGCCATTGCATGGTAGGTAGGATGGTAGTAGTGGTGGTTGTTTGGATGATAATGGTGGCCGGTGGATCTGCGGTGGTGGAGCGCTGGTGACGGAGGTGGTGGATGGTGGTGGTGGTGGTGGTGATGTGTTTGTGTATGTTTTGTAAAGAGATGGAGAGATAGATGAGAGGATTAGTGTGTGTTTTGAATTTGGTGAGAAATGATAGTGCCTGAGCTTCTCCTGTAGCTATTTTGAGAAATTGTAAAATAGTCCCTTGCCCTTCAAAATGGTCATTCCTCTCTGATCCTGAATCTTCGGTGGGTCCAGATCAGAGGAGAACAAAAGGTGGAGGGGGAAGGGATGGCAGAGACTATTTTGTAATTATAACAAAGTTTTTGGATCTACCCAAAAATTTATTTAAAAATTGTCAAAAAAAATTATTTAAACAAAAAACTTCTAATATTAAAAATTCTGTCAAAAACGCTAAAAAAGATAAGATGCAGTAAAAATATACAAGATGCAGTAAATATATAATATTAATTTTTCAGATTCAATAATAAAACAGAGATTTACATAAGATGCAGTAAATAAGTATAAGTAGTTATTTTTATTTGAACACATAAAATGCTAAAAGAACATAAGATGCAGTGATAATATACAAGATGCAGTAAATATGTAATATTAATTTTTTAGATTCAAGAATAAAACCAAGATTTACATAAGATGTAGTAAAATAAGTATAAACAATTTTTTTATTTAAACACATAAAAAGCTGAAACAACATAAGATGCAGTAACAATATACAAGATGTAGTAAACATGTAATATTAATTTTTTAGATTCAAGAATAAAACCAAGATTTACATAAGATACACTAAAATAAGTATAAGTAGTTCTTTTATTTCAACACATAAAAAAGCTAAAACAACATAAGATGCAGTAAAAAAGTATTAATAAGTTTTCAATGTAAAAATAAAATAAAAGTTATAAAAAAAAGCATAAAATCGCTAAAAATCATAAGATGCAGTAACTAATTGATGCGTGTTAAAGCGCGTCTTGTTTTATTATTTATAAAGTACAGTGTAACACCCCCAAATTTAAGGATTTGCGGAAGCTTGATTTGGGTGTTACTAATCAATAACAAAGCACAAAGATATATAGTAAACGACTCTATATGCGTCGTTTTAACAAAATATATTGATAATTGAAATGTTTACAACATTTATAACTTTACATAGCTCGAGTTTGAAATAAAATGAGATTTGAGTACATAAGTACTTGTACAAAATATACTAATGCAAAGAAATCTCAAACGTCTGAATGCTGACTCGAGCTAAAGGTCCTGAATCCGAAGCAATCTACTGCTTGGTACCTGCGATACATGCTAAAAGGTCAGCTAAAAGCTGGTGAGCTCACAGGTTTGAAATCAAGTAATATCGTATGAACCGCAAGATTGAAATAATTGAATTGCATCCAGCAATTGATAATGATAATAATCGTGTATACAGCCATGAGCACATAGTTGAGCTTAACTCGAGGGCCGGGTCCCCTATAGAGAATTCCGGGCGAGGTGCCTCTACGAATGCCTAATCAACATTCGTCTTCCCAAATATTAGTACGTCCGTTTACCCGGTTAGTGCTTGCTAACCCGAACGAGGAGGGTCAATCCTATATGGTACCATATACTAATATTCACGCTACAACGTATTAACAACTATGCTGACGGAGGACTTTAAATGATTAGTTGTGAAAAACTCATGTAGTATATGAAATGTTTGTACTTGCGTTCACATGTTAAAAATGAGCAATATATCACACCCCTGAGTAAAACAGTAAAAAGAGGGGCTATGAGACTCACCTGAGTCGTTGAGTTTATGAAAATAAACTGAGAATGATTAGCCGAGAATCGAAGTCCAAAGACTTGTAACCTGAGGGTGTCCACGACACGCGATGGTTATAATATGCGAAGGTATCTAATAAGACTACCTTGTAGTTGTTCGTCCAACTATAATGTCCAAATGTTCCCAATTCGGTGGATAGTTTAAGTGTTTGAAAACGCGTACGGCCCGTTGGTGATTATTGGTAATAATGATCTTGATGTTATTTTGTTAGTTTCAAAGTGTCATACAAGTTTGATGTTTGGTGTGAAATGTGTCTACGAAATCTAAGTACGGGGGTCCGGGGGCAGAGCCCCTGGCTGGGGTCGAGCTGCCAGGTCAGCTTGGAAAATTTTTATTTCTACTATATTGCTTTGACGAAAAACGCATCTGGACTTGAAATTGGGTGAAATCAAGTGATAAAATTTAGGGTCTCGACACTTAGTGAAAATCTGTGTTTTCTGGTTTGTGCGACGTTGGGTGCGACGTCGCAGGTAAGGATTGCGACGTTGAGCATGACGTCGCTAAAGGCGACGTTTCGCAATTTAATGCGACGTTAAGGATGATGTCGCTATATGCGACGTTGTTGATTCCAGCGACGTAGTAGGCGACGTCGCTATGTGCGACTTCGCAATTCAATGCGACGTTATGTGCGACGTCGCTAAGGCGACGTTATTGATTTCTGTGAGACGTTATACGCGACGTTCCAAAGGCTCCAGGCCAGATGCGACGTTACGGGCTGTTGGCCTGATTTTGTGTCGAAAATGAGTTTCCCGGCCACCGTTCGGTCCAATATTTTTACCCAACCCAAATATGGACATTATAAGCTTAAACAAACAATTATAAGTCGAAAACAATAGAAAACGAGAGGTGTCGGGATTTGTCGGAAACTTACAAAGTGTCGGATCAAAAATCCGAAAAGATAGGATGATAGATCGTGATGCGGTGAGTCTTTTATTCCAAAGAGCCGAGATGATCCGAGCGGGTTTGATGTTGTTATTTTGAGACTTTGTGAATGTGTGTGTGTTTGGTAAATTGAGAGAAAAAGAGAGGGAGGAGAGAGAGAGTTGAGTGGTGAATGAGAGGAAAGAAAAGGGGAGTGGGAGGTTATCCTCCCATTTTCCGGTCTCCGTCCTTCGTGCGGTGTTCGTTTACTCCGTCGTTTAAACGTTAATTAATTATTTTACATATTAAATGGTAAGTTTTAAAATACGAATTATTACGCGATATTTTATTTAAACATTTTACAAATCAATTTACATTTGAGTTATAAAATGTAAGTTTGTTTATTTAGTTTGCGCGTTTTAATATTTTAAATTGTGTAAGTTTTGTTTGTACGATACGAATTGTAATTCGAACATTATTAAAATAATATTTTTAACATAACAGTGTTACTTAATAAAATTGGTCACCAACGTCCGTATTATAGAACCGAAATACATTCGATTTAATTTGCGTACGATTCAATCAAATCGCATTTTCGTATATATATTCAACAATATATATAATTCGATACATTAATTAGCCTAACACAGAACTAATTACATGTATTAACATATGATTAGGCACTAAATAGTAGTCCTAATTTGGCGGGTGTTACATTCTCCCCCTGTTAGAAGAATTTCGTCCCGAAATTTAGCTCGAGGTCGCGTTTGATGTAGAATCAGAGAATAGCTGGGGATATTTGAGTCGCATTTGGTCTTCCCGTTCCCAGGTGAATTCTGGACCACGCCGCGAATTCCATCTGACCTTGAGGATGGGAATACGACTTTGTTTTAGTTGTTTGACCTCACGGTCCATAATCTCAGTGGGTTCCTCAACAAAATGAAGTTTGTTATCGACGTGAATCTCATCGAGTGGGATGATAAGTGTCTCATCAGACAGACACTTCTTCAGATTGGAAATATGAAAAGTAGGGTGCACGCTGCTAAGTTCGGATGGCAGCTGCAATCGATAAGCTACAGGGCCAATCCGTTCGAGGATCTCAAAAGGCCCGATGTACCTGGGATTTAACTTCCCGCGTTTGCCAAAACGGATGACGCCTTTCCAAGGCGATACTTTTAAGAGTACTCGATCCCCAACTTGGAACTCGAGCGGTTTGCGTCTCACGTCAGCGTAACTTTTCTGACGATCACGTGCGGCTTTGAGTCGGTTTTGGATTTCCACAATTTTCTCAGTGGTGGCGTGTATGAGTTCAGGACCAGTGAGTTGACTGTCTCCCACTTCAGTCCAACAGATCGGTGATCGGCACTTACGACCGTACAGTGCCTCAAAAGGTGCAGCCTTAATGCTGGCGTGATAGCTGTTATTGTACGAGAATTCGCACAACGGTAGATGTCTTTCCCAGTTTGTACCGAAATCAACTACGCAGGCGCGTAGCATATCTTCCAGTGTCTGAATGGTTCGTTCCGCAGTGCTCATATCGAGACGAGTACCCAATGCTTTTTGAAGTGATTGCCAAAAGTGAGAGGTAAAGCGGGCATCTCTGTCAGAGATGATTGAGATTGGAACGCCGTGATGAGAAACGATTTCTTTGATGTAGATTTGTGCAAGGCGTTCCATTTTATCGTTTTCTTTGATTGCCAGGAAATGAGCAGATTTGGTGAGACGATCGACGATCACCCAAATGGTATCGCCACCGCTCGCCGACTTGGGTAGTTTGGTTATGAAATCCATGGCAATTTGTTCCCATTTCCATTCAGGGATTTCAGGTTGTTGGAGTAAACCAGAAGGTTTCTGATGTTCGGTTTTGACTTTCGAGCAAGTAAGACACTTGCTGACATAAGTGGCGATTTCGGCTTTCATGTTCGGCCACCAATAGAATTCCTTGATTCCGTGGTACATTTTATCGGATCCCGGATGGATAGAATATTTAGACTTGTGAGCTTCATCCATCACCAAGTCTCGTAGGCTCCCGAAATTAGGCAACCAGATTCGGTTTAAGAAATACCTAATCCCGTTAGGTCTTATTTCGAATTGTTTGTCAATACCCCGCAAGGCTTCGTTTTTGATGTTTTCAGGTTTCAGGGCTTCGATCTGAGCGGTATGAATCTGAATGGTAAGATCGTTGTGAATGGTCACACTGAGGGCTCGGACACGAAGTGGTTTTGGTCGTTTCTTTCGACTGAGGGCATCGGCTACAACATTAGCCTTCCCTGGATGGTACTTGATCTCGCAATCGTAATCGGTAAGCAACTCGACCCATCGACGTTGCCTCATATTGAGATCCTTTTGATCGAAGATGTGTTGGAGACTTTTGTGATCGGTAAAGATAGTGCACTTAGTGCCGTAGAGATAATGTCTCCAGATCTTGAGAGCAAAAACGACAGCTCAAAGTTCGAGATCATGAGTGGTATAATTCTTTTCGTGAATTTTCAGCTGTCGTGAGGCATAGGCAATGACCTTGTCTCGTTGCATTAACACGCAACCGACACTTGATGAGAAGCATCGCAGTATACCACGAAGTCATCGGTGCCTTCGGGTAAGGATAGAATCGGAGCACTGCAAAGCTTTTGTTTCAAAAGCTGGAACGCTGACTCTTGTTTATCTGTCCAATCGAACCTTTTGTCATTCTGAGTCAGTACCGTGAGTGGTTGAGCTATTTTGGAGAAATTTTCGATAAATCGCCGATAGTACCCAGCAAGACCCAAGAATTGTCGTACTTCAGTTGCAGAGGTGGGTGCTTGCCAGTCTTTGATAGCCTCGATTTTTGATGGGTCAACGTGAATTCCCTGACTGTCGATCACGTGACCAAGGAATTGAACGGTTTGTATCCAGAACTCACACTTGGAGAATTTGGCATAAAGCTCCTCGTGTCTGAGTAGTTCTAGAATAGTTCTGAGGTGTTGCGCATGTTCTTGCTCGTTGCGTGAATAGATGAGTATGTCATCGATAAAGACAATGACAAACTTGTCGAGGTAAGGTTTACACACCCGGTTCATGAGGTCCATGAATACAGCCGGTGCGTTGGTTAGACCGAAGGGCATCACTTGAAATTCGTAGTGCCCGTAACGAGTTCTGAAAGCAGTTTTTGGAATATCGGTGTCGCGAACTCGTAACTGATGATAGCCTGATCGCAGGTCGATTTTTGAGTAGAAACTTGAACCCTGAAGTTGGTCGAATAGATCATCGATGCGAGGAAGTGGGTATCGGTTTTTGACGGTCAATTTGTTCAATTCTCGGTAGTCGATGCACATTCTGAAAGAACCGTCCTTTTTAACAAATAAGACCGGAGCTCCCCAAGGTGAAGAACTCGGTCTAATGAATCCTCTATCCAGGAGTTCTTGCAACTGTGCGGACAACTCCTAAAGTTCGGATGGGGCTAAACGGTACGGTGCGCGGGCCACCGGTGCGGCACCCGGCACAAGATCAATTGAGAACTCAACCTGTCTAGGTGGAGGTAAACCAGGTAGTTCTTCCGGAAAGACTTCGGGAAAGTCTCTAACAATTGGCACATCCTCAAGTCGCTTCTCCTCCGACTTCTTCTCTGTGATGTGTGCGAGTATTGCAGGGTAACCCTTTCTCAGTAATTTTCGGGTTTTTAAGCAAGAGATGATGTTGAGTCTCGTCCCACCGGTCTCCCCCTGTATGATCAAGGTTCCACCGGCAGCGAGTGGAATGCGGACGATCTTATCGTAACAAACGATTTCAGCTCGGTGTTTGGACAACCAGTCCATTCCAATGATGACGTCGAAACTCCCGATTTCTATGGGTACAAGATCGATTGAAAAGGTTTCGTCAGCTAGGTTTAAAGTGCAATTAGGTATCACACTATTGGTTTCTATAAGTTTCCCATTTGCTAGCTCTACAGTGTACTTAACATCTAAGGTAACAGGGGTGATGTCAAGTAATGGGTAAAAGTCATCGGAGATAAAACTTCTATCAGCACCAGTATCAAATAGAACAGAAGCAGTTAAGTTGTTGAGGAGGAACATACCCGAGACCACATTCGGGTCTTGGCGGGCGTCCCCGGATTTGATGATGAAGGCTCTGCTTCGGGTGTTGTTGTTGTTGCTGTTGCGGTTGTTGCTGTTGTTGTTGTTATTCTTCAGCTTTGGGCACGTGTCCCTGAAGTGCCCGGGTTTCCCACACTCAAAGCAGACTTTGGGTGGTCTGGTGTTGTTGTTGGAATTGTTGTTGGCCGGTGAATTGCAATCTTTGGTGAGGTGGCCGTACCTCTTGCAATTGTTGCAAAAGGGACCACAGGAGCCTTCATGGTGGCGACTGCACTTGGAACAATAGGGTTTGTTCCCAGTGTAGCCCCGTGTGATGTCGGTGGTGGTGTTGTAGGCTTTGATGGTGTCGGGTTTCTTGTTTTGTTGGTTTGAGTGGTTGTTGTGGTAGTCGGACCACTTTCGTTTGTTGTTGTGAGAGGATGAAGTGGGTGGTTCAGAATCTTGGCTCATGGACATCAGGTCTTGGGCCAATAGGATTGCACCATCGATGGTGGTTTGGTTGGAAGAGGAAACATGCCCTCGAACAGGCTCAGGAAGGCCAAGGATGTACTTCCTGATTTTATCAGGTTCAGTGCTTACCATGGCTGGGCGGAGGGCAGCGAGTTGTTGGAATCTGGTGGTATAACCATCGATATCACCACCTTGAACCTTTAGGTTCCAGAACTCCTCATCCAGCTTCTGGAGTTTGGCGATAGAGCAGTATTTGGCAGTGAGTTTTGCTTTCAAATCCTCCCAAGAGAGTTGGTAGGCAATGTCAGCACCCACTGATTGGGTATATGAGTTCCACCAAGAGTGGGCGTCATCTTCGAGAGAGCAGGTGGCAAAATTTACTTTGTCGTTCTCCGCGCATTTGCTGACACGGAAAACAGTTTCCATCTTTTCGAACCATCTGATCAGTCCGATGGCTCCCTCAGAACCCTTGAAGCTTGAGGGTTTACAGCTCTGAAAGTCCTTGTAAGAACAAGGTTTAGCAGCAGGAGTTTCAGCGGCATCGCTGTTTCTTGTGGAATTCTGTGGAGTATTCCGAGCCAAGGCTTCAGTCACAGCCTGGGTTATGAGTGAGGTAAGCTGAGCATCAGTGTATGGTCTGGTCTTTGGCGGCATGATTCTTCAATAAAAGAAATGAAGATACATGAGATTTTGCAAGGAAGTTGTATTTGTCACAGATGTACATGTATAAAAGCAGTAATACATAACATCAACATGGAAGAATGACAATTATTATGAGTTGAAACAGCAAGGAATATTTGATTGATAGTACGAGTTCGAAGGTTACATCCTACAGAGTTATTACAAAAGGTGCCGGGAATTGTTACATCCGACGAATTCATAGAGTAGAGCTTAGATAGTTATTAAACTACAAGATAGATTACAAGGCAAGGACTGCACTAGTTTTAACGTAGATTAATTTGTTCCATCATTTCAATGAGGCGATCCACAGTGTTTGCAAGCCTGCTAGCCTGTCGGGCGTTGTCTTCTGCTAGTGCTAGTCGTTGTGTTAGTCCACGCGCATACTCTTCTGCTTCATGTGGTCGCTGTTCACATTCTTCCATCCTTTGTCGCAGAAGGGCATTTTCCACCCTTATTTCTATTATTTGGTTGCGAAGGACATCCATGTTGTTGTTTGTGGTTTCAAGGTCGTCGGAGACTTGTTCTATGCGTTCAAAGGATGTAAGTCTCCAGTTTTCGTTCGTTTCCTGCAATACGACATCCATGGTGCGAAGTCGCTGCTCGTGATGGTTCACCCTAGCGGCTAAGGCTGGCAAGGTGAGGTGAGTGGGGTACGGGCCAGCTCGAGGCAACCTGGTGTTCCTCCTTGCTACCCTTGGGTTCTGCGACCCGGATTGAGAGCGAGATGAATCTGATGGTGTGTTTGCCATTTCTGAGACAAAGCGTTAGTAAGAGTGAGGTCTGTATTTATATAGTTCCTATATAATACAGCCTATTGAGTGTCTAGCACAAACATGTTTCAGTCTCGGTCCTCTCGAGGTCAGAGTCTTCTAGTGTACCCTGTTCAGCCATAACTACTTTCAGATCTTACATCATCTTTGCTTAATTGTACATAGTTGATCAGGCTATGTTAAATTAAACTCGTATGGTGTAATCATTGAACCAGTTATACCTAATAAGGAATACTGCCTAACGGTCATAGTCTAGGCCCACTAAATGCAACCTAGTTCACTATAACCTTAGGCTCTGATACCAATCTGTAACACCCCCAAATTTAAGGATTTGCGGAAGCTTGATTTGGGTGTTACTAATCAATAACAAAGCACAAAGATATATAGTAAACGACTCTATATGCGTCGTTTTAACAAAATATATTGATAATTGAAATGTTTACAACATTTATAACTTTACATAGCTCGAGTTTGAAATAAAATGAGATTTGAGTACATAAGTACTTGTACAAAATATACTAATGCAAAGAAATCTCAAACGTCTGAATGCTGACTCGAGCTAAAGGTCCTGAATCCGAAGCAATCTACTGCTTGGTACCTGCGATACATGCTAAAAGGTCAGCTAAAAGCTGGTGAGCTCACAGGTTTGAAATCAAGTAATATCGTATGAACCGCAAGATTGAAATAATTGAATTGCATCCAGAAATTGATAATGATAATAATCGTGTATACAGCCATGAGCACATAGTTGAGCTTAACTCGAGGGCCGGGTCCCCTATAGAGAATTCCGGGCGAGGTGCCTCCACGAATGCCTAATCAACATTCGTCTTCCCAAATATTAGTACGTCCGTTTACCCGGTTAGTGCTTGCTTACCCGAACGAGGAGGGTCAATCCTATATGGTACCATATACTAATATTCACGCTACAACGTATTAACAACTATGCTGACGGAGGACTTTAAATGATTAGTTGTGAAAAACTCATGTAGTATATGAAATGTTTGTACTTGCGTTCACATGTTAAAAATGAGCAATATATCACACCCCTGAGTAAAACAGTAAAAAGAGGGGCTATGAGACTCACCTGAGTCGTTGAGTTTATGAAAATAAACTGAGAATGATTAGCCGAGAATCGAAGTCCAAAGACTTGTAACCTGAGGGTGTCCACGACACGCGATGGTTATAATATGCGAAGGTATCTAATAAGACTACCTTGTAGTTGTTCGTCTAACTATAATGTCCAAATGTTCCCAATTCGGTGGATAGTTTAAGTGTTTGAAAACGCGTACGGCCCGTTGGTGATTATTGGTAATAATGATCTTGATGTTATTTTGTTAGTTTCAAAGTGTCATACAAGTTTGATGTTTGGTGTGAAATGTGTCTACGAAATCTAAGTACGGGGGTCCGGGGGCAGAGCCCCTGGCTGGGGTCGAGCTGCCAGGTCAGCTTGGAAAATTTTTATTTCTACTATATTGCTTTGACGAAAAACGCATCTGGACTTGAAATTGGGTGAAATCAAGTGATAAAATTTAGGGTCTCGACACTTAGTGAAAATCTGTGTTTTCTGGTTTGTGCGACGTTGGGTGCGACGTCGCAGGTAATGATTGCGACGTTGAGCATGACGTCGCTAAAGGCGACGTTTCACAATTTAATGCGACGTTAAGGATGATGTCGCTATATGCGACGTTGTTGATTCCAGCGACGTAGTAGGCGACGTCGCTATGTGCGACTTCGCATTTCAATGCGACGTTATGTGCGATGTCGCTAAGGCGACGTTATTGATTTCTGTGCGACGTTATACGCGACGTCGCAAAGGCTCCAGGCCAGATGCGACGTTACGGTCTGTTGGCCGGATTTTGTGTCGAAAACGAGTTTCCCGGCCACCGTTCGGTCCAATATTTTTACCCAACCCAAATATGATTATAAGCTTAAACAAACAATTATAAGTCGAAAATAATAGAAAACGAGAGGTGTCGGGATTTGTCGGAAACTTACAAAGTGTCGGATCAAAAATCCGAAAAGATAGGATGATAGATCGTGATGCGGTGAGTCTTTTATTCCAAAGAGCCGAGATGATCCGAGCGGGTTTGATGTTGTTATTTTGAGACTTTGTGAATGTGTGTGTGTTTGGTAAATTGAGAGAAAAAGAGAGGGAGGAGAGAGAGAGTTGAGTGGTGAATGAGAGGAAAGAAAAGGGGAGTGGGAGGTTATCCTCCCATTTTCCGGTCTCCGTCCTTCGTGCGGTGTTCGTTTACTCCGTCGTTTAAACGTTAATTAATTATTTTACATATTAAATGGTAAGTTTTAAAATACGAATTATTACGCGATATTTTATTTAAACATTTTACAAATCAATTTACATTTGAGTTATAAAATGTAAGTTTGTTTATTTAGTTTGCGCGTTTTAATATTTTAAATTGTGTAAGTTTTGTTTGTACGATACGAATTGTAATTCGAACATTATTAAAATAATATTTTTAACATAACAGTGTTACTTAATAAAATTGGTCACCAACGTCCGTATTATAGAACCGAAATACATTCGATTTAATTTGCGTACGATTCAATCAAATCGCATTTTCGTATATATATTCAACAATATATATAATTCGATACATATATTAGCCTAACACAGAACTAATTACATGTATTAACATATGATTAGGCACTAAATACTAGTCCTAATTTGGCGGGTGTTACATACAGGATATACCAATCACTACTATCACACAACCAGGCAAGAATACCCGATCGGAATAGTATAGCTATAGTAAGTCCAGGTCGATCTCAGGAACACATGAATGGTGGTTTATTTATTAAATAAGAAATAACTATTAACTAACAAAACAGTAAATAAAGGGGGACGTTTTAGTTCCGTGCGAACATTGAATATTGAAATAATAATAAAACAATTAAAATACTTAAATTAAAATAACAGATAGGGAACAATAGGAAGGAATAAGTAATTGTGTAATTAATTTCACTCAGATTCATATATTCCAATTCATTGCACGTTAATTGTTTAATTGTGATTCTTTTATATCAACTTAATGCCAAATTCTTCAATGATATTAAATTGAATGTGAACTAGCCAATGTTTCGGGTCCAACTAATTCCTACAATCTAGGGTCCAACATGAAACATCGGTCCGATGTCAATTGTGTGCTTTTCTCTAAATTATGCATTAAACATTCACGATTGATTATAATTGATCCTCGCGGTATGACTCAACAATACCTACTAATAATTACTTATTAGTCTTATTCATCTTAGGTTATTTAATTATTAGTCTCTTAACCTGTCAAACTCAATCTATTCAGCAATGATCAAAACCTAAGTTCTAACCATCAATAATCAACAATCTCAAGGGAACTCAATCTCAATGACATAGTCAACCACGTTAAGTAATAACTAATAACCACTAATAAATAAGGATCAACGGATAATATAATCATCTTCAATCAAACAATTTAATAAACGTGCAATATAATCGGTCAATAATCATTATCCAAGTTTCATTACTACACAAATACTAAATATCAATTCATATTCAAATATACATAAAACATAATATTCAATATCTAAAACATAATTGCAATTGAATTAAATAAAAAGTAGATACAAACCAAATGATGAATCACTTGAAGATTAGTTGAAATGGGATCAACCTCACTTTTTGTGCCTCCAATCTAAACCTAAAAGTCTAACTCTAAAAACCCTAAAAAAATATTAAAAACAATCGGTCGATCTCTATACCCCTCATATTAATATATGAAAAGGTGATCGTTCGTCACCCTATATACACACCGAAATATTGGTGTTTTTGGGCTTGAATCTTGCTTCCACCGAATCCACATCGCAAACCAAATTGTTCTCTGCTCCTGGACTTGTTGACCGATTTCTGCAGGCCCAACTCCTTTCTTCCATTCGTCTAGCAAATTGGCCCAACTTTGACTTTCACATCTTTGCATTCCTAATCCAATTCACATGACTTGATCTTTTCGTAACCTACAGCCAAAATAAAGATCATTATTATTAATTATTTACTAACTACTTAAAACTAAATATTATTATATATGTTATACATATACTAACGTAAGTTTACTACATATTTAATTTTATGATAATTAACTATATTATTATTATTATTAGATTTACTAACATTAGCATTATTATTTTATCATTATTACTACTATATACTAATTAACTTTATTAGTAACTATTATTATTAGCCTAACTAATCATTTGGTCCAACTCATAAACTCGAATATATACAATCTAATTATTTTCGCTCAATTCATCTAACTTTTAGAACTCAAATATTTACAAACTTTATTTATTTTTATCACTCTTTTAACCACTTTGTCCCAACTACATTTAGGTACAATCAACTTTTATACAAAAATTACTTTATTTACTCTATTTCTGTTCATTTTCTAATTTAAACTCTATTTCTACCTATTTTGTAAATATGAACGAAATACATATCTTTTATCAAGTAAATGCAATAAAAGTATACAAAAACTAGGGAATATTAGTATATAAAAGTAGTACTATTTGATGCTATCACTAATATACAACATGCAATAAATAAGTAATACTAACTTTATAAATTTAAAAATAAAATCAAAGTTTACAAACACATAAAAGTTTTAAAAGAACATAAGATGCAGTAAGTAAGTAATACTACAAATATACATTAATTGAACGTACAATGTAGTAACGCAAGATACAGTAGAATAATGCAAGATGCAGTAGAAAAATGCAAGATGCAGTCGATTTTTTCCAGATCTAAAAAGTATATCTAAATCTAAAAAGTAGATATACTTTTTAGGTCTACTTTTCAGATCTACTTTTTATGTATAGATCTACGAATTTTCAGATCTATTACTCTTAGATCTAAATATTTTTACAAATTGGTGGTGTTTTTAAGATGATGAAGTAAGTGGTGGTGGTGGTGGTGGTGGCGGCGGAGAGGCGATGGAGTGGCCGGAAAAGATGGAGAACATCACGGTTGGTTACGTCCGGTGGATGCCGGTTCACCAACGGTGGTGGTTCACATCTCAACTCTCCGGCAACAAAAACGCTCGTTTCTATACGTTTCTTTTCTCCGGTTACAAACACGACGGTGACGGTGGTGGCGCGACGGTCGTCGAGCGACGGTGACAGTCGTCGAGCTGCGATGACGGTGGTGAAACGGCGATGATGGCAACGATGGTGAAGTAGGTGGCGGCGGTGGTTAAGGAGGTGGTGGTGGTGGTGGTTTGTTGGTGTATGGGTTTGTATGTTTTGTGAATAGAGAGAGAGAGAGAGAGAGAGAGAGAGAGAGAGAGAGAGAGAGAGAGAGAGAGAGAGAGAGAGAGATTGTGTGTGTGTGTTTGTGAAAGGTGAGAGAAAATGAATGGAGTAAATGGCTGCCCAAAGAAGTGCCCCATCTTTCAAACTTACATAAATTGCAAATAAGTCCCTCCGTCCAAAACTATTTGCAAAAAAGACCCCGCGTGAGTTGACTTAATCTGGACCATTGATGAAGGGAATAGATGGTTGAGATTCCCTTGCCCTCTTTAAACACCATTCTCCTCTGATCTCAAATCAATTATTAAATGTTAAATTAATAATAATAATATTATTATTTCTCCGCCCCCTATAGTCTTGAATCTTAATTATTAAATTTGAAAATTACATTACAAATAACTTGAATAGATTTTTCTAAAAATATTAAAGGACAATAATTATTTTTGTTATCTAAAATAGATTTTATATTTTATTTTACCAATGTTTATTTGATTTTATTCAAGGATAAGTTTGTCTTATATTGATTTAGAAAATTTGATTTAATATAGGGAGTACAGAATTATCTTCAAAGGTTCTTAGAAACCAGCGACAAATATGGGACTGAAAGTGCCACGTTCAAGCCGAAGAAGGTAAATTTTCATTTATACTAACTTGTAGTTGATGATGGAATTTTATTTCTATGCGGTTCTTTGTTATAGCATGGGTTAAAGTAATAGATTATGGACTTTCACTATTATTTGGAGGTGACAATTTTAAACCCGTTGGTTATTTAGAGGTCAACTTGGTTAATAAAAGTTTTATTTCAATACAGATAACAAACTAATATTATTATCAATGTAGTTGTTAATGTACTTTGTAAAAATGTTTCAATGTAGGTAATATAATTCATAAGACCTATATTGGAACACATTATGTAAAGTACATTGCTAATAGATAGAAGTGTGTATGAAAAGTGAAAACAGTATACAAGTGTATGTCAGTCAGTTGGTCAAACGCGTGTACTTGTCAAAGTCAATTAGTTTGCGTATGTGATGTATAGTGATGATATGTAATAGATAGAAATGCGTATGAAAAGTGAAAACAACATACAAGTGTAGACCTGCGACACTTGGGTCAATATCGCAAATAGCGACACTTGGCTATGTTATAGTATAGCAAACAGATATATACAAATTGTTATACAATTGCGGAAGCAAATAAACACGTATTTATAATTAGTTAAGATCAAGATGTGTACCTTTTAGCAAAGCTCCAAGAAAACTATAATTATATAGTTTAGGGTTTAAAGTAAAACCTCTCTACGATCGCACACACAACACGTTGTTGATCACTACCCGAATGCTATTTCAATCAACCAAATTAATACCTTCTTCTCCTTTTGTGTTTTACGCAAAAGAAACAAACCACATGGGTTTTCTTTTGAGTCGGCCGAATATCACAAGAAAAGATATCATATGATCAGATGGAAAAGTCAAACACCACTTTGGGGTTTTTGTTTTCCTTCGTTCGTTCGTACAAAACATTAAAGAGCAAGAGAATGGTTTTTATTTTTTATTTTTTAATGTCTTACATCCTCAAAGGTATTCTATATTTATAGATTATTTATATTTAATTAAATAATAATAACTTATCATTAATTAAATACTTAATCCTTAATCAATTAGGATTGACAATTCATAAGTTTCACATTGAACCCTTTGACTTAATAACCATTTCAATGTGAAACTTATGAATTGTCAATCCTAATTGATTAAGGATTAAGTATTTAATTAATGATAAGTTATTATTATTTAATTAAATATAAATAATCTATAAATATAGAATACCTTTGAGGATGTAAGACATTAAAAAATAAAAATAAAAACCATTCTCTTGCTCTTTAATGTTTTGTACGTACGAACGAAGGAAAACAAAAACCCCAAAGTGGTGTTTGACTTTTCCATCTGATCATATGATATCTTTTCTTAACTTAACTTGGTTATAAGAGTGGTATCTACGTGTTAACGCGTGTGACCCCGTAAGCTCAAATGTTTCTGGACATGCGCTTATTTGACATGGTCATTTCCCAACAGCTCCCATTTGAGCATGTCATAATAAAGGCAATAACATTAGTAAGCGTCTAGCAACACGCCAATGCTCCTAGAAATATTTAAGTATAGTTTCTTAAAATATATTAAAATGATTCCAGCGTTTACTATCCCTTTGTTTTAGATACATTTGCTTCCGAAATTGTATGACAATTTGTTATAGTTATTTGCTATATTCTAACAGGCTAGTGTTGCAAGGGTCGGCAACTGCGACACTTGGCTAGTGTCGCAGGTAGGTCAGGTTACACTATAAATAGAAGAGTTTGTATTCGGTTTGAGGGTTGATAGATGTTAGACGTTTTGTGAGGCGTGGAGAGAGTGAGAGATGCAGAGAGAAGGCTTGTAAAACGTTTATACTCAATTGTTAATACAAAGAAAACGTTATAGAATTGTTCGATTCGATTAATACGTTCAATACTCAATTGTTTGGATTCCGCAGGAGCAATTGATCAACCGATCCGTTAGATTCTAATCAAAGGGAACCTACAAGTTATTCACTCAAATTGTATAGATTCCCAAGTCGTGACCAAACTTCATGATTCGAAAATCAACTTGAAAAATCATCATCATCTATTAATTGATTCTCAGATCTATATATATCGTACTAAATACTAATTCATCATCATCATTTTCGTTGCCGCCTGCTTCCGTCTCTTCTCCCTCACAATCTTTGAATGTCCTCGGTGCCGATCAGTAACAGGAAGTTGTTACAACTGTTCTAACGGCCGGCGAAGCCCACAATGGAGATGAAGTAAGATGTTGGTGCCGGTGATACGGTTGGATAATTCGACATATCCGCGTTTTCCAACGAGATCTAAGTGAGATAGGAGGAACTTAAGTCGTTGTTAACAGCTACCGAACTTCGACAAAATGAAGTTGAAATCGTGTGGTTACCGGGAAAAGGTTGCCCAGAAATTTTTGCTGCAGAACGGGTTTCTATGTTGCCGGCAATCTACAAACTCCCTCCGCAACCGCCATCGTTCTCTGTCGCCGCTTTCCGCCATCGAGCGAATTCGTAACCCATCTTCTTCCACATCCAAGATCCATATGAATTTCTTAATTCGAAGTTAGGGTTTTTGTTTTAGGGTAAGCAAAAAAGAAAAGGCATAGGCTTCATATTACCAACCCGAGACATTATTTTTTGATTTTGTTTGTGGTTTGCATCGATGATCATAATCAATATGTTGTGTTTTGTTGTTGATGATTAGTGTTAATGATGATACTAGAACTAATTATTTTCAACACAAATAAAATGTAATTATCCATGTAGGTAATGCATGGTGAGTTGGCAGATGATTTATGACATGGCATGCCACATATACGTTTTTTTTCTGAAAAAATATTCAACTGATGACCTGTTAAGCGCTTAGCAGGTCAAAAAGTACATCAAAAACCGTTTTTGAAAGTTAAGCTATTAATAATACTACCCGTTAGTTAGGTACACAATGATGACGAGTTGAGTACATTCTCAAACACTTATCCCTTATATGTATTGAACTTACAAAAAAACATCACAGTTTATGTAGCAAATAACATACAATAGACGGTTATGCGATTTCCCCTTTAATTATGTAGATAGATAGAGTAGGGATCAAGAGAGAATTTTTTTTCCTGAAAGAAATAGGAAATTGAAGCTAACATTCATTTATGATGAATGATAATCAGAACGTGAAAAAACATATTTATACCAATATATATAAATTAAAACCGATGTTATAACTACTAATATTCATCGATAAACTATTTTTTATATCTTATGAGATCATATGATAAATATTAAGGGAATGCGCTAACATTCATCATTGATGAATGTTAACCAAAGTGGATATTATTATATCATAATGATTGGGTTTAGTGTCTGGGAATTCATCTAACTTGTACCCGATATTTATTGTGTGTACCTAACTTACATTTACAATTTTTAATGCATCAAATTTTCAAAAACTGTGTTTTAGTATATTTTGGTGATGTTTTGATAACGTGTCTAACTCTCTGGATACCATGTGGCACCTTAAACGATTGACACGTTAACAAAATACATTAAAACACCATTTTTAAAACTTTGATGTATTAAATATAGCATACGTAAGTAGGGCACACACTATAATATACATCGGATACAAGTTAGATGTATTCTGAGGCACTAACCCACATAATGATTTCTTCGAAAAATTATTCGTTAACGGTCATTTACGTTGAATGATAAACAAAACGTAAAAAAAAATATATTTTTGCTAATAAATATTAATCAAAACTGATGTTATAACTACTAATATTCATCGATAAACTATTTTTTATAACATATAATGTCATATGATGAATATTAAGGGATTTCGCTTACATTTCTTCGACTATATATAAAGAAAACCATATTGATTCTTAGCTTGCCACATCACCACCATTATATACTTATTTATTCTTATTAATTAATTAATATTATATTAATACTAATATCATTATAACATTATTTATTTACCTTCTCATTACTTCATAATTTGACATATTCATTTTGTACATGTCATAATTTTAATCTTGATTAACATTTAACATATTCTTTTAGAAAAAAAAACTAAAAAACATACAAGTATAACTTATTATAAAACCAATAGAAAACATGGTTTAAATACATTAGCCTACCAACAATTAACAAATCATTACAATTAATAGTGTATTTTTTATTTTTATTTTATTTTATATTTGAATATAAATAAATATATATGTGTATATCTTCTCTTCTCTTTGTTATCATTACTTTATATAAATAACCTCTTTTAACAAATTGTTAACACATTAGCACCTAAAATGGTGTCATGTGTTCCAACGACTAAATGCTTCTTGGTATAAGTTCATACATTATATCCCGTCAACACGTCACTTTAATTGTAGGATACACAATTTACCCTCTAATATTGTTCGTGGGACTGGTCGGTGAAGGATCGTCAGAGGATTAGTTTAGGCCATGTTTAGTTGGGGAAAATTGCCCCACTTTTCCACAAATTTTTTCCAAGAATATCAAAAAATTGGGAAATGTGTTCAAATTAGCTATTTTCTAGAAAACTTTTCTAAGAAAATGGAAAAGTGGTTTTTCTAATTTATAACTAAAGTTTGGAAAAGTGGGATGGAGACTTTTCACCTATTTTCCTTTATACCCTTTTCTACTTTTCACCTAGTCTTCCAAAATGGAAAATTAACCGCATTTGAACATATTTTCCAAATTTTCACCACTATTCTAAAGATGGAAACTTTTCCAATTTTCTGAAAAATTTGAGATGGAAAACTTGGGAAAATTTTCCACATCTAAACGCAGCCTTACCCTCTCTCACTTTTTCATTCTGTCACCACTAATTCTTTCTATTGAGTTTATTGTTTCTAACTTTTTCTTATAATAAATCTTAACATAAATTAGTTTTACTTATTATAGAGAAAATTGTCCGTTTCATCCCTGTGTTTGTCCAAAAAATCACAATCAATCCCTTATTTAAAAAAATATCACCAGGCATCAATGTATTTGTTATTTTCGCTCACTAATAGTCCTATTCGTTAGTTTAGTTAACTTTTTTCGTTAAATTATATTAAAATGACCAAAATACCCTCATCTTCTTCATCTTCCTCCTCAAACTCTAATTTATTTCTTACAAAATTACAAACACAAACAAAATAACTCAAAATCATCAACACAAATAATACGTGAATGTAACATTTATTCTTTTCCAAACTCTAATTTTTATATATATAATGCATTTCAATGAAACTATATATCACCTTCAAAACATGAAGAATTGAACAATTCCCAAACACTAAAAATCAGACAATACACAAATACAAATACATATATCGAAAAATTAGTTAGTTTCTTTAAATTACTATTGCAGATAATGGATAATGAAAAATTAATTATGTAAAATTGGTTATAACAATGATTTCCCGTAGAGCCTCTTTCAAGATTAGCATATGTATTATGTAGTACTGAACAACAAACATTTTTCAATTGCACACTTTCAAGCAAATTTAGCAGTTCGTGAATTACGAATAAATTCGAGTTCAAACCGATTGGATGTTCATCTTCTCAATTCAAAGCTTCACGTGTTGAATACATATTCGCAGCGCAATTTGATGCGAAAAACTCGATTCAATCGTGCTCGAAATCAACAATATCGACGATATTAAATCCAAATCAGTCTCTCCCAACATACTATAGCATGCATCAGTCACGACATCGACGATAATAGTTGCCGAACTCCTCGAGTTTGTCAACAACGGATCGAGACAATTAACTGTTTTGAAACAGCGATAATTTCGACGCTACCAGCGACATCAACTTATGAGCAGCAAAAGCAAATTGTTTCAAATATGAGATTTATCCATTAAAAACCTTGGATATAACATATATGCTTGACCCTCACTATCTTGTCTTTTCCCCCAAAAAATATACAATTAAAGAAACGATAGTGAATTATGAATAAATCTTCATGATAAGACCTCAAATAAGAGCAATAGATCTGAAATCAAATCTCCATTTTTGCCATCACGATTTCCGACAAACAGATCTGTTATCGCCGCCATCTTTGCCACCATCATTTCCAACGAACGATTGTCATCCATCAATGATAGGTTGTCTTCCACCATCATTTTTGAATGGAGGTGATGGAGTTTCCGATCACTGACAAAAAGTGGTGGAGTTTGCGATTTAAATCGAGACCGAAATTGACGTTGCTGTAGCGGAAGGAAGGTGGGGTCGACGGTGGCGGGTATATCGGAAGTGAACAGAAATATGAATAAAAGCAACCACTTATGTTGAAATATTTAGAGATATACATACAAACAAAATTAAAAATCATATCCCTCTACCACTGACATCAAAGCTTAAAATCACAAGTTTATTATTATTACTAGTTTTAAGACCCGTGAAAACACGGGTTTGTTAAAATGATTAATATGCAATATAAATTTGATAATTAATTTTATGTAAATGAAAATAATATTAATAAAAATTTGTAACAATAATCAATATCTGACAGGTAAAAACTTTTCATGTCATTTCTACCCAATCATCTGGTTGTACACATCCATCAGCAGAATTAGTATAATTCTTGGAATATAGTACTCATATTACTAATAGTCTAATATAATAGAGAAATTTTTTATACGGATAATGATCCGTACATTATCAAAAATTATTCGTACACCACTAAATATGTTGTATAGTGTTATGCAGTACAACACTATAAAGCACAGTGTTATACAAAACACCACTAACTATGCTTGAAAGTGTTGTAATGTACAACATCATAAAACATATTTAGTGGTGTAAGAATCATTTTTGATGGTGTAGTGTATTAACTATGCTTTATAGTGTTGTACTATACAACACCATATAACATATTTAGTGATGTACGAATCATTTTTGATGATATACAGATCACACCACTTTCCGCATATACATTCAAGTGAAATAGCAGTAGGTAACAAATTACCTAATAGTCTACTAAATGAAAATGAGAATCAAAATTTTGTATAGTAAATATTTTAAAAAGTTTTATTTGTACTATTACCGTTTGCATAGTAATGAATTACGGGATTCGATTCAAAATATTATCATTACATTATGTTATGTAGCATTTTAATGTAAAGAATAAAATTTAACTGTGATAGTTATGAGAAACAATAGATAATAAAAGTTATGGGTAAACCTTTCTCATTCTTATTATTTTTTCCAATGCTTAACCATGTTACTATGTTATCATACTCCGTATGTATCACCCTAATACACTCTTGAATGGCCCTTCATTATACCAATTGTGAAACTAAATAACGAAATTCAATAAATAAAGACATGAGAGTACAAATATTGGTCAACTGCTAGAAGATCTACATCAAGTAATTCCCATCTAAAAAGTCGATATGTGCATTGCCTCAAATGTGCAACATTAGCATCAGTCTAATTTTCTAACTGCATCCATACAACAATAAACACTGTATTTGAAACCCCTGAGTTTGGCTTTACCAATTAAGGACTTCAACTATAGGGCTTTAACAGCTTCACACCCATAAATAATATCAGTTCAAGTGCATGACATCAGCCAAAATAACACAGATTCTGTAAGCATGATTTCATAACTTCTTTAATGATCCTAGCATATTATGTTACTTTACCACCAGAAATCCTCAAGTCAAAATTCACCTATTGTACAACCTAAATGAAAATAATTTAGTATGAACCCCAATCACGCATATTAGTATAATTTCAGTCAACACAAAGAATACGAAATAACTAATATTCTTACCATCTCGATCTTGAATACTGCAAAAAACGATCATCCATGGCGGTCAAGAGCAGTAACGGTTGAACTTGATGTCACTTTTTAGATCACTCACTGAAGGTTTCAACTCTCGAAATTAACCCGCTTCCATGACCCACTGTCAAGATTTTGTAGCATTTGCGGCTTTAAATGTGACAAAATCCGTTCTCCATAGGAAAGGCGAACCAATACCCATTTATAAGAATACAATAATGGAAAACATCATTCACAATAGACAGTTTGCCATCAATCTACCATTATTCACGAAGTCACTATAATATAGCATAGAAGCATAGAGGCAACTAATTGAACCTGGTATACCATGTAATTGTAACCGGCTAACATTTAAATATAAAAAGTGGAAACCTTGACACTAACCATTTGTATAGCTTTGACTTGTAAGGATTGTTCCAGGAACTTTTATTGGATTCCAACCACAATTCAAATTCAGATTCCTGCTGAAACAAAAGAAAATTTTCAATTGAATGTGTCAATATGGGTGGATCGAATAACATGTCAAAATATATAACAAAGCTTTCGAGTTAAAAGGTCCCTTAAAGTAGAATGTTATTCATGTGAGTCAGAAAGTCATTCATATTAGAAGGTTGAACAAAACATAGTGTCATATTCACCTGAAGTACATGCGCAAATGTTATTTTTGTGGATGTGGTATGATGTGCTATCAATAACGCCCCTATCTGGTGTTGACTACAAATCCGCTGTAATTTTTCATACCTGCAAATAATACGGCTAAACTATCACAAACCATAATCAGTACCTAGAATGTAGAAATCTTGCCAAAAGTGTCGGATATTTGACCCGATGCATGGGTGACCCTTAATACCTCATATCTAGAGCTGCTTCTTGTAATGACCCATTTTTGGCCTACCATCTGTCCATTTATTATTATTATTATTATTAGTTTTACATATATAATATTTAGGATGATGTTTTTGTTTATGGAAGAAACGTATTTGCAACTGTTTTATGAGGATGAGGAACAAAGGGTTATATGATGAAGAAAATGAGGGTATTTTGGTCATTTTAATATAATTTAACTAAAAAAGTTAACTAAACTAACGATTAGGACTATTAGTGAGCGAAAATAACAAATACATGGATGCCTGGTGATATTTCTTCAAATAAGGGACGAATTGTGATTTTTTGGACAAACACAGGGATGAAACGGACAATTTTATTCTTATTATATTGAATGACAATTTAGCGTACTGCACAAGTCATCCAATGAAAACTTTTTATATTAACCTTGTTCGCGTTATTATACTACTGATTAATGTTAAAATTATAACTTATTGTAATTGCAAATGGTAAAAATAATACATTTGATGAATTGAAGTTATTATTAAGTTATATGAAAGACGGTATCAAATGTAGCATTTTAATTTATTGTAAACACAATGGGAAGCGAGATATCGATTTTGTAAGTCATTTATAATGTTGATTTATGTCAAAATATATAGTAAGAGTTACTTCATTAGATGTATTTATTTTCTCTCACATCCTAATTTAAGCATACATGCAAACTTTTATTTGATTTCATCGTCCGATAACTTTCAACGTTAACTTTATCTGGATGGGTTGTGCGTAGCACAGCTTTTGAGTTTTCTAGTATCATTTACAAATGCTAGCTTCTCTGCTTCCCCTTAAATTATTGTTTGCATCTAGATCCAATCCACATATATATATATATATATATATATATATATATATATATATATGATTAGGATCAAGGGAGAAGGAAATTTAGGTGGAGAAGAGGGAGAAGCAATATGATTCAGTATTTTAATTACTATGATTCAACTTTTTATTACTTGAATTATAATAATAAAATAATGAATCGTAGTAATAAAAATATTGAATCATATTACTTCTCCCTCTTCTTCACCTAATTTTTCTTATTTTTTGATCCCGTTACTATATGTATATATATATATATATATATATATATATGTCATATATATATATATATAATAACCGAGTTGTAAAAATGACTCCAGGATTTACCACGTAGGCAAAGATGCCACGTGTCAAGCTCTAAAAGTTCTAAAATAATTGACTATTTACGTTTGGATACAAATACAATATTTTTTATTTATTATCACTTAGATTTCTATAAGATTAATTTCCTTAATATTAATGGAGACATCATAAAAAATAAATTGTTTTACGGATAAAAGATAATTGAAAAATAATCCATGAATATCGTAACATGAGTTTGGATAGAAATCGACTAGCTAATAAATTCACTGCATGATGATATGTATTTCCCCTATGTTTAAATATTTCATTCAATTCCTTCTTATCATGGCCTTCATAAAGCAGTTCCAGGTGCATACCATTTTTTAATTCAAGGTAATTAAAATTTTGTATTAATTGCATGTTAATAAAACTTCTCAGACTAATTTTGTATTTATTTTGTGGTTTTTATCTCATTCATTCAAATTTACCCTGCAACTTTTATCATCATCATTCATCAGTTGCAACATATTTTGAACTTTTAGTTATAGGATGATGATTGTATTTTAATGTAATTATAGATGGTCCAAAAGTTAGTAGCATACAATAGTAAAAAGTTCAAAGTTGAATGGAAAACGAAAACAATAGACCGTACTTTCTATAGGCAAATAGTAGGTACATTATGGGATGTGTACATAATTTAATACTCGGGTGTGTGTATATATATATATACACACACGGATTGAATCCAGATGCAAACAATAATTTTCAGGGAAGCAGAGAAGATAACATTTATAAATGATAAATCTCAGCGAATTCAATTCCCTTAATATTCATCATAGGACATTTTAAGTTCTAAAAAATAGTTTATCGATCAATATTAGTAGTTATGATATATATATATATATATATATATATATATATATATATATATATATATATATATATATACTAGATACAAACCCGTGCGATGCACGGTAATATATATGTTAATTAATAAAAGTTATTTACAAATAAGCTAAATCCACAAATTATATCCAATACGTGATTGCGAGCTATATCACTAATTATTTTCTATTTTAGTATAGTGTTTAATATGGAATGGATGGGTGACTTAATTTCTAATAATGTAGGAACATTGATTGATACGCAATAGTCATAAAACAATATAGGTATTAGCATAAACTACCTACACCTCAAGTTACAAAACAATCAACAATTATTAACCACAAACTATATATATATGCACCAGCATCAATTTATATTTGATTATTTACAGAGTTGAACTTTATTGACATGTTATACTACACAATTGTAAATAAGTTATACATGCATCTCAAAAATAATAGAATTAGAAATATAGAATTGCAACTTTAATAGCTCGTCATGCAAGTTCTTGCCCCGGGTATTTTCATCCAAAATTGGGTTGACTACCCGGCCCATGCATCAAGAGCTCGAACTTTGATAGAAGATTTAACTTTCTCGAAATAGAAACAGTAGTAATACTTACACAACAAAGATAATATATAAATATACATATTGTATACGGTTAACTTTCTAAAATCTCTATTATATTGTATATTTTTCACGTGTTTTTACTATATAAATTGACTCATTTTTTGTAAGTTCTATACATACCATAGAAGTTAAATGCATGCAATAATAGATTTTAGAAAGTTTACATCACATAATAGATATGGTTTAAAAGTTGAGCGTATACTATAGCAATTATAAGTTCAAAGTTGAGCGAATAACGAAACAATAAAGTCTATAAAGTAATATCAAGTTCCATGTCTCCTACATGTGCACATTTAATGATTGTCTAGTCATTGGCACATATTAACCCTCATATTTGAATGTCAATTGTAGATTCCTTTCTTATTAACAAGATACCAATCAATGTTTCTTTCTTTTTTCTTTCTAACTTTTTCTCATGTCTTTCTAATTAATTTGGCTAAAGATCATAACCATAATCAACATGAATTGTTTCCCCTCTTATCACAATTTTGTAGGTAAAGAAGTTAGAACACCTAAGAATTGGAGCTGAAGAGATTCGGAGGGCTACCTATGATTTCCGTGATATATGTTTGAACAGAATTTCTGCATGTGAATCTTACACTTTATGGAGAGGCCACCTTGAATGTATTGACAGAGAATCTCTTTTTGGTGTAAACACGAAAAATAAAAATCATCTATCCAAAAGAAGTTACCATGTAAAGATAAAACAAATAAAAAATAACGAATATATGCTCGATGATGAAATTGAAATTCTCGGTAGTTGTAAGCATCGAAACATAGAATCTTTTCTTGGATTTTGTGACGAAGGTCCTGCTGGTATGATACTTGTCTTTGAGTATGTTCCAAATTTTGGTCTTAACGAGTACTTAAACGATCCTGAATTTACATGGGAAAAACGTTTGAAAGTATGCCTTGATATTGCTCACGGATTACATTACCTTCAGAGTGAGATGGAAGACCACAAGTTGGTAATACACGGTGACATAAGATCTGAAAACATTAGGGTGGCAAGAGATGATACATTATTATCAGAAAAGACTTGGGTGGCAGATGACTGGGAGGCGTATATTGCAGAATTTCGACACGCTATATTACTGCCTGCTAATCAACATGATGATGATGTCCATCTCAATGATAATCGGCCCAGAATTAGCAGCTTGGTATTTGGGCTGGTTAATAAAATATTTTGTTGGTGGACAAAAACAAATCGTGTCACAACATTATACACGGATCCAGAATATGTTAAGACAGGTAACTTGAATGCACAATTAGATATATTTAGTTTTGGAGTAGTTATGTTTGAAGTCCTATGTGGGTTGTGTGCCAAGGATTTAGTGTCAAAAGAGGGTCGTCAATACAAGCGGCTAGAGCAGGTGGTAAGGGGATGGTTCCAAAAGCGAATAATCAAGAATAAGGTGGCTAATAACTTGAAGGAAGAAAATAGTGAAAATGCTTTGTTCCTACGTAAAGGACCCAACAAAGATTCTTTGAACACGTTTATAGCAATTGCATACCAGTGCTTGGCTGAAACGCAAAATCAACGTCCGACAATGAAAGTTATTATCAAAGAACTTGAGAAATCATTATCGTTTCAAGTAAGTCAATTTTAGTACTTTATAAATTATATGTAAGACTATTTATTTTACTGATCCCTGGTTGTGATAGATAACTTAATATCATATACATAAAGCTTAAAGCCTTAAACGATAAGCTTTAGAATTCATCCAACAAAAATCTAAACTGTGAATTTTTTTTGGAGGGAAAACAGCACGATGATTAATTTAGTTTTAATGTAGGTTTTATCATCAACGTCATCTTTGAATATAGTTTTCTACAATAGTATTCATATTTGAATTACTAATTACTAATATAATTATAATGCAGTTAAATTGATTTTGTTCACAGGTGTCTGTAATTTCAAATTTCGTTAATGAGATAGTTTTATTTCATAGATTCTGCGGATAGTTTTATTTTGGTTGCATTATAGATTTTAAAAATTATTGACTAAGAAGCTACCGTGTCCTAGATCGTCAACATATTAGTTTATAAATATTAATTAACATTAATATTATTATGGACAAGTATATTTAACGAGTGTCTTTAAATTAATAGCAAAACCACAAGGACACCTTCAGAATGTCATATGAAGACATCAAAAAGGCCACAAACATGTTCAGTAAGATTAATGTTATTGGAAGTGGAGGTTTTGGGAGTGTATACACAGGAGAAGTTTCACAAAAACATGGTTACGGACATTGTGGTATTGTTGCAAAGAGGTTAGATAGAGGTCATGGTCAAGGGGACCCACAATTTCACAATGAGCTTCAAATTCTCTGCAAGTATAAGCATGAGAACATCATCGGTCTTGTAGGCTATAGCAACGAAACAGATGAAAAAGTAATTGTTTATGAACGTGCATCTAAAGGGAGTCTCGATAGGTATTTGAATAAAGTTGAACTTACATGGAGGAAGCGACTTATGATATGCATAGATATTGCATCAGGGCTAGATTTCCTTCATGGAGGTGTTGAAGGACAAGAGGTGGTAATACATAGGGACATCAAAACTCCTAATATTCTATTATTCGACGAATGGAAGGCCAAACTCGGTGATTTTGGACTTTCCTTGATTAGTAATATAGATAAGGAAACATACTATACTATCGATGGTGCTTGTGGCACAAAGGGTTACGTAGACCCCTTGTACTTAAATTCAAGTCTCTTAACCATAGAATCCGATGTTTATTCATTTGGTGTGGTTTTATTTGAGATCTTGTGTGGAGTGACATATAAGATCTCCAAACTAGAGGCTCAAGCTCTACTTAGTTTCATTAGACACAATTTTGAAGAAGGAAAATACGATAAGATTGTGTTTAGAGCTATAAAGGATGAAATCGTTCATAAATCGTTGACTACATTTATAGACATAGTCTACAAATGCTTAGATGATGATAGAGAAAAACGACCCGCAGCAAAAGAAGTTTTATCACAACTTAAGAAGTCATTGGAATTTCAAGTAAGTTATCATAACCTTACGTAGCTGGCTTCCTTTGAATGCCTTGTTTTATATACTGTGATAATATATAAAAGATATAAGTGAAAAACTAATATTTGGAAGCCATAATTTTATTGTATATTTCTGTTAAGAAAAATGCTCTTTATAAACTTAAAATGAATTAATTAGTTCATAATTCTTTAACTTTTTATTTAATGTATACACAGGATGAAGCTAAATTTGCACAAGACATCTAGAAGAAAAAAATTCCGTTTGTCAAATACTTCCCAGATCTACTCAGTCCAAAGTATAAAGGATCCTCTTCAATCTCATTCGATAACTTATTTTGGTTTTAGTACTTCATTTAAACTCGTGAACTTCGACGATTTTACTACAATATTAGTCGCTGTTACGTAGTAATCAAAGTCTATGATTTAATTTGTTTGGCTCTGTTTTTTGTAGCCTGGTTATCCAAGCCTGATGTCTCTGTTTCCTCTTAAATACTCTTGTGACACCCGGTCAAAAGTACAATTTCGCGCCCAATTTAAACTTCAAATAATCGTACTTAGTACGCAGTTATAACAAAGTATTATATATATATATATATATATACATATATATATATATATATGTATATATATATATATATGTATATATATATATATGTATATATACATACATATATATATATATATATATATATATATATATATATATATATATATATATATACATACATATATATATGTATATATATATACATATATATATATATATACATATATATATATGTAATACACAATGATTATTTAGTAATCACATTTGAAAGGATCTGAAAGAACGCAGAATATCGCGTCCGAATTTTGGTGACAAATTTTTATAAATAATGTTTTATTATGTAGATTTAACATTATACATTTGAGGAAAAATATTAAACGTTCGAAAATGTAAGTCGTTTTAATTAAAAACGCATTCTAGTTATCTGAAACCGCGCGAAAATAGACTATTAAATTTTAATTCCAAAATAGTATTTTGATAAAATACTTTCACTCGAAAACATTTCGAAAGAACATTAATAAATTTTCGGAATCGAAAATAATTCATTTTTATACGATCGGGGGTACAAACACGGGTATTTTGTACTGCAATTTGAGAGACAATGTCCCCCACCAAACACAAAAGCCGGCCTCCCACCCCCTCCTCATCCCCATTTTTGTTTTCATTTTTACACACACACAACTATATCCATCTATCTCTCTCTCTCGGTTTACATCATCAACCAACAACAACAACAACAAATCGACAACGGCAACAACAAGATCATCAACAACATCATCATCTTCTTCATCAAGATCTTCACCATCTCCATCATCTCCATTCACTCTTATCTTCAAAAAGTAAGAAATCACTCTCTCTCTCTCTCTAGAAATCGTTCCTTTTACAAGAAATTACTTATATTACTTAGAAATACATGTTAGTAGCTTCTTATAACATCAAAACGCCCAAAAATCGAACCAAAACTTGATTTGAAACTTGAAATCGTCGAACAGCTTGTTGTGTCGCATTGGACCAAAAACAGTGCTGCGACATAGCCAATGTCGCAGGTTATGTCGCAATAAATAAATTATGTCGCAT
The DNA here is from genome assembly GCA_949592205.1 of Helichrysum umbraculigerum. NCBI lineage: Eukaryota > Viridiplantae > Streptophyta > Magnoliopsida > Asterales > Asteraceae > Helichrysum > Helichrysum umbraculigerum. The sequence goes on along the minus strand of CATIUR010000002.1, from coordinate 158,966,156 downwards.
GGTGCGACGCAAGCCATTATGTCGCAGCAAATCCGAACGTCGCACATAGCGACACAACACACTATGTCGCATTAAATTGCCGACGTCGCATAAAGCGACACAAGCTCCTATGTCGCACCTAGTGTCGCTACTTGCGTCGCAAAACGCAGAACCTTAAAAACCTATGTTTTTCACCAAGTGTCGGGATTAGATTTTACCACTCGATTTTACTCCGAAATGGAATTTCGGATGCGTTTTCACCACAGCAAAATGGTAGAAATAAAAATTTTCCAAGCTGACCTGGCAGCTCGACTCCAGCCAGGGGCTCTGCCCCTTGGACCCCGCCAGGGGTTGCCACCCCTTGGACCCCGCTACCAGGAGCGCTGCCCCCGGACCCCCGTACACGGTTTCCAAACATGAACGACAAATAAATAATTACACAACTCGCTTAGACAAACTGATTTGTCTCATACTTATATGACCTCGCTTGTTTAGGACACTAGGAGGTTGCCTATCGGACGACGCGCGTATCGTAGGATCGCCGACAACTCACAGGTGAGTTCATAGCCCCACTCTTTCAACTGTTTTACAGTTTTCGAGGTGAGACGCATGCACAACTACTACTTTCGAATTATAATGTTAAACGTTGATAATTCACACTTAACTATATTACTGTGATGTAATACAAAATGTGTAATACTTAGGAATTACACCCACTATATTGTTGTAGAACAATATCATAGCTTAACCTGGATAGGTTACCACGGTACGCTACCTTGTTGTTGAAACACAACTACCATTACATAACTTGCTTAAGTTATCCCTATACATTGGCCATATTGTCGCGGGACAATACCAACAAATACACTAGAACTGATTAATTCTATCTATGCTGGACAACAGCTACTTTTACAGGATTAGTTTTCCTTTTAGGAACTAAGACTGCCTATACATTCTATGATCATTAGAATGGACTTGTACTTAAGTGGACATTAACCACGGACCTCAATATACTTGCTAAGCTGAGGCTAGGAATATACGACAGTAAACTACGTTAGTATAATTCTTTATACTAATACCAAACAACTAGGTGATGATTATTCATACCTAGGCCTCTTGCGCCACTCATAATATCTAAATATTGCATACACATGCTTAGATACGCTAAATCACTTTCATGTGTTACATGATATTCGGTTAAAAGTGTTTATTGACTTGACTTATATATATATATATATATATATATATATATATATATATATATATATATATATATATATATATATATATACATACTCGTACTCTGTCTCGAGCACTTGGTGCTACCTATAACGTACATAGGTATAATGATATACATACACTTATGCAAACACAATCATTCAAGTCAGGCATGTCGTAGTAGTGCTGGCTCAATTACTCAAGTCAGGCATGTCGTAGTACTGCTGGCTCAATTACTCAAGTCGGGCATGTCGTAGTACTGAAGGCTCAATTACATACATTGCTTTCGAGCAACAAGGTTCGATGCTACGGTAAAGTGGGCACAAAACGATGCCACGGTAAAGTGGGCACAAAACGAGATCACGGTAAAATGATTCAGTGATTCAAAACGATATCGTGGTAAAGCGATACAAATCATAAACATACGAGTTGATACTCGCACTCATTAACGGATCGTCGAGCTGACACTCGAGATCGTTAACTTAGTATTTGGCTAAATACTCAATCATAGTTCTGCGGGACTACATATTCATGTTGCTGGAGGCAACACACTATGCCAGGTGGCATATCAGTTATTACTTGTTATCATATGACGTGGTCATACAGTTACCCGATTCATACTCAGGTAAGTATTGCCTCACATTGGTAGTTTTACTCATACTTGATAGGTATCTAGGCATGGATTGCCACACCCTCGATATGACGTGGTCATACACTTACTCGATAGTTCTTAGGCATGTATTGCCTCATGTTTGTAGACTTACTTATACCTGATAGGTATCTAGGCATGGAATGCCTCTTTCTTTATGTACTTAGGTACACACCACCATTACTTAGGTATGAGATACCTCGTTAGATACATACACATTGGCGTTACAACCTTAATACAATACATATCAAAATCGTAGATTTTGAACTACTTTTCAAAACATACAAGGTTTATATTTTATGTTTTCAACTAACAATCCTATGCACTCACCAGCTTTATAGCATACTCGTTTTAGCATGTGTTTTCAGGTGCCTAGCAGGATTAAGATTGCTACAAGATATGCTAGCTCGAGTCGCATGATTTCAAACACTTGGATTTTTCCTTGCATAACTTTTGTACTATAATTTATGTATTGGAAATTACTTTCGCGAACTCGCAACGATGTAAACATTTATTTTGGAAATGTAACAACTATTTTCAAACGTCTCATTTAGAGGTCGTTTGCTATATCTTTATGCTTTGATTATTGATTAGTCGCGCCCCGACCCGACCGCTTCCGCAACCCGAATTTGGGGTGCGACAAGTCTGTTTTGAGAACTCAAAATTATTTAAGATGCTCTGCTCCTACTTGGAATTCAAAGCCCGTTCATTCGATTTCCAAAAATTTCTTCTCCAGCCAGCACATAATATATGTAGGTATTAACTTAATTGTGACTTCTTGTTGATTGAAAGCAAGACGTTAAACTAGTTGATTAAGGAGGTTCTGGGCACAAAATTACGGTTTGAATGTCCGTCAACTTTGGAAAAACTTGATCGTTTTTGTGGGGATGCTAGAAATGAAATAAGAGTCAAATGAACAAATAAAAGTTAAGCCTCCAATATGTACCTTTGTATCTAAATTTGATCGTTTTCTTTAATTTTTCTAATTAATCTAATATTAAAGAGGATAAAATTTTAATAATTTTAGCATAACTTTTTTTGCAAAACATGTACATACATTGAATTTAAAAGTGAAAAAAGACGTTCATACGGTTCCTACGATAATAAGTGATCTTACAATAACCTTTCCCTTGGTTATGTATCGAACTTTTCACCTTTTACTATTGTATGTATCCAACTTTGAAACCTCCTATTGTATGAATTCAAGTTTTAAAACCATCTATTGTATGTTTTTTGCATGTTTTTGGCTACATAAATTGACATATTTTTTGTAAGTTCAATACATACAATAGTAAGTTACATGTATACAAAAGACGGTTTTAAAACTTGAATACATACAATAGAAGGTTTAGAAGTCGGATACATTCAATAGTAAAAGGTGTAAAGTTTGATGCATAACCAAAATATAAACCCTTTTATGGCAAACAAAAGTGATGGTTCTTCGAAATAAATCTGTCACATCATTATTTGGATTTGTACTTCCTCCGACCCACTTTAACCATTCACAAACAAAAATAGTTCATTTTAAGATAGTAATAATGTATATAAGACTACCAAATTGCCATTGGCCTCGCGGTATCGTGGTCCACTTGCAACAATGAGGTCACATCAGTTTTTTTCAAAACTGACTTAAACTGACTAACAACTGACTGACCCCTGCCATCAATGACACTATCAATTTAATTTTTGGACCTCACATTTATCAATTTACCTTTATTTCTGTATACAAAATATAATAATAATAATAATAATAATAATAATAATAATAATAATAATAATAATAATAATAATAATAATAATAATAACTAAATATAAGTTGTCCCCACACAAAACAACTGACGCAGGAATGGTTTACCGACGAAACCAAACTGATGGGCCGTGCCATTAGCGTCGGCTCTGTCGATTGGAATCGACGATCAACCAACTTATATGGACTGGAGTGCTCTTAAGTATTATTTTTCTGATGTTATTTATAGGTGTATAATAGATAAAAAGTCACTTTTACCCCTATATTTATGACATATCATACGGCGATAAAGATAATGATAGTAATAATAGGTAAATAAGTGAGTATTAATGTGGTTTGTGCAAAGTTATTATTATGTGATAATGATAGTAATATTAAGAGTAATACAGGTAAATGAGTGAGTATTTTTTTTTTTTGAAAGGCAAATTAATGTGGTTTGTTTTTTTTTTTTTTTTAACAGCAATTTATTAAAAAATAGCTAACTAGTTGAAAAGAATTCAACTAGAAAACTAAAAATGAACCGTTGCATAGTGAGAAGTGGATTTTGAAGCCACTCGGTCCATGAGATATTACATTTCTTACATCTACTCGAATACCATAAGTAAGAATAAGAAACAATGGAATCAAATAGAAACTTTTTTCTTTGCTTTCCCGGCGAGAACACTTCGTCGTTACGATACTTCCAAATTACCCACCATCCACAAAAGACTATAAGCTCAATGATGTTCTTCTTTGCCAATGAGGAGCTCAATCCGTCAATCATGAGAAGCATCTCAGATGGAGGCAAGGAGATTAACGTGTTTAAATCCAACCACTTCGAAATCAACTCCCATATCTTGCATGCAATCGGACAACACGAAAAGACATGATTAATAGATTCAACCGCATTAGTGCACAATGGACATAGAACGGATGGGATGTCAAGGCCTCTATTAGATAAATTAATTCGAGTGGGTATGGAATCATTTAAGAGTCTCCACACAAAGATATTCTCCTTGCGAGAACATGTTTGCTCCACCTCGTAATTACAGTACCACCAGACAACACATTCTCATCAATAATCTTACGAATTCCGCTAACAGAGAAAACATCCAACCTAGGGGTGATAACGAACCGAGCCGCTCACGAGCTACTCGATTTCGAACTCGTTTATTTCGAGTTCGAGCATCAGCTATTTCGAACTCCAGTCGAGTTCGAGCAAAAATTATTGTTCGATTAATTTCACGAGCCGAGTCATAAAAATTAATATTCGACTCGACTGGCTCGAAAACTCGTATAAAACTCCGAGTCGAACGAGTTAATAGAGCATACTCGGCTCAAATAGTTCAAAAAGCTCATATATATATATTTCGAGTCGAGCCACCCGAGCCTCATATGAGAACAAAATGAACAATAACGATCGAGTTAAACTTGAATATTCATGCAAATAAGAAAAGTTTAAGTTACTAAACGAGTTTCGAACTCGAACTCGAACAACGAAAAAAATATCGATCTCGAGTTCGAGCCCAATTTAAAAAACTTATTCGAGTTTGAGTCTAGCTCGAGCATACTAAAAATATTTCGAGTCGAGTTCGAGCATCTAGATAATCGGTTCGGCTCGGTTCGTTAACACCCCTAATCCAACCCCTCCATATTCCAAACCCACTTATCAACCGAATCATTAAGATTAACAGAGTTCAACAAAGAAACAAGATCCAACCATTCACACTCCTCCGCACCACCCCTAACTGGCCTACGCCAATTACCAACAAATCGACCCTCTTTTCATCTGTCCGATATAGAACATTGTTTTACATTTTCCAAACAAAATAACCGAGGAAATCTAACCGCCAAAGAGGAGTTACCAAGCCAATTCTCATGCTAGAATAAAGATTTGTTACCGTTACCAACTTTTTTCGAAATAGAAGATAGCGGGATTAATGTGGTTTGTGCAAAGTTGACAAGTACTATGTGATAACCAACTATAGTAGTGGGTCAGTAAAATTAAGACCGAGAGAGAAATTTAAAAACTCTGTATTTTGATTAACATGCAACTCTAACAAGGTGACATTAGTTGAGGGGTTAAAGACATAAATTGACAACGTACTTTCTCTTTTATTCCAAGTTAGATAGTGCAGTGATTTTATCACCAATGTACGTAATGTACCAATAAAAAGTGCTACGATTAGTAGTGTACGTAAAATAATTTTTCCAAGGTACATAATGTAATGAATCATATTACGTACATCGACATGTATTTAGAAGTACATTACCTTTCTTGGTGATAAAATCGGTTTGTTACCTATCATGAAAGAAAGGTGATAGTACGTTGTCAAGCTATGCCTTTATGCGTTAATCGAATATCAAGTTGGACGAGTTATAAAAGTGGAGCACCTAACGATCAATTTCATGGGCTATGATATGTGATTCAATTAATCTAATTTTATACGCGTATGTGTTTGTATCTAATTTGATCCATGATAGGCTTTCTATCTGGGGTCTTTTCATAGCGTCTAACTTTAATAATCTAACAGTAATAAATAATATTATCACTTATTTAATTTAAAATACTGATCATCCAATAATCTTGTTAATTAGGAAAATGAGATCTGATCACCGCTATTAGAGGGATCGGCTGACACCTGCCTTGAATAATGCAGTAGTCAACTTGCAGATGGGGCATTATCATCTCTAACTCATACATGTGAATTGCAAGCTATCATTTTATAATAGTTAATATGTTAGGTTATCACAAAAAAGACTTGCAGTGGGGATATGTCAACTTTGCAATTTGGAGTCTTGAAAGATAAGGGTGTTCAAATGGATGGATCAAATAAATCTAATTCACAAATCATTCAAAAAAGAATCAATATCCAAATAGTAATTAATATGAATCGGTTTATAATAATTCAGTTTTTCATTATCCACATAAGTAAAATAATCTGTTGAGATTATACAAATTAAGAATTACTAAGTTTGATTGACCAAGTTCAAGTCAAAAACTACAACAAAATCCATCAAAAGAAGCTTAATTAATAAGACTATTTATCTTACTAGTATAGAGAAAATGAAAATTTTTGTGAGAATGGGAGAACCAATAGGAATGCACCACGTGTCATAAAACCCCTTTTCCACCACGTTTTTAAAAATCAAATATCTCACAAACGGTAAGTCAAAAAATTATAAAAATTGCACCATAAAAATTAGTATTTTTTTCTCTTCGATTTGCCATCTCACAATGTATACTTTCGACAAATTTTTTTTGTTGGTTTTACAAAATTAGTAACACATTTGTTAGTCACTGGTATCACATGTGTTAGTCGCTTGTATCACATGTGTTACTAGCTGGTATCACATGTGTTACTCGCTGGTAACACATGTGTTAGTTGTTTTCAAAACCCACCGAAAAAGTTCATCGAAAGTATACCTTGTCACATATCTAATCGAAGAGAATAAAACGTTGATTTTTATGGTGCAATTTTTGTGATTTTTTGACTTATCGTTTATGAGATATTTAATTTTTAAAAACGTAGGGGAAAGATGGTTTAGTGACACATGGTGCATTCCTATTGGTTCACCTATTCTCACAAAAAGTTATTGTACTCATTTGAACCTTACTCTACTAGTATATTGTAAGTTAATAGGTTTTTTTTTTTTTTTTTTTTTTTTGCAAAAAAATAATATATTATATCACAGAAAACTATATTGATTTACAAAGATTCAAGCAACGTAACGGGACATGCCCTGCATACATAAGCAACAATTAGCAAACCAACTACTATATCATCACAACCAACAGCTATTCCATACACTATACTCTAACTTCAATGAACCACTAACAATCCATAACACCCATTGTCCTAAGTTAAGCAGACTAATCTTTCATGACTCGTTATACTAAGGACAATTTCTTTCTCTGATTATAGCTGATTGGCCCAATTTAGACCCCATAACTCTGCAACTTTTTAGACTGCCTTAGAAGCTTTTACCCTTAAACTAACAAGCTTAATCTTGATATTCTCTTGAATGACCTTAATCAATTCCTCCTCTGTTCGTGTCACTTTCTTGAACAGTCTACGGTTTCTTTCTTGCCAAAGAAAGTATATGTACCATTGCTGCAATAAGAAGCCTGTTTATGACACTCCAAATATTATTTATAAATGGATAGGTAGCTAGATTATTGATAATATCCCGCAATTGATATTGTAGTCCCCTGAATATTAGCTCTGCCTTAAATTCAGACTATATTTTCCTAAAAAAATCACATTGAAATTACAAGTGGTCATGTGAGTATGCAAAAAACACACTAATATAAACAACAAACAAGATATTTTAGCATGGGATTAAAAAAATTAGTTAAAAATGATCACATCAAAAAAATGTAGCAAAGAAACCATACAATATGGATGAAGTTAAATTAAAGTGAAATTCGGAAAGTGGTATTATGATTCTGAAAGATTTGGAGATGATATAAATGAACTAGTAAGTGAAGTCATGATTTATTTCTTGATATCACCAACACTCACTACTACAAAACTGAGCATTTAAGGCGATATAAAAGGCGGTCCTAGAAGGAAAACCGCTTATAGGCTGAAAATGTGGGGACCCAATGCAACATATGGTGATTTTTTACAGGTTGTTAAAGCGGGGCTCAATTAACCGCCAAACACATAACAAAAGGTAGCGGTTACCCGCCATACTTTGTTAAGGCGATAGAAGTTATCACCGCCAGAAATAAATGCTATTTGAGGCGGTCTCTTATTGCCCGATATTTTTTTACCTTTGCCAGCTGTCATAAATACGTATTTTAAAGGTTGGGGTATTTATTTGAGGCGGTCTCTTATCACCCCCAATGTTTTTTTTTCTTGCCAGCTGTCATAAATACGTATTTTAAAGGTTGGTGTGTATTTGACTGCATATACATGTTACGTAATTATGTTTTGTTGTTATGTCTTTAATTTTTTTTGCCTATATATACAACAATTCAAATTCCATATTACTAAACTCTTAAAAGATCATCTTTAAATAACAATATATAATGGCATTGGCATCATCTTCTCAAATTCTGGATAATGATTTACCTCCGCGCCCTCCTTCTCCAATGTTGGAACTTTTAAGTTGATACCGCGTAAAAAGTCACGTTTTTACTACCGATATCTCTCTCATTCTGGAACGATTCTTGGCATTTTAACCCAAATACAGTACAAATCAATAGTATTATGCCAAGATGGTCAAAACAAGGTTGCACGATGAAAATCAAGTAAAACGGGTAGAAAACGAAGATTCCACGCACGTTTGAAGATTCAAGACATCAAAACGAGATTTCAAGACGAAAGTGGCCATCACCAATATCCATCTCATCCAAGATGTTTGTTTTCAAATTACGAATCCAACATAAGAAGAATCAACAAAAACGGACGAAGAACGAAGATTCTACGTACGCCGGAAGATCCAAATGATTCGTAGGACACATCTAAAGTTCAGAGACATATTTTTGAGATATCTTTTCATCAAAGTCTTCATTTTTGAATTACGAATCCAACAAAAAAAGAATCGACGCAAACGGACGCATAACGAAGAAAACACGCGCGAATCGAGAAACGAGGCAACAAGCGACGAATGGTGCAGGTAGCAGCCAGCCGCCGCCGGCCAGCCACCAGGCCGCCGCCGGCTGCCACCTAGCCGCCGCCGGCTGTCACCTTCCCGCACGGTTCCCGCTTTTTGGTCCTTGCGTGTAACCGGTGCTAGACCTTTACGCAACTTTACGTACCTCGTGCACCACCTTTACGCAACTTTACGTACCCTGTGCCACCACCTTTTTCACATCTTTCTTTTGTAAGCCTAACTTGCTAAAATGCACCAAAACTCTCCTATAAATAGGAGGCGCGAGGCTTATTTGCAAGACACACTCACATTCTCATTTTCACACTCGTACACATACTCACACTCTTCCATTTTCACTTTCTCACTCTAGAAATTCTCTTATATGTTAGTCTAGGATTATTGTAATTAATCTACGGATTAACATAGAGGCTAGAGCGAACGTTAGGAGTTTGGAGATTCATCTTTGTACGTGTGAACAAGTTGTCAATTATAATAATACGTTGCTACGCATTTATTTCCGGGTGATATCTAAACCTTTATCATACTTTCTTTATTTCATATTTTAATCATGTTTTATTGCTTGGTATGTGATATATTTATTGCCATGAATTGCGAGTAGTCTATTATTGTGATTGTTGATGATGTAGATAATTATAAGTAAGGATGTCATTATATGATTAGTGTACGACAATCGTAATGTGATGTGACGACCCCTATTCGACTGTTTATCTGATATAGTACTGGAAACGCTTCAAGCGGAGTACAAACGTATGGAAGTCAATAAACGACCGAAGGTAGTTACATCACTGGAATCAGCTCTGGTTTAACAGTTGGAATTCCAAAAGGATAATACAACTTCATAACTAACTGGTATATCCTACGAAAGTCAATGCACAATAAAATGATTTTCGTAAAACACGTTCAGATAAAATAGGAATTAATGACCTTTGTATCGTTAAGACTTTATGAACTTGAGTTTAATTTATGGAGTACCCTTTCTGGTTATCCACGTGACTGCAACCTAGTAATTAGGACTTGATCAACCTTAATTATGGTCGGTAGTTATCTGTGCCCATGACATGCAACAAGTAAGACACAGTGAACCCACTCGTTGTATATATTAGGTTTACATTTATGCATTGCTTTACATTTAGTTAGTTTAGAGTGTCACTTTCACCGTCAATTACTCTTGATCGCATGTTTGATGTAAGAAGCAGTTGGACTACCATGTAAAGTACACTGTCCGATTACTGAAAGGCATGGTCTGCATATGAAACACGTTTTTATAAACTGTGAATAATCCAGGGATGTATAACTGTTTGAAAAGGAGAACTCAAGTCATAAGTTGAAGTAACCAAGCCTTAACGCACAAAACAAGACTTAGGAATAAGAGTAAAGTCCTTGTGACCTAGAATCCTTAAAACACTAAGTCTTACATAATCAACGGTCTAAACATACAAAGTTATTAATCTGCATGCTAATGGAATAATAAACTATTTTAGGGGTTAAGAACGGTCGGGCCTATGAGACGATACGCTACTGATTCATGCACCTCGGTATCAAGCCAAGATAGGTTGCTTATCTTTCAACTAGATAAGTATTGGAAGTTTGCATATTGCTCCGATCAGAATCACGATAACCTAGTTCCTAGTGACATGCCAATGGGAAAATTAGTTGGTAGGGATCTAGTGTTTACACCTGATAGTTTAATTATTATATTAAGTTTTTCCCCTATTTATTCTATCATCCTGAAACATTAATTATCAAAGTCTCAGCAATCACATATTTATCTTTATCTGCTTTCCTGCACTTTAATTTCCTGCAATTTACTTTTCTGCATTTTAATTACTTGTCTTTAGTTTAAAAAACCCCAAACCTACCTACTTTGTTCCATCATAAATATTTCCCTACCAAAAGCACCAGCTTTAATCACCTACACGTTTGGATTCATAGAACGATCTTAGGTCATACTTACCGCTTGCTAACCAGAGTAGGTAGTATGTATAATTTAAGCCCAGCTAAATATAAACTTTAAAACCCCTGTTGGCGCCCGATTAGTTACCATCAACGACACTGACGCTTTCGGGTGCCATCATAAGTTATGCAGGGTAAAGGGATGAAGTAATGCATATTTAAGTTAACATATGGACTAAAAAACTCAATAAACAAAAGAAGAAGTATGAATATCTTTAGAAGCAACTCAAATAACTCGAGAAGTCTATGAATCAAAAGAGAGGTTTTTTGAATTATTTGTATAAGAAATGATGTAACGTTTGGTTATTAAGAGATTGAAAAATTGTCTCTCGCATGTCACTACTAATTTCAATTATGTATGTTAATTTACTAGTTTAGTATAAATGTCTTTTTAATTTGTTCCATGAGCAAGGAATTGAATGTTGTACACTGTACAACAAATGAAAATCATTGATAACTAAATAGAAAACAAGAGAAAAGGTCAAGTTCATTACATAAAGATAAATAAAAATTATAAAATATATAAAAAAAACAAATTAATCATCATCTCTTCCTAACATAAGCTCTTTCCATTCCATATGAATTTGATCGTACTTCTTCAAACGTGATAACAATGCTTCAAATGATGCTTTCTCAGGCAGGTAGTATAGAAGATCATAATGCTCACTTTTTCAAGAAATTCGATCTTGGGATGGGAAAGTTCACACCTAAATTCATCACGTTTGGCTTTTAGGTCAACGATCCACTTGCTTAACTTCCTCATTGTGTCATTGATGTTGATACTTTCTCCAAGCGAGTTGATGATATTATTGTTAATCTTGTTTAGTACGTCAAATTTGTTGCCGATCACAAACTTTTCTTCTTTAGTTGCCATACTTTCCTGAAACTTCTCCGATTAATTACATATGGGAAGGACGAACAGGAGTAAGGGTCTCTATTTAAATTGGAAACCCAACTTGCTGACCAAAAAAAATCTTGGGTGAAAATAGAAACGATTTGGAAATCGATTAGGAAACGATTTCCAACATATATACTGCATGATGAAAATCATTGTGGTGCCAATAAACTTTTCAACTCCCGCCCATTGGAAATAAAGTTGTTAATTTAACAAACAACAAATTAGTGTGGCGCCAATTTCTTTTTCAATTCCCGCCTTGTCAAAAAGTATGTTTTTTATTGTTAAAAAAATTTGGATAACTATTTTTTTTTAACTAACTAAAGATATGGCAGTTTACTTTAGACCGCCATCTTTTATAAGATATAAATAGGTTAACGGCGGTTTACTTTAGACCGGTATCTTTTTCTTAGATATATATAGATATTATACTTTTACTTCTAATTTTTATTAGCCATTCGAGCATATATATTGCGGGAATTTAAAAACTAATAGGGTTTTTTCTTTAAAGTTGGCAAGTTAATTAGCCTTTAGCGCTTGTTTGCTGTTTGAAAGTTTGATATATAGATCGACTATAGGTCGATTTTAATCGCTGGTGGATGCATTCAACAGAAGCTCCATAAATCTTCGATTAAAAACAAACAACCTTATTCTTTCGTTTTTGATCATCACTTCAATATTTCTAAATACACAAATTGAATCGAAACACAACGAATAAGAATTTTTTATTTATAAAAACACCATATGTATCCAAAACAATTTTAAATACACAAACAGAATCAAAACACAATGAATAAGAATTTTTATTTATAGATACACCATATCCAAAGCAATATATAGGATTACATAGGAACAAACATGTGATGAACATGCCTAATATGTCTGCCGTCCATATTTTCTATCTAAACAACTCCGTTCTTTTTGATATTGATATTTTAATGGTTGTACACGGGATTTCGGTTTCAGTATATGTATAAACTAAATAAATAATACATAATAATTTTTTTATAAATACACCATATCCTAAACCGAAAATGGAAAATCTAAAGGTAAAAAGAGTAATAAATATGTTCAAAAAGGATCTAGAAGCCCATCAATCGTCGATCAAACAGAAAAACCGTGTTACTTCGGAACCATTTTCAGACGGAAACGATGTTCCCTTCGAAAATGGGTTTCCGATAGTATCACGGTTCAGGAGCATGACTACGAGTGAAAACTAGTTATTATTTTAAAATTTCGTTCACACCCATTCGGACCATATACAGACATCTTAAAGGTGTGATTATCAAACATCGTAAATAAAAGAAAATCGGCAAAAGAAAGGCCGGCGTCTCTAACAACGTTGCTCCACCCTGCAGTGAAACAAAAATTTTCAACAATTTTTTCGATCTTCAACTCCCATATATACCCTCCATTTGCAGATATAATAGTAGTGCTCACGGGGACATTGTTAGGCAAATATCTAAGCACAAAAGCATACGGTATAACCTGAAATTATAAAATAATACATAGTTAAAACTCAATATATACGGAGTAATAGAGAAAAGATAAATATTGAATGAGAATATGATTACAATAAAGGGAGAAGAAGGTTTGAGAAAGATATGGAAGAAATTAAGAGGAACCGGATAAACCATTTAAGATTGGAGGGTTTCTTGAATGAAAATAAACAAAGTTTCTTGTTATCTTGATAACTAATATATAATATAAAGCGGTTGATACAAAATTCGATGATAAATGAACATAACGGCGGTTTTTACATCACCGCCTTTATATGTTAGCTAATAGTTAAAAAATGGTAAATTCAAAAAAATGTAGCAAAGAAATCATACCGTTATGCTAGATAATTTGGATGAGGTTAAATTTGAGTGAAATTTGAAAAGTGGTGTTATATTTGTGAAGGATTTGGAGACTATAAATGAACTAGTAAGTGAAGTCATGATTGAGTTCGCGGTATCTTCAACACTTAAAAAAAAAAAACTTTATCGGAAAAATGTAGCAAAATGCGATATGATTATGTGTAAAATTAAATGAGGTGAAAAAAGAGTATACGGTGACGATATTTGTATCCAAACCAAAGTTAACATACTAATATAGAAAACAAATAAGAAATTTTTGCTTCGAATAAAAAAAAATAGTTAAAAAATGGTCTACTCAAAAAAATGTAGCAAAGAAATCATTCCATTATGCTAGATAATGTGGATGAGGTTAAATTTGAGTGTAATTATGAAAGTGGTGTTATGTTTGTGAAGGATTTAGAGATTATAAATTGTGACACCCCGCAAATTTGAACGCAATTATAAATGTTAAACTCATGCATTATTAGGCTAATTCCATACTTGAGTGAATTCACAACACATTTTAGAGGTAACTCTAGCAAAGCCCAACTAGGTAATACACGTAGTATTACACGTTTTGTAATTATTATAATTGCGCGTAAAAACAACGGGAACAAACGCGACAAAATATACGACTGTTGGTGAACAAAATTATTTAGTAAAACGAAATTTATTAAATAACATTAACGTTTATTAAATATTATGTTGATAATATTTACAAGTATTTCGTAACGAATAACATTTATTACGTAAAAACTGAAACAAAATAAAGTTTAGGATTTTATAAACTCAACTAGATTAGTTTTATAAATATCTCAAATAAAAATATAATGGAATGCATATTTAAAAATTTATATTTAAAATATCTTAACATTTAACGATCGGGTAAACGAACACGGGTAAAATACCACAAAGTTTGGGACAAAGTCCCCTCCCCATTTTTGGACCCCAAAACCGGCTCCACCTCCCACCTCCCACCCTCATTTTCATTTCACCTTCTCTCTCTCTACTCTCATTCTCTCTCAAACCTCTCTCTAAAAACCACCAAAAATCAACAAAAACTACACCAAAAACGCACCGAATCACCCCACTCCTTTGGAATAAAACGATCACGGGATCACAATCTACACTCCTACCTTTTCGGATTTCAAAACCGACACGCGTAAGTTTCCGACATTTCCCGCAAACTCTTAGATTTCGAAGTTTTCTTAAATATTTCGTGTTTATAATACTTAATATACCATGTATTAGTGTTACATTAACTTATTATGTCCAAAAACGCTTTAAAAGTCGAAATTTGCATAAAAATCGCTGAACAGCCAGTTTCGCGAGCTGAGATCCAAAACTGACAAATTTCGCGAGTCGAGATTTGGACTTGCGGGTCGACTTGACTTGCGAGTCGACTTGACTTGCGGGTCGACTTGACTTACGGGTCGACTTGACTTGCGGGTCGACTTGACTTGCGGGTCCACTTGACTTGCGGGTCCACTTGTGAGTTGACTTTTTGACTGTGAGTTGACTTTTTGAAAAAGTGCATTTTTGATCCTAAACGATGAATTTTGACACATTCGGACATATGTACATATATATATGTATACTTTCGGATAAAATAACTATAAATTTAAGGATACTTTCACGTGAATCATTAAACATCTTCAAGAACCAAACCGTTATGATATAACTCGCACATGAAACACATATACTTTGGGTAGTATACAATACGATAAATATAATAATAATACTTTGAATTATTATTACAAAAACTCACCAACGAGCAAAACATATTTTCCAAAACACAAACGTATAAACCAACACTTTGGACATGACTTAGTTGTACGAACACTGACATGGATGGTCGACTTAGACATCCACGTACTTATTTAACTTCATACGTTTAGGGCGTTAGGAGATTCTGGACCATACTCGGGCTTAGGTTTGCTAGCACTCGCACGTTACTTAACTCAACAGGTGAGTTCACAGCCCCTACTTTTACTGTTTTAACTGCTTTGAACAGGGGTGGAAAACATAGTCAAACACTTTTACTACATGATAGTATACTTGCTTTACTCGAACGTATAGAGTACTTTGAATAGTTGAACATTTACAACGAAACAATTAACTATGAAATAGTGTTTTCATACGACAAACTATTACAAACGGGATAAACTATACTAGATAAACCGGAGAACGACCGGTACTGTTTTGAAAATGCTGGAGAACGACCAGCAACACTTTTTACTTAACTGATTGAGCAACTGAAAAGTCCCTACTGACATGGGCACTGACCGTTGAAAAGTCCCTACTGACATGGGCACTGACCGTTGAAAAGTCCCTACTGACATGGGCACTGACCGTTGAAAAGTCCCTTCTGACATGGGCACTAGATCCTGCGAACATGGGTCTACTATTGTTGATAAACTGTTGAAAAGTCCCTTCTGACATGGGCACTAGATCCTGCGAACATGGGTCTACTATTGTTATTAAACTGATGAAAAGTCCCTACTGACATGGGCACTGGGTTCCTACTAACATGGACCCACCAAACGATTAGGATACTGACATTCCTACGAGACACAACTATTAGGATACTGACATTCCTACGATCATCTAATAGGATACCTACATTCCTACTATAACTTGAAATATACTTTTGGGCAACATCCCAACAAAACATACCTACTACTAGGATACGTATATTCCTACAGAACATACTTGGAAATAGGATACTGCTTTCCTACAACTACTAGGATACGAACTTTCCTACAAACAACTATTTGGAAACGTATTTTGTAACATCCTCGAAATGGACCTAGTTGTTTATATATTATTTCTTGATTTAAATGTGTTTGGAAATAATATTGTTTGAAATAGTGAAATAATTGGAATAGGATCCGAATATTCCAATGTGATAAGTGAAATATTAATTGTTGTAAATTAATATAGCTGAAGGTGCGATAAAATGTTTGGACTCGCAAATGGTTTTCGGGTTCCAGGCAATAGATTGAGATGGGGTATTAAATTATACCCATATATTGAAGGCGGTTTAGGTTGGACCGACCTAAGTTTCTATATATATCCTTTCCTATTTAGGAAAGTTATTCATTTTCATTTAGAAACTCACAGAAACTCTCTGAAAACCTCCAAATCAATCCAGAAATCAAATCAGGAAGTTGTGATTCTCATGAAACTTAATAATCATCAGATTACCATCGTTAGATTCTTCAATCAGTAAGTATTCTTGAGTATTTAAGAATTTGATTTTGATTGAATTTGGGTAAATTGATGATTTGAGAGATTTGGATGTTAGAAATCATGTTATAAGTGTTACATATTGATTATGTGATAATAATTGTGGTTTTAAACGGTTAGAAACCTTGTTTTTGAGGTTTTGGATTATAAACCCGTGGGTTAGGGTTTTACAGCTCGAAACTGTGCTGGGACGAAGCCTGAAGCCGGCGGCTTCATGCCGAAGCCGGCGGCTTGTCCCGAGTCAATAGAAGCCGGCGGCTTCTGAGCCTAGCCGGCGGCTTGTGTTGTGGTGTAGGGACCCGGCGGGTATAAACAATGCCCGGCGGTTGGTATATGCTTTAAAACGTGGTTTGCTTCTGTTACCACTTTTAGTAATTTACCCGGCGGTTGATGAAGTGAAGCCGGCGGCTTCAAGGGTGAAGACGGCGGCTTGGTTCACTGTTATAGCAATTCTTGTTTGATTGTTAACAGTAATGTGATTAATATTGAATATATGTTAATAGATGATAATGATTATATTATAAATCATTAGTGGATAGTTAGGAACTAGTAATCTTGATGTAGATTATGTTAAGTTCCTAATGTTAAAGATTGATATAAGTTCAGTATT
Organism: Helichrysum umbraculigerum; assembly: GCA_949592205.1. Lineage (NCBI taxonomy): Eukaryota > Viridiplantae > Streptophyta > Magnoliopsida > Asterales > Asteraceae > Helichrysum > Helichrysum umbraculigerum. Next base: position 158,948,414 of record CATIUR010000002.1, on the reverse strand, counting down.
TATGATTTGATTACTAACTTATATTTGATTGGTTGATTCTCAGATGTGGAGAAGGCTCAGTGATATTAGACTACTGAGTGGAGGTCTGAGGTAATCGGTGAGTGGATCTGTAACCTCAGTGTGATTTAGTTGTAATGATTTGATTTACAACAAGTAATTATAGTATTACTTTGATAGAATGTAATTGTTGAGATATCTTGCTATGATAGTTTGACTAGTTGCTTACTTGGCTGATTGTGCTAGTATGTAAGATTCTGAGGTCAACTTGACTTGACAGTTGGACTTGGTTGTTATTGTAGACGACATGAGATCTTGAAACTTGAAATGTTGGTTTAGAGATCTAGGTCGTGTGTGATTAACAACTGGTTACCGGTAATTCTGTATAGGCCAATACAGATGATTGATAAGGGTTCCCTGAGTACCAAACCGGTATTAGGGTATCTCAGGAGCCACCGGTCCTCATGACGATTAATAATGCTTGATTGGTGTAGCTTGACATTGATTGGATGTCGAGTGATTGATTAATTTTCTGTTTATTGTTATTTGATGTAAACAGATTGTTATGCTAGGTTGTACTGTTGCTTATAGTTTCATTCACTTAGCTTTATGCTAACCCCACCACAGTTCTTCCTGCAGGTTAAAATAGATGGGACATATTGGGCAGGGCAGGAAGTGTTTGACTGGATGGAATGTTTGACAGGCTGCTACTCTGATGTTATTTTGATAATTATAGAAATGTTTTTAATAACACCCAGTGTGTTGAAATGTCTTGTACTTTGAATTGAAAAAGTTTATTGACATTTTGAGTACATTGATAGTATGTTTTAAAAATATGCTTCCGTGTCGCTATTATTATATTGATTGTTTATAATGAAACGAGGGGTGTTATAAGCTGGTATCAGAGCAATAGTTTTGGTGAATTGAACATGATAGATTGTTCAATCCTAAACTTGATTGAGTTGAGTCAAACATTCCAGTGGGTGCGGGTTTAGTTGAGTAGTGAATGCATGTGAAAAGGTGATTGGTTGAATATGTACTAACCCTTAACAAGTTGTGAAGTTGTTATTTGATTGCAGAGACGGAGGGACATGAGTATCTGATTGGTATATTTCATGTTTCCTCAACACTAGTGGGCTTAAGATTGCCAGGTAATTTTCGATAAGCCTGTGTTAAATTTAAATTAACTTGAACTGTTTACTTTGTTATGTTAAGTAAGCATTGTTGTGAAGTTAATTGAGTCAGACTGATATGATTCCCCAGTTTTGAGTCAACTAATGATTGTTATAGGTTGACATGAGGATAGAGGTATTGAAAGGGATACTCATTGTGGTGATTATTTCTGATTGAATTGAAAAATGCAGAAATGTGAGTAAATGAGTAGATAAAGAGTTGATTAAGGTTTAACATGATTGATGTTAGAACCTAAGAGTGTCTTTATTGGTGAGACAAAATAATTGATAGTATTATATTAATAGATTGATCACAAGGTGTGATCTAAATCCTTGTTTAAGGAAGGTTGTGTCATTTGAATTGATAATGATTGCTATTTGAGAAAGTATGTGTTTATGTGACTACATGATATGTTGTGATTGTATATAAAGACTTGATTTAAACCAGGATAGATAGGTTTATAAGAAATATAGCTTATGATAAAGCTAAATTGATTGAGAAAGTGATAGGTCTTTCTGGTCAATTATGAATTAATAGATGAAATGTTTTATAGTAACATGATTGAGTAGACTTGTTGTGACAGTGATGCTTGATATGATAGCATATGTCAAAGTGATGATAATTAAGTAAGAAGTGTCCTGAATTTTGAATGTAAATAGGGACATTGATTAGTGTAAGTAATGAAACTATGATGACGAGTTATCATGTGTTTGAGGTTTCAGATAAGTGATATACTGAGTAATTCAGTTGTTGAAAATTAGAACATTGTGTGTATGTGAGATGGTTTACATATGTAAGGTTGAATATGTAAGTAATAAGCTGATTTTGAGTATGTGTCAGCTGTTAGGAATTATTAAAAGGATTTTGATTGATTTGAAATCATGAGAATAAATCACATTGATAATTATAATGTAGAGTAGTCTGAGAATGGATTGTGAAGAACATAATCTTGCAACGCCTGATCACCGTTGTTATATTATGTTGTGTCACATGAATTTGTTGAGGCTACTTGGTATAAAAGAAATGTAATGTGATTTAGAAAACTGAGCATGAGAGTATGCTAAGTGGCTTAATAGTTGTTTTGATAAGAAAACAATTGGTTGATAGAACTGTAACATCTAGAATGTAAATGTGAGAGTGTAAATAATGTTTGTCATTGATAGTTGTTTTGTTGATGAACATAAATGACAAATTGGATTCTGTTAAATAGGTAATTGTGATTGATAATGATAGATTACCTGTAGGTGGATTTGTATAGTGTTTAAATGAATCACTATGTTGTAGCTGGCTTGTATGAAGCCAAAGTTGAGATAGGTTGATATTGTTTTGCTTGAGAAACTACTAGTAATTATTGAATGTAATAATTTGAAGTTTATGTTCGATAGTAAACATAAAATATGAAATGGATTGTATGGAGCCAAGATTGATGTAGGTTGACCTTGTCCTAGTAAAGGATTGATGAAATTATTGAAAGTAATAATTTGAAATATATGCTTGAAAGTGGGCATATAAGAAGAAATGGTTTGTTGTGAGTTAATATTGATAGTATGTTAACTTTGAAAGTCAAACCATGAATAGAAAATTGTGTATAAAATTAATTGCTTGTGATTGGTTTGAGATTGGGTCAAACTAGAGAAAAGCAATTAGAGAATTTTATTGATCGATTGATTGAAATCGAAGTTGACATATAGTCAATTGTATATGTTGAAATAGTCTAACATAGATGTAATGTTATGATTGTGTGGGGAATGTGGTTAAATTCCCAAATTGTCTAAGTTTGTGAAACATGATTAATTACTTAAAGCTAGTATTAAGTAATTGAAATAGTGTTGAGTATGATTGAGTATTCAGTTAGGAAATATTTGATATTTTAACTGAATATGTGTTAAAGAATTATACAGATAGAAAGTCATTGAATGATATGACAGTTGTAAATTGTTGAAAGGTGCAAATTAAGTCACATTGATTAGAATTGTGATAAGAAAATCTTACCAGTGTATGAAGCTTGTGATGATAGCTTTGATTGGATAAGAATGTGAGATAAGAAGTAATTGAAAGTTATTATTAATGGTTGCCTAGATTGACTGGTACCTCATGGTGAATTATTTAGGTATGGAAAGAATTGAATGGATTCTTTTGTTATTTGTTGATAGTATACAAATGAAATAAGTGATAAAGTGATAAAATGGGATTAGATCCAAATAAGAAATGATATGAAAGGATATCTGAAAGTGAATTGTGCTAAAGGTTTAGCTTAACCTTGGTTAATAATTGAGGAAATATGAATTGAATAGTTGGTCATATTTTAAGAAATCAGGTATGAAATTAAGTGTAATGATCATTATTTTGATAGTTTAAGAATAATGATTGCTTGACATTTGGGGCTGAAAACCTGATGTGTATAATTGTATGTATTAGGGAGTAAGGGAAACCTTGAAATTGAGAGATGATGACTGTATTCACCAAACTTTTATTGTAAAGTGTAGATTAAATTGTTTAAGTTATATACGATGTATTATGTATATAAGTGAAACATAGAGTTGGTGATTGTTCCATGTCCTGTAGTATGGATATGTGATGACTAGTAGTACTGAGAAGGCTTGATAAAGACTTTAACAGTCTGAATGGCCTAGGGGGTAAGATGAAATGGAATTGATGTGTATGTATCCATTTTAGAAAATACCTGAAATTGTGTAGGTATGTATGTGTGGTATACATGATAATAAATGGCATGATAAGTTTTAATAGATTGAATTAAAATGTGCCATAAGATATGTGGAGGTTAGTTAATTGTGATTAACTTGATGTAGATTTTGTTGAAATGTGTTGTAAAGTAGCACATTGTGATATTGTGATACTTGAATTGTGGTATCATAATGTTGATTAGGATTGACTTAGTTGCTAGATTGATGGAATTTGGTACTAAGTGATTATGTGATTAAAGTTGTATAACTTCTAATTGCTTGTGATTAGTAGTTTAAGATTGTAAGGTTGAATTAAATTAACTGGTTGCTGAGATAAGATTCTGATGTCTTACCAGTTTAAGTAATATACAAATTCTAACTTGATGGTTAGTTAAACTTTGGAGATATATAGTGAGTATTGATAGATGTACTGAACTGTATAATCATTAGTGTTGTGATTATTGGAAGTGTTATTGTTGTTGTTAACAATTGATAGGTTGTAATGAAAGGAATTACAAGTAGAAATAAGTCAATGTAGAGGTTGGTTGAATGTAGGTAATATTTGATTGTGGTACTATTGTTGATTGAGCAAAGTACTTGTTGATTATAGTTTTACCTACTGAGTTTGACCTCTGCTTTGCTTATTAAAGTGATATGAATATGGATTACTTTAAGTAAAGGATTTCATATGATTAAAGTGATATGTGAATATGGTAGGTTATTCACAAGAGTAGGTATGAAACTTTTGGATGAAAAGTTAACCTAGATTTGAATTTCAAATCTTTGATGGTAGAGATTTAATATTGTGATCTGTATATTAGACTGATTGTTGGTCGTGAGCTGAATTATATTTCAGTGTTGCTAGGTACATTGTGGTTTAATAAACACTGTTGTTGTGATATTGTTACTGCTGTTTTATTGTTACCAGTGATGAACAGTGAGAGTAGGTTAAAGATTTTAGCATGTTGCTAATTTCTGGTTGTGTAGACCTAGAAAGTGATGTTAGGTTTCACTTATTGTTGTTGGTTAAAGTGATAGGGTGCTTTAAACTTTTATCTGATTGGTGATAAAGGAATTAGATAGATGATTGGTTCCTATGAGATGTTGGATGGATGCACTGTATGTGTGCATAGGAAAAGATAGAAGCATGTACATTTGGATATGTGCATGTGGAAAGAATTCAAACAGTCTAAGTATAGTTGTAAGTTGCTATTGAAGACAAACGTATTTGGTTTTACGAATTACACTTTTGGGTGACATCCCAACGATACTGTATAAACAACAAGTGGGTTACCAACTGTACTTGCAAACATAAAACCTGTGAATTCACTCAAACTCGTTGTTGACTTTTACTATGTTTTTCAGGGAATTAGCTGCGCACGTAAGGACCGCCTGCACATATGGATTATAGGCGACCCACGAAGGAATAGGATGCCAACTTTTGACAACTGGATTTCTTTTGTATAACTAAAACTGTTTAGTCATATTTACGAAATCTACTTTTGTAAACTTAACAACTTTCTTACGATTCGATGAATCGTAAACTTTGTAATCATTGTATTTGGCATCTTATTATATATGTTCTGTTGTAATCATATGCTCTGATACGTATGCATGTACAATGTTGACGTGGCACCCCCATGCTTAACCAAATGCTTCCGCTAAACAAAACCGACGAATTTGGGGGTGTTACAGATTGGTATCAGAGACATTGGTTATAGCGAACTAGGAATCTTTAAGTGACCTAGAGACTTAGAGACCTAGACTATAGCCTTGGCTAGAATGCACATGCATACACACATTTGCATACGACTAAACTATCATCGCGACATATCGACACGCGTAACCTGTCTATTGAACCTTACCACGTTCGATTTGGTTCATTCTCACTTTGATCTCATACGAACCTAATCGTATTAAACGGTTGATGAAAAGAAGTATGTATTTAGCATCATATAATGACGCCTGGCCAACGTGATTATATTGTACTAAGTACATATGGGTGTTTCATAGTCGTGAGATACGTGAAGGGGAAACTTGTCAATTCTTCTAGATACTCGGTAACTAAAAGTATGTGAAACTTCATTCTTCACATTCCTCACTTTGGCGTAGGCTACTATTTGAACTACTACTCAGTCATGTTTGACAACTATTCGGTCATGTTGACCACTGAGCGAACGAACTCTTACTCTTTAACGGATCGAACGAACTTGTACTAAACGCTTAACGAATGAGACCGATGACTCACCAATCGAATGAACGGAGAGAACAAACGAGGATCTTATACATATTGGAGATCCCGAACCGTATAAACACCACGCAAACGAAACATGGTAGCGTGCTACTACACAATAATTGAGACGGAATCTCACACAATCACTTGAGTGATCGAACCTAATCTTGCGAAACGAATCACGAGTAGCAAACTTTATCAAACCAAAAACATATGAACTACATTTTGAAATATTCATTTTTTTTCAAACGACTATACTGGAGGGTTTTTCCTATTAGTTATTTACCGGAATGATTTTTCTAAACGAACACGAATTGATGTATTACAACAAACGACATATCAGATTTTTGACGAAGTTTTCCTAACAAAATACCTAACGAAGAACTTTTCAAACGATTTATAATGGACGAGGTTCAACCATTTATACCCAACATAAATTTATATCTTGATCACGAATTGATCACTATTTTGACTTAATGTCAATGATTTACACATAACTTGTTTATAATTAAACAACGAATGATTTGCAATCAATCTTATCAACTGTTTTCAAACAAACGTTTTGTCATGATTTGACCACAACTTGAACAACAAATTGAACATTTCGAATCATCAACTGTTTTGACAACTGTTTATCATTTCGAACTACAACCGCAACATTTACGCTCCGACAGCACCCGGACGCGCGTACATTCTCAGAACAAAGGATACACAACAGGATTCCTACGTCAACATCAATATGCCTTAGTAAACTATTACTACACTTTAACGTTACGCCATGCGAATGTCGATTCGAACTTAACACTAGGTAAACATTGACTACTTTCCGAATGCACGACTTATCCAACTATACCGCGAGTATACTAAAACGTTAGAACTTTTATGGCAACATAGAACGCCACGTAAACTATTATCGTCGTTGATGACACGCCTTTTTGGAAAACATACGCCGCGGGCGATCCGACTTGATTTTAAATCTCGGGACGAGATTTCTCTAACAGGGGGAGAATGTGACACCCCGCAAATTTAAACGCAATTATAAACGTTAAACTCATGCATTATTAGGCTAATTCCATACTTGAGTGAATTCACAACACATTTTAGAGGTAAGTCTAGCAAAGCCCAACTAGGTAATACACGTAGTATTACACGTTTCGTAATTATTATAATTGCGCGCAAAAACGACGGGAACAAACGCTACAAAATATACGACTGTTGGTGAACAAAATTATTTAGTAAAACGAAATTTATTAAATAACATTAACGTTTATTAAATATTATGTTGATAATATTTACAAGTATTTCGTAACGAATAACATTTATTACGTAAAAACTGAAACAAAATAAAGTTTAGGATTTTATAAACTCAACTAGATTAGTTTTATAAATATCTCTAATAAAAATATAATGGAATGCGTATTTAAAAATTTATATTTAAAATATCTTAACATTTAACGATCGGGTAAACGAACACGAGTAAAATACCACAAAGTTTGGGACAAAGTCCCCTCCCCATTTTTGGACCCCAAAACCGGCTCCACCTCCCACCCTCATTTTCATTTCACCTTCTCTCTCTCTACTCTCATTCTCTCTCAAACCTCTCTCTAAAAACCACCAAAAATCAACAAAAACTACACCAAAAACGCACCGAATCACCCCACTCCTTTGGAATAAAACGATCACGGGATCACGATCTACACTCCTACCTTTTCGGATTTCAAAACCGACACGCGTAAGTTTCCGACATTTCTCGCAAACTCTTAGATTTCGAAGTTTTCTTAAATATTTCGTGTTTATAATACTTAATATACCATGTATTAGTGTTACATTAACTTATTATGTCCAAAAACGCTTTAAAAGTCGAAATTTGCATAAAAATCGCTGAACAGCCAGTTTCGCGAGCTGAGATCCAAAACTGACGAATTTCGCGAGTCAAGATTTGGACTTGCGGGTCGACTTGACTTGCCAGTCGACTTGACTTGCGGGTCGACCTGACTTGCGGGTCGACTTGACTTGCGGGTCCACTTGACTTGCGGGTCCACTTGCGAGTTGACTTTTTGACTGCGAGTTGACTTTTTGAAAAAGTGCATTTTTGATCCTAAACGATGAATTTTGACACATTCGGACATATGTACATATATATATGTATACTTTCGGATAAAATAACTATAAATTTAAGGATACTTTCACGTGAATCATTAAACATCTTCAAGAACCAAACCTTTATGATATAACTCGCACATGAAACACATATACTTTGGGTAGTATACAATACGATAAATATAATAATAATACTTTGAATTATTATTACAAAAACTCACTAACGAGCCGTACATATTTTCCAAAACACAAACGTATAAACCAACACTTTGGACATGACTTAGTTGTACGAACACTGACATGGATGGTCGACTTAGACATCCACGTACTTATTTAACTTCATACGTTTAGGGCGTTAGGAGATTCTGGACCATACTCGGGCTTAGGTTTGCTAGCACTCGCACGTTACTTAACTCAACAGGTGAGTTCACAGCCCCTACTTTTACTGTTTTAACTGCTTTGAACAGGGGTGGAAAACATAGTCAAACACTTTTACTACATGATAGTATACTTGTTTTACTCGAACGTATAGAGTACTTTGAATAGTTGAACATTTACAACGAAACAATTAACTTTGAAATAGTGTTTTCATACGACAAACTATTACAAACGGGATAAACTATACTGGATAAACCGGAGAACGACCGGTACTGTTTTGAAAACGCTGGAGAACGACCAGCAACACTTTTTACTTAACTGATTGAGCAACTGAAAAGTCCCTACTGACATGGGCACTGACCGTTGAAAAGTCCCTACTGACATGGGCAATGACCGTTGAAAAGTCCCTACTGACATGGGCACTGACCGTTGAAAAGTCCCTACTGACATGGGCACTGACCGTTGAAAAGTCCCTACTGAGATGGGCACTGACCGTTGAAAAGTCCCTACTGAGATGGGCACTGACCGTTGAAAAGTCCCTTCTGACATGGGCACTAGATCCTGCGAACATGGGTATACTATTGTTATTAAACTGATGAAAAGTCCCTACTGACATGGGCACTGGGTTCCTACTAACATGGACCCACCAAACGATTAGGATACTGACATTCCTACGAGACACAACTATTAGGATACTGACATTCCTACGATCATCTAATAGGATACCTACATTCCTACTATAACTTGAAATATACTTTTGGGCAACATCCAAACGAAACATACCTACTACTAGGATACGTATATTCCCACAGAACATACTTGGAAATAGGATACTGCTTTCCTACAACTACTAGGATACGAACTTTCCTACAAACAACTATTTGGAAACGTATTTGGTTTTACGAATTACACTTTTGGGTGACATCCCAACGATACTGTATAAACAACAAGTGGGTTACCAACTGTACTTGCAAACATAAAACCTGTGAATTCACTCAACCTCGTTGTTGACTTTTACTATGTTTTTCAGGGAATTAGCTGCGCACGTAAGAACCGCCTGCACATATGGATTATAGGCGACCCACGAAGGAATAGGATGCCAACTTTTGACAACTGGATTTCTTTTGTATAACTAAAACTGTTTAGTCATATTTACGAAATCTACTTTTGTAAACTTAACAACTTTCTTACGATTCGATGAATCGTAAACTTTGTAATCATTGTATTTGGCATCTTATTATATATGTTCTGTTGTAATCATATGCTCTGATACGTATGCATGTACAATGTTGACGTGGCACCCCCATGCTTAACCAAATGCTTCCGCTAAACAAAACCGACGAATTTGGGGGTGTTACATAAATGAACTAGTAAGTGAAGTCATGATTGAGTTCGCGGTATCTCCAACACTTAAAAAAATAAAAATAAACATTCACCGAAAAAATGTTGCAAAATACGATATGATTTTGTGTAAAATTAAATGAGGTGAAAAAAAAGTATACGGTGACGATATTTGAATCCAAACAAAAGTTAACACACTAATATAGAAAACAAATAAGAAATTTTTGCTTCTAATAAAAAAAATAGTAAAAAAATGCTCTACTCAAAAAAATGTAGCAAATAAATTATACCATTATGCTAGATAATGTGGATGAGGTTAAGTTTAAATGAAATTTGGAAAGTGGTGTTATGTTTGTGAAGGATTTAGAGACTATAAAAGAACTAGTAAGTGAAATCATGATTGAGTTCGCGTTATCACCAAAACTTAAAAAAAAAAAAACATTTACCGGAAAAATGTAACAAAATACGATATGATTATGTGTAAAGTTAAATGAGGTGAAAAAAGAGTATACGGTGACGATATTTGTATCCAAACCAAAGTTAACACACTAATATAGAAAAAAAATAAGAAATTTTTGCTTCAATTAAAAAAATAGTTAAAAAATGGTCTACTCAAAAAAATGTAGCAAAGAAATCATACCATTATGCTAGATAATGTAGACGAGGTTAAATTTAAATGAAATTTGGAAAGTGGTGTTATGTTTGTGATGGATTTAGAGACTATAAACGAACTAGTAAGTGAAGTCATGATTGAGTTCGCGGTATCTCCAACACTTAAAAAAAAAAAAACATTCACCAGAATAATGTTGCAAAATATGATATGATTATGTGTAAAATTAAATGAGGTGAAAAAAGAGTATACGGTGACGATATTTGTATACAAACCAAAGTTTACACACTAATAAAGAAAACAAATAATAAATTTTTGCTTCGAATAAGAAAAAATAGTTCAAAAATGTTCTACTCAAAAAAATGTTGCAAAGAAATCATACCATTATGTTAGATAATGTGGACGAGGTTAAATTTAATTGAAATTTGTAAAGTGGTGTTATGTTTGTGAAGGATTTAGAGACTATAAACGAACTAGTAAGTGAATTCATGATTGAGTTCGCGGTATCTCCAAAACATAAAAAAAAAAAACCTTAATTCCAAAAATGTAGCAAAATACAATACGATTATGTGTAAAATTAAATGAGGTGAAAAAAGAGTATACGGTGACGATATTTGTATCAAAACCAAAGTTAACACACTAATATAGAAAACAAATAAGAAATTTTTGCTTCGAATAAAGAAAATAGTTAAAAAATGGTCTACTCAAAAAAATGAAGCAATGTAATCATTCCATTATGCTAGATAATGTGGATGAGGTTAAATTTGAGTGTAATTTGGAAAGTGGTGTTATGTTTGTGAAGGATTTGGAGTTTGGAAAGTGGTGTTATGTTTGTGAAGGATTTGGAGACTATAAATGAAGTAGTATGTGAAGTCATGATTGAGTTCGCGGTATCTCCAACACTTAAAAAAAAAAAAACCCTTCATTGGAAAAGTGTAGCAAAATACGATATGATTATGTGTAAAATTAAATGAGGTGAAAAAGAGTATACGGTGACGATATTTGAATCCAAACCAAAGTTAACACACTAATATAGAAAACAAATAAGAAAATTTTGATTCGAATAAAAAAAATAGTTAGAAAATGTTCTGCTCAAAAAAATGTTGCAAAGAATTCATACCATTATGTTAGATAATGTGGATGAGGTTAAATTTAATTGAAATTTGTAAAGTGGTGTTATGTTTGTGAAGGATTTAAAGACTATAAATGAACTAGTAAGTGAAGTCATGATTGAGTTCGCGGTATCTCCAACACTTAAAAAAAAAAATTTAATTCGAAAAATGTTGCAAAATACGATATGATTATGTGTAAAATTAAATGAGGTGAAAAAAGAGTATACGGTGACGATATTTGTATCCAAACCAGAGTTAACACACTAATATAGTAAACAAATAAGAAATTTTTGTTTCGAATAAAAAAAATAGTTAAAAAAATGGTCTACTCAAAAAAATGTAGCAAAGAAATGATACCATTATGCTAGATAATGTTGATGAGGTTAAATTTAGATGAAATTTGGAAAGTGGTGTTACGTTTGTGAAGGATTTAGAGATTATAAATGAACTAGTAAGTGAAATCATGATTGAGTTCGCGGTATCTACAAAACTTAAAAAAATATATATATATTTACCGGAAAAATGTAACAAAATACGATATGATTATGTGTAAAATTAAATGAGGTGAAAAAAGAGTATACGGTGATGATATTTGTATCCAAACCAAAGTTATCACACTAATATAGAAAACAAATAAGAAATTTTTTCTTCAATTAAAAAAATAGTTAAAAAATGGTCAACTCAAAAAAATGTAGCAAAGAAATCATACCATTATGCTAGATAATGTAGATGAGGTTAAATTTAAATGAAATTTGTAAGTGGTATTATGTTTGTGATGGATTTAGAGACTATTTACGAACTAGTAAGTGAAGTCATGATTAAGTTCGCGGTATCTCCTACACTTAAAAAAAAAAAAAAAACTTAATTCGAAAAATGTAGCAAAATACGATATGATTATGTGGAAAATTAAATGAGGTGAAAAAAGAGTATACGGTGACGATATTTGTATCAAAACCAAAGTTAACTCACTAATATAGAAAACAAATAAGAAATTTTTGCTTCGAATAAAGAAAATAGTTAAAAATGGTCTACTCAAAAAAATGTAGCAAAGATATCATACCATTATGCTAGATAATGTGGATGAGGTTAAATTTGAGTGTAATTTGGAAAGTGGTGTTATGTTTGTGAAAGATTTGGAGACTATAAATGAACTTTTATGTCAAGTCATGATTGAGTTCGCGGTATGTCCAACACTTCAAAAAAAAAAAAAAAAAAAAACTTCATAGGAAAAATGTAGCAAAATACGATATGATTATGTGTAAAATTAAATGAGGTGAAAAAAGAGTATACGGTAACGATATTTGTATCCAAACCAAAGTTAACACACTAATATAAAAAACAAATTAGAAATTTTTGCTTCGAATAAAATAAATAGTTAAAAAATGGACTACTTAAAAAAATGTTGCCAAGACATCATACCATTGTACTAGATAATGTGGATGTGGTTAAATTTGAGTGTAATTTGGAAAGTGGTGTTATGTTTGTGAATGATTTGGAGACTATAAATGAACTAGTATGTGAAGCCATGATTTAGTTTGCGCTATCTACTATGCTTAAAAAAAAAAAACCTTCGGTGGAAAAATGTAGCAAAATACGATACGATTATGTGTAAGATTAAATGAGGTGAAAAAAGATTATACAGTGACGATATTTGTATCCAAACCAAAGTTAACACATTAATATTGATAATAAATAAGAAAATTTGGAACCGAATAAAAAAAATAATTAAAAAATGGACTACTTAAGAAATTGTTGTCAAGATATCATACCATTGTACTAGATAATGTAGATGTGGTTAAATTTGAGTGTAGTTTGGAAAGTGGTGTTATGTTTGTGAAGGATTTGGAGACTATAAATGAACTAGTATGTGAAGCCATGATATAGTTTGCGCAATCTACTATACTTTAAAAAAAAAAAAAAACCTTCGGTGGAAAAATATAGGAAAATACGATATGATTATGTGTAAAATTAAATGAGGCGAAAAAAGATTATACGGTGACGATATTTGTATCCAAACCAAAGTTAACACATCAATATTGACAATAAATAAGAAATTTTGGAATCGAATAAAACAATAATTAAAAAATGGTTTCATAAAAAAAAAGTAGCAAAGAAATCATACCATTATGCTAGATAACATGAATCAGGTTAAATAAGTGAAATTTGGAAAGTGGTGTTATGTTTGTGAAAGATTTTGACACTATAAAGGAACTAGTAAGTGAAGTCATGATTGTGTTCGCGGTAACTCCAAAACTTAAAAAAAAAAATAAAAAAATCATCAAAAAAAAGTAGCAAAATACGCTATGATTATGTGTAAACGTAAATGAAGTTAAAAAAGAGTATACGGTGGCGATATTTGCATCCAAACCAAAGTTAACACATCAATATTGACATAAAATATGAATATTTTCAATCGAATAAAAAAATAGTTGAAAAATAGTCTCCTCAAAAAAAAGTAGCAAAAAAATCATACCAATATACTAGATAATGTGGATGAGGTTAAATTTGAGTGTAATTTGGAAAGTGGTGTTATATTTGTGAAGGATTTGGAGACTATAGATGAACTAGTATGTGAAGTCATGATTGAATTCGCGGTATCTCCAACACTTAAAAAAAAAACCTTAATTTGAAAAATGTAGCAAAATAAGATATGATTATGTGTAAAATTAAATGAGGTGATTAAAGAGTATACAGTGACGATATTTGTATCAAAACCAAAGTTAACACACTAATATAGAAAACAAATAAGAAATTTTTGCTTCGAATAAAGAAAATAGTTAAAAAATGGTCTACTCAAAAAAATGTAGCAAAGAAGTCATACCATTATGCTTGATAATGTGGATGAGGTTAAATTTGAGTGTAATTTGGAAAGTGGTGTTATGTTTGTGAAAGATTTGGAGACTATAAATGAACTAGTATGTCAAGTCATGATTGAGTTCGCGATATCTTCAACACTTCAAAAAAAAAAAAAAAAAACTTCATAGGAAAAATGTAGCAAAATACGATATGATTATGTGTAAAATTAAATGAGGTGAAAAAAGAGTTTACGGTAACGATATTTGTATCCAAACCACAGTTAACACACTAATATAAAAAACAAATTAGAAATTTTTGCTTCGAATAAAATAAATAGTTAAAAAATGGACTACTTAAAAAAATGCTGCCAAGACATCATACCATTGTACTAGATAATGTGGATGTGGTTAAATTTGCGGGTAATTTGGAAAGTGGTGTTATGTTTGTGAAGGATTTGGAGACTATAAATGAACTAGTATGTGAATCCATGATTTAGTTTGCGCTATCTACTATACTTAAAAAAAAAAAACCTTCGGTGGAAAAATGTAGCAAAATACGATATGATTATGTGTAAAATTAAATGAGGTGAAAAAAGATTATACGGTGACGTTATTTTTTTTTTCGTTATTGGAGGGAACCTTTAACCCCGGATCCGTAGATCCACGGAGCCCCACCCGCAAGAGGCAACCCGTCCGGCTAAACACCTGGCCCCAGTGACCCCAGACACAGAGCATTGGATTTTTTTGTACTCCCAGAGGCTTGAACCCGGGTGGGGCGTGGAGATTTGCGGCGGCGGTACCACTGAGGCAAAGCCCCATTGGTACGGTGACGATATTTGTATCCAAACAAAAGTTAAAATATTAATATTGATAATAAATAAGAAATTTTGGAACCGAATAAAAAAATAATTAAAAAATGGACTACTTAAAAAAATGTTGTCAAGATATCATACCATTGTACTAGATAATGTGGATGTGGTTAAATTTGAGTGTAATTTAGAAAGTGGTGTTATGTTTGTGAAGGATTTGGAGACTATAAATGAACTAGTATGTGAAGCCATGATTTAGTTTGCGCTATCTACTATACTTAAAAATAAAAATAAAAAACCTTCGGTGGAAAAATATAGCAAAATACGATATGATTATGTGTAAAATTAAATGAGGTGAAAAAAGATTATACGGTGACGATATTTGTATCCAAACCAAAGTTAACACATCAATATTGACAATAAATAAGAAATTTTGGAATCAAATAAAAAAATAATTAAAAAATGGTTTCCGAAAAAAAAAGTAGCAAAGAAATCATACCATTATGCTAGATAACATGAATCAGGTTAAATTTAAGTGAAATTTGGAAAGTGGTGTTATGTTTGTGAAAGATTTTGACACTATAGATGAACTAGTAAGTGAAATCATGATTGAGTTCGCGGTAACTCCAATACTTAAAAAAAAAAAAAAAAAAAAAAACCTCATCTGAAAAAAGTAGCAAAATACGATATGATTATGTGTAACTGTAAATGAAGTTAAAAAAGAGTATACGGTGGCGATATTTGCATCCAAACCAAAGTTAACAGATCAATATTGACAAAAAATAAGAAAATTTTCAATCAAATAAAAAAAATAGTTGAAAAATGGTCTCCTCAAAATAAAGTAGCAAAAAAATCATACCATTATTCTAGATAATATGGATGAGGTTAAATTTGAGTGAAATTTGGAAAGTGGTGTTATGTTTGTGAAAGATTTTGACACTATAGATGAACTTGTAAGTGAAGTCATGATTGAGTTCGCGGTATCTCCAACACTTAAAAAAAAAAAAAAAAAAAAAACCTAATCGAAAAAAAGTAGCAAAATATGATATGATTATGTGTAACCGTAAAAGAGGTGAAAAAAGAGTATACTATGGCGATATTTGCATTCAAACCAAAGTTAACACATCAATATTGACAACAAATAAGAAATTTTTGTATCGAATAAAAAAAATAGTTAAAAAACGGTCTCTTAAAAAAATAGCAAAGAAATCATACCATTATGTTAGATAATATGGATGAGGTTAAATTTGAGTGAAATTTGAAAAATGGTGTTATGTTTGTGAAGGATTTGTACATTATAAATGAACTAGTAAGTGAAGTCATTTTTGAGTTCGCGGTATCTCCAACATTTAAAAAAAAATAAAAATAAAACTTCATATGAAAAAAGTAGCAAAATACAATATGATTATGTGTAATCGTAACTGAGGTGAAAAAAAAGTATACGGTGGCGATATTTGCATCCAAACCAAAGTTAACACATCAATATTGACAACAAATAATAAATTTTTGAATCGAATAAAAAAAATAGTTAAAAAATGGTCTCCTAAAAAAAAGTAGCAAAGAAATCGTACCATTATGCTAGATAATATGGATGAGGTTAAATTTGAGTAAAATTTGGAAAGTGGTGTTATGTTTGTGAAGGATTTGGACACTATAAATGAATTAGTAAGTGAAGTCATTATTGAGTTCGCGGTATCTTTAACACTTAAAAAAAAAATAAAAAATACCTCATCGGAAAAAAGTAGCAAAATACGATATGATTATGTGTAACCGTAAATGAGGTGAAAAAAGAGTATACGGTGGCGATTTTTGCATCCAAACCAAAGTTAACACATCAATATTGACAAAAATAAGAAATTTTTGAATCGAATAAAAAAAATAGTTAAAAAATGGTCTCCTCAAAAAAAAGTAGCAAATAAATCATACCATTATGCTAGATAATATGGATGAGGTTAAATTTGAGTGAAATTTGGAAAGTGGTGTTATGTTTGTGAAAGATTTTGACACTATAGATGAACTTGTAAGTGAAGTCATGATTGAGTTGGTGGTATCTCCAACACTTAAAAAAAAAAAAAAAAAACCTAATCGGAAAAAAGTAGCAAAATACGATATGATTATGTGTAACCGTAAAAGAGGTGAAAAAAGAGTATACTGTAGCGATATTTGCATTCAAACCAAAGTTAACACATCAATATTGACAACAAATAAGAAATATTTGAATCGAATAAAAAAAATAGTTAAAAAATGGTCTCTTAAAAAAAATAGCAAAGAAATCATACCGTTATGTTAGATAATATGGATGAGGTTAAATTTGAGTGAAATTTGAAAAATGGTGTTATGTTTGTGAAAGATTTGTACATTATAAATGAACTAGTAAGTGAAGTCATTATTGAGTTCGCGGTATCTCCAACATTTAAAAAAAAATAAAAATAAAACTTAATATGAAAAAAGTAGCAAAATACAATGTGATTATGTGTAATCGTAACTGAGGTGAAAAAAAGTATACGGTGGCGATATTTGCATCCAAACCAAAGTTAACACATCAATATTGACAAAAATAAGAAAATTTTGAATCAAATAAAAAAAATAGTTAAAAAATGGTCTCCTCAAAAAAAAGTAGTAAAGTAATTATACCATTATGCTTGATAATATGGATGAGGGTAAATTTGAATGAAATTTGAAAAGTGGTGTTATGTTTGTGAAATATTTGGACACTATAAATGAACTAGTAAGTGATGTCATTATTGAGTTCGCGGTATCTCCAAAACTAAAAAAAAAAACCCTCATCGGAAAAAATAGCAAAATACGATATGATTATGTGTAACCGTAAATGAGGTGAAAAAAGAGTATACGGTGGCGATATTTGCATCCAAACCAAACTAAACACATCAATATTGAAAACAAATAAGAAATTTTTGAATCGAATAAAAAAATAGTTAAAATATGGTCTAATCAAAAAAAGAAGCAAAGAAATCATACCATTATGTTATATAATATGGATGAGGTTAAATTTGAGTGAAATTCGAAAAGTGGTGTTATGTTTGTGAATGATTTGGACACTTTAATGAACTAGTAAGTGAAGTCATTATTGAGTTCGCGGTATCTCTACACTTAAAAAAAAAAAAAAAACATCATTGGAAAAAAGTAGCAAAATACGATATGATTATGTGTAACCGTAAATGAGGTGAAAAAGAGTATACGGTGGCGATATTTGCATCCAAACCAAAGTTAACACATCAATATTGACAACAAATAAGAAATTTTTGAATCGAATAAAAAAATAGTTAAAAAATGGTCTCCTAAAAAAAAGTAGCAAAGAAATCATAACATTATGCTTGATAATATGGATGAGGTTAAATTTGAGAGAAATGTGAAAAGTGGTGTTACGTTTGTAAAGGATTTAGACACTATAAATGAACTAGCAAGTGAAGTCATTATTGAGTTCGCGGTATCTCCAATACTTAAAAAAAAAAAAACCCTTATCGGAAAAAGTAGCAAAATACGATATGATTATGTGTAACCGTAAATGAGGTGAAAAAAGAGTATACGGTGGCGATATTTGCATCAAAACCAAAGTAAACACATCAATATTGACAAAAAATATGAAAATTTTCAATCGAATAAAAAAATAGTTAAAAAATGGTCTACTAAAAAAAAGTAGCAAAGAAATCATACCATTATGCTAGATAATATGGATGAGGTTAAATTTGAGTGAAATTTGAAAAGTGGTGTTATGTTTGTGAAGGATTTGGACACTATAAATGAACTAGTAAGTGAAGTCATTATTGAGTTCGCGGTATCTCTAACACTTAAAAAAAAAAAAAAAAAACCTCATCGGAAAATAGTAGCAAAATACTATATGATTATGTGTAACCGTAAATGAGGTGAATAAAGAGTATACGGTGGCGATATTTGCATCCAAACCAAAGTTAACACATCAATATTGACAAAAATAAGAAATTTTTGAATCGAATAAAAAAAATTGTTAAAAAATGGTCTCCTCAAAAAAAAGTAGCAAAGAAATCATACCATTATGCAAGATAATATGGATTAGGGTAAATTTGAGTGAAATTTGAAAAGTGGAGTTATGTTTGTGAAAGATTTTGACACTATAAATGAACTAGTAAATGAAGTCATTATTGAGTTCGCGGTATCTCCAAAACTTAAAAAAAAAAAAAAAAAAACCCTCATCGGAAAAAATAGCAAAATACGATATGATTATGTGTAACCGTAAATGAGGTGAAAAAAGAGTATACGGTGGTGATATTTGCATCCAAACCAAAGTAAACACTTCAATATTGACAAAAAAATATGAAAATTTTCAATCGAATAAAAAAAATAGTCAAAAAATGGTCTCCTAAAAAAAAAGTAGCAAAGAAATCATACCATTATGCTAGATAATATGGATGAGGGTAAATTTGAGTGAAATTTGAAAAGTAGTGTTATGTTTGTGAAAGATTTTGACACTATAAATGAACTAGTAAATGAAGTCATTATTGAGTTCGCGGTATCTCCAAAACTTAAAAAAAAAAAAAAAAAAAACCTCATTGGAAAAAATAGCAAAATACGATATGATTATGTGTAACCGTAAATGAGGTGAAAAAAGAGTATACGGTGGCGATATTTGCATCCAAACCAAAGTTAACACATCAATATTGACAACAAATAAGAAATTTTTGAATCGAATAAAAAAATAGTTAAAAAATGGTCTCCTAAAAAAAAAGTAGCAAAGAAATAATACCATTATGCTAGATAATATGGATGAGGTTAAATTTGATAGAAATTTAAAAAGTGGTGTTACGTTTGTAAAGGATTTGGACACTATAAATGAACTAGCAAGTGAAGTCAATATTGAGTTCTCGGTATCTCCAATACTTAAAAAAAAAAACCCTCATCGGAAAAGTAGCAAAATACGATATGATTATGTGTAACCGTAAATGAGGTGAAAAAATAGTATACGTTGGCGATATTTGCATCCAAACCAAAGTAAACACATCAATATTGACAAAAAATATGAAAATTTTGAATCGAATAAAAAAAATAGTTAAAAAATGGTCTACTCAAAAAAAAAGTAGGAAAGAAATCATACCATTATGTTATATAATATGGATGAGGTTAAATTTGAGTGAAATTCGAAAAGTAGTGTTATGTTTGTTAAGGATTAGGACACTATAAATGAACTAGTAAGTGAAGTCATTAATGAGTTCGCGGTATCTCTAACACTAAAAAAAAAAAAAAAAATCTCAATCGAAAAAAGTAGCAAAATACGATATGATTATGTGTAACCGTAAATGAGGTGAAAAAGAGTATACGGTGGCGATATTTGCATCCAAACTAAAGTTAACACATCAATATTGACAACAAATAAGAAAATTTTGAATCGAATAAAAAAATAGTTAAAAAATGGTCTCCTAAAAAAAAAGTAGCAAAGAAATAATAACATTATGCTTGATAATATGGATGAGGTTAAATTTGATAGAAATTTGAAAAGTGGTGTTACGTTTGTAAAGGATTTGGACACTATAAATGAACTAGCAAGTGAAGTCAATATTGAGTTCGCAATATCTCCAATACTTAAAAAAAAAACCCTCATCGGAAAAGTAGCAAAATACGATATGATTATGTGTAACCGTAAATGTGGTGAAAAAATAGTATACGGTGGCGATATTTGCATCCAAACCAAAGTAAACACATCAATATTGACAAAAGATATGAAAATTTTCAATCGAATAAAAAAAATAGTTAAAAAATGGTCTACTAAAAAAAAGTAGCAAAGAAATCATACCATTATGCTAGATAATATGGATGAGGTTAAATTTGAGTGAAATTTGAAAAGTGGTGTTATGTTTGTGAAGGATTTGGACACTATAAATGAACTAGTAAGTGAAGTCATTATTGAGTTCGAGGTATCTCCAACACTTAAAAAAAAAAAAAAAAAAAAACCTAATCGGAAAAAAGTAGCAAAATACGATATGATTACGTGTAACCGTAAATGAGGTGAAAAAAGAGTATACGATGGCGATATTTGCATCCAAACCAAAGTTATTACATCAATATTGACAACAAATAAGAAAATTTTGAATCGAATAAAAAAAATAGTTAAAACATGGTCTGCTCAAAAAAAAGTAGCAAAGAAATCATACCATTATGCTAGATAATATGGATGAGGTTAAATTTGAGTGAAATTTGAAAAATGGTGTTATGTTTGTGAAGGATTCGGACACTATAAATGAACTTGTAAGTGAAGTCATGATTGAGTTCGCGGTATCTGCAAAACTTAAAAAAAAAAAAAAAAAAACCTCATCGGAAAAAAGTAGCAAAATACGATATGATTTTGTGTAACCGTAAATAAGGTGAAAAAAGAGTATATGGTGACGATATTTGCATATAAACCAAAGTTAACACATCAATATTGACAACAAATAAGAAATTTTTGAATCGAATAAAAAAATAGTTAAAAAATGGTCTCCTAAAAAAAAGTAGCAAAGAAATCATAACGTTATGCTAGATAATATGGATGAGGTTAAATTTGAGAGAAATTTGAAAAGTGGTGTTATGTTTGTAAAGGATTTGGACACTATAAATGAACTAGTAAGTGAAGTCACTAATAATGAGTTCGCGGTATCTCTAACACAAAAAAAAAAAAAAAAAAACCTCATCGGAAAAAAGTAGCAAAATACGATATGATTATGTATAACCGTAAATGAGGTGAAAAAGAGTATACGGTGGCGATATTTGCATCCAAACCAAAGTAAACACATCAATATTGACAAAAAATATGAAAATTTTGAATCGAATAAAAAAAATAGTTAAAATATGGTCTAATCAAATAAAAGTAGCAAAGAAATCATACCATTATGCTATATAATATGGATGATGTTAAATTTGAGTGAAATTCGAAAAGTAGTGTTATGTTTGTGATGGATTTGGACACTATAAATGAACTAGTAAGTGAAGTCACTAATAATGAGTTCGCGGAATCTCTAACACAAAAAAAAAAAAAAAAAAAAACCTCATCGGAAAAAAGTAGCAAAATACGATATGATTATGTGTAACCGTAAATGAGGTGAAAAATAGTATACGGTGGCGATATTTGCATCCAAACCAAAGTTAACACATCAATATTGACAACAAATAAGAAATTTTTGAATCGAATAAAAAAATAGTTAAAAAATGGTCTCCTAAAAAAAAGTAGCAAAGAAATCATAACATTATGCTAGATAATATGGATGAGGTTAAATTTGAGAGAAATTTGAAAAGTGGTGTTACGTTTGTAAAGGATTTGGACACTATAAATGAACTAGCAAGTGAAGTCATTATTGAGTTCGCGGTATCTCCAATACTTAAAAAAAAAAACCCTCATCGGAAAAAGTAGCAAAATACGATATGATTATGTGTAACCGTAAATGAGGTGAAAAAGAGTATACGGTGGCGATATTTGCATCCAAACAAAAGTAAACACATCAATATTGACAAAAAATATGAAAATTTTCAATCGAATAAAAAAAATAGTTAAAAAATGGTCTACTAAAAAAAAAGTAGCAAAGAAATCATACCATTATGCTAGATAATATGGATGAGGTTAAATTTGAAAAGTGGTATATATTTTTGAAGGATTTGGACACTATAAATGAACTATTAAGTGAAGTCATAATTGAGTTCGCGGTATCTCCAACACTTAAAAAAAAAAAAAAACCCTCATCGGAAAAAAGTAGCAAAATACGATATGATTACGTGTAACCGTAAATGAGGTGAAAAAAGAGTATACGGTGGCGATATTTGCATCCAAACCAAAGTTAACACATCAATATTGACAACAAATAAGAAATTTTTGAATCGTATAAAAAAAATAGTTAAAACATGGTCTCCTAAAAAAAAAGTAGCAAAGAAATCATACCATTATGCTATATAATATGGATGAGGTTAAATTTGAGTGAAATTTGAAAAGTGGTGTTATGTTTATGAAGGATTCGGACACTATAAATGTACTTGTAAGTGAAGTCATGATTGAGTTCGCGGAATCTGCAAAACTTAAAAAAAAAAAAAAAAAAACCTCATCGGAAAAAAGTAGCAAAATACGATATGATTTTGTTTAACCGTAAATAAGGTGAAAAAAGAGTATACGGTGACGATATTTGCATATAAACCAAAGTTAACACATCAATATTGACAACAAATAAGAAATTTTTGTATCGAATAAAAAAATTGTTAAAAAATGGTCTCCTCAAAAAAAAGTAGCAAATAAATTATAACATTATTGCTAGATAATATGGATGATGTTAAATTTGAGAAAAATTTAAAAGGCGTGTTATGTTTGTAAAGGATTTGGACACTATAAATGAACTAGTAAGTAAAGTCATTATTGAGTTCGTGGTATCTCCAATACTTAAAAAAAAAAAAAAACCTCATCGGAAAAAAGTAGCAAAATACTATATGATTATGTGTAACCGTAAATGAGGTGAAAAAAAGACTATACGGTGGCGATATTTGCATCCAAACCAAAGTTAACACATCAATATTGACAACAAATAAGAAAATTTTGAATCGAATAAAAAAAATAGTTAAAATATGGTCTAATCAAATAAAAGTAGCAAAGAAATCATACCATTATGCTATATAATATGGATGAGGGTAAATTTGAGTGAAATTTGTAAAGTGGTGTTATGTTTGTGAAAGATTTGGACACTATAAATGAACTAGTTAGTGAAGTCATTATTGAGTTCGCGGTATCTCCAAAACTTAAAAAAAAAAAAAAAAAAAAAAAAAAAACCCTCATCGGAAAAAATAGCAAAATACGATATGATTAAGTGTAACCGTAAATGAGGTGAAAAAAGAGTATACGGTGGTGATATTTGCATCCAAATCAAAGTAAACACATCAATATTGACAAAAAATATGAAAATTTTCAATCGAATAAAAAAAATAGTCAAAAAATGGTCTCCTAAAAAAAAAGTAGCAAAAAAATCATACCATTATGATAGATAATATGGATGAGGTTAAATTTGAGTGAAATTTGAAAAGTGGCGCTATGTTTGTGAAGGATTTGGACACTATAAATGAAATAGTAAGTGAAGTTATTATTGAGTTCGCGGTATCTCCAATACTTAAAAAAAAAAACATTATCGGAAAAAGTAGCAAAATACGATATGATTATGTGTAACCGTAAATGAGGTGAAAAAAGAGTATACGGTGGCGATATTTGCATCCAAACCAAAGTAAACACATCAATATTGACAAAAAATATGAAAATTTTGAATCGAATAAAAAAAATAGTCAAAAAATGGTCTACTCAAAAAAAAGTAGCAAAGAAATCATACCATTATGTTATATAATATGGATGAGGTTAAATTTGAGTGAAATTCGAAAAGTAGTGTTATGTTTGTGAAAGATTTGGACACAATAAATGAACTAGTAAGTGAAGTCACTAATAATGAGTTCGCGGTATCTCTAACACTTAAAAAAAAAAAAAAAAAACCTCATCGGAAAAAAGTAGCAAAATACGATATGATTATGTGTAACCGTAAATGAGGTGAAAAAGAGTATACGGTGGCGATATTTGCATCCAAACCAAAGTTAACACATCAATATTGACAACAAATAAGAAATTTTTGAATCGAATAAAAAAATAGTTGAAAAATGGTCTCCTAAAAAAAAAGTAGCAAAGAAATCATAACGTTATGCTAGATAATATGGATGAGGTTAAATTTGAGAGAAATTTGAAAAGTGGTGTTATGTTTGTAAAGGATTTGGACACTATAAATGAACTAACAAGTGAAGTCAATATTGAGTTCGCGGTATCTCCAATACTTAAAAAAAAAAACCCTCATCGGAAAAGTAGCAAAATACGATATGATTATGTGTAACCGTAAATGAGGTGAAAAAATAGTATACGGTGGCGATATTTGCATCCAAACCAAAGTAAACACATCAATATTGACAAAAAATACGAAAATTTTCAATCGAATAAAAAAAATAGTTAAAAAATGGTCTACTAAAAAAAAAGTAGCAAAGAAATCATACCATTATGCTAGATAATATGGATGAGGTTAAATTTGAGTGAAATTTGAAAAGTGGTGTTATGTTTGTGAAGGATTTGGACACTATAAATGAACTAGTAAGTGAAGTCATTATTGAGTTCGCTGTATCTCCAACACTTAAAAAAAAAAAAAAAAAAAACCTCATCGGAAAAAAGTAGCAAAATACGATATGATTACGTGTAACCGTAAATGAGGTGAAAAAAGGGTATACGGTGGCGATATTTGCATCCAAACCAAAGTTAACACATCAATATTGACAACAAATAAGAAAATTTTGAATCGAATAAAAAAAATAGTTAAAACATGGTGTAACACCCCCGAAATTCACTGTTTTGCGGAAGCATACATGGGTGTTACTAATCAATATACAAAGCACAAGATATACAGCAAACGACCTCTAAATGAGACGTTTTGTAAATTAGTTACATTCCATAGATATAATGTTTGAAAACTTAGTGTTTTCGTATACAAAATGTAGTTTCCCCTAGAGTCCACGCGTATAGCGGGAGATTCTATTACATAATCGTAATATACAAAAGATAATGCTAAGAATCTCCGTTAATGCAGTTGTGTTGAAATCATGCGACTCTAGCTAAAATCCTGGAGTAATCCTACTCCATCCGGGTACCTGAGAAAACATGCTAAAAAGTGTCAACCAAAAAGGTTGGTGAATCTCACAGGTTTGTAAATAATATCGGTTTTGAACACGAGATTTCATTAGTAGTGCCCGTAGGCGTAAAATCAGCCATTGCTATCCAGCAATCGTAAAATCAGTATTTGCAATCCAGCAAATGTAAATAAATAAGTTTATACCGTTGCCATGAGGCTCATAATCGAAGCTTAACCCGTAATAATATGTTTGCTCCCGTGACATGCTCGTAAGTGAGCAAGCATCAGTAACGAATAAGTTGTCACCCGTTTATACGTGTAAATCGGTACGTGGCAGCGCTACTGCCCCGGGTGGGGAGGGTCATTTCCCTAATGGATCCATTAACTACTGTTCGCGCTTAAGTCCATAACTAACGATATATGATGGAGAGACTTCTGTAAATAGTAACAACTCATGCAATTCCGTTTGGTATAGTAAACAGTTTAGTACTTGTGTTCAAGAAAAAGTAGTAGCATGTATCTCCCCCAATAAGATAAAACAGTAAAAGTGGGGCCGTAAGACTCACCTGAGTCTTTGCAAGTACGTTTATATCAATAAACGAGTAATTAATATCAACCGTAGGTTCTCCGAACCCGTAACCTTCAAATGCCTAAACATATAAAGTTAAGTAAGTAGATGTCTCGCAAGACCATCTAGGCTAGTTGTTTACACAACTCATTATGTCCAAGTGTTTGTTTAGTAATCCGTTTGTAGTTTGAAAACAAATATGGCCCGTTGGTGACGGTTTGTAATAATGATTCAAAGTGTTATCATTTATAACGCAATTTAGTGTAATTGTAATAGAAAGTATGTTCTATGACGTTTGTTAAGTCGTATGACATAAGTATTTGAAGTTGTGTAAGTTCGACACTTAGTAAAATCTGACTTTTCAAGGTTCTGGTTTGTGCGACGTAGCATGCGACGTAGCATGCGACGTAGGGTGCGACGTAGGGAGGTACGTCGCATGATGCGACCTTCGCAAATCAATGCGACGTAGGTTCGGTTTGCGACGTAAAAGTCTACGTCGCTATGTGCGACGTCCGCAAGTTAATGCGACGTAATAGGCTGCGTCGCTAGTGCGACGTTGGGATTTTTGTGCGACGTAGGCCGCGACGTCGCTAAATGCGACGTTGGCCACAAAATGCGACGTTTTGAGCTACGTCGCAGATAGTCCAGCGTCTCTGCGACGTAGCGGTCTGATCGGAATTTGGTGGCCGGAAAATCGGTCGAAAAGCTTCCGTTCGGTCCAAAACTTTTACCCAACCCATTTTTGGACATTTTAAGCATATATAAACCATAAAAACGTAAAAATGAGTAAAAACGGAGAGTTTCGGGTTTTGTCGGGAACTTACAATTTGCCGAAATGAAATTCCGGAAAGATAGGATTGTAGATCGTGTTGTCGTGGTCACTTTTCTCCAAAAGAGTGGTATGATTCGGCGAGGTTTCGTGGTGTTATTTTGCGATTTTAGTGATGAAATTGGTTTGGTGGTTTGAAAGTAAAAGAAAGAGAGAGAGAGAATGGAAAATGAAAATGGGAAAAAAAGAAGGAAAGTGGTGATTTAGGTGGGAGATCCCCACCGTTCTCAGTGTACGCCCCGCGTTCCGTGCGGTGTTCGTTTTCTCCGTCATTTAGGCATTATATCAAGCAGTTATATTTTAAAAGGTGACGGGAATGTTTTAATGAAATACCTTGAAATTAATTAATTATAAAAACATTTGTCGAAGTATTAAAATTCTTAACTCGCGTTTATTACGTATTCGTTAAATTATTTAAATTGTCGTCGTGGTATTATAAATAATGTTTGTTCGCTGTGTATTTTATATAATAAAATACGTTCTCATTATTTAGGTAAGTTCCTGTCACCAACGTCCAAGTAACTGTGTCGGACTCCGTCCGGTTAATTCGTACGATTAATCCAAATCGCGTAAGTACACACATATATATATATAATTCACCTTATATATGTACAAATAGAGTCTGCAATTAGTCCTATTACATACTAATTACAACTAGTTACAATCAATTAGGCATAAATAATTATCCTAATTTAGCAGGTGTTACATTCTCCCCTTGTTAAAGAAATTTCGTCCCGAAATTAGCTTGAGTGCACGGACGGTGCGTTGTCTGGGAAGAGATGTGGATATTTCTGTCGCATTTGGTCTTCCCGTTCCCAGGTGAACTCAGGGCCGCGCCTAGAATTCCACCTGACTTTTACGATGGGAATACGACTCTGTTTCAATTGCTTGGCCTCACGGTCCATGATTTCCATAGGTTCCTCGACAAAATGAAGTTTATCATCGATTTGAATTTCGTCGAGCGGTATAATCAGCGTCTCGTCAGACAGACATTTCTTCAAGTTAGAAATGTGGAATGTGTTGTGTACGCTGCTAAGTTCAGCAGGAAGTTGCAGGCGATATGCCACTGGACCAATCCTTTCAAGGATTTCGAATGGTCCGATGTATCTAGGATTTAGTTTGCCTCGTTTCCCGAATCGAATAACACCTTTCCACGGTGCCACTTTTAGAAGTACCTTGTCTCCTACCTGGAACTCAAGGTGTTTGCGTCTCACGTCAGCATAGCTTTTCTGACGATCACGTGCGGCTTTCAGCCGGTTTTGAATACCAACGATTTTCTCAGTAGTTTCTTGAATGATTTCTGGACCCGTGAGTTGGGATTCTCCTAACTCAGTCCAACAGACAGGTGATCGGCACTTACGTCCGTAAAGTGCCTCGAAGGGTGCAGCCTTTATGCTGGTATGATAACTGTTGTTGTACGAGAACTCGCACAACGGTAAATGATTTTCCCAAGAAGTACCGAAGTCGACTACGCAGGCTCTTAGCATATCCTCCAGTGTTTGAATAGTTCGCTCGCTTTGGCCATCGGTTTGCGGGTGATAAGCAGTACTCATATCCAGACGAGTACCAAGAGATTTCTGTAGCGATTGCCAAAAGTTAGAAGTAAAACGGCTGTCCCTATCCGAGATGATCGAGATAGGTACACCGTGTCGCGAGATGATTTCTTTGACATAGATGCGAGTCAGACGCTCCATCTTGTCGGTTTCCTTGATGGCCAAAAAGTGAGCAGATTTCGTGAGACGGTCCACGATCACCCAAATGGTATCGCAACCACTCGAAGTTTTCGGTAGTTTGGTAATGAAGTCCATGGAAATCTGTTCCCATTTCCATTGAGGAATTTCAGGTTGTTGAAGCAACCCAGAGGGTCTTTGGTGTTCGGTCTTTACTTTGGAACAGGTTAGGCATTTACTGACGTACAAGGCGATGTCAGCTTTCATGTTAGGCCACCAATACAACCCTTTGACGTCATGATACATCTTGTCAGATCCAGGATGTATAGAGTATCGAGATTTGTGAGCTTC
The DNA here is from genome assembly GCA_949592205.1 of Helichrysum umbraculigerum. Taxonomy (NCBI): domain Eukaryota; kingdom Viridiplantae; phylum Streptophyta; class Magnoliopsida; order Asterales; family Asteraceae; genus Helichrysum; species Helichrysum umbraculigerum. The sequence continues at coordinate 158,919,118 of CATIUR010000002.1, read as the reverse complement.
AGCCATCACCAAATCTCGCAAGTTTCCGAATTTGGGTAACCACACCCGGTTAGAGAAGTATCGAGTTCCATCGGGTTTGATTTCGAATTGTTTATCCAAGCCTCGCAAGGCTTCATTCTTCAAGTTTTCATCGTTGAGTGCTTCAAGTTGAGCGGTAAGGATTTGAGCAGGAAGCTCGTTATGAATTGTCATAGAAAGTGCTCGAACTCGAAGGGGTTTCACTCGTTCTTTTCGGCTTAAGGCATCGGCAACTACGTTCGCCTTGCCCGGATGGTATTTGATCTCGCAGTCGTAGTCACTAAGTAACTCAACCCAGCGACGTTGTCTCATGTTTAGATCTTTCTGATCGAATATGTGTTGGAGACTTTTGTGATCGGTAAAGATAGTGCTTTTCGTACCGTAGAGATAATGTCTCCAGATTTTCAATGCGAAGACCACAGCACCTAACTCGAGGTCGTGGGTCGTATAGTTTTTCTCCTGGATTTTCAGTTGTCGTGAGGCATAGGCAATGACTTTTTCTCGTTGCATCAACACACAACCAAGTCCTTGGTGTGAGGCGTCGCAGTAAACTACGAAATCGTCGGTGCCCTCGGGTAAGGACAGGATTGGTGCACTGCAAAGTTTGTTTTTCAATAGCTGGAAGGCTGACTCTTGTTTATCCGTCCAATCGAACTTCTTATCCTTCTGAGTCAGTGTGGTAAGTGGAACAGCTATTCTTGAAAAGTTTTCGATGAATCGGCGATAATAACCAGCAAGACCTAAGAATTGTCTCACTTCGGTTGGAGTGGTCGGTGACTCCCAGCCCTTGATTGCTTCAATCTTGGCGGGATCAACATGAATTCCTTGGCTGTCAATCACGTGTCCGAGGAATTGAACGGTTCGAATCCAAAACTCACACTTAGAGAATTTGGCATATAACTCTTCGTGTTTCAGAAGTCCTAGAATGGTTTTCAGATGTTGAGCATGTTCCTGTTCGTTGCGAGAGTAAATCAGGATATCATCGATGAACACAATGACGAATTTGTCAAGATATGGTTTGCACACCCGATTCATAAGGTCCATGAATACGGCCGGTGCGTTGGTTAACCCGAATGGCATCACTTGGAATTCATAATGCCCATAACGAGTTCGGAAAGCTGTCTTTGGGATATCATTGTCACGGACTCGGAGTTGATGATAACCCGACCGTAGATCAATCTTCGAGTAAACACTCGATCCCTGGAGTTGGTCGAACAGGTCATCGATTCTAGGAAGTGGGTACCGATTCTTTATGGTTAGCTTATTCAGCTCTCGGTAGTCGATACACATGCGGAAAGACCCATCTTTCTTTTTCACGAATAAGACCGGAGCTCCCCAAGGTGAGGAACTTGGTCGTATGAATCCTCTGTCCAGGAGTTCCTGTAGTTGGTTAGACAACTCCTGCATTTCGGATGGTGCTAAACGGTAAGGGGCTCGTGCCACGGGTGCAGCTCCGGGCACAAGTTCGATTTGGAATTCAACTTGTCTAGGTGGCGGAAGTCCGGGCAAGTCTTCAGGAAAGACTTCCGGGAAATCCCGCACGATCGGAACATCCTCAAGTCGCTTCTCCTCCGACTTCTTCTCCGTTACATGTGCGAGGATGGCTTGATACCCTTTTCGTAGATATTTTCTCGTTTTCAGACAGGAGACAATATTCAGATTCCGTCTGCCGGTCTCCCCTTGTAGGACTAAGGTTCTACCGGAGACAAGAGGTATGCGAACGAGTTTGTCATGACAGATGATTTCAGCTCGGTGCTTGGATAACCAATCCATACCGACAATAATATCGAAGCTGCCGATCTCGACAGGGATTAAATCAATGGAAAACGTTTCGTTCGTGAGGTTAAGTGTACAGTTGTGTATGATACTATCAGTCTCAATCAGTTTGCCGTTAGCTAATTCTACAATGTATTTAGCATCTAAGGCAGTGGGAGTAATATCAAGTAAAGGGCTAAATTTCTCAGATATGAAGCTTCTATCGGCACCGGTATCAAATAACACAGAAGCAGTAAGGTCGTTGAGAAGGAACGTACCCGTCACGACGTTCGGGTCTTGTCTGGCTTCCCCAGCCTTGATAACGAATGATCTGCCGCGAGCAGGGTTGTTGTTGCTTTTCAGTTTTGGGCAATCTTTCTTGAAATGCCCTGTATTTCCGCACCCAAAGCAGGCCTTTGGTGCATTAGTGTTGGGGGTAGAAATGTTGATTCGGCAATCCTTGGCTAGATGCCCGAACCGTTTGCAGTTGGAGCAAGGGCAAGAACCGTCGTGGTGGCGGTTGCATTTGGGACAGTAGGGTCTGCTCCCGCTGTACCCTTTCTTCTCCGTAGTTCCAGATGTATAAGCCTTAATGTACTCAGGCTTTTTGTTGAAGGTTTGGTTGGATGAGTTGGGGTTTCCTTCCCACTTGCGTTTGTTGTTTGCAGATGGGGTTGAAGTTGTGCCGCGGCGGACAGAATTTGCCGTTAACTCATGGGCCATACGGATGGCGCTCTGAATAGTACCCGGTTTGGAAGAAGTAACCAGGTCTTGGAGTCTCTCAGGAAGACCATCAACGAATTTCTCGATCCTCTTGTACTCAGGATCGACCATGGTTGGGCACAGAAGTGCCAGTTGGTGGAAACGGTTGGTGTAGCCGGTGATATCATTACCTTGCATCTTATGGTTCCAAAATTCCACTTCTAGTTGTTTCAATTCATCCCTGGGGCAATACTCGCCCCTCAACATCTTCTTCAACTCCTCCCACGGGAGTTGGTAAGCAGTAGCAACACTCACAGTCTGGGCATAAGTGTTCCACCAGGTGAGTGCGGTGTCAGTAAAAGTACTAACGGAGAACTTAACCTTATCTCCCTCCGCACAGTTGCAGATAAGAAATACAGACTCAACTTTCTCGATCCAGCGTACTAGACCGATAGCTCCCTCGGTACCTGCAAAGTTTAGAGGTTTGCAGTTCTGGAAGTCCTTGTAAGAACAAGGTTTAGCAGTAGTGGTTTCAGCGGCATCGCTATTTCTCGAGGAATTTGGTGGAGTATTCCGAGCCAAGGCTTCAGTAACAGCCTGGGTTATAAGGGAGGTAATCTGGGCATCGGTGTATGGTCGTGTCTTTGGCGGCATGATTCTTCAATAAAAGAAATGAAGATACATGAGATTTTGTATGAGCTGGTAATTGTCACAGATGTACATGTATAAAAGCGTAACACATAGCATCATATGGAAATGACAATTTATATGAGTTGAAATAACAAGGAATATTTGATGGATAATGCGAGTTCAAAGGTTACATCCTACAGAGGTATTACAAAAGGTGTCGGGAATTGTTACATCCGACTAGTTTATAGAGTAGTGCTAGATAGTCAAAAGATTACGAGATAGATTACAAGACAAAGACTACACTAGTCTTCTTGTAGATTAATTTGCTCCATCAGCGTGACAAGGCGGTCCACGGTTTCTGCTAGTCTGTTGGTTTGCCTGGCGTTGTCTTCCACCAAGGCCAGTCGTTGTGCTAGTGTTCGAGAGTGATCCTCGGTCTCCTGTGAACGCTGTTCACATTCCTCTAGTCGGTTTCTTACAAGTTCATCCGCACCTAATTCGGCGGTCATTGAATCCTGAATTATGCTTACAGAGAGGTTGGTATCCTCTTGTTCTCGCTGGAGTTGGGATATGTGATCAAGTGCTTGGCGAAGCAGGTAGGTCATTCGGTGTTGTTCCCGTTCGAGACTTTCGAGCCTTTGCTCTTGACGGCGGAATTGGGTAGCCAACACTGGCAACGTGAGATGTGCCGATTCATGAAAGTTATGAACATGATAGGGGCTGTTTCGAGGCGACCTTGTGTTCCTCCTGGCTACTCGTGGGTTCCGTGTCCCGTGTGAGTGAGAGTGTGACGGATTAGTTGGTGTGTTTGCCATTCCTGTGGCAGAGTGTAAGTAAGACGAGGCTAATATATATAAGTATATAATATCCAGCCTAGTGTCTAACACGCATCAAGTAATGGTCCGGTTCTCTCGTGGTCAGAGTCAACTAACGCATCCCCGTTTAACATAACCATTTCAGACCTCACATCATCTTTCCTTAATTGTACATAGTTGATCAGGCTATGTTAAATTAAAGTCGTATGATGTAATTCCTGAACCAATCATGCCTAATAAGGAAATACTGCCTAATGGTCATAGTCTAGGCCCACTAAATGCAACCTAGTTCACTATAACCTTAGGCTCTGATACCAATCTGTAACACCCCCGAAATTCACTGTTTTGCGGAAGCATACATGGGTGTTACTAATCAATATACAAAGCACAAGATATACAGCAAACGACCTCTAAATGAGACGTTTTGTAAATTAGTTACATTCCATAGATATAATGTTTGAAAACTTAGTGTTTTCGTATACAAAATGTAGTTTCCCCTAGAGTCCACGCGTATAGCGGGAGATTCTATTACATAATAGTAATATACAAAAGATAATGCTAAGAATCTCCGTTAATGCAGTTGTGTTGAAATCATGCGACTCTAGCTAAAATCCTGTAGTAATCCTACTCCATCCGGGTACCTGAGAAAACATGCTAAAAAGTGTCAACCAAAAAGGTTGGTGAATCTCACAGGTTTGTAAATAATATCGGTTTTGAACACGAGATTTCATTAGTAGTGCCCGTAGGCGTAAAATCAGCCATTGCAATCCAGCAATCGTAAAATCAGTATTTGCAATCCAGCAAATGTAAATAAATAAGTTTATACCGTTGCCATGAGGCTCATAATCGAAGCTTAACCCGTAATAATATGTTTGCTCCCGTGACATGCTCGTAAGTGAGCAAGCATCAGTAACGAATAAGTTGTCACCCGTTTATACGTGTAAATCGGTACGTGGCAGCGCTACTGCCCCGGGTGGGGAGGGTCATTTCCCTAATGGATCCATTAACTACTGTTCGCGCTTAAGTCCATAACTAACGATATATGATGGAGAGACTTCTGTAAATAGTAACAACTCATGCAATTCCGTTTGGTATAGTAAACAGTTTAGTACTTGTGTTCAAGAAAAAGTAGTAGCATGTATCTCCCCCAATAAGATAAAACAGTAAAAGTGGGGCCGTAAGACTCACCTGAGTCTTTGCAAGTACGTTTATATCAATAAACGAGTAATTAATATCAACCGTAGGTTCTCCGAACCCGTAACCTTCAAATGCCTAAACATATAAAGTTAAGTAAGTAGATGTCTCGCAAGACCATCTAGGCTAGTTGTTTACACAACTCATTATGTCCAAGTGTTTGTTTAGTAATCCGTTTGTAGTTTGAAAACAAATATGGCCCGTTGGTGACGGTTTGTAATAATGATTCAAAGTGTTATCATTTATAACGCAATTTAGTGTAATTGTAATAGAAAGTATGTTCTATGACGTTTGTTAAGTCGTATGACATAAGTATTTGAAGTTGTGTAAGTTCGACACTTAGTAAAATCTGACTTTTCAAGGTTCTGGTTTGTGCGACGTAGCATGCGACGTAGCATGCGACGTAGGGTGCGACGTAGGGAGGTACGTCGCATGATGCGACCTTCGCAAATCAATGCGACGTAGGTTCGGTTTGCGACGTAAAAGTCTACGTCGCTATGTGCGACGTCCGCAAGTTAATGCGACGTAATAGGCTGCGTCGCTAGTGCGACGTTGGGATTTTTGTGCGACGTAGGCCGCGACGTCGCTAAATGCGACGTTGGCCACAAAATGCGACGTTTTGAGCTACGTCGCAGATAGTCCAGCGTCTCTGCGACGTAGCGGTCTGATCGGAATTTGGTGGCCGGAAAATCGGTCGAAAAGCTTCCGTTCGGTCCAAAACTTTTACCCAACCCATTTTTGGACATTTTAAGCATATATAAACCATAAAAACGTAAAAATGAGTAAAAACGGAGAGTTTCGGGTTTTGTCGGGAACTTACAATTTGCCGAAATGAAATTCCGGAAAGATAGGATTGTAGATCGTGTTGTCGTGGTCACTTTTCTCCAAAAGAGTGGTATGATTCGGCGAGGTTTCGTGGTGTTATTTTGCGATTTTAGTGATGAAATTGGTTTGGTGGTTTGAAAGTAAAAGAAAGAGAGAGAGAGAAAGGAAAATGAAAATGGGAAAAAAAGAAGGAAAGTGGTGATTTAGGTGGGAGATCCCCACCGTTCTCAGTGTACGCCCCGCGTTCCGTGCGGTGTTCGTTTTCTCCGTCATTTAGGCATTATATCAAGCAGTTATATTTTAAAAGGTGACGGGAATGTTTTAATGAAATACCTTGAAATTAATTAATTATAAAAACATTTGTCGAAGTATTAAAATTCTTAACTCGCGTTTATTACGTATTCGTTAAATTATTTAAATTGTCGTCGTGGTATTATAAATAATGTTTGTTCGCTGTGTATTTTATATAATAAAATACGTTCTCATTATTTAGGTAAGTTCCTGTCACCAACGTCCAAGTAACTGTGTCGGACTCCGTCCGGTTAATTCGTACGATTAATCCAAATCGCGTAAGTACACACATATATATATAATTCACCTTATATATGTACAAATAGAGTCTGCAATTAGTCCTATTACATACTAATTACAACTAGTTACAATCAATTAGGCATAAATAATTATCCTAATTTAGCAGGTGTTACACATGGTCTGCTCTAAAAAAACTAGCAAAGAAATCATACCATTATGCTAGATAATATGGATGAGGTTAAATTTGAGTGAAATTTGAAAAGTGGTGTTATGTTTGTGAAGGATTCGGACACTATAAATAAACTTGTAAGTGAAGTCATGATTGAGTTCGCGGTATCTGCAAAACTTAAAAAAAAAAAAAAAAAAAACCTCATAGGAAAAAAGTAGCAAAATACGATATGATTTTGTGTAACCGTAAATAAGGTGAAAAAAGAGTATACGGTGGCGATATTTGCATCCAAACCAAAGTAAACACATCAATATTGACAAAAAATATGAAAATTTTGAATCGAATAAAAAAATAGTTAAAAAATGGTCTCCTAAAAAAAAAGTAGCAAATAAATCATACCATTATTGCTAGATAATATGGATGATGTTAAATTTGAGAGAAATTTGAAAAGTGGTTTTATGTTTGTAATGGATTTGGACACTATAAATGAACTACTATGTAAAGTCATTATTGAGTTCGTGGTATCTCTAACACTTAAAAAAAAAAAAAAAACCTCATCGGAAAAAAGTAGCAAAATACGATATGATTATGTGTAACCGTAAATGAGGTGAAAAAGAGTATACGGTGGCGATATTTGCATCCAAACCAAAGTTAACACATCAATATTGACAACAAATAAGAAATTTTTGAATCGAATAAAAAAAATAGTTAAAAAAATGGTCTCCTAAAAAAAAAAATAGCAAAAAATCATAACATTATGCTAGATAATATGGATGAGGTTAAATTTGAGAGAAATTTGAAAAGTGGTGTTACGTTTGTGAAGGATTTGGACACTATAAATGAACTAGCAAGTGAAGTCATTATTGAGTTCGCGGTATCTCTAATACTTAAAAAAAAAACCCTCATCGGAAAAAGTAGCAAAATACGATATGATTATGTGTAACCGTAAATGAGGTGAAAAAAGAGTATACGGTGGCGATATTTGCATCAAAACCAAAGTAAGCACATCAATATTGACAAAAAATATGAAAATTTTCAATCGAATAAAAAAAATAGTTAAAAAATGGTCTACACAAAAAAAAGTAGCAAAGAAATCATACCATAATGCTAGATAATATGGATGAGGTTAAATTTGAAAAGTGGTGTTATGTTTGTGAAAGATTTGGACACTATAAAAGAACTAGTAAGTGAAGTCATTATTGAGTTCACGGTATCTCCAACACTTAAAAAAAAAAAAAAAACCTCATCGGAAAAAGTAGCAAAATACGATATGATTATGTGTAACCGTAAATGAGGTGAAAAAAGAGTATACGGTGGCGATATTTGCATCCAAACCAAAGTAAACACATCAATATTGACAAAAAATATGAAAATTTTGAATCGAATAAAAAAATAGTTAAAAAATGGTCTACTAAAAAAAAAGTAGCAAATAAATCATACCATTATGTTATATAATATGGATGAGGTTAAATTTGAGTGAAATTTGAAAAGTGGTGTTATGTTTGTGAAAGATTTGGACACTATAAAAGAACTAGTAAGTGAAGTCATTATTGAGTTCACGGTATCTCCAACACTTAAAAAAAAAAAAAAAAACTCATCGGAAAAAAGTAGCAAAATGCGATATGATTACGTGTAACCGTAAATGAGGTGAAAAAAGAGTATACGGTGGCGATATTTGCATCCTAACCAAAGTTAACACATCAATATTGACAACAAATAAGAAATTTTTGAATAGAATAAAAAAATAGTTGAAAAATGGTCTCCTCAAAAAAAAGTAGCAAAGAAATCATAACGTTATGCTAGATAATATGGATGAGGTAAAATTTGAGAGAAATTTGAAAAGTGGTGTTACGTTTGTAAAGGATTTGGACACTATAAATGAACTAGCAAGTGAAGTCATTATTGAGTTCGCGGTATCTCCAATACTTAAAAAAAAAAACCCTCATCGGAAAAAGTAGCAAAATACGATATGATTATGTGTAACCGTAAATGAGGTGAAAAAAGAGTATACGGTGGCGATATTTGCATCCAAACCAAAGTAAACACATCAATATTGACAAAAAATATGAAAATTTTGAATCGAATAAAAAAAATAGTTAAAAAATGGTCTACTAAAAAAAAAGTAGCAAAGAAATCATACCATTATGCTAGATAATATGGATGAGGTTAAATTTGAGTGAAATTCGAAAAGTGGTATATATTTTTGAAGGATTTGGACACTATAAATGAACTATTAAGTGAAGTCATAATTGAGTTCGCGGTATCTCCAACACTTAAAAAAAAAAAAAAAACCTCATCGGAAAAAAGTAGCAAAATACGATATGATTACGTGTAACCGTAAATGAGGTGAAAAAAGAGTATACGTTGGCGATATTTGCATCCAAACCAAAGTTAACACATCAATATTGACAACAAATAAGAAAATTTTGAATCGAATAAAAAAAATAGTTAAAACATGGTCTCCTCAAAAAAAAGTAGCAAAGAAATCATACCATTATGCTATATAATATGGATGAGGTTAAATTTGAGTGAAATTTGAAAAGTGGTGTTATGTTTATGAAGGATTCGGACACTATAAATGAACTTGTAAGTGAAGTCGTGATTGAGTTCGCGGTATCTGCAAAACTTAAAAAAAAAAAAAAAAAACCTCATCGGAAAAAAGTAGCAAAATACGATATGATTTTGTTTAACCGTAAATAAGGTGAAAAAAGAGTATACGGTGACGATATTTGCATATAAACCAAAGTTAACACATCAATATTGACAACAAATAAAAAATTTTTGAATCGAATAAAAAATAGTTAAAAATTGGTCTCCTCAAAAAAAAGTAGCAAATAAATTATAACATTGTTGCTAGATAATATGGATGATGTTAAATTTGAGAAAAATTTAAAAGGCGTGTTATGTTTGTAAAGGATTTGGACACTATAAATTAACTAGTAAGTAAAGTCATTATTGAGTTCGTGGTATCTCCAATACTTAAAAAAAAAACCTCATCGGAAAAAAGTAGCAAAATACTATATGATTATGTGTAACCGTAAATTAGGTGAAAAAAAGACTATACGGTGGCGATTTTTGCATCCAAACCAAAGTTAACACATCAATATTGACACCAAATAAGAAAATTTTGAATCGAATAAAAAAAATAGTTAAAATATGGTCTAATCAAATAAAAGTAGCAAAGAAATCATACCATTATGCTATATAATATGGATGAGGTTAAATTTGAGTGAAATTTGAAAAGTGGTGTTATGTTTGTGAAAGATTTGGACACTATAAATGAACTAGTAAGTGAAGTCGTTATTGAGTTCGCGGTATCTCTAACACTTAAAAAAAAAAAAAAAAAAAACCCTCATCGGAAAAAAGTAGCAAAATACGAAATGATTATGTGTAACCGTAAATGAGGTGAAAAAAGAGTAGACGGTGGCGATATTTGCATTCAAACTAAAGTTAACACATAATATTGACAAAAAATAAAAAGTTTTTCAATCGAATAAAAAAAATAGTTAAAAAATGGTCTTCTCAAAAAAAAGTTGCAAAGAAATCTTACCATTATGCTAGATAATATTGATGAGGTTAAATTTGAGTGAAATTTGAAAAGTGATGTTATGTTTGTGAAGGATTTGGACACTATAAATAAACTAGTAAGTGAAGTCATTATTGAGTTCGCGGTATCTCTAACACTTTAAAAAAAAAAAAAAAACCTCATCGGAAAAAAGTAGCAAAATACGATATGATTATGTGTAACCGTAAATGAGGTGAATAAAGAGTATACGGTGGCGATATTTGCATCCAAACCAAAGTTAACACATCAATATTGACAAAAATAAGAAAATTTTGAATCGAATAAAAAAAATTGTTAAAAAATGGTCTCCTCAAAAAAAAGTAGCAAAGAAATCATACCATTATGCTAGATAATATGGATGAGGGTAAATTTGAGTGAAATTTGAAAAGTGGTGTTATGTTTGTGAAAGATTTGGACACTATAAATGAACTAGTTAGTGAAGTCATTATTGAGTTCGCGGTATCTCCAAAACTTAAAAAAAAAAAAAAAAAAAAACCCTCATCGGAAAAAATAGCAAAATACGATATGATTATGTGTAACCGTAAATGAGGTGAAAAAAGAGTATACGGTGGTGATATTTGCATCCAAACCAAAGTAAACACATCAATATTGATAAAAAATATGAAAATTTTGAATCAAATAAAAAAAATAGTTAAAAAATGGTCTACTAAAAAAAAAGTAATAAAGAAATCATACCATTATGTTATATAATATGGATGAGGTTAAATTTGAGTGAAATTCGAAAAGTAGTGTTATGTTTGTGAAGGATTTGGACACTATAAATGAACTAGTAAGTGAAGTCACTAATAATGAGTTCGCGGTATCTCTAACAATTAAAAAAAAAAAAAAAAAACCTCATCGGAAAAAAGTAGCAAAATACGATATGATTATGTGTAACCGTAAATGAGGTGAAAAAGAGTATACGGTGGCGATATTTGCATCCAAACCAAAGTTAACACATCAATATTGACAACAAATAAGAAAATTTTGAATCGAATAAAAAAATAGTTAAAAAATGGTATCCTCAAAAAAAAGTAGCAAAGAAATAATAACATTATGCTAGATAATATGGATGAGGTTAAATTTGATAGAAATTTGAAAAGTGGTGTTACGTTTGTAAAGGATTTGGACACTATAAATGAACTAGCAAGTGAAGTCAATATTGAGTTCGCGGTATCTCCAATACTTAAACAAAAAAAACCCTCATCGGAAAAAGTAGCAAAATACGATATGATTATGTGTAACCGTAAATGAGGTGAAAAAAGAGTATACGGTGGCGATATTTGCATCCAAACCAAAGTAAACACATCAATATTGATAAAAAATATGAAAATTTTCAATCGAATAAAAAAAATAGTCAAAAAATGGTCTCCAAAAAAAAAAGTAGCAAAGAAATCATACCATTATGCTAGATAATATGGATGAGGTTAAATTTGAGTGAAATTTGAAAAGTGGTGTTATGTTTGTGAAGGATTTGGACACTATAAATGAAATAGTAAGTGAAGTCATTATTGAGTTCGCGGTATCTTCAACACTTAAAAAAAAAAAAAAAAAAAAAAAAAAAAAAAAAAAAAACCTTATCGGAAAAAAGTAGCAAAATACGATATGATTATGTGTAACCGTAAATGAGGTGAAAAAAGAGTATACGGTGGCGATATTTGCATCCAAACTAAAGTTAACACATCAATATTGACAACAAATAAGAAATTTTTGAATCGAATAAAAAAAATAGTTAAAACATGGTCTCCTCAAAAAAAAGTAGCAAAGAAATCATACCATTATGCTATATAATATGGATGATGTTAAATTTGAGTGAAATTTGAAAAGTGGTGTTATGTTTATGAAGGATTCGGACACTATAAATGAACTTGCAAGTGAAGTCATTATTGAGTTCGCGGTATCTCCAATAGTTAAAAAAAAAAACCTCATCTGAAAAAGTAGCAAAATACGATATGATTATGTGTAACCGTAAATGAGGTGAAAAAAGAGTATACAGTGGCGATATTTGCATCCAAACCAAAGTAAACACATCAATATTGACAAAAAATATGAAAATTTTGAATCGAATAAAAAAAATAGTTAAAAAATGGTCTACTCAAAAAAAAGTAATAAAGAAATCATACCATTATGTTATATAATATGGATGAGGTTAAATTTGAGTGAAATTCGAAAAGTAGTGTTATGTTTGTGAAGGATTTGGACACTATAAATGAACTAGTAAGTGAAGTCACTAATAATGAGTTCGCGGTATCTCTAACACTTAAAAAAAAAAAAAAACCTCATCGGAAAAAAGTAGCAAAATACGATATGATTATGTGTAACCGTAAATGAGGTGAAAAAGAATATACGGTGGCGATATTTGCATCCAAACCAAAGTTAACACATCAATATTGACAACAAATAAGAAATTTTTGAATCGAATAAAAAAATAGTTAAAAAATGGTTTCCTAAAAAAAAGTTGCAAAGAAATCATAACATTATGCTAGATAATATGGATGAGGTTAAATTTGAGAGAAATTTGAAAAGTGGTGTTACGTTTGTAAAGGATTTGGACACTACAAATGAACTAGCAAGTGAAGTCATTATTGAGTTCGCGGTATCTCCAATACTTAAAAAAAAAAAACCTCATCGGAAAAAGTAGCAAAATACGATATGATTATGTGTAACCGTAAATGAAGTGAAAAAAGAGTATACGGTGGCGATATTTGCATCCAAACCAAAGTTAACACATCAATATTGACAAAAAATATGAAAATTTTCAATCGAATAAAAAAAATAGTTAAAAAATGGTCTACTAAAAAAAAAGTAGCAAAGAAATCATACCATTATGTTAGATAATATGGATGAGGTTAAATTTGAGTGAAATTTGAAAAGTGGTATATATTTTTGAAGGATTTGGACACTATAAATGAACTATTAAGTGAAGTCATAATTGAGTTCGCGGTATCTCCAACACTTAAAAAAAAAAAAAAAAAAAAACCTCATCGGAAAAAAGTAGCAAAATACGATATGATTACGTGTAACCGTAAATGAGGTGAAAAAAGAGTATACGGTGGCGATATTTGCATCCAAACCAAAGTTAACACATCAATATTTACAACAAATAAGAAATTTTTTAATCGAATAAAAAAAATAGTTAAAACATGGTCTCCTCAAAAAAAAGTAGCAAAGAAATCATACCATTATGCTATATAATATGGATGAGGTTAAATTTGAGTGAAATTTGAAAAGTGGTGTTATGTTTATGAAGGATTCGGACACTATAAATGAACTTGTAAGTGAAGTCATGATTGAGTTCGCGGTATCTGCAAAACTTAAAAAAAAAAAAAAAAAACCTAATCGGAAAAAAGTAGCAAAATACGATATGATTTTGTTTAACCGTAAATAAGGTGAAAAAAGAGTATACGGTGACGATATTTGCATATAAACCAAAGTTAACACATCAATATTGACAACAAATAAGAAATTTTTGAATCGAATAAAAAATAGTTAAAAATTGGTCTCCTCAAAAAAAAGTAGCAAATAAATTATAACATTATTGCTAGATAATATGGATGATGTTAAATTTGAGAAAAATTTAAAAGGCGTGTTATTTTGTAAAGGATTTGGACACTATAAATGAACTAGTAAGTGAAGTCATTATTGAGTTCGCGGTATCTCTAACACTTAAAAAAAAAAAAAAAAACCTCATCGGAAAAAAGTAGCAAAATACGATATGATTATGTGTAACCGTAAATGAGGTGAATAAAGAGTATACGGTGGCGATATTTGCATCCAAACCAAAATTAACACATCAATATTGACAAAAATAAGAAATTTTTGAATCAAATAATAAAAATTGTTAAAAAATGGTCTAATCAAATAAAAGTAGCAAAGAAATCATACCATTATGTTATATAATATGGATGAGGTTAAATTTGAGTGAAATTTGAAAAGTGGTGTTATGTTTGTGAAGGATTTGGACACTATAAATGAACTAGTAAGCGAAGTCATTATTGAGTTCGCGGTATCTCTAACACTTAAAAAAAAAAAACCTCGTCGGAAAAAAGTAGCAAAATACGATATGATTATGTGTAACCGTAAATGAGGTGAAAAAGAGTATACGGTGGCGATATTTGCATCCAAACCAAAGTTAACACATCAATATTGACAACAAATAAGAAAATTTTGAATCGAATAAAAAAATAGTTAAAAAAATGGTCTCCTAAAAAAAAAATAGCAAAGAAATCATAACATTATGCTAGATAATATGGATGAGGTTAAATTTGAGAGAAATTTGATAAGTGGTGTTACGTTTGTAAAGGATTTGGAAACTATAAATGAACTAGCAAGTGAAGTCATTATTGAGTTCGCGTTATCTCCAATACTTAAAAAAAAAAACCCTCATCGGAAAAAGTAGCAAAATACCATATGATTTTGTGTAACCGTAAATGAGGTGAAAAAAGAGTATACGGTGGCGATATTTGCATTCAAACCAAAGTTAACACATAATATTGACAAAAAATAAAAGGTTTTTCAATCGAATAAAAAAAATAGTTAAAAAATGGTCTTCTCAAAAAAAAGTAGCAAAGAAATCTTACCATTATGCTAGATAATATTGATGAGGTTAAATTTGAGTGAAATTTGAAAAGTGGTGTTATGTTTGTGAAGAATTTGGACACTATAAATGAACTAGTAAGTGAAGTCATTATTGAGTTCGCGGTATCTCTAACACTTAAAAAAAAAAAAAAAAACCTCATCGGAAAAAAGTAGCAAAATACGATATGATTATGTGTAACCGTAAATGAGGTGAATAAAGAGTATACGGTGGCGATATTTGCATCCAAACCAAAATTAACACATCAATATTGACAAAAATAAGAAATTTTTGAATCGAATAATAAAAATTGTTAAAAAATGGTCTCCTAAAAAAAAAGTAGCAAAGAAATCATACCATTATGCTAGATAATATGGATGAGGGTAAATTTGAGTGAAATTTGAAAAGTGGTGTTATGTTTGTGAAAGATTTGGACACTATAAATGAACTAGTTAGTGAAGTCATTATTGAGTTCGCGGTATCTCCAAAACTTAAAAAAAAAAAACCTCATCGGAAAAAATTGCAAAATACGATATGATTATGTGTAACCGTAAATGAGGTGAAAAAAGAGTATACGGTGGTGATATTTGCATCAAACCAAAGTAAACACATCAATATTGATAAAAAATATGAAAATTTTCAATCGAATAAAAAAAATAGTCAAAAAATGATCTCCTAAAAAAAAGTAGCAAAGAAATCATACCATTATGCTAGATAATATGGATGAGGTTAAATTTGAGAGAAATTTGAAAAATGGTGTTATGTTTGTAAAGGATTTGGACACTATAAATGAACTAGCAAGTGAAGTCATTATTGAGTTCGCGGTATCTCCAATACTTAAAAAAAAAACCTCATCGGAAAAAGTAGCAAAATACGATATGATTATGTGTAACCGTAAATGAGGTGAAAAAAGAGTATACGGTGGCGATATTTGCATCCAAACCAAAGTAAACACATCAATATTGATAAAAAATATGAAAATTTTCAATCGAAAAAAAAAATAGTCAAAAAATGATCTCCTAAAAAAAAGTAGCAAAGAAATCATACCATTATGCTAGATAATATGGATGAGGTTAAATTTGAGAGAAATTTGAAAAGTGGTGTTATGTTTGTAAAGGATTTGGACACTATAAATGAACTAGCAAGTGAAGTCATTATTGAGTTCGCGGTATCTCCAATACTTAAAAAAAAAAAACCTCATCGGAAAAAGTAACAAAATACGATATGATTATGTGTAACCGTAAATGAGGTGAAAAAAGAGTATACGGTGGCGATATTTGCATCCAAACCAAAGTAAACACATTAATATTGACAAAAAATATGAAAATTTTCAATCGAATAAAAAAAATAGTTAAAAAATGGTCTACTAAAAAAAAAGTAGCAAAGAAATCATACCATTATGCTATATAATATGGATGAGGTTAAATTTGAGTGAAATTTGAAAAGTGGTGTTATGTTTGTGAAGGATTTGGACACTATAAATGAACTAGTAAGTGAAGTCGTTATTGAGTTCGCGGTATCTCTAACACTTAAAAAAAAAAAAAAAACCCATCGGAAAAAAGTAGCAAAATTCGAAATGATTATGTGTAACCGTAAATGAGGTGAAAAAAGAGTAGACGGTGGCGATATTTGCATTCAAACCAAAGTTAACACATAATATTGACAAAAAATAAAAAGTTTTTCAATCGAATAAAAAAAATAGTTAAAAAATGGCCTTCTAAAAAAAAGTAGCAAAGAAATCTTACCGTTATGCTAGATAATATTGATGAGGTTAAATTTGAGTGAAATATGAAAAGTGGTGTTATGTTTGTGAGGGATTTGGACACTATAAATGAACTAGTAAGTGAAGTCATTATTGAGTTCGCGGTATCTCTAACACTTAAAAAAAAAAAAAAAAACCTCATCGGAAAAAAGTAGCAAAATACGATATGATTATGTGTAACCGTAAATGAGGTGAATAAAGAGTATACGGTGGCGATATTTGCATCCAAACCAAAGTTAACACATCAATATTGACAAAAATAAGAAATTTTTGAATCGAATAAAAAAAATTGTTAAAAAATGGTCTCCTCAAAAAAAAAAGTAGCATTGAAATCATACCATTATGCTAGATAATATGGATGAGGGTAAATTTGAGTGAAATTTGAAAAGTTGTGTTATGTTTGTGAAAGATTTGGACACTATAAATGAACTAGTTAGTGAAGTCATTATTGAGTTCGCGGTATCTCCAAAACTTAAAAAAAAAAAAAAAAAAAAAACCCTCATCGGAAAAAATAGCAAAATACGATATGATTATGTGTAACCGTAAATGAGGTGAAAAAAGAGTATACGGTGGTGATATTTGCATCCAAACCAAAGTAAACACATCAATATTGATAAAAAAATATGAAAATTTTCAATCGAATAAAAAAATAGTCAAAAAATGGTCTCCTAAAAAAAAAGTAGCAAAGAAATCATACCATTATGCTAGATAATATGGATGAGGTTAAATTTGAGTGAAATTTGAAAAATGATGTTATGTTTGTGAAGGATTTGGAAACTATAAATGAAATAGTAAGTGAAGTCATTATTGAGTTCGCGGTATCTTCAACACTTAAAAAAAAAAAAAAAAAAAAAAAAAATAAAAACCTCATCGGAAAAAAGTAGCAAAATACGATATGATTATGTGTAACCGTAAATGAGGTGAAAAAAGAGTATACGGTGGCGATATTTGCATCCAAACCAAAGTTAACACATCAATATTGACAACAAATAAGAAATTTTTTAATCGAATAAAAAAATAGTTGAAAAATGGTCTCCTCAAAAAAAAGTAGCAAAGAAATCATAACGTTATGCTAGATAATATGGATGAGGTTAAATTTGAGAGAAATTTGAAAAGTGGTGTTATGTTTGTAAAGGATTTGGACACTATAAATGAACTAGCAAGTGAAGTCATTATTGAGTTCGCGGTATCTCCAATACTTAAAAAAAAAAAACCTCATCGGAAAAAGTAGCAAAATACGATATGATTATGTGTAACCGTAAATGAGGTGAAAAAAGAGTATACGGTGGCGATATTTGCATCCAAACCAAAGTAAACACATCAATATTGACAAAAAATATGAAAATTTTCAATCGAAAAAAAAAAAATAGTCAAAAAATGATCTCCTAAAAAAAAGTAGCAAAGAAATCATACCATTATGCTAGATAATATGGATGAGGTTAAATTTCAGAGAAATTTGAAAAGTGGTGTTATGTTTGTAAAAGATTTGGACAATATAAATGAACTAGCAAGTGAAGTCATTATTGAGTTCGCGGTATCTCCAATACTTAAAAAAAAAAACCTCATCGGAAAAAGTAGCAAAATACGATATGATTATGTGTAACCGTAAATGAGGTGAAAAAAGAGTATACGGTGGCGATATTTGCATCCAAACCAAAGTAAACACATTAATATTGACAAAAAATATGAAAATTTTGAATCGAATAAAAAAAATAGTTAAAAAATGGTCTACTAAAAAAAAAGTAGCAAAGAAATCATACCATTATGTTATATAATATGGATGAGGTTAAATTTGAGTGAAATTTGAAAAGTGGTGTTATGTTTGTGAAGGATTTGGACACTATAAATGAACAAGTAAGTGAAGTCGTTATTGAGTTCGCGGTATCTCTAACACTTAAAAAAAAAAAAAACCCATCGGAAAAAAGTAGCAAAATTCGAAATGATTATGTGTAACCGTAAATGAGGTGAAAAAAGAGTAGACGGTGGCGATATTTGCATTCAAACCAAAGTTAACACATAATATTGACAAAAAATAAAAAGTTTTTCAATCGAATAAAAAAAATAGTTAAAAAATGGCCTTCTAAAAAAAAGTAGCAAAGAAATCTTACCGTTATGCTAGATAATATTGATGAGGTTAAATTTGAGTGAAATTTGAAAAGTGGTGTTATGTTTGTGAGGGATTTGGACACTATAAATGAACTAGTAAGTGAAGTCATTATTGAGTTCGCGGTATCTCTAACACTTAAAAAAAAAAAAAAAAACCTCATCGGAAA
This sequence comes from Helichrysum umbraculigerum, assembly GCA_949592205.1. Taxonomy (NCBI): domain Eukaryota; kingdom Viridiplantae; phylum Streptophyta; class Magnoliopsida; order Asterales; family Asteraceae; genus Helichrysum; species Helichrysum umbraculigerum. The sequence continues at coordinate 158,900,303 of CATIUR010000002.1, read as the reverse complement.
AAAGTAGCAAAATACGATATGATTATGTGTAACCGTAAATGAGGTGAATAAAGAGTATACGGTGGCGATATTTGCATCCAAACCAAAGTTAACACATCAATATTGACAAAAATAAGAAAATTTTGAATCGAATAAAAAAAATTGTTAAAAAATGGTCTCCTCAAAAAAAAAAAAGTAGCATTGAAATCATACCATTATGCTAGATAATATGGATGAGGGTAAATTTGAGTGAAATTTGAAAAGTTGTGTTATGTTTGTGAAAGATTTGGACACTATAAATGAACTAGTTAGTGAAGTCATTATTGAGTTCGCGGTATCTCCAAAACTTAAAAAAAAAAAAAAAAAAAAAAACCTCATCGGAAAAAAGTAGCAAAATACGATATGATTATGTGTAACCGTAAATGATGTGAAAAAAGAGTATACGGTGGCGATATTTGCATCCAAACCAAAGTTAACACATCAATATTGACAACAAATAAGAAATTTTTTAATCGAATAAAAAAATAGTTGAAAAATGGTCTCCTCAAAAAAAAGTAGCAAAGAAATCATAACGTTATGCTAAATAATATGGATGAGGTTAAATTTGAGAGAAATTTGAAAAGTGGTGTTATGTTTGTAAAGGATTTGGACAATATAAATGAACTAGCAAGTGAAGTCATTATTGAGTTCGCGGTATCTCCAATACTTAAAAAAAAAAAACCTCATCGGAAAAAGTAGCAAAATACGATATGATTATGTGTAACCGTAAATGAGGTGAAAAAAGAGTATACGGTGGCGATATTTGCATCCAAACCAAAGTAAACACATTAATATTGACAAAAAATATGAAAATTTTGAATCGAATAAAAAAAATAGTTAAAAAATGGTCTACTAAAAAAAAAGTAGCAAAGAAATCATACCATTATGCTATATAATATGGATGAGGTTAAATTTGAGTGAAATTTGAAAAGTGGTGTTATGTTTGTGAAGGATTTGGACACTATAAATGAACAAGTAAGTGAAGTCGTTATTGAGTTCGCGGTATCTCTAACACTTAAAAAAAAAAAAAACCCATCGGAAAAAAGTAGCAAAATTCGAAATGATTATGTGTAACCGTAAATGAGGGGAAAAAAGAGTAGACGGTGGCGATATTTGCATTCAAACCAAAGTTAACACATAATATTGACAAAAAATAAAAAGTTTTTCAATCGAATAAAAAAAATAGTTAAAAAATGGCCTTCTAAAAAAAAGTAGCAAAGAAATCTTACCGTTATGCTAGATAATATTGATGAGGTTAAATTTGAGTGAAATTTGAAAAGTGGTGTTATGTTTGTGAGGGATTTGGACACAATAAATGAACTAGTAAGTGAAGTCGTTATTGAGTTCGCGGTATCTCTAACACTTAAAAAAAAAAAAAAAAACCTCATCGGAAAAAAGTAGCAAAATACGATATGATTATGTGTAACCGTAAATGAGGTGAATAAAGAGTATACGGTGGCGATATTTGCATCCAAACCAAAGTTAACACATAATATTGACAAAAAATAAAAAGTTTTTCAATCGAATAAAAAAAATAGTTAAAAAATGGCCTTCTAAAAAAAAGTAGCAAAGAAATCTTACCGTTATGCTAGATAATATTGATGAGGTTAAATTTGAGTGAAATTTGAAAAGTGGTGTTATGTTTGTGAGGGATTTGGACACTATAAATGAACTAGTAAGTGAAGTCATTATTGAGTTCGCGGTATCTCTAACACTTAAAAAAAAAAAAAAAACCTCATCGGAAAAAAGTTGCAAAATACGATATGATTATGTGTAACCGTAAATGAGGTGAATAAAGAGTATACGGTGGCGATATTTGCATCCAAACCAAAGTTAACACATCAATATTGACAAAAATAAGAAATTTTTGAATCGAATAAAAAAAATTGTTAAAAAATGGTCTCCTCAAAAAAAAAAAGTAGCATTGAAATCATACCATTATGCTAGATAATATGGATGAGGGTAAATTTGAGTGAAATTTGAAAAGTTGTGTTATGTTTGTGAAAGATTTGGACACTATAAATGAACTAGTTAGTGAAGTCATTATTGAGTTCGCGGTATCTCCAAAACTTAAAAAAAAAAAAAAAAAAAAAAACCCTCATCGGAAAAAATAGCAAAATACGATATGATTATGTGTAACCGTAAATGAGGTGAAAAAAGAGTATACGGTGGTGATATTTGCATCCAAACCAAAGTAAACACATCAATATTGATAAAAAATATGAAAATTTTCAATCGAATAAAAAAAATAGTCAAAAAATGGTCTCCTAAAAAAAAAGTAGCAAAGAAATCATACCATTATGCTAAATAATATGGATGAGGTTAAATTTGAGTGAAATTTGAAAAATGATGTTATGTTTGTGAAGGATTTGGACACTATAAATGAAATAGTAAGTGAAGTCATTATTGAGTTCGCGGTATCTTCAACACTTAAAAAAAAAAAAAAAAAAAAAAAAAAAAAAAAAAAAAAAAAAAAAAACTCATCGGAAAAAAGTAGCAAAATACGATATGATTATGTGTAACCGTAAATGAGGTGAAAAAAGAGTATACGGTGGCGATATTTGCATCCAAACCAAAGTTAACACATCAATATTGACAACAAATAAGAAATTTATTAATCGAATAAAAAAATAGTTGAAAAATGGTCTCCTCAAAAAAAGTAGCAAAGAAATCATAACGTTATGCTAGATAATATGGATGAGGTTAAATTTGAGAGAAATTTGAAAAGTGGTGTTATGTTTGTAAAGGATTTGGACACTATAAATGAACTAGCAAGTGAAGTCATTATTGAGTTCGCGGTATCTCCAATACTTAAAAAAAAAAAACCTCATCGGAAAAAGTAGCAAAATACGATATGATTATGTGTAACCGTAAATGAGGTGAAAAAAGAGTATACGGTGGCGATATTTGCATCCAAACCAAAGTAAACACATCAATATTGACAAAAAATATGAAAATTTTCAATCGAAAAAAAAAAAATAGTCAAAAAATGATCTCCTAAAAAAAAGTAGCAAAGAAATCATACCATTATGCTAGATAATATGGATGAGGTTAAATTTGAGAGAAATTTGAAAAGTGGTGTTATGTTTGTAAAGGATTTGGACAATATAAATGAACTAGCAAGTGAAGTCATTATTGAGTTCGCGGTATCTCCAATACTTAAAAAAAAAAAACCTCATCGGAAAAAGTAGCAAAATACGATATGATTATGTGTAACCGTAAATGAGGTGAAAAAAGAGTATACGGTGGCGATATTTGCATCCAAACCAAAGTAAACACATTAATATTGACAAAAAATATGAAAATTTTGAATCGAATAAAAAAAATAGTCAAAAAATGGTCTACTAAAAAAAAAGTAGCAAAGAAATCATACCATTATGCTATATAATATGGATGAGGTTAAATTTGAGTGAAATTTGAAAAGTGGTGTTATGTTTGTGAAGGATTTGGACACTATAAATGAACAAGTAAGTGAAGTCGTTATTGAGTTCGCGGTATCTCTAACACTTAAAAAAAAAAAAAACCCATCGGAAAAAAGTAGCAAAAATCGAAATGATTATGTGTAACCGTAAATGAGGTGAAAAAAGAGTAGACGGTGGCGATATTTGCATTCAAACCAAAGTTAGTACATAATATTGACAAAAAATAAAAAGTTTTTCAATCGAATAAAAAAAATACTTAAAAAATGGCCTTCTAAAAAAAAGTAGCAAAGAAATCTTACCGTTATGCTAGATAATATTGATGAGGTTAAATTTGAGTGAAATTTGAAAAGTGGTGTTATGTTTGTGAGGGATTTGGACACTATAAATGAACTAGTAAGTGAAGTCATTATTGAGTTCGCGGTATCTCTAACACTTAAAAAAAAAAAAAAAACCTCATCGGAAAAAAGTAGCAAAATACGATATGATTATGTGTAACCGTAAATGAGGTGAATAAAGAGTATACGGTGGCGATATTTGCATCCAAACCAAAGTTAACACATCAATATTGACAAAAATAAGAAAATTTTGAATCGAATAAAAAAAATTGTTAAAAAATGGTCTCCTCAAAAAAAAAAAAGTAGCATTGAAATCATACCATTATGCTAGATAATATGGATGAGGGTAAATTTGAGTGAAATTTGAAAAGTTGTGTTATGTTTGTGAAAGATTTGGACACTATAAATGAACTAGTTAGTGAAGTCATTATTGAGTTCGCGGTATCTCCAAAACTTAAAAAAAAAAAAAAAAAAAAAAACCTCATCGGAAAAAAGTAGCAAAATACGATATGATTATGTGTAACCGTAAATGAGGTGAAAAAAGAGTATACGGTGGCGATATTTGCATCCAAACCAAAGTTAACACATCAATATTGACAACAAATAAGAAATTTTTTAATCGAATAAAAAAATAGTTGAAAAATGGTCTCCTCAAAAAAAAGTAGCAAAGAAATCATAACGTTATGCTAGATAATATGGATGAGGTTAAATTTGAGAGAAATTTGAAAAGTGGTGTTATGTTTGTAAAGGATTTGGACAATATAAATGAACTAGCAAGTGAAGTCATTATTGAGTTCGCGGTATCTCCAATACTTAAAAAAAAAAAACCTCATCGGAAAAAGTAGCAAAATACGATATGATTATGTGTAACCGTAAATGAGGTGAAAAAAGAGTATACGGTGGCGATATTTGCATCCAAACCAAAGTAAACACATTAATATTGACAAAAAATATGAAAATTTTGAATCGAATAAAAAAAATAGTTAAAAAATGGTCTACTAAAAAAAAAGTAGCAAAGAAATCATACCATTATGCTATATAATATGGATGAGGTTAAATTTGAGTGAAATTTGAAAAGTGGTGTTATGTTTGTGAAGGATTTGGACACTATAAATGAACAAGTAAGTGAAGTCGTTATTGAGTTCGCGGTATCTCTAACACTTAAAAAAAAAAAAAACCCATCGGAAAAAAGTAGCAAAATTCGAAATGATTATGTGTAACCGTAAATGAGGTGAAAAAAGAGTAGACGGTGGCGATATTTGCATTCAAACCAAAGTTAACACATAATATTGACAAAAAATAAAAACTTTTTCAATCGAATAAAAAAAATAGTTAAAAAATGGCCTTCTAAAAAAAAGTAGCAAAGAAATCTTACCGTTATGCTAGATAATATTGATGAGGTTAAATTTGAGTGAAATTTGAAAAGTGGTGTTATGTTTGTGAGGGATTTGGACACTATAAATGAACTAGTAAGTGAAGTCGTTATTGAGTTCGCGGTATCTCTAACACTTTAAAAAAAAAAAAAAAACCTCATCGGAAAAAAGTAGCAAAATCCAATATGATTATGTGTAACCGTAAATGAGGTGAATAAAGAGTATACGGTGGCGATATTTGCATCCAAACCAAAGTTAACACATAATATTGACAAAAAATAAAAAGTTTTTCAATCGAATAAAAAAAATAGTTAAAAAATGGCCTTCTAAAAAAAAGTAGCAAAGAAATCTTACCGTTATGCTAGATAATATTGATGAGGTTAAATTTGAGTGAAATTTGAAAAGTGGTGTTATGTTTGTGAGGGATTTGGACACTATAAATGAACTAGTAAGTGAAGTCATTATTGAGTTCGCGGTATCTCTAACACTTAAAAAAAAAAAAAAAAACCTCATTGGAAAAAAGTAGCAAAATACGATATGATTATGTGTAACCGTAAATGAGGTGAATAAAGAGTATACGGTGGCGATATTTGCATCCAAACCAAAGTTAACACATCAATATTGACAAAAATAAGAAATTTTTGAATCGAATAAAAAAAATTGTTAAAAAATGGTCTCCTCAAAAAAAAAAAAGTAGCATTGAAATCATACCATTATGCTAGATAATATGGATGAGGGTAAATTTGAGTGAAATTTGAAAAGTTGTGTTATGTTTGTGAAAGATTTGGACACTATAAATGAACTAGTTAGTGAAGTCATTATTGAGTTCGCGGTATCTCCAAAACTTAAAAAAAAAAAAAAAAAAAAAAAAACCCTCATCGGAAAAAATAGCAAAATACGATATGATTATGTGTAACCGTAAATGAGGTGAAAAAAGAGTATACGGTGGTGATATTTGCATCCAAACCAAAGTAAACACATCAATATTGATAAAAAATATGAAAATTTTCAATCGAATAAAAAAAATAGTCAAAAAATGGTCTCCTAAAAAAAAAGTAGCAAAGAAATCATACCATTATGCTAAATAATATGGATGAGGTTAAATTTGAGTGAAATTTGAAAAATGATGTTATGTTTGTGAAGGATTTGGACACTATAAATGAAATAGTAAGTGAAGTCATTATTGAGTTCGCGGTATCTTCAACACTTAAAAAAAAAAAAAAAAAAAAAAAAAAAAAAAATAACCTCATCGGAAAAAAGTAGCAAAATACGATATGATTATGTGTAACCGTAAATGAGGTGAAAAAAGAGTATACGGTGGCGATATTTGCATCCAAACCAAAGTTAACACATCAATATTGACAACAAATAAGAAATTTTTTAATCGAATAAAAAAATAGTTGAAAAATGGTCTCCTCAAAAAAAAGTAGCAAAGAAATCATAACGTTATGCTAGATAATATGGATGAGGTTAAATTTGAGAGAAATTTGAAAAGTGGTGTTATGTTTGTAAAGGATTTGGACACTATAAATGAACTAGCAAGTGAAGTCATTATTGAGTTCGCGGTATCTCCAATACTTAAAAAAAAAAAAACCCCATCGGAAAAAGTAGCAAAATACGATATGATTATGTGTAACCGTAAATGAGGTGAAAAAAGAGTATACGGTGGCGATATTTGCATCCAAACCAATGTAAACACATCAATATTGACAAAAAATATGAAAATTTTGAATCGAATAAAAAAATAGTTAAAAAATAGTCTACTCAAAAAAAAGTAGCAAAGAAATCATACCATTATGCTATATAATATGGATGAGGTTAAATTTGAGTGAAATTCGAAAAGTAGTGTTATGTTTGTTAAGGATTTGGACACTATAAATGAACTTGTAAGTGAAGTCACTAATAATGAGTTCGCGGTATCTCTAACACTTAAAAAAAAAAAAAAAAAAACCTCATCGGAAAAAAGTAGCAAAATACGATATGATTATGTGTAACCGTAAATGAGGTGAAAAAGAGTATACGGTGGCGATATTTGCATCCAAACCAAAGTTAACACATCAATATTGACAACAAATAAGAAATTTTTGAATCGAATAAAAAAATAATTAAAAAATGGTCTCCTCAAAAAAAAGTAGCATAGAAATAATAACATTATGCTAGATAATATGGATGAGGTTAAATTTGATAGAAATTTGAAAAGTGGTGTTACGTTTGTAAAGGATTTGGACACTATAAATGAACTAGCAAGTGAAGTAAATATTGAGTTCGCGGTATCTCCAATACTTAAAAAAAAAAACCTTCATCGGAAAAGTAGCAAAATACGATATGATTTTGTGTAACCGTAAATGAGGTGAAAAAATAGTATACGGTGGCGATATTTGCATCCAAACCAAAGTAAACACATCAATATTTACAAAGAATATGAAAATTTTAATCGAATAAAAAAAATAGTTAAAAAATGGTCTACTAAAAAAAAGTAGCAAAGAAATAATACCATTATGCTAGATAATATGGATGAGGTTAAATTTGAGTGAAATTTGAAAAGTGGTGTTATGTTTGTGAAGGATTTCGACACTATAAATGAACTAGTTAGTGAAGTCATTATTGAGTTCGCGGTATCTCTAACACTTAAAAAAAAAAAAAAAAACCTCATCGGAAAAAAGTAGCAAAATACGATATGATTATGTGTAACCGTAAATGAGGTGAAAAAAGAGTATACGGTGGTGATATTTGCATCCAAACCAAAGTAAACACATCAATATTGATAAAAAATATGAAAATTTTCAATCGAATAAAAAAAATAGTCAAAAAATGGTCTCCTAAAAAAAAAGTAGCAAAGAAATCATACCATTATGCTAGATAATATGGATGAGGTTAAATTTGAGTGAAATTTGAAAAATGATGTTATGTTTGTGAAGGATTTGGACACTATAAATGAAATAGTAAGTGAAGTCATTATTGAGTTCGCGGTATCTTCAACACTTAAAAAAAAAAAAAAAAAAAAAAAAAAAACCTCATCGGAAAAAAGTAGCAAAATACGATATGATTATGTGTAACCGTAAATGAGGTGAAAAAAGAGTATACGGTGGCGATATTTGCATCCAAACCAAAGTTAACACATCAATATTGACAACAAATAAGAAATTTTTTAATCGAATAAAAAAATAGTTGAAAAATGGTCTCCTCAAAAAAAAGTAGCAAAGAAATCATAACGTTATGCTAGATAATATGGATGAGGTTAAATTTGAGAGAAATTTGAAAAGTGGTGTTATGTTTGTAAAGGATTTGGACACTATAAATGAACTAGCAAGTGAAGTCATTATTGAGTTCGCGGTATCTCCAATACTTAAAAAAAAAAAACCTCATCGGAAAAAGTAGCAAAATACGATATGATTATGTGTAACCGTAAATGAGGTGAAAAAAGAGTATACGGTGGCGATATTTGCATCCAAACCAATGTAAACACATCAATATTGACAAAAAATATGAAAATTTTGAATCGAATAAAAAAATAGTTAAAAAATAGTCTACTCAAAAAAAAGTAGCAAAGAAATCATACCATTATATAATATGGATGAGGTTAAATTTGAGTGAAATTCGAAAAGTAGTGTTATGTTTGTTAAGGATTTGGACACTATAAATGAACTTGTAAGTGAAGTCACTAATAATGAGTTCGCGGTATCTCTAACACTTAAAAAAAAAAAAAAAAAACCTCATCGGAAAAAAGTAGCAAAATACGATATGATTATGTGTAACCGTAAATGAGGTGAAAAAGAGTATACGGTGGCGATATTTGCATCCAAACCAAAGTTAACACATCAATATTGACAACAAATAAGAAATTTTTGAATCGAATAAAAAAATAATTAAAAAATGGTCTCCTCAAAAAAAAGTAGCAAAGAAATAATAACATTATGCTAGATAATATGGATGAGGTTAAATTTGATAGAAATTTGAAAAGTGGTGTTACGTTTGTAAAGGATTTGGACACTATAAATGAACTAGCAAGTGAAGTAAATATTGAGTTCGCGGTATCTCCAATACTTAAAAAAAAAAACCTTCATCGGAAAAGTAGCAAAATACGATATGATTTTGTGTAACCGTAAATGAGGTGAAAAAATAGTATACGGTGGCGATATTTGCATCCAAACCAAATGAAACACGTCAATATTGACAAACAATATGAAAATTTTAATCGAATAAAAAAAATAGTTAAAAAATGGTCTACTAAAAAAAAGTAGCAAAGAAATAATACCATTATGCTAGATAATATGGATGAGGTTAAATTTGAGTGAAATTTGAAAAGTGGTGTTATGTTTGTGAAGGATTTGGACACTATAAATGAACTAGTTAGTGAAGTCATTATTGAGTTCGCGGTATCTCCAACACTTAAAAAAAAAAAAAAAAAAAAAACCTCATCGTAAAAAAGTATATACGGTGGCGATATTTGCATCCAAACCAAAGTTAACACATCAATATTGACAACAAATAAGAAATTTTTGAATCGAATAAAAAAAATAGTTAAAACATGGTCTGCTCAAAAAAAAGTAGCAAAGAAATCATACCATTATGCTAGATAATATGGATGAGGTTAATTTTGAGTGAAATTTGAAAAGTGGTGTTATGTTTGTGAAGGATTCGGACACTATAAATGAACTTGTAAGTGAAGTCATGATTGAGTTCGCGGTATATGCAAAACTTTAAAAAAAAAAAAAAAAACCCTCATCGGAAAAAAGTAGCAAAATACGATATGATTTTGTGTAACCATAAATAAGGTGAAAAAAGAGTATACGGTGATGATATTTGCATATAAACCAAAGTTAACACATCAATATTGACAACAAATAAGAAATTTTTGAATCGAAAAAAAAATTGTTAAAAATTGGTCTCCTAAAAAAAAAGTAGCAAATAAATCATAACATTATTGCTAGATAATATGGATGATGTTAAATTTGAGAGAAATTTGAAAAGTGGTTTTATGTTTGTAAAGGATTTGGACACTATAAATGAACTACTATGTAAAGTCATTATTGAGTTCGTGGTATCTCCAATACTTAAAAAAAAAAAAAAACCTTATCGGAAAAAAGAAGCAAAATACGATATGATTATGTGTAACCGTAAATGAGGTGAAAAAAGAGTATACGGTGGTGATATTTGCATCCAAACCAAAGTTAACACATCAATATTGACAACAAATAAGAAATTTTTGAATCGAATAAAAAAAATAGTTAAAATATGGTCTAATCAAAAAAAGTAGCAAAGAAATCATACCATTATGTTATATAATATGGATGAGGTTAAATTTGAGTGAAATTCGAAAAGTGGTGTTATGTTTGTGAAGGATTTCGACACTATAAATGAACTAGTAAGTGAAGTCATTATTGAGTTCGCGGTATCTCTAACACTTAAAAAAAAAAAACCTCATCGGAAAAAAGTAGCAAAATACGATATGATTATGTGTAACCGTAAATGAGGTGAAAAAGAGTATACGGTGGCGATATTTGCATCCAAACCAAAGTTAACACATCAATATTGACAACAAATAAGAAAATTTTGAATCGAATAAAAAAATAGTTAAAAAAATGGTCTCCTCAAAAAAAAATAGCAAATAAATCATAACATTATGCTAGATAATATGGATGAGGTTAAATTTGAGAGAAATTTGAAAAGTGGTGTTACGTTTGTAAAGGATTTGGAAACTATAAATGAACTAGCAAGTGAAGTCATTATTGAGTTCGCGGTATCTCCAATACTTAAAAAAAAAAAAACCCTCATCCGAAAAAGTAGCAAAATACGATATGATTTTGTGTAACCGTAAATGAGGTGAAAAAAGAGTATACGGTGGCGATATTTGCATCAAAACCAAAGTAAGCACATCAATATTGACAAAAAATATGAAAATTTTCAATCGAATAAAAAAAATAGTTAAAAAATGGTCTACTAAAAAAAAAGTAGCAAAGAAATCATACCATTATGCTAGATAATATAGATGAGGTTAAATTTGAAAAGTGGTGTTATGTTTGTGAAAGATTTGGACACTATAAAAG